>CM050526.1:19672218-20872218 GCA_027563665.1 Antrozous pallidus
ATACCTCAGTAAAATGGGGGCAGGGAATCCCTCTATACCTTTTCTCTGTTAACTATAATTAAAAACTTTGAAGAGAGATAGGTATAGTGGAAGAGTGTGAATGTTGTTATCCAAGAGACTTGAGTTAAAATTCTTGCTCTGTCACATTTAATGGATAATTTTGGAATGTGTAACTTTGGAGTGTGTAACTTCACTTAGTTTTTTTTTTTTAATTAATAAGGTAACAAATGTTAAATGCTGATTATGATAACTGTCCACTGTTATTTTCATAAAAGCTGACCTCCTCAGTTGCTTTTGTACACTCAGGAATCTTTTCAGACTCAATGGGTGATAAGTTTTATCCAGAGTCATTACTCAAAATTAATCAGATCTTATCATTTGCAGCCCTGCTCTCCGTGTACATAAAATCTGCTTAGGGAGTTAGAAGTCTTTCCATTGAAAGTACCAAAATACCATATTAGAAGTTGGGTGAACTAAAAAAAAAAGGGGGGGCGGGGCAAAGAAGGTAGGGTAAACTGTGACATTTCTAACATAAGTAGCCTAGAGGAAAGGCTGTGCCTCAATAATTATGGATTCTTTCATCTTTTCTGCATTGTCATTCTTAGCATATTGCCTTGTATCCTTGGGCCTCTCCTTTCAAGCTTACAAAATGGCTGTCACAGCTGAAGACAGCTCTTTGCACCACTGCATCCAAAGCTAGAGAAAGAGCAGTTTTTCTCAATTTTACTTTATCAAGGTGGGAAATATTTCCCACTAGCCCCTGGTATACTTGCCCTCTGGTTTTGTGTGTGTTTTGTTTGTTTGCTTTACCAGGAATAGGATATACAACTCCATTGGCCTTCACGGAGGCTGAAAAGACAACTATGTGACGTTTTCAGCTCCATCGATAGAACTGATAGGTGAGAGAGGTGAGAAATGACTGTTGATAAACAACAGAGAGAATCTACTATAGGGAGATAGACTATAATCTATGCAAAGATTAGAGATAGTTCTAAGCAATTTATCATTAATCTGTATACACTGTGTAGGCCTGGGATCAGCAAACTTTTTCTGTTAAAGCCTGACAGTAAATATTTTAGGTGTTGAGGCCACAAATGGACTCTGTTGACTATTCTTTGTCTTTTTTGTTTTTTCTTCTAACAACCCTTTAAAAATTGTGAAAACCGCCCTGGTCAGCGTGAACATTGTCTCATGCACTGAAAGGTTGTTGCAGGTTGATTCCAGGTCAGGACACATGTATGGGTTGCAGGCTCAATCCCTGGTAGGGGGCATGCAGAAGGGACCCAGCTGATGTTTCTTTCTCTCATCTATGTTTCTCCCTCTTTCTTCCTCTCTGTCTAAAATCAATAAAAACATTTTTTGAAAGTGAAAACCATTCTTAGCTTACTAGCCATATAAAAACAGGCTGTCGTTTGCCAGCCCCTACCCTGAAGGCTCAAGGAGAGGGAAACTGGTGAGCTGAAGTCATCATTTTGAAGCTTTCTAAAATTCTGGGATTTGATTGATGCTTTCAAGGATGGATAAGATTTATATTGAAAAGGACTATTAGGTTATTTTCATATCTTGGCTATTGTGAATAATGCTATAGTGAACATAGGGGTATATATATTTTTATGAATAAGTGTTTTCAAATTTTGGAAATTTGAAAAAGAATTACTGGGTTATGTGTTATCTCAACTCCTAATTTTTTTTTGGGGGGGGAGGGTGTCTGTAATGTTTTCCATAGAGGCTGCACCAACTTACATTTCCACCAGCGGTGTACAGGGTTTTCTGTTCTCCGCACCCTCTCCAACACTTGTTATTTTTTGTCTTATTGATAGTAGCCATATAGTAGAATAATACTCAGCCATAAAAATGATGAAATATTGCCATTTGTGACAACATGGATGGATCTTGACAATATCACACTAACTGAAATAAGTCAGATGGAAAAGGACAAGAATCATATTATTTCACTCTTATGTAAGATATAAAACAGAAAGCAACAAATGAACAAACAAACTCATAGACACAGAGAACAGTATGATGGCTACCAGAGGGGGAAGGGGTGGAGGGAGGATGAAGGGGGTCAAATATAGGGTATTGCAGCTCAAAATGTAATATACAGATGATGTATTATGGATTTGTAGTCCTGAAACTTATATAATGTTATTAACCAATGTAAACCCAATCAGTTTAATTTAAAAAATGATTTAGATAGAGATATTGTGCTTTTTCTGAAGGGAGTAATGAGTAGAGAAACAAACCTGTAATATCATGAAAAGAGCTGTGTATAACATGCAAAGAGTGGAAAGCAGCAATACTTTTGTAAATGAAATGGGATAATTGCACGTCAGAGTTAAGGAGTACTGTGGCATGAATACCTACACTACCTCAGCCACTGACAAGCCCACTTGCTAAGTAGATCTAAGAAATAAAGGTGCTCTTTTGGCATATAGCCTCCACGTTGACTGGGGCCCAAGGAAGGCAGTGTCTCATGTAACAACTGGCTCTTCAGGAGCTGTTGCTGCTATGACTAATTAAAGGACAAACATCATGTGTTTAGGATAAAGACTGTTGGTCTCTTAACCATACTTCTATACACAAAGATCATAACTTATCTTCAATATATGTTATTGTTATTGGCAACAAGGAAGAATTGAAACAACTAATGCTAAGTCACTTACTTATTGAACATTTGTTGGGTGTGTTCTATGTGCCAGGCCCTAGAGATACAGTGAAAGCTCACATTCTAGAGGGAGAGAAACAATATATATAGACATAATTACAACAAAGTGAGGTAAGGGCTAGAAAATATGTGCAAGGACCTGTGGATGCCTAGAAGAAGGGACCACCAATTCGTTTTCTTTAAATTTTCAAGTTGACTGAGTCTAATTATTGCTGTCCTTCAAAGCCATAGATTATATTCTTAGTACTAGACAATGATCTTACATATCTGTGCCATTGATTACAAAGAGGCCTGTGTGAAATACTGTAGTTGGATCCAATCCAGTTCCTCAGTCTCTCCAGAAAAAGCAATTTCAAACATTTTGCTGCTACGACTAAGTTTTTAGGAACCTCTTTATGTGCAAGTACATGGGTATAATATTGTTTTAGAATTAATTTTGAGCTTTACACTTGGCTGGGGTGAATATTGGGTTCTAAAAAAAACAATCGTTTTCCTCAGTAAAAGTTGCAGAAAAGAAGATTCTATGGTAGGCAAAATAATGGTCCCCCAAAAGAGACCTTATCTTAGTCCCCTATGAATCTGTGAATATATTGTTACATTATGTAAAGGAGAGGAGAGATTAAAGCGAGGAGATTGGATTGATATGATATGACAAAGAATCAACCCATTTTTGCTGACTTTAAAGATGGAGGAAGGGAGCTACAAGCCAGGGAACACAGGTAGCCTCTACATTCTGGAAAAGGCAAGGAAATTATTCTCCCTGTATTAGTTTGTTAGGGTTGCCATAACAAGTACCATAGACTGGGGCTTAAATCACAAAAATTTATTTTCTTCTATTCTGGAGGCTAGAAGTCAGAGGACAAGGTGTTCACAGGGTTGATTTTTTTCTTCAGGCCTTTCTCCTTGACTTGTACACGTCTGTCTTCTCCTCTATCTTTACGTTGTCTTTCTTCTGCATGTGTGTGTCCTGATCTCTTCCTCTTATAAGGGGACCAGTCATATTGGATTAGGGCTCACCCTAATAACCTTATTTTAACTTAACGACCTCTTTAAATACCATATCTCCAGGTACAGCCACATTATATAGTACTAGGAATTAGAACTTCAACATAAAATTTTGACTGGAGGGACATATTTCAGCCCATAATACTTCCCTGAAACTTCCAGAAGAAACATGGGTCTGCCACCACTTTGATATTAGGACTCCTAGACTTCAGAACTATAATAAATTTGTGTTGTTTAAGCCATCAAGTTTGTTGTAATTAGAAATAATATATATAGACATTACAAATATAATGAAGGACTGATTAACTGAATTGTGGAACTTCTATAAAACAGAATATTATGCAATTTCATAGCATAAGGATGACCTACCTGATCAAAAATTGTGAAATAAATGTCCATTGACTGATAAATAGATGAACAAAATATAATACTAGTATATTCATATAGTGGAATACTGTTCAGTCTTAAAAGGGAAGGAAATTTTGATACATGCTACAACAGGGATGAACCTTGAGGACATTATGCAAAGTGAAAAAAGCCAGTCACAAAAATACAAATACTATGTGATTTCACTTATGAGGTACCTAGAGTAATCAAACTCATAGAAACATAAAGTAGAATAATGGTTGCCCAGGACTATGGGAGAAGGAAACAAGGTGGTTTTTTTTTTTTTTTAAATGGGTTTTATATTTTTAGTTTTGCGAAATGAAAAAGTTCTGGAAATTAGTTGAACAACAATGTGAATATAACACTAATAAACACTACACTTGAAAATAATTAAGATGGTACATTTTATGTTATATTATTTTACCAGTCACGAGGACGGTCCAGAGAGGGGGGACACTGACGACACCTTGCCATGCTAGCAGTCAGCAGCTGTGCATGTCTGCAGGCAGCCCAGGACCAAACCAGAGAGGATGGATCTTGCATTGACACGATATGTCCACCATCTGGATACCATTGCTGACTTATACACATAATGAATTATTTGACACTGAAACTGGGACTCAGAAAAGTTGGACATTGAAACCGAGACTGAAACACTTTTTGTTCTTATACATTTATTTCTAGTATGCAGAGGCAAGATATTTTTGAAGAAAAGAAACAGGGGAGAGTGATTGATATAGAGGCAGGATGGCCTTGAACAGGCTGTCAAGCTACAGGGGGAGGCTTGGGTGGATGGGAGGCAGATGCGGGGGGAGATCAACCGAAGGACTTGTATGCATGCATATGAACATAACCAATGAATGAAAGACACTGGGGCGGGGAGGGGGGGAAGCTGGGAATATGTGCTGGGGGGTGGGGGAGGCTGGGGGGAGGATAAGGGGGAGGGGGAAAGGAAAACATGTACTACTATTATACTGCAAAAAATCAATAAAAATAATTAAAAAAATAAATAAATAAATAAATAAATAAATAAAAAATAGTTAAACAAAGATATTATTAAAAGACAATGACAGAAAAATAGGTATAGAGTGAAGTGCTTCCATTATATATTTTAGAGAAAAGATATATTAGTATACATATGCAATGCTTTATGCACACAGAATATTTCTGAAAAGATATTCAAGAAATTGCATTGTGATTACTTCTGGGAATGGGGTTATAGAGAACTAGGAAGTAGGGGACAGGGTTGAGAAGAAAATTAAATATTTTTTGACACCTTCTGAATCTTATTTACCGTATGCATATATTACATATTGAAATAATGTTTTTGCTAAGCTCATAGACACAGAGACAGATTAATGGTTGTCTGGGTGAAAGGAGTCAAAAGGTACAAACTTTGAGTTATAAAAAATGTAAGTTATGGGGACGTAATTATTTTTAAAAAATAATTTTTTTAAATGTATCACTTGGAGTTAGTCACTTGCAGAGAGATTTTTCTCAGGTAGGTTATTCTTAGGCTATGAAATTGCTTTGTCAATCCAGTTATACTTAAGTGTCAGAATAAATAAGACCTACTTCTTATATTTTCCTTTAAAGGGTTAAAAGATTTTAGTCCCAAAGTGGTGATCAGGCTTTTGGGTACACATGCATTTATTGTTTGAGGTCTGTCAGTTCATTTTCAAAATTACTTGTTTCTTTCAGAACAACTACACCTACTTAGTTAGAGCTTCCCCGCCCCCCCACCAAAAAAAAAAAAAAAAGGTTGTAGGCAGAAAAGATGGAGAAAAAAGGAAAGACAAAAGAAATGCAACACTCAATGTTTTCTGTCTCTTACAAGCACATAACCTAGAGGTCACAAGATGGCGGCCCCACACAACAATTTCAAAACTACAACTTAATGACAGAACGAACATCATCCAGAATCACCAGAAAGCTGGCTGAGTGGAAATTACACAAATAAAAGTAAAGATAGGACACTGTGACTGATGTATATCTATAGCGAAAGGAGTTCATCACCACCAGACCAATATTATATGAAATGCTGAAAGATATTCTTTAAGAAGAGGAAGAAGAAAAAGGTAAAACATAAAAATTATGAATAACAAATATACATCTATCAACAAATGAATCTAAAAATCAAGTGAATTAAAAATCTGATGAATAGGATAAACTGGTGAATATAACAGAATCATGGGCATAGAGAGGGAATGGACTGACAATTCTTGGGGAGAAAAGGGGTGTGGGAGGTGCAGCAAGAGACTGGACAAAAATCATACATCTGTGGAAGAGGACAGTGGTGGGGGAGGTAAGGGCAGAGGGTGGGATGGGTACCGGGTGGAGGGGAGCTATAGGGAGAAAGAAGGGGGAACAATGTAATTAATAAACTGAACAATAAAGATTAAAATATATATAAAAAACAAGCATATAACCTAAAACAAGAATATAATAAAAGAGACTTAACAGTTACAACAGGTTTTGACTCTTGTGGGATTATTTCTTAAGACTTCTACTTGCTAGATGTTAGGTAACTGTACAAGTTAGATTTTAACACTTTTAAAAACATCCTTCTTAGTACATGAATCCTTGCACCATATATTCCATATAAATATTGCAGTGTTTTATTACTGTAATTCTTGTTTAGACTTCTGCTTGCTAGGTGTTAGGTAACTGTACAAGTTAGATTTTAACACTTTTAAAAACATCCTTCTTAGTACATGAATCCTTGCACCATATATTCCATATAAATATTGCAGTGTTTTATTACTGTAATTCTTGTTTAGAAGCTGTTCTTGGAACTTTCTGTTATACATGGATGTGTTTTTCTTACCAACAACCTTAGCCTATATTTTTCTCCAAACAATACTTGGCCAAAGGGGTATACTAGTACTTGGCCACAGAGCCATATCCTTATATTTGTGGGTTTTGGATATCCATAAAAAGCAAAAACAAAACACTGTTTTTGGAATCTGTTTAGTTATCTTTCCCTTTGGTTTGGTCTTTTACTGTAACTAATTCAGCACCCAGAAAAGTGCTTAGTACATAGTGATGGTACAGTAAAAGCTAATGAATGAGTCCCTGTGAGCTCAATACTCCAGGGTTATATAGGGAATACAAATTTGTCTTTATTTGGAAGTGAAAAACTTATAATTTTATAGAAGCAAAATTTTCCTAGGTGGCAAACGTTTCTTTGAAAGAGAATGTAATCCAAGTGTGTAATTCTTTTACATGTAGGAAGGAGACTGTTATTGCTATAATAATATTTATTGTTGTTGTTAGGAACAACAGTAGTAGTAGCAACATCATAGTTAAGTCATGCTAAGTGCTTTTCTTTCTTTCTTTTTTAATTTTTATTTATTTTTTATTGGCAACTACAAAAAGTCCTGGAAACTAAGGGCTTTTCTCACATTATCATTCATACAGTCTTCCCAATGACTCTGTTGGATAGGTGTTATTGTTGTGCCCATTTTCATAGATGAGGAAGTTGAGCTCAGAGAGATTGGGTAATAGGCTCAAAATCACATGGCTAGTAAGTGGCAGGGCCAGAATATGAACTCAATTTAGTTTAGTTAAGATTTGGACTTGGTACTTCCAATCCAAGAATATGAGTTTAACTTAATTCTCTTCAAAATTTCTACTGCAGTAGCTGAAGGGACATGATAAAAGAAAGAGATGGAGGGTAGGAAAGAAAGAAAAGGAAATTGATATCTGTACTACAAATTGGGTATGATTACCCTCATCATGTTAGAACAAACATCGGAGGAGTTTCCACAATATGAAATTCAATGTTGAGGTAAGAGTCCACCAACCTGAGAAGTACTGTATATATTTGTAGTTTACTAAAAATGTTTGAAACCAAAAATTGACTGTTAATTTTATCTGTTGACCATAAAACAAAGTCAAGTAGGTGTTCCTTCACCAAAAGGGTGTTTTTCAGGAGTCAAAGAAAGGATTGCATTCCTTTGGTGCAGACATGGCAAGCCCTGTGCACACACTCCACAAGAAGTGGGAAAAGGCCCTTTACAAAGGGGGAAGGGAAGTTAAGGAGAGGGGCTGTTACAGCCATAGAGCTCTGTCATAAACAGTTCTTTCTGTAGGATCCTGAAGACAGGGTTTGAGAGCTCCTCCCACAGGCCTTCCTGGTTCCTGTCTAGGTAAAATCTTTGTCATAAATGTTGACATATCAAATATCTTTTAGTATCTATTTAGATAATCTTATCATTTTCTTAAGAATATGTTGACTTAATAATATGCAAAATTATATTAATAATATAATTCCTAAATATTAATTCTTAGAATAAGTCCATTGTAGTCATAAGCAAGACAGTTTATTCTGCAGAACCCAGGAACAATTCAGGAATTGGAATTACCCAGGACCTCAGAAGGCATAGGAAAGATCTTGAAAAATCATTTGTCTTCCATTAGGACAGTGGTCGGCAAACTCATTTGGCAACAGAGCCAAATACAACAGTACAATGATTGAAATTTCTTTTGAGAGCCAAATTTTTTTAACTTAAACTTCTTCTAATGCCAGTTCTTCAAAATAGACTCGCTCAGGCCGTGGTATTTTGTGGAAGAGCCACATTCAAGGGGCCAAAGAGCCACATGTGGCTCACAAGCCACAGTTTGCCAACCACAGCATTAGGATGTTTAGAATATAATTTAGAACGAAATATTAGTTGCAAGTAAATACTTGTTTCCTGAATCAATTATTTTGATCATTTTATTTTTATTTTTAAATTTTAAAAAAATTTCTAGAGTCCTCTGAACATTAACATCAAATAATCCAGTAAAGTGAGACCAGCTGTAACTCTTAGACAGCATGGATCAGAAAGAATACAGCAACTAGTGTAGGTAAAATCAACAAATGGCAGATGGTGGCGAGATGAGCAATTATATTTAATGCAACCAGCACACTTAACTTGATATCTTGTATATTAATTAATTGAATTTCAATTAAGAGCAGTAAAGTCTTAAAATAGCTATAAGAATGCAAGTGTCATTATAGGACCTCTTTCTTGAAAGATCATTTTCAAAAAGCTAGTGTAAACATGAAATATTTATAAGAATGAAAACTTAAAATCTTAACTAGAATAATTTGGATTAATTACCTTGTATTTTTCTCTCTTTTCAGTTTGTATATGCTATGGCAGTGACATTTCACTTTTGATCTGTTTAATATTATCTGTTATCATCTTTTGTAATATAAGAATTTGGTAGAATTGAAAGCAGCTTTTATTTCTACCTTATAATTCCTTCAAATATTTTGTTATTTATTGAGCCTTCAGCTTTTATAATGTGATTTTTAGAAGTCTTCAAGTATATTTTTAGACTGACTAAAAGTAAAAAGATAAATGTGTATAAAAATTTCCCCTCCAAAATGCAAGGGAGTAAGAAATAAAGAGACAATGCATTTGCAGGATTTAGAAAGTGATTTTAAATGCGTGTGTGTGTGTGTGTGTGTGTATGTGTGTGTGTTTCTAAAAGAGGAAGAGGGGAAGGATAATGAAAGATGAGATGTGGTTGTTAAGAAGAAAAAACATAGGCAAAGGATCGTAGTCGGAAAAAAAGTAAGAAGGTTATAAACCAATAGAAGGCAATTCCCAGAAATAGTAATTCTGAGCTTTACTTTCTTTCATTTAAGTTTAGTTGCACTCTCAAACTCTTAACATCTACAGGTGTTCTGCAGGTTGAAACAGCCCCAGCTTTGAAAAATCAAAGTAGGAGTCAACTAGCATAGCCATAGAGTAGTTATAGATGATTCAGTTTCAGCCACTGGTAGTGAGTTTTTGTTTAACAGCTTATTGAGATATACATGATATACAAAAAAACTGCACATGGTTAATGTATTTAAGTTGATAAATTTGGACATATGCATACACCTATGAAGCCATCACTATAATTGAGGTAACAACATATTTATCACCTCCAAAAATTTCCTTGTACCCTTTAGGATCTGTTTTTGTTTGATTTGTGGTAAGAATACTTAACATGAGATCTATCTTCTTAACAAACATTTTTCATGTACAATAGAGTATTGTAGGGACTGAGCTGTACAACAGATCTCTAGAACATACTCATTTTGTATAACTGAAACTTTATTCCCATTAAACAACAACCCCCATTTCCTCCTCTTCCTCAACCCCTGCAACCACCATTTTACTCTGCTACTGAGTTTGATTATTTTGAATACCTTAAAGAATAGAATTATGTAGTATTTGTCCTGTGGCTGGCTTAATAGTTTCACTTAGTATAATTTCCTCCAGGATCATCCATGTTTTCATGAATGGCAGGATTTCCTTCTTCTTCTTTTTTTTTAGGCTGAATAATATTTCATGGTATGCAGATACCACATTTTCTTTATCCATTTGTCTGTCAATAGGCATTTGTGTTGTTTCCATATCTTGGCACTTGTGAAAAATGCTGCAATGAATATGGGAGGGCGGATATCTTTTTGAGATCCTGATTTCAATGCTTTTGGATTTATACCCAGAAGTGGGATTAATAGATTATGTGGTAGTGAGAAATTTTGATGACATAAACATATATATCCCCATGTAGGGATAGCTAGGTTTCTAGCAGCTGTTTCCTAAACAGCAAGCATTTGAATATAACTTATTGGGTCATAGTTAGAGCTCCTCTCTCTCTCTCTCTCTCTCTCTCTCTCTCTCTCTCTCTCTCTCTCTCTCTCTCTCTCTCTCTCTCTCTCTCTCCTGTGTGTGGTATTGTTAGTCATAAGGGAAAAATGTTCTTGTTACCAGCTAATTGTTTCACTCTATTGTCCCATTTTCCTTATTACTCTTCCGGATAGATTTTGAAAAAGAGATCGGAGAGTAGAAGAAAGGTTTTTAATTTTTTTTTTTTTTGAAATCTGACAGGGAGACTTGAATAGGGCATGTCTTTTGGCTCATCTTATAAACACTTGCTAGCAGAGGGCTAATGAAGCTAGTGATTAGATCATCCTCCAATCATGTACTATGTTATATTTTAAAGCCTGTCTCTAAATAGTCATATCAAATATGTACCTTTGAATATGAGGATAAATGAATACAATCCTACCATTCTGAGAAGAGTCCAGAGTACATACTACGAAGAGTTAGTAGCACCATCTTTACAGAAGAACATCCCATTGCCTATAAATTGGAAACCACAGAAATGCTTCAGCCAGCTAATCAAACATAATCAACTTTCCAATCACCTGTTGGCTTTTTCTTTCCAAAATAGTGATTGCTAATCAGAATTGCAGCTTCTCACCTATGAGCTAACACGGAATCAGTGATTTCTGCTGGCTTTTTCCATCATGCTTGTTGCCCCATTCGTCTGGATCTCTGAAACAGTCTTATTTGTATTACAGAGCTCACATTTGGAAGACAGTGAATCAGCAGCATTACTTTGCTGTGAATGTGAAGAATCAGAAATCTTTAGTGATTCCAATGTACGTAGGTATATGATTTTATACAGTCTTTGGTGATTAAGTAAAAGCTTTTTGGCTTTTAAATGCAACTGGGATAGTGCCTATTATTTCATCTATTTGACCTCACTCAGCAAAATATCTGGGAAGGCAAATAAGTGACTTAGAATAAATGTATATACAATAGTATGGTATATTTGTATGCATAAGAATCTCCCCTGAAAGCATATCTATAAAAAAATAGAAAAGTGCTGTATCCTGGAAGCTTGAGTAAGCCTCCCTCAAAAGAGAATATGATTGTTTTTGCCAGGGGTAGGAATGGGAATTCTTCTCCTTTTTCTGGCCAGTAGTATCTTTTTTCCTGTGACAACTGCTTAGCATTGGCGTTGCCACTGTACCTTTATTTCCCCATATACATAGACCTGATACGTCCTAGCTGTTGATAATGTTAAGCCAAATAGTATAAATACTTGGCTGGAGAATCAGCTAGATCATCTTAACTACATTTCATGAGATGTTAATAATTTTATTTATCTCATCTGACCTCCAGCATAGTTGCCGAATTATTGCAAATTACCCATGGAATCAGGCTAAAGTTATAGACTGACTTAAATTTACTTCTTAAAAAATTAAATGTATTTTCCATAAGAATAACTGCCTTTGCTAGCCCTGGCTAACCTAGGTTCTACAAACCTTGATAAGGAAATCTTTTTTCTGTCAACTTCAGGATGTCTACTGCATAATAGGCACTCTATAAGTTTTGTTGAAGTTTCACCAATGGAAGCTCTCTCTTCAAGTAAACTATGCCTTCTCAATTATATATCACCATAGCACCTTAACTATTTTCTTTACTTTGCTTTCATGGCACAATGAGGGTTATCACTGTTTTAGAATCTCATTTGACTATTATATTGATTTACCTAGTTGCACTTCATTCAGTGTTGATGAGAAGTCTGGAATGGCATGAAGTCATGATTGTGACTCACAAATAGCTGAAGTGGTGACTCATTGCTATAGTTCTTGAAAACATTAACTGATGAATTCACATGAACACTCATTTATTGTCAACATTTGCAGATGACAGACTTAGGGTAGAAAGGTTATATTCTTTGTCTAGTGTGTGATAAGCAGGGTCAGCACTGACATCGATCTCAGCTGACAATCATCAGTGAGCTCATTATCAACAGACAGCATCATCATTGACAAATATGTACCAGCTCCTTGCATAGTATTCTATAAGATTTATTTTCTTCAGTCAGTGATGCAGTCCTCTGGACTTGGATGGTCTTATTGTTTTGACTGATTTTGTCTTAAAGAGACCAATGAGTGGCAATCCACATGAAGAATATCTTCATGAAGTTGAACACATGATGAAATGTGATTCTAATTTTAATGGTTTTCTTCCTTAGAAACAATTAGTTGGGTATATGTATTTGCAGATTACCTGGATTGCTTTTTATTGTAGAGCTTTCATTCATTTAAGTCAGATTTGTTTTGCTTTTTCTCTTCAAGAGGCAAAAGTAGTTATATATACTTGGCTGGTTTTTTTAAGGTATTATATCCTCCTCCCGTTTTGTTTGTTATGGGAATATTTCCCACACTTTTTTCTCTTTTCTCATCTCCCCATTCTCACCCTCACATCAAACGAGCTTCAAGAGCTCCTTCCCAATTTGAAGGCTTAAACTTGAAAAAGAAATTATTTGTAGAGCAAACAAATTGAAATCCCCACTTTGACTTTTCTTCAAAGGAAGTGGTATGGCATCTGGACAACTGTTTGAAATAGAAGTTAACCTGATGTAAAGAAGAGTAGAAGATAAACTCAATCACTGAAGAACTTTCTCTTTAATCTTGAGATAACAGAAATATGAAATTTGGTTACCTATATTCACTCATTGCTTTACTTGTGCATTCATTCATTCACCAAGCATTGATTGACTGTCATGTACAAATCATCAGGCCCAGGGCTATTGCGGTTAGGCATAAAATATAGATTCTACTCTAAGAACAAACTTTCAGCAATAAAAAAAAAATGTCTGATGATCTAATGTAAAATATGGTGACTATAGTTGATAAACTAGCCTATATAATAAGAGCCTAATATGCTAAGTGTCCAGTCATTCGGTCATCTGTTCAACTAATCAAAGCGTAATATGCTAAGGCCACTCAACCACTCGCTATGATGTGCACTGACCACCAGCAGGCAGACAGTTGTCTGGTCGATCAGTCACTATGACATGTACTGACCACCAGGGGACAGACACTCCAACCAGTCAGTTAGCTTGCTGCTGGGGTCCAGCTGATCAGGATTGAGCAAGACAGGCAGGACATGCCCTGGAGCTCTCCTGCGGTCTCTTCCCAGCTGGCCAATCTCCCTCATCCCTCCCTGGCCCTGATTGTGCAATGGTGGGGTCCCTTGGCCTGGCCTGTGCCCTCTCTCAATCTGGGACCCCTCGGGGGATGTTGGAGAGCCAGTTTCGGCCCAATCCCGCAGGCTAAGCCAAAGGACCCCACTGGTACACAAATTTGTGCACCAGGCCTCTAGTGTGTTGTATAATTGCTAAAAGAGCGAATCTTAAATGTTCTCATCAGAAAGAAAAAAAAGAATAAACATGATGGATTAACTAACCAGATGGGGAGAATCTTTTTACAATGTATATGTATATCACACCACCACAATGGTGCACTTTAAATATTTTACACTTTTGTCCATTATACCTCAGTAAAGCTGACATTAAAATAAAAAAAAAACTACCCTAGGAGAATGTATAGATCTATTTTTCAACAAATTCGTTTTATGGGTATTCATGGAAAGCCATGAAATGGAGAAAATCGTTCATATGCAGTACATGGGGAGAAGAGCAGAAATCTGTGAATGAGGGGAACGAAGTTTGGCTGGAGGCAAAGGGATGGCTCTCTCTGGAGAGGGTTGGCTGCTTTAGATCTTCTGGGGCTTTTCCAGAAGAGAGGAGAGGCGTGTATCGAGGTCACTGTTCCCACGCAGCTTCTAGGGAACCATATGAAGGATAGAAGCAGCTACTTATTCCTTCTGCTGTACACATGCTGGTTGGAGGCCCCAGAGCAGGATGATTGTGTGGCTGAAAAAGATCATAGAAGAGGAAGATACTAGCCCTAGCTTCAGGAATTTCACTTTGGCTCTAGATAAGAAAGATTATAGGCAGTGACGAGGGCAAGTTGGAACACTAGTGGCTGTAGCAACCACTGAGAATCCTGAGTGTCCTCTCCATTCCCCACCCCCTTTACTACTGCTATCCTGTCTAAAAGGAGGAGAAAAAAAAAGCTCTGCATGAGCTGAGATTCCAATTATTGTGCTTGTGGGGGTTCAGCTAGAAACAAATGAATTCATCACTGTTGTAGGGTTGTGTCTTCAGCCTGGAGATCAGGAAAATGCTTGTTATATTAGTTTATTTCCTAAAAATACAACTAACTTTTTTGTCTCCTTTCCATGCTCTTCAGACCCCACTCTCACCCTCTGCAGGAAGAGGGACGAATATAGGTGATTATGCATTTTTTATGGTCTATTCATTTCTTTTTTTGGATATTATATCCTTGTAGGGAATGCATTTTTCCTTAGGCAATCGGACAACCTTACACTGTAGAAGAGGCAGAGAGGCTCCTGCCACCACCGCTGTGTTTGCCAGCCGTGAGCCCAGCTTCTGGCTGAGTGGCGCTTCCCCTGTGGGAGCACACTGACCACCAGGGGAAGCTCCTGCATTCAGCGCCTGCCCCCTGGTGGTCTGTGCGCATCATAGCAACTCATCATTCCGCCATTTGGTTGATTTGAATATTAGCCTTTTATTATATAGGATAATGCAGTGAAAGGCAGAGGTATTGGCCTTTTGTTGTTAAAAAAAGAAAAAGCCACCTTCTAGAATCAAATGTGGAGAGGCAGACAAAAAGAAAATCTAAAATGTAAGAATTACTTAGTTTAGAATACTTTTTGAAATTGTAGATTTGAATTCTCCTCTAGTGCAGGACAAATATCTCAGAATACAACAGTATCCTTCTAGATGCCAACTGCTGTGGATGTTTTCATTTGTATCATTTTGTGGAGTGGGAGAATGGCTTTAGAGAGTGAGAATATTTAACCTAATACTAAACTCAAAATGAAGGATTTAAATTTTTTTTTAAGTTATTAGCTTTGGAGTAACCTACCTATATGGGTTGAAGATAAAAGAGACTTGAATCTTCAGGATTCTTCTAAAGAAACCTGTTCTTCTTGAATATTTTAAGTTTTGGAATAATTGTATAGGATGATAAAAACAATGAATGATTTGTTAGTTCAGAAGTAAAACTACATGTAAGAGATGGAAACTGGCCCTGGCTGGTTTGGCTCAGTAGATAGAGCATCAGTGTGAGGACTGAAGGGTTCTGAGTTTGATTCTGCTCAAGAGTACATACCCAGGTTGCAGGCTCAACCCCCGGTAGGGGACATGCAGGAGGCAGCCAATCAGTGATTCTCTCTCATTGATGTTTCTTTTTTCCTCTCCTTCCTCTCTGAAATCAATAAAAAATATTTAAAAATATAAGAGAGGGCATTGCTATCATCATTAAATCTACTTTAGTAAATCAAGATTGTGAGGACAAACAAGGTGCTTGTGGATTAACCTGAAGATACAGTGATAAGCTGGCTGGCTGGAAGGTGGTGATATAGGCCAACAACAACATGTACATGTGGTCATTTTTGATGATTTATGTTTACCTTCTTCCTTTCAGCTCTCTGTACTGTGTGTATTTTTTATTTCTTTTTTAGACACCATTTGCAGAGACACCATTGCAGTAACGAACAGACACAAATATAAAAAGAACAACAACAAAAAAGAAAATTTATTACTGGGGAGATGTGGGGTTTTGTTTTGTTTTTAAGGAAATATATTTTCATTTTTATTTTTAAAAATATATTTTATTGATTTTTTATAGAGAGGAAGAAGGGAGAGGGATAGAAAGTTAAAAACATTGTGCCCGCAACCAAGGTACATGCCCTTGACTGGAATCGAACCTGGGACCTTTCAGTATGCAGGCTGATGCTCTATCTATTGAGCCAAACTGGTTTCGGCGAAATGTGGGTTTTATTATGAGTTTCAAGTGGCCAGTTAGTCAACAGCAAACAGTTGTCCCCACCAGGATTCAGGATTATTTGAATTGTTTTTGCATTATCTAAGCTGTACAGTACTAGAGAGATTGCTGATAAGGGCACCTGTTCAGGAAAGGAGATAAAAGTGTGCTGGTGTTATATGCATGCATATAAGCATAACCAAGGGACAGAGACAGCAGGGGGTTAGGACATGTTCGGGGGCGGGCAATAAGGGATATGCACACATATGTAATACCTTAATCAATTAAAAAATAAATTTAAAAAAAGTGCTGCTGGTGGCAAAAATATGTTTCACCTTGAACAGTATTTCTATTTTTTTTTCCCCCCCTTTGGGAGGGCATCCAATCCAAATGATTACACTGGTAGAAATCTTCTGTGATGTTAAATTTTGTTTGTTTGTTTGTTTCAGAGTAAGATATAAGAAAGAATAGCTTGACTGTTTTATTCTAGAACAACAAAAGAGAAACAATTTTCAACTTTTTTAAAATTTTAATTTATTGGATGATTTTAGAAATGAGACTTGTAGTAATCTTGAGTATAAAGGGTATTTTAAAATTTTGTTTTGTCATTAACTAAGTGGTTCTCATATGGCTACACATTAGAGTCACTTGGTGACCTTTTTAAAGTAATTTAATAACAGTCTCACAACAGTCCAGTTAAATCAGGATCTATGTGAGTGTGACCCAGGTATTGGTATTTTTAAAATGCTCCCAGGATTGTTCTAATGAGAACAAGGGTTAAGAACTATCTTTTTAACTCTAGCTATGCTAATTTTTGCACCTCCAAATCAGAGATTCAATATTTAACATTTATTTCCTTGAAGAGCTGATAAATTGTGATAGAATCATAAAAGTTGACTGACAGTATGTATACATTTGATAATTCAGGTATAATACATTTAACTTATTTTCAGTGAAATTCCTTGAGTAGGCTTTTGATAAAAGAGGAGCAAGGCCTTAGCCAGGTAGTTCAGATGGTTAGAACATCATCCTGATACACCAAAGTTGCGGGTTTGATTCCCAGCCAGGGCACATACAAGAATCAACCAATGAGTGCATAAGTGGAACAACAAATCAATGTTTCTTTCTCTCTCTCCCACTCCCTTTCTCTCTCATCGATAAATTTTTTAAAAAATTTTTGAAGAAAGGATGAGATACTGAAATTGAGTGATCCAAATCCTTAGTAATCCTGTGACAATGAATGGTAAAGTTTTCCCAGAGGTTATTACTCTTCTGGTGTCAACGCTACTAGAAGCTAACAAAAAGACTAAGAATTAAAGAGCACTATTGTACTTTGTATATTATATTCTTATTGAAATAAACTATACAGCCCTACCCAGCTTGGCTCAGTGGATAGAGTGTCAGCATACGGACTGAAGGGTCCCAGGTTCAATTCCGGCCAAGGGCACATGCCTGGGTTGCAGGCTCGATCCCCAGTAGGGGCATGCAGTACGCACCCGATCAATGATTCCCTCTCATCATTGATGTCTCTCTCTCTCTCTCCTTCTCCCTTCCTCTCTGAAATCAATAAAGAAATTTTAAAAAGAAACAAAATATACATACATAAAGTGTACTTATTTTGCACTTTTATGTATATCTTGATGAGTTTTCACAAACATACATCAAGAAATTGTGTAATCTTTACCTAGGTCATGAAATGGAGTATTATCATTCCCCATTCACCAATCTCCTCTTCTACCATCTCCCCAACCCTGGCCCTCTTCCAGTCACTACTCACCCTCCCAGCCATCACCCCTAGGAATAATCAATATCCTGACTTCTTGACCATGTGATTTTGATGTGGGCATCAGGCTCTGCGTGTTAGAGGACCCTCTCTGCCCTTCAGAATCAGGGCTTAGCATCATGTATGTAAAAGCTAAAGAGCTCAGGCTCAAGGGTCAAAATCCCACCACATACTGGCTTTGTCACTCACTTCTCTAAGCCTCACTTACCTCTTTTGTAAAATGGAGAGATAATAATAGTACTTGTCCATAGAGTTGTTATAATAAAATGAGGTAATTTATGTAAAGTATTTAGAGAGCCTAGCACATTATCTGTGCTGAGAGCAGGGGCAGATACAGGATTCCATGGTGTCACCATCTCTTCAACAGAGTCAGAACAATGCCACTCTTGTCTTTGAGAATAATCAAGCTCATAGTCACAGCTCTGGAGGGAAGGAGGAGGGAAAAGTGGGCATCCTAATCATCTTTCCTTTTTTTATCATTCTTTTTTAAAAATTTATCTTTACTATTAAAAGTATTAAAGATATCCTCTTCCCTCTGCCATTGACCTCCTCCACTCTGCTCCTGTCCCCTCCCCAGGCCTTCAGCACACTATTTTCTGTGTCCATGGGTTGTACATATCCTATCTAATAAAAGAGTAATATGCAAATTGACCATCACTCCAACACACAAGATGGCCGCCCCCATGTGGTCAAAGATGGCTGCCCCCATGTGGACACAAGATGGCCACCAGAAGATGGCTGGCAGGGGAGAGCAGTTGCGGGGAACCAGGCCTGCAGGGGAGGGCAGTTAGGGAAGGGGACCAGGACTGCAAGGGAGGACAGTTGAGAGGGACCAGGTCTGCAAGGGAGGGCAGTTGGGGGGGACCAAGCCTGCAGAGGAGGGAAGTTGGGGGCAACCAGGCCTGCTGGGAAGGGTAGTTGGGGGGAAGCAGGCCAGCAAATGAGGGCAGTTTGGAGGGACCAGGCCTGCAGGGGAGGGCAGTTAGGGGTGACTGGGCTAGCAGGGTTGGGCAGTTGGGGGGGACCAGGCCTGCAGGGGAGGACAATTGGGGGACCAGGCTGGCAGAGGAGGGCAATTAGGGGCAATCGGGCTGGCAGGGGTGCGGTTAGGTGTTGATCAGGCTGGCAGGCAGAAGTGGTTAAGGGCAAGCAGGCAGGCAGGAAAGTGGTTGGGAGCCAGCAGTCCTAGATTTTGAGAGGGATGTCCGACTGACTGTTTAGGTTTGATCCACTGGGTTCGGGCCTAAAGGGGCAGTTAGACATCCCTCTAGGGGTCCCAGATTGGAGAGGGTGCAGGCTGGTGCATGAATTTCATGTACCAGGCCTTTAATATGCATATATATTCTTTGTTTAATCTCTCCCCACCTCCATTCTTGATTTGGCTTGTGTCATGTCTAAGTTGTGGCAACTTCTAAAATACATTTAAGTTCATAAAATGACCATTGATAGGCTAGAAACTTTCTCATGCACATCTTTATATTTGCCACAGTGCCTAGCACAGTAATTTGCAAAGTGTACAAATGCCTTGACTAAAGGAATCTAAATATGATGCTTAGGTATACTGTACTTCTGTGTGCTAGATTTGTATTGATCTGACTTCTGGTCCTTCTTTTGATCAGAGACATCTCTTTGAGATACCTGGTATTAAGAGGATACAAAATATAGCAGTGAAATAATTGCAGGCAGAAATTAGGAGCTTGACCTGATTTTTAAAAATCAACCAAGTAAAAGCTCCAACTAGCTGAGTTAGCTTTCTTCCATAATCTGAGGTGGGTCTGTTCTGGTGTACTTACCCCTTATGTTAGTTTATGAGAGTGGTGAAAACAGGAAATGGTAGGGCTTGTAGGGTTTTTTATTAATAAAATTCTATAGACTTCTTTTTTATAGATTACAGTTTGGAAATAATTTACCGTGTGTAGTTAAGCAAGACAATTAATTGAGCACTTACTATTTTCCAGACATGCTAAATGATTTTCATTCAATTTAATGTTGAATTCAAGTTTTCCAGGTTAAGTGCATTTAGTATCTTTTGTTTAAAGCTGAAGAAGCAGGCTTACGCTTGCCTTAACGCTGATAAGGACAGCCAAGGCTATTTGACACTTCCTGCTTGAGCTCCCAACCAGATTGCCTTTGCCTTTGAAAAGATATTGCCATTTTGGTGCTAGGAGGTAAGGAGCGAATGGAATAGTAGTTCTCAACTCTGGTTTGCACCTAAATAATCTGTGGACACTTTTAAAACAGATACTCAAGTCTCACTTTTGGAAGTTGCTCATTCAGTGGGTCTTGGCTGAGACTCAACATCGTTATCATTCCTAGGTGTTTCTTCATGCAGTCAGAGTTCAGAATTGTGGTTCTTAGAAATTCCTTAGAGTGGAATTATAAGATTATAGATTTGGGGGCATCTGAAGACCAAATTTGGAATACTGTAAAGACACGTTGTTGTTTAGAAGTGTAGGGAAGGAGGAGGTCGCTGAAAAACAAAAAGGTTTCATGTTTCAGGAAGTGATTAAGATAGTATTTATCACTGGAAATTGGATATATCACTAAGGTATTTCATAACCAGATTAATTCTCCATTCTTTCTAGGAATTTCTCAAGTGCGCCCCACTACAATGCAGTCTTTCTCAAGCCTTGTTTGCTCTCCCAGATATCTGGGTTCTCAGTGCTTGGGGTGAAGTTCTGATTAAGATAAATGTCAGGAGAGTTGTAAATTTAAATTCTTAATATCAGTGGAAACTTACCTTCTGAGTTCCTCCTAATGCTTTTTGTTTAGTAGTAGTAGTAGTAGTAGTAGTAGTAGTAGTAGTAGTAGTAGTAGTAAGTAGTTAGTAGCAGCAGCAGCAGCAATAGTAGTAATCTATCTCACAGTGTGCTTTGGCAGTAGGGAACTGGTAGTAATTCTTTTCACTTTATAATTAGGAGAGTTGAATTACAAAGGCCATGACTTGCTGGAGAACTATAATCTAAATAATGGCTAACATTTGTTGACCACTACACCATGTGACTAACTGTTTACTAAATGTTTTTTACATGTATTATCCCTTATTATATCTCTGAGGAGTGTCATTATCCCTATTTTTTAATAAAACTGAGCTTATTTTGTCTACAGTTATTTGTGTGAGTATCCATTGGTGAACAAATCAAACTCTGCCCTATGGGATTTACAGTCCATTGGGAAGATACATAATAAAAAAACATGTAAGCATTCAATTATAAAATGGAATAGTGCTATGAAAAATACAAATGGGGAAATAACAATAAAGACTAACAAGTCAGAATTGTCATTGAGATAAAGAATTGTCAAGAAAGGCCTTTCTAACATGGTGATATTTTAGTCCAAAATAGTTAAGATAATTGCTTACTGTCACATATCCAGTGAATGGTGAAATTCGAGTCTGATTCCCAAGTTTATGCTCCATGCTATACTGCCTATCGGAGATGTGCTTGGAATAGACTCCAGGCTTGTGACTTTTCTCTCTGGTTATAAAAAAAAAATCATTTATTTAGATTAAATGCACCTAGATTGTATCTGGTAATATACATAAAAATTTAAAAACAATTCTTTTTAGGGAAAGTACTTGTATTGGTGGGGGGAGCACATGTGAGATAAAGACTTATTATTTAATTTTTATCATATTGTCCTTTTTCAATTTTGTACCATGTTCATGTGTTATTTACTTTTAAAAATACTAAAACAATTTGAAAGGAGGTAGAACAAAATTTCATAGCCATCATTCATTCATTCCACAAATATTATTTTAAAAGAACAAAAAAAAAATATTTTTCCTAAAATGCCCACAGCCTAGAAAGAAGAGACAGACATATAACAGATATATAAATAAGACTACTGAAATATAGTGTGGCAAGTGCAATAATAGAGATGTGTATACTAGATACAACTGTGACATAAGAGAGTAATTCATTATTTGTTTGATATGTCAAGTTTAAAAATGAACAAAATTTACATATATACTCTGATTATAACTACATAAAATCTATGCAGGGTCAACAAAAGTAGTATTATAGTTGTGAGTATGTGAAACACATTTATTCTTTCACTATTATTTATTGATTAGAGGCCTAGTGCATGAAATTTGTCCAGCCTCTTCAATCTGGGACCCCTTGGGGGATGTCCAACTGCCGGTTTAGGCCCTAAACCGGCAGTTGGACATTTCTCTCACAATCCTGGACTGCTAGCTCCTAATCACTCACCTGCCTGCCTGCCTGATTGCCCCTAACTGACCCCTCTGCCACCCTATCACCCCTAACTGTTCCCCCGCTGCTGGCTAGGTCACCCCAACTGCCCCCTTCGTGCCAGCCTGGTCGCCCCCAACTGACCACCTGCTGGCCTAGTCGCCCCTTGCTGCCCCTGCACTGGCCTAATCACCCCTAACTGCACCCCCCAGTGGCCTGGTCACCCCTAACTGCCCCTTTGCTGGCCTAGTCACTCCCAATTGCCCCCCTGCTGGCCTGTCGCCCCTCAAGGCTCCCCTGCCTGCCTGACTGCCCCATGCAGCCTGCTGTTCAGTCATTTGGTCATCCCTCACTAACCCCCCTGCCGGCCTGGTCATAGGCAGCCATCTTGTGAGGGCATGAGGGTTAATTTGCATATTACCTCTTTATTATATAGGATTAGTATATTATTTACTTGTATTACTATAAACCTACTTTTGCCCATCCTGTATATAAGTAAATTATTGAAACTTACTGAAGCTGACTTAAATAAGAGTATCATCCAGATGGTGAGGATATAAAGGGCTTTTAGAATATCAAAGTTGTCTTATTTATATTTTAGATTCAAGTTCTTTTTCATTTTTTTAGTTTTTAAAAAATAAAGTAGTCCAGGATTCTGCAGGGTCTTAGCTCTAGATTAGTGTCTCCTACTTGTAGTCCTAAAGATGAGAGTATAGGAAATACTGTATTTGCCCTATCTAATGGTAAAGAGATGCCATCGCACACCTCTTAGCCTAAATCTCTCCATGCTACTATGAAGAGCCTTGGAACGGATTCCTGTGCAGCTTATATTTGTTGAAGTGTCCAGTGATCTTCAGAGGGGATTTCCTTTTAAATATTTTGGTATGTAACTGATTTTTTTCTTCTTCAAGAGGCTTTTGTAACACTAGCAGACCCTCACTGGGGCCAATTTTAGATACCATAAAGGTGAGCTGCAGAGAAGCAAGTACTATATTAAGCAATTCTGACACTCAGAAATTATGGCCCTTCCTGTTATGAGCTACATAAAACAAGTAAATACCAATTAAAATCCACTGGAACATTAATCAAATGTGGTGTTGAGTGTGGCTCTTTCACAAAATACCATGTGCAGGCGTGCATGTACAGTGTGATTGAAACGTTGTGGCCCATGCACAGAAGTCAATTTTTGGCCTGGGCAGGTCTATTTTGAAGAAGTGGCATTAGAACACTCAAGGGGCCAAAGAACCGCATGTGGCTTGCGAGACGTGGTTTGCCAACCACTGCCTTAAGGGCATGACCTTGGTTTCCATTTCTTGTGTTTATGGTTACCTTTCACTCAGTTATTCATAACAAATATGTACAAAATACCTCCTATGTGCTAGATAGATACTGTGCTGGTTGCTGGGGATGTAGTGGTACATATGACAAACATGGTTCCTCCCTAGTGTTCTAGTAAAGAAAGGTGGCATTAAACATCACATTCTGTGATGAAATTTTAAATTTTGATGCTGAAAAGAGGAAAGTATACCATATTATGAGGAAGTACATTGGACCTGACCTGCTTAAGGGTTAGTAGTCAAGGGAGGGCTTCCTTGGACACCTGGTTTTTTTGAGTTGTGCCCTGAAAGGTGAGTCAAAGTCAACTAGAGAAAAGTTGAGTGGAGAGAGTGAGAAAAGAAATACAGGTCAGAAAAGGAATGGCATATTCAAGAAACCGAAAGAATGCCCATGAGGTTGGAACATAGAAGATCAGGGAGGAAGCCTGGCTGATTTGGCTCAGTGGTTGAGCATCAATCTATGTACCAGAAGGTCACAGTTCTATTCCCAGTCTCTTACCCAGGTTGCGGGCTTGATCCCCAGTATGGGGCATGCAGGAAGCAGCTGATCAATGATTCTCTCTCATCATTGATCTCTCTCTCTCTCTCTCTCTCTCTCTCTCTCTCTCTCTCTCTCTCTCTCTCCCCCTTCCTCTCTGAAGTCAATAAAATATTTTTTTAAAAATAAAGGAGGAAATAAGTCAAAGTGATGTTGGCAAGGTCAACAAAGTCCATATGGTGCAATCTTATAAGATGAATTAAGGATCTTGGACTTTATTCCTCAGATAGTAAGAAGATATTGAAGATTTTTCAGTTGGGGAGTGAACATGTTAACATTTTTTCAAGATCTATCTACTATGGAGAATGGGCTTCTGTTATATATATTTATTTATATTAGCCAAAGGTAGTTGGAACTTAATTTTTCTGTTATTTGATTTGATTAACTCATTTGTTGGGGGATGAGCTCTTTGGAAGGAGGTTGATGAAAAGGTTGTATGGTATGGTAGTGAAAAGTGTGTGACCCTGGATACATTATTTTCCTTTTCTAAGTCTCCATTTCCTTACCCAAAGAATAGATATAATAAATAACATACCTGCTTTGTGGGGTTATTGTGAAGATTAAATAATGTCTGCAAAACACTTAGATGAAGACTTGGGACTTTGTAAATGTCCCATGGATGTTCCATCCATAGGTCACTACCACTGGACTGGAGGAATCTAGCCTAGTCAACTGATACAGAAACATCATGCGTAAGGTTTAACTTTACAAATGTCATTTGGAGATGGAAATGGAAGCTGAGGAATGGTTGCTTACTGTAACCCACGCTTTGGTTTTGCTTTGAAGCTGGCTTTTCACAAATACCAGTGAGAGGGTTCTTGACACTTGCAGGAAACTCAACAGAATGCTTTTAGTTGCTTGGAAACGTCTGTACCTTTGTTTCCCGCAATACTAGGTAACTAATGTATGTAATTATACTGCTGAGCAAGGCTTCAGGTTGATCAAGGTTTAATTGTTGACAGTATTTGAAATGTTAGTAATGTCTCCCCATAGGTATTTTCTAAAATAGATTGTTCCAGCTTTTCAAAAGACTTAACTGCCATTGATTCTTCATTCAGGGAGGTGTAATTCTAGAGCTAGAGACTGGGATCTTCCAGTTTTAATATTTTCTAAGAAATGAGTATGCACATGGAAAATTAGTTTTCTCTTCTGTTTTAAAATGTACATTACATGCTTAAAGAAATTCTCACCGCCTGGCTTTTGTTGACTTTAGTCTGGTCTCTAAAATTATACATTTCTGCTTTTGATTCGTTTTGTGGAGTGAGGGAGAGGGGCTAACACATGCTATCTTTATGTAAAAGTCCTGAGAGTTTTGGGCAGGTGGGAATCTATTCTAAAGGTTTACAGTTTATTTAGAACCTGCCAATAAGTCTTCGTTTTGTATTTAAATGTGTCTTCTATCTTGAGAACATAAGAAAGCAAGATTTCAAAGGGTTTTTGCTACCAAGTGCTACAAAGGGAAAAAGTTCTTATATAGAATTCACTGCAATCAAGTTTTCTTACTGAATTTGTCAGACTTCCTGTGGTAAGATGGTTCACTGATGGTGAATAATTCCATTTTAAAAATAAAAATGGGCTTTGTATGTTGTTTTTTCTCTTGTTCAACATGAAGGCTCCACCTGCATAATTAAGTTGTCTTTTCTGTTACTCAGTGCTCTAAGGGAAGACCTGAAAGCATCAGCTAAATTGTTCTGGCAACGGAAGGGGTGTTGAGTTGGAAAGGAATTGGCCAAAAATAGGGCTTTACCCAGCTGTTGCAGGAAGAAAAACAGAGGTTTTTACAACAAGTAACTAACCTCCTCCTCCCCCTCCTCCCCCTCCCCCTCCCCCTCCTCCCCCTCCTCCTCCCCCTCCTCCTCCTCCTGCTCCTCCTCCTCCTCCTCCTCCTCCTCCTCCTCCTCCTCCTCCTTTTTAATCTTCACCTGAGGGTATGTTGAGAGAGAGAGAAACATCAATCAATTGCCACCCATACATCCCCTGACCGGGACCCATCCCACAGCCCTTTGGTGAATGGGAGGATGCTCCAAATAACTGAACCATCCGGCCAGAGCACTAACTTCTTTCTTTAAAATGTTTATGTAATGCATTACATAGCATTACTACTAAAATTTAAGTGGTGTATGGCCTATGTTCATCTAAAAAAATGTTCACATAGCTGTAGCTATGTTGGTTTTGTTTTGTGTTTGCCCTGCCCAGCTGCAAGAAGCCATAATGAGGAAGGTATCGAGTCACAATGTGTGTTAACCTGGAAACTGAGCAGTTTATTACTATAGGTATTTGTTTGCCCAAATTTTAGAAGAATGGCAACATGGGAAAACCAAGTTATTTATTGCTGTTGACTATTACTTAAAATAGGAAAAGGAACTTAATCCTTGCATGTCTTTTTGTTGTTACTGTTGTTGTTAATCCTCACCCAAGGATATTTTTCCATTAATTTTTTGAGAAAGTGGAAGGGAGGTGAGAGACAGAAAGAGAGGAACATCAATGCAAGAAAGACACATTGATTGGTTACCTCCCGGACCAAGGTTTATGCCCTTGACCACATTGAAACCCAGGACCCTTCAGTTTGTAGGCCAGTGTTCTATCCACTGAGCCAAACCAACTAGGACAACCCTTGCACTTCTTCATTCACTTCTTAGTATGTGCCACATACTGTTCTAGTTGCTTGAAATGTATCTGAACAAAACCAAAACCAAAAAGCACTGACCTGTAAAGCTTATAGTTTAATGCTTATTACCATTTCACCTTCTGCCTGTCAAGGGAAGTGCTAGGTTCAAATCCTAGCACAACTATATGTTGTCTGTGACCACAGGAAGTCATTTCCCTCTCTTTAACCCTTGTACTTATAAGTGTAAGCCTATGTTGTGATGTTATAATTCATTTGGGTATCTCAAAAATTATCCATTTCATTGACCCTGTAAGAGGAAATTTTCTTGTTAATTGCTTGGATTTATATTCATAGGAGCATTTGCAAAGTAACTTAAAGAAATTTTGTCCCAGGATTTACCCATATATGTTCCCTGGTGTGTTTTTACAGCTGGCTTAATATCAGCAACAATTCTTATCTAATAAAGAGTGAATATGCTAATTGACTGTCATGCCCTCACAAAGATGGTGGCATTCACAGCCAATAAGGAGGAAATATGCTGATTGACTGCCATGTCCTTAAAGATGGCGGTACCCTGTCCCCTCAGCCCCGCTGGGGTGGCAGACACGTGGCACGGCCGGGCCCAGGCAGGCCCGGCCACTCTGTGCACCTGCCTCCATAGTCCCCTAGTCCCCTCAGACCCCCCCCGCCACCCAGGGCCAGTCTGAGGCACAGGCAATCCTTGGATGGTGGCTACCCAGCCTCCCAGGGCCACTCGAGGATCAGGTAACTAGGGCCGGCCAAGACTTGGGCTGCCAGAAGTGGGAGCAGCAGAGGTGTGATGGGGGTGTTGCCTTCCCCTGGTTGCCAGGTCACCTTCTGCCTCTGAGGGCTCCTGGACTGTGAGAGGGGGCAGGCCGGGCTGAGGGATCCCTCCCTCCAGTGCATGAATTTTCATGCACTGGGCCTCTAGTTTATAAAATGAAAGCCAAGACCATGTGAGTTTATGTAGCTGTTATTTTTCTGGTATGGATGGTTTGCTTCTTTTGGGAAGCTTATCTGCTTTATTTCATGTGATTCTGGTGGGGCTGACAATCACTTGGCCCTGCTTTTCAACCACTGGGATGGTCATATGTTCATAGATTCATGTCTATGCTTATTCTATCCCATCTGATTGATACATGTGTGAAATACATTTTTCTATATTAAAATATTGTAAATATTTCAGGTGAAAAATATTTTAGTGTAATATCTAAAAACTCTAATTTCCACAGAATGAGAATATTAAGTATTTTATATATGTGATTGTTCTAGTTCAGTATTAAGCTGTAGGCTGGAAGTAAACAGCAGTGTTTCCTGATTCCATGCTTTTAGGGCTATAATCTCTGACCAAATGATAGTTGCCTTGTTTCATATTATGTGGCAGGACACAGTCTATAATGACAGGTGTTTATAACTCAGACACGATGTAAGCACTCTAGCCTTGCCCATGACAGTTTTTCTTATGTGACCAGAACAATAATAACACCTCCCTAACCAGGTCTTGCTATCTGAAAATAGAGAAACCTGACAGATAGGAGGAAATGGTTCAAGAACAAAAGTCTAATTTACAGCCATGTAGTGTCAGTACGGAGGCCTTGAAATTATAGTTTTGGGGATATAACCATTAAGGAAGGTGCCGGTAGTCTGCAAAGTGAGTGTATAATAGAGGCAGCAGTGAGAACATACCCTTTGTGCTATGCCTTATTGAAGGCAATGCCATTTGTTTATGCCAATATTCTCCTTCTTTCAACCTCCATTCTTTACTTCAAAGGCAGATTTATAAAATTTCTTCACTGAAAATTTAGGGAACATTTTACTTTAAAAAACAAAACTATACAAGGCCCTGATCAGGTGGCTCAGTTGGTTAGAGCATTGTCCTGATACACCACGGTTGAGGATTCGATCCCTGGTCAGGGCACATAAAAGAAGGAACCAATGAATGTATAAATAAGTGGAACAACAAATAGTTGTTTTTCCCTCTTTCTCTAAAATCAATGATTTTTTTAAAACTATATATATAGAGAGAGCACATTTTGGTACTTTAACATTTCTACCTATAAAATGGAATTTCTACCTATTTTCCTGTCTCACCTCTGATTGTGTGCACATGGGAAAATGTGATACATAATGTATTTGTCTAGGCTCTTATTTAAGGATAATGGAAACTGGCTTAAATAGGAAAATAAAGGTTATTTGTTGTTTAATGTAACATCTGATCAGAGCCTGCCACTCCATTGCTAGCAGTTGGCTTAAGCATGAGCATGTGATCCAGTTCAGAACAGTGAAATGAGAAGGAGGCTGGGGTCTGAGTTGCAGGAGGTTTCTGGGACATTTTTCATTTTACTTAAGAGACAAAGGGAAGAACTGTTTGCTTCAGATGGACTGTTGTTGGATATATATAAGTAATGGACCTTGAATGTGGCTGTCATCTTGGGACCATATTAAGCCTAAGAGAAATGTTGACACAATTAGGATGACAGAGCAAAAAGATGGGGAAAATGGTATTCTTGGTAAAGTTCAGCTACTGAATTAATCAAAATGATATTTTTCCTTATTTAAGCCATTTAAAGAATTTTTTTAAAAATTTATTTGAGAGAGAAAGAAAAACATTAATTTATTATTCCACTTACTTATGCATTGTTTGCTTCTTGTGTGTGCCCCGACTAGGGATCGAACCTGTAATCTTGGTGTATCAGGATGACACTCTAACCAACTGAGCTACCCAGCCAGGGCCTTAAGCCATTTTTTGGTGAATTATTGTTACTACTTGAAACTGGAAAACATCCTGAATAATATGTAGGAATATTCTGGGTTCCTCAGACAGAAAAGAAGCTCTTGGAGAGCTGCATAGTTCCACTGGACATAGTTGAAGCTCAGTAAATATTTGTTAGATAAATGTGCTTGTCTTTATTTGCATTTATAATTGAAGCATTAAAAAATAAAACACCTTTCCCTTCTTTAACAATTCAATACAAAAGTCATTAGATAAGACTGAGCCTGATAGGTGTCTTTGGGTGGGCACTAAGGCCCAGTGGGGGTGGGATTTTGGAGCCCAAGCAGGATAAGGAGGTCAAATACACGGGAGAGATGCCTGGAAGTCAATTGTTGGAACCTGAGTGGTATGAGGAGGGAGTCTCAGTGGGAAACAAGGATTGAGGGGCAGCCCAGTATAGAGTGTTAGAACCTGAGGAATGTAAAGAAGGTGCATCCACCTATGAACCAGGAGGTCATGGTTCAATTCTCATTCAGGGCACATTTCGCAGTTGCAGACTCAATCCCTCGTAGGTGGCATGCAGGAGGCAGCCGATTGATGATTAATGTTTCTACTTCTCTCTATCCCTTCTTCTCTGAAATAAAACTATTTCTTTAAAAAAGATATATTTCTCTAATAAATGGCCATGTAAGTCTGAAGGATTATGTCCCATCTTTCTAAGAGTGGTGAGTAATAGAGAAACAGGTTTTATATTTACAACCTGTATATACCCTTTAGTTTACATTTACTTTGCCTTACGTTATTCACAGCACTATTTTTGTCATTGGTCTTTATTTTAACCAGTATGAAGGCAATAACTATGTCTTTTGAATTAGTTTGCTCGTACTTCCAGTATGAAAATCTGATGAGACCTAGTTCATGTAAAGTAGAATGGTTTAAAAAGTGGGTTTGCTTTACTTCACCAGAAAATTTTTCTAATATTTCATAGATTTTACTTATGTGAAATTGTTTTTAAACTCTTCACTTATATAGACCAAGGAAAAAAGTATTTTTGATCTCAGCATTGATTATTAAGTTATCCATGCAATGCAGTTGCTCTAAAGACTGAGGATTAGATCTGGATATATTACATAGCTTTCATAATTGTCCCAGATAGCTATCTTGCTTACTTTCCATTTGGATTGTACATACTGAGTATTCAATTCTGTGACTTCTCAAAGGTATGGAAATTGGAAATTATTACCTTATAAAAACTCAGTCCCATGACACAAGTCTCTGTGGAAGCACTTACCTGAGACTAATAGTGACTATGCACATGTGTTCACATAATACACATAGATTTAACTAAAGCCACGATTGATTTTCTTCAAAGCTTAATTTTTAAAATTGTTGGCCTCTTAAATCTTGTAGAAAATATAGCATGAAAGCATTTTGTGTGTCATCTCAATTTGTTTTGATAGTTTGATAGATTTTTTAAATCTACAGTATACTTTATAGCTACTATTTTACTCCAGTTTCAGTTGACTTTGAGTTATATGAAATAGTACTGTGTAATGTTTCATTTTACCAACATTGAGTAGTAGTCTTGGTTATTCTTTTCATGAGATATTAAAGGCATTGTTTATCAGGAAAGTTATGTAGGAAATGAGGCAAGTAATAAATATTTCCTGGTAGTTGCTCAAAAGTGCTGAGCAGGATGTTGTTTGGGGAATTCCTTTTTAAATTTTTTTGCTTCTAGAAATTGCATTTTTATGGAATTGATGGTGCCTTTTGTTGATTCTTTGAATTTATGCAAATAATTCATATTGGGATTGTACTAGTTCCTCAAGCAGAAATATTTAAATAGCGACAATGAGGATGGATGTTTTTAAAGTTAAGGTCACTTATATTAGAATCTGTAAATCAGGTATACCCATCTTGACTTTTATTGTTTACCTTTTTTCTCCCTTTCCCTCCCCAGTTCTATTCAGTTTGGGGTGAGGGGCAAATCTAGATCATATTAATAGATAATATAGGATAGGTAGCAAAATAATGTTATTATTATCCTAGGCTTTCTGTAATTTGTCTTGCAGAATTTTAATGAGTGTAAGCATCAGTTATGAAGTATATTCGGAACTCCCTTAGGGTGGCTGAAGAAAAGGATTGCATTGAAGTGTTGGTTATAACAATTTCTTCTGTCCTAGACTGTTAATTGGTGAAGGTATACCAGGGAGGGATGTGTCAATATTTTTTCAGAGTTTAGAACATAAATATTTTCTAAAGTTATCTCAAGATATAAAATTTCAAAGAAGATCAAGGAGAAAAATGCCTTCAGGTTTGTGCAAAATGGAAGGGAAACGTAGGTAGGAGCCATATGGAAGTAAAAGTGAGACTGGAGGAAAGTATGAGGAGACGTTATTGTTTTCAGTTGATGAAAAACAATGGATACTTAAGAGTGAGTAGCTGAAGAGTTCCTGAGGTGGATTGGATCGTCTAAAAACTGACAATACATGATACTGATTTTCAACAAATTGGAGGAGAAATTCAGATGATTGAGTGCTTCTTTCTCATAAGATTTTACCTTTCTCAAACAATATTTTACATTCATGTAGTTCTCATTAGATTTGTATTAGTGGGGAGGTGCTGTCTCGTTCTATTAGAGTTTGTGTGTTTTCAAGGTTAGCAGGTACTGTGAGTGTAATTAAAGTTTCCCTACCTTAAGTTGCCAATTTTTTATCTGTTATTTATATAAACAAAGAGTGTTTTAACTGTGAAAGACTATTAATAATTGGTCTCCTTATGATGTTCAGTGAGTTAGCAGGGATCATTAGCTAGGCATAACTTACATTAGAATTAGATCAAATTCTGATTTATAACTTATTTTTCCTTCATTATCTATGTTTCACTTCAACTAAGCTTGGAGGCTTTGTGTATATTTCTTTACTAGTTTGAAGTACTGAATCAACTTTTTCAGCACTTGTTTTTCAGTGTTTTGTTTATAGAAGCCAAATTAAGTTAAATGACATGTCTGTATTTTTACAGGTAGGTCAAGAAATTAGACTATCATAAGCATTTGGTCTTCTTTGCATACATGTTAACCCATCATACCCTCCAGTATTTAACTTGTATCTTAATTGTTCAATAGTAAGCATAGGCTTAACTTTGTTTCCTGTAGATTTTTTAAAATCTTTATTGTTAAAAGTATTACATATATCCCTTTTCTTCCCCCATTGACTCCTTCTAGCCTGCGCTCACCACCTCCAAACACCCACCTACACCACCTTGCCCCAGGCCTTCACCACCCTATTGTCTGTGTCCACAATTTGTGCATATTTGCATACAACTTCTTTGGTTGATCTCTTCCCACCCTTCCCTCTGAAATTCTACAGTCTATTCCATGCTTCTGTGTCTCTGGATCTATTTTGTACATTAGTTTATTTTGTTCATTAGATTCCACATATGGCTGAGATCATGTGATACTTATCTTCCTCTGCCTGGCTTATTTCACTTAGAAAGTTACATACAGCAGCCCTCTCTAGGGTTCTTCAAATCTTTCCACCAAAAGTTTCTCTTAACAGCAAAGGAGAGTAAATAGGGAACCCCTGACAGTCTGGGCATATAGAGTTTAAAGGAGCCTATTACAAGGCTGAAACTTGTTTGAGTTCTTATGGTTTACTTTAAATTTCATGCAAATGTTTAGGTATCTGTATCCCTGTTACTATAAAAATATTACTTTACATCAGGTAAAATTGATGCTCTGGGAATACGTTTTATATTCATCCTCTGGTTTTAAAAATTCTTACCACACTGAGGCATGACCTTGGGCTACTTGCATCCCAGTTTAAAAAGCACTGCTCTAGAGAAAAAGAACATTGAGTAGAATAGAAAAAGTTGTTAGCTTGAACTAAGTTCACATGGCTATAGCAGGAGTTTAGGAGCTGCTATTCAAAGAGGGAGGAAAGAGAGTATGTCATTTATTCAGGTAGCCACCTGCAAGTAGAAGCTTTTGTGTCTCTTTTAAAATACTGGTCAGATGATATGTGTAATCTTCTACTTAATGTCTCAGAAGACATCTAATTAAGAAAATAAAAAGTATAGGAATTTGTATATTTCTTCTATGTCTCTACTTTATATTTATAATTTTTTTCTGATTATAATACATGATCATTGTAATCATTATATTCTGATAATGTTCTTATTTTAAATAGACAATATAAACTAATGGCTTAATAAAATTTTCTTATGAGCAGTTTTTTAATAAATATATTTTTTATTGTTTAAAGTATTACAAATAGTAGTATATATGTTTCTTCCCCCCCCAATTGACCTCCCCCCCAGCCTCCCCTACCCCCCAGCACATGCCCTCACCTGCCCTCCCCCCCCCCCAGTGTCTTGTATACATTGGTTATGCTTATATGCATGCATATAAGTCCTTCGGTTCATCTCTTACAGCCCCTGCCCCCCACCCTCCCCTGCCTTCCCACTATAGTTTGACAGTCTGTTCAATGCTTCTTTGCCTCTGTATCTATTTCCCCCCCATTTCTTTTCTTTAAAAAAATCTTGCATCTGCATACTAGAAATAAACATAAAAGAACAAAAACTGTTTGAGTCTCAGTTTCAATGTCCAACAGTTCTGAGTCCCAGTTTCAATGTCAAATAGTTCCTTATGTGTACATGTCAGCAATGGTATCTGGACAAATGGTGAGCAGTTTTTTATTTACTCAGCTTTTCCTGTCTTTCTACATTAAGATAGCTAAAAAATTGTTTGCTAAATAATCATCTGCATTCAGTATCCTTGTACATAAATCCTTGGTGAAATCTTCAATCATCTTGTACTAGAATCTATTTCTAGACATAAAATTACAAAGTCAAAAATATGACCCAATTCTGCCCTGGCTGGTGTGGCTCAATTGGTTGGAGTGTCGTCTGTATACCAAGAGGTTGCGGTTCCATCCCCAGTTAGAATGGAACCAATTAGTGTTTTTACATCTTATGTTTCTCTCCCTTACTTTCTAAAATAAAAATACATATATATATAACCCAATCCTAAAGCCCTTGATACAGATTACCAAAATGATTGTCCATTTTTTGATCCATTGGCAGTCAGTATTACACATTATTCTGTTTTACTTTAAATAATTTCATAGGAAAATATAGTACAGCATCTTTATTTGAATTTTGTTTTTTATTTCAAGCAAAACCATACTTTTACTCCCTTTTCGGCCCATTTCTCTCTCTTTTGTGAATTATCAGCTCCTAGTCTTTGCCCATTTTTCTGTTGGGGTGTTTGCCTTTTTCTTATTGATTCATTGGAATGCTTTATTTATTGAGACATTCCATTGTTTTATACATGGTAAAAATATTTTTCTCGATTTATCATTGGACTTTAACTTTTTAACATTTCCCTCCCTCTCTGCGTATACACTTTTATTCTTAATATATATATTATGGTTTTAAAATGTATGGTTACATAAAAAACATATATTCAACTATGTGAAAATATTAAAAAGTAAATAGGTGAATTGTATAGAATTTATAGAAAATGAAACACCTTGGTTAGGATCTGTCCCACTATATTGACCTCTCTTTTATGTTATTCATTCAACAAACATTTATTGAGCATTGTTGAATGCTGGGATGTTGTGGTAATTAAGATATAGTTCCTGCCTTCTAGGAGACCAACAAGTAAACAGACAGTGTGAAAATTTCTCCAGTAGACAACTGTATTGTTGCTCTTGAAAAAAGCACAGAACTCACACAGGAGACCTCTGAAGAAAGGGACATCTTAGGCTACAATCTGAAGGATGAGTAGAAGTAGACACGTAAAGAAGAGAATGAAGTTTATTCCAGACAGAAAACAATAGAGCAAAGTCTAAGAGACAAGATGGCCTGGCTTGTTGGAAATAGTACAAGCATTTCAGTATAGCAAAATTCACCTGCAATTGAAGTACTTAATATCTGAAACTAAATGTTGTCATTTTCCAAGGAGAAAGAAAATGCCTATGATACTAGCATTGGTCAAGAGTGGAAGAAAACCGCTTTCAAGCTAATGACAGAAAATCAACCTACTAGATAGGGTTGCCCTTGCACCTTTAATGACATTTTTCAAGAGATCAAAACAAAAAAAATATTTATTGTGCTTTGCAAATCTAGCCTTAGTATCTAAAAAAATCTGGTGGAATTCTCAACTCGTTTATTTCGATGTTAACATGTATGCTGTGTCCTAGTTATTGAGATCTGAGGACTGCCACCAACACCCTCTTCTGACACCTCCTTGGCCTGCTGAGGAAATTGCACAAATAAGAACCTCTCTACCTAGTAGCCTCCCCTCATTCTGACATTGAAGAGATATGAGTCCTTAAAACCAAGCCCTTCCCCAATTGACCAAAAGGAGAACTTAGATTGAAATTATGGCTCAGATAGTATACACATTGTGAGCTGTCACCTTGTGTGTGGTTATAATGTGCTTGAGATGGGTGGGGAAGATTGAGGTAAGGTAACCAGTGATGATTGCTGCTGTTGGCATTCCAGGTATGCTTGTCATGTAAAAGCACTGTGCCAGTCAGCTAAGCCAGATTCAAGTATAACTTTTCCACTGCTTCATTATACAATTAAGAAACATTTTGTACCACATAAATCTATTCTATGAAATATTTACTTGCTAGCTTAAGGATCTGCTCAAGGTTAAAGGCACTTAAAAAGCTCTTTAAACATGTGAAGTTTTCTCTTTTATGCTTAATTTCATCTATGGATGCAGTTTCTCCAGTTCACCAAAGCGTAAACTTTGACTTGTCTGCCCTCTAGTGGATATCTGTGATTAACCAGTGTCTACTTGCTTTAGAAAAAGTAATTTTTCTTGATTGGCTTTCCAAGTTTAAGCCGCTGTTTCCTTAAAGAGTGTGTTATTGCTACCAAAGCAACAATTTATAATTTCATTCCATTTTCTAAGATGCCAATAAATACCTTCCCTTGCTTCCCCATGGGATCAGGCGTAGACAGCCAGTCTGCAGCAACTTATCTCTGCAGTGCACAGCCACCTCAATGTATCAAACATATTCCTGTTGTTCTCTTCTCTTGCTTATATCTCAAATGCCTGTCAATCTCTCTGCCTCTTCAGATCTTTTTCTTCAAGATCAGACTCAAAGCTGCTTTGTTTCTGTGAACACTGTAAAGGTTCCCCATGAAGTGAGTGGGATCTCAACATCACATTGGGTTCCCCAGCCCAGAGCATCAGAGCCACATAACATTGAGTGAACTCAGGGTATCAGATACTGAGTTGTGTGGCTCTGTGTCAGATAATGAGTTCTCCCTCCTCCTCGTGTATTTGACTGACAGTTGCCCACCTATGGGAGATCCAGTGTCGCCATCCTCCCAATTCCCAGTGGCCCTGACCTGCTGAGCTCATGCCCTACAGAGGAGTCAGCTGACTATGGCCAGCTTGGGCCCACAGTGCCACTCTTTTAGTAGGTTCTCAAGGAGGGAGAGACTGAATTGTTTGCTGTAGGGCAGGGATCATTTTTTCTTTGCATGTCGAACCAGCAACATCCCTTCACATGTGATGTTGAGACCCCACTCACTTCAGGGGGAACCTTTCCAGTTGATATATCCCCCTGGATTCTCAACCGATACACATGGGTATAGGCCAGCCCTTTTCACATCTCTACCCTTCCTATCAGTCAAAAGCAGCGTGACCCTTCCCTCATATACCCAGGCCCAGCAGAGGTAGCAACAAACTGTGGATTACTTTGTAGCTCCAAGAAGATAGCCCAGGGCTGGTCACAGAAGTGCTTTACATTGATTTGCATTGGAATTCCTCCCAAGAGGCCTCCAAATCAACACACCCAATAGCAGGATTCAGACCACATCAGAGCATGACCCACTTAGATCAAAAGTGGCACACCCAAAGGGAGACTTCTGCAGGCACCAGACCCTGCTGGGGCAAATTCCTTTGCATGGGTTTGATCCTCATGATTAGTCAGACCCGTCAATCTTACCTCCAGATGTTCCAACAGCAATCAAGATTCAGCTACAACAGGAAAGTTCACATAACCCACACAAAGGACATTCCTGGAGCACCTAGCTCAGTTGATCAGAGAGACTGTGCCATTGAGTCCCACGAGACATCTATATAAGGCCATGATACCAAGACCAGGAGGCATCACAGATCTACCTAATACACAGAAGCAATTACAAAGAGGCAGACAAAATGGAGAGACAAAGAAACGTGCCACAAATGAAGGAACAGGAGAAATTCATAGAAAAAGACCTAAATGAAATGAAGGCAATCTCCCAAATACAGAGTTCAAAACAATGGTTAAAAGGATGTTCAAAGAACCTGCTAAGTTCCTGTTGAGAAATCAGCTGATAGTCATATGGGTGCTCCTTGTAGGTAACTAACTGTTTTTCTCCTGCTGCTTTTAAGATTCTCTCTTTGTCTTTAACCCTTGCCATTTCAATTATGATGTGTCTTGGTGTGGGCCTCTTTGGGATCCTCTTGTTTAGTATTCTCTGCGCTTCCTGAACTTGTTAGTTTATTTCTTTCACCAACTAGGGGAAGTTTGCTGTCATTATTTCTTCAAATAGGTTTTTAATATCTTGCTCTCTCTTTACTCCTTCTAGCACCCCATTATGTTAATGTTGGTATATTTGAAGTTGTCTTGGACGCTCCTTATACTCTCTAAATATTTTTGGATTCTTTTCTTTTTACTCTTCTAAATTGGTGTATTTTTGCTTCTTCATATTCCAATCATTGATTTGATTCTCATAAACCTCTACTCTGTTGCTGAATCCCTGTAAATTATTATTTGTTTCAGTTAGTGTATGCTTAATTTCTGACTGGTCCTTTCTCATGTCTTTGAAATTCTAACTAAGATCCTTGAAATTCTCAGAAGTCCCTTGAAGCTCTCATTAAGACCCTTGAGCATTCTTATAACCATTGTTTTGAACTTTGTATCTTGTAGTTTATTTGCTTCCATTTCATTTAGTCTTTTTCTAGAGATTTCTTCTGTTCTTTCATTTGTGACATGTTTCTTTGTCTTCCCATTTTGGCTGCTTCCCTGTGTTTGTTTCTATGTATTAGGTAGAGCTGCTGTGTCTCCTGGAATTGGTAGAGTTCCTTTGTGTAGTAGGTGTCCTGTAGGGCCCAGTGGCTCAGCCTTCTTAGTCACCCGAGCTGGCACCCTACATATGCCACTGTGTGGGCTGTGTCCACAGTCTTGTAGTTCAGCCTTGATTGCTGTTGGTATCACTGGGAGGAATTGACCTCCAGACCAATTGGCTGTGAGAATCAGCTGCAACTACAATGGAAGAGTAGCTGTGCAGGAGACGCCCCTATGGAGCAGGACTTGCTTCAGTGGGCCTTTTGTGCTTACTGAGTCTGCCTCATGAGTATGTTGCTCATGAATGTGTAGAATTGTAATCTGGTATGATCTAAAACTGTCCACTAGGTGCTTTGTCTCTAGGGCCTCCCAGGAAGTGCAAAGTCAGCTACTGCCTGGGGCCTCCTGGCAAAAGCTACAAAATTATCTGCAGGTGGCTACTACTTGTGTTGAGCTTGGAAGTGCCCACATGAGGTCAGGCTGTGAAGCCCGGCAGACTGTTTATAGTGCCAGGTCTTGGGCCTCTTATTGATAGGTACAGAGTATGCTGACACCAGCTGCTGCTTGTTTGAGAGGTTTTAGGAAAGCTGAAGCCTAAGCCAGGACAGGCCATTTATATGGAAAAGCTGCAGCAAAGAGTTTGGGGTGGGGCTTTAATTGGATGGGGCAGGGTCTCAAAGAATCACCAGGGCAGAACAAACAGTGTGAGTCAGGCAATGGAAACTCAGATATGGCTGCCAGTCAGCTCTGCAATAGGGGGAAGTAGCAACATAGGAACAATGACCCCGCAAGTACTTCTATCAGGGAGAAAGCCACTCTCAAGTTCTTGCTCTGATGCCAGATAATCCAGGTCCTCCCTGTTTTTTCCTGGGATCCCCCTAGCCACTTCTCCAGCACTGGAGCTCAAAGGTTAGTGAGTCTGTATAAGTTCAGTGTGCCGGCCCTTTAAAAGGAAGTGCCTGGGTCTCTAGCAGTATCCATGTCACTCAGCCACAATCCCTGCTGGTTTTTACAGCCCAAAGTTACAGAGACTTCTCTTCCCAGCTCTATAACTATGGGATGAGGGTCTAGTGTGGGGCTGGGACCCCTTGCTCCTCACAGAAAGCCTCTGCAACTGAAATATCCTTCCTGATTAAAAAACGCCACATGTGGGTGTCTCACCAGCCCATTTCACACCACACCTACTACCAATCTCAATGTGCTGTTTTCTTTACTTCTCTAATTGTAGGACTTGCATTCAGCCAAATTTCAGATGGTTTTGAATGATGGTTGTTCTGTATTTTAGTTGTAATTTTGATGTGGTTATTGGAGGCAGCAAGTACCAAATTCCATATTGGTTCTCTCTCTTGCTTTCTTCTTTAGTTCCCTCCCTACCCACTATCTCAGGATATAAGTACCAAAGTCAGATTATTAGTTTAGAGGCAATTGATTATAGCAGAAATATAAGCCTGAATTCAAATTCTCCTATACCAACAATTGGCTTTGTGACCTTAAGCAAGTCCTATAGGGTTTTGGTACACATTAAATAAAATAACATAAAGTTACTTAAAGCCCATAGTGATGCTCAATAAATGTTATTCATCTTTGTACATGCAACTGGTTTTGGCCCCTTGTGTCCTCTAAGGGAGTATCAAGAATGTTTTTGCTTTTTACTTTTCTACATGCTCTCATCACAATTCTCATTGGTAGAAAAATTCACCAAAGAGTTGAAAATAATTTGAATTATCCTCCCTTTTACCTCATTTTTAAAGTATCCACTTTTTGATCTGCTCACTTATATATGAGGGGAAGGGTATGAAGCTAACAATGGCCCATAAACATGTAAGAGGGTGTTCAACCTTATTAGTAATGAGGGCAAGGCAAATTAAGACAATAATGAGATAAACACTATGTAGGCAAAAATGAAAACATCTGATGATTCCAAGTGTTGGCTAGGGTTTAGATTAATTAACTCTCATGTCTTCCTGGGAAGAATATAAATCAGCACAGCCACTTTGGAAAATAATTTGGCACTAGCTTATGAATTTGAACCTTTATTGACTCTACAATCTTCTAATTCCACTCCTAGGTATATATCCTGTTGGCATTCTTGTGCATGCAGGCCAAAGGACATGTACAAGAATGTGTATAAAAGGCCTGACCAGTGTTGCTAAGTGACTAGAGAATCAGCCTGTGTATCAGAGGGTCATGCCTTCAATTCCTGGTCAAGGGCAGTTACCTCAGTTGGACATTTATTCCTGGTCCTGGTTGGGGTATATATGGGAAGCAACCAAATCCCCCCCCCCTCTCTCTCTCTCTCTCTCTCTCTCCCTTCCTACCGCTCCCCTCCATTCTCTCTTTTTAAAAAATCAGGAGGATTCCAATATGGTGGCCAGCAAGACGACAGTGAAAGTGAATGAGGGAGTGAAAGGGGAGTGTGTGGATGTGTGGCGTGTGTGTTTGTGTGAGGGAGGGAGGGACAGCTAGATCTTGCAGGACCTTCGAGGGCTGGTGAATCTGGTTCACATAGCCAGGCAGCCTCTGCTACTGCTGTAATCTCTCCCAGAGTGTGCCATCTTGAAGAGGAGAGCTGCTGTGACTGAGAGCCCAGCCCACTTCCAGCCAGGGTGCTCTCAGACATCACCCAGCACACTCCAGCCGCTCCAGCCAAGGACCTGCTGCCTCAGCTGCCAACCCATGGATCCCGGGACTCCAGCCTCCCAAGCTGAGGGCTCCTGTGAATTCAGAGGGCACTCCCCTACCTCCAGCCAGATGCCTTAGACCAGTGGTTGGCAAACTCATTAGTCAACAGAACCAAATATCAATAGTACAACAACTGAAATTTCTTTTGAGAGCCAAATTTTTTAAACTTAAACTTCTTCTAACACCACTTCTTCAAAATAGACTCACCCAGGCCATGGTATTTTGTGGAAGAGCCACATTCAAGGGGCCAAAGAGCCAAATGTGGCTCTCGAGCTGCAGTTTGCCGACCACTGCCTTAGGCCCAAGCACCACAACCATGCATATGAGCAGCTGAGCCTTACACATCAGCCCCAGGCTCAGCAACCACTTGTGTGATTAGCCAAGCCTTACATAGCAGCCTCAGGCACCACGACTGCTCCAGCAGCTGCATGAGCAGCCACCGCCCACAACCACTGGAGGAGCAGCCACCACTGCGACCGCATGAGGAACAGCCTCCCTGTGACCACCCACCGAGGAGCAGCTGCTGCCCACAACCATGTGAGGAGCAGTTGCCCCACAATCAGCTCCCACCCATGACCCTCCAAGGAGTAGCCACTGCCTGTGACCACATAAGGAGCAGCTGCCCAACAACCATGCAAGGAGCGGCCACTGCCCATGACCACACTACCTACCTCCAAGCACACCACTGCAGCTACAGGCCCCATGTGACTCAACACCTAGATCCTTTGGTGAGAGCAAAAATGGGGAGATAGAAGAACAACCCCAAAGGAAAGAAAAGGAGGAATTGCCAGAAAAGGAACTAGATGAAATAGAGATATGCAATATGTCAAAATAATTCAGAATAAGGGTCATACAGTTCATGAACTGGATGGATGAGAAAATCAACAGCCTATGTAAGAGTGAAGAGGAAATAAAAAGTGATATAGCTATAATAAAAAACAATATGGAAGCTTTCAACACTAGATTAGGAGAAGGAGAGGACAGAATTAGTGAATTAGAAGTTAGGGAAGCAAAACACACCCAATCTGAACTACAATTGGAGAAAAAAAAATCAAAAGACAAAACCCTGAGGGAGCTTTGGGACAACATGAAACAAAGCAACATATGTATAATAGAGGTGCCAGAACGACAAGAAGAGGAGCAAGGGTTAGAAAACCTATTTGAAGAAATAATGTCAGAAAACATTTCTGATTTGGGGAAGAAAAAGTCACACAAGCACAGAGATGAACCCCAAAAGACCAACACTAAGATACGTTGTAATTACAATGGCAAACATTAATGACAACGAGAGAATCTTAAAGGCTGCAAGAGAGAGACAGAAAGTTACCTACAAGGGAGCTCCCATTAGATTATCAAATGATTTTTCTTTTTCTTTTCATTCATGAGAAATTTATTAAAATAACACATTTAGGGGGAAAATCAATACAATGTATACATCATTACCAAAAACTGTATACCATCATACAAAAAAAGGATTTTATTTTGGGAAAGCAATTCCTAATTTATGGCAAGTTTTACTTTCAGCAATAAGACCACAAAACAACACAATCTAATTCAATCTTAAAGGCTGGTTATGCTGAGCAAGGAATGTTCTTATTCTTTGTAGAAGCTCCTCCTTTACACTGTCAGGTACCAGGGCTCTGCCTTTTGGTGTGATTTCAGCCACCAAGTCATCAACAGTAACGTGTTCTAGTCCTGTTTCTGTAATTACCTCTTTACAGTGTGCCTTCAATTGATCCTTCCAGCCACATTCAATTAATTTAGCTCTCAGCAACTCTTTGAGGCATTTTCTTTCTCCAATTTCTATCAACTTTTGGTTAATCGCTGCTCTCATCTGTGCATCTTTGTTCATCTTGCTAACCATACTCTTCGGCTGCCTGGACTTAGACCCCTATCAAATGATTTTTCAACAGAAACACATTAGGTCAGAAAGGAATGGGAAGAAAGTATACAAAGTGATGCAAAGCAAGGGACTGAATCCAAGAATACTCTGTCCAGCAAGGCTATCATTTAAAATTGAAGGGGAAATCAGAAGCTTTCACAGACAATGAAAAGATAAACAATCCAAACAAAAAATGGGTAAAGGACCTAAATAGACACTTATCAAAAGAAGATATACAGAAGGCCAAGAGACATATGAAAAAATGCTCAATCACTAATCATTGGGAGATGCAAATCAAAACATCAATGAGGTACCACCTCACACTTGTCAGAATGGCTGTCATCAACCAATCAACACACAACAAGTGCTAGAGAGGATGTGGAGAAAAAGGGACCCTCTTGCACTGCTGGTGGGAATGCAGACTGGTTCAGCCACTGTGGAAAACAGTATAGTGTTTCCTCAAAAAATTAAAAGTGGAACTTGCATTTGATCCAGTAATCCCACTTCCAGGAATAGATCTGAAGAAAACAGAAACACCAGTCAGAAAGGACATATGCACCCCTATGTTCACAGTTGCACAATTTACAATAGCTGAGATTTGGAAACAGTCTAAGTGCCCATCAGCAGATGAGTGGATTAGAAAACTATGGTACATCTACACAATGGAATACTACACTGCTACAAAAAGGAAGGGATTCTTACCATATGCAACAGCATGGATGGAATTGGAGAGCATTATGCTAAGCAAAATAAGCCAGTCAGAGAAAGATAAGTATCACATGATCTCACTCATTTGTGGAATATAATGAACAACATAAACTGATGAACAAAAACAGAAACAGAGTCATAGAAGCATTGAACAGACTGTCCAACCTATGAGGGAAGGCAGGGGTGATGGGGTAAAAGATCAACCAAAGAACTTGTATGCATGCATATGAACATAACCAATGGACACAGATGGAGGGTAGGGGTGAGGGCATGTGCTGGGGGATGGGAGCATCCAGGGAGTGGTCAATGGAGGAAAAAGGAGACTTATGTAATACTTTAAACAATAAAGAATTTGAATTTTAAAAAAATCAATGGAAAAAATATCCTCATGTCATTATTAACCAAAAAAGGAACAAATTAAAAAATAAAAGTATTGAAAAGAATATGTGTAACAGCATGACTGATGGCATCAAAAATTGGAAACAATCCCATCTATCTATGTAGAATGGATAAACTTTGATATAGTTATATAATACAATTTTTTACCTCAGTAAAAATGAGCAAACTATAGTTATATATAACTAGGGGCCCGGTGCACAAAATTCATGCACTGGGGGTGAGTGATCCCTCAGCCCAACCTGCCCCCTCATACATACTGGAAGCCCTCAGGAGATGTCCTACTGACCACTCACCCCCAGCCTGCCCAAGGCCTAAAGCCTTTGACCCAGGCTTTAGGCCTTGGGCACCAGGCCATCGCCATGCAATGGGGCCAATGGCTGGCTCAGCCCCATCCCCCAGGCCCGGGCCTCCGCCCCAGCCAGCTCACACCCGGCCAGCACAGGCCTCGGCCCCACCCCCCCTGGCTGTGGCCTTCACCCCGGCCAGCAGGCACTGGCTGCCTTGGCCCTGCTCCCCCCCGCCCCCGGCCCTGGCCTCCTCGGCCCCCGCCCCCCCAGGCCTGGGCCTTTGCCACGGCCAGCTCATGCAGGCCTCCTCGGCCTCACACCCCTGGCCCAGGCTGCATGCTTACTGGCTGGCTCCGCCCCAGCTCCTGATTGGCTGGTGGGCGTGGCTGGTGGGTGTACAAAGGTATGGTCAATATGCATATTATTCTTTTATTAGATAGGATGAGTGGATGAATCTTGTTAGTATAGTAGTTAGCATATTGAGAAGACTACATACAGTTTAATACAATTTTCAAATTCCCAAAACAATCTAAATTAAATAATATGTTCTTTACAAATATAAATATATGTTTTTAAAAACAGTAGAATAAAAATAAAGAGGTTGAACTAGTAGGTAAATTAAAATGAAATTATTAAAAAATGTATTTATTCCTGGCCAGTGTGGCTTAGTTGGTATAGTATCATCCCATGCACCAAAAGGTTGCCAGTTTGACTTCCTGTCGGGGCACATACCCAGGTTCAATTCCAGGTCCAGGTGCATATAGGAGGCAACCAATTGATGTGTCTCTCTCACACAATTTCTCTCTCTTTCTCTCTCTCTCTCACAAAATCAGTAAAAACAAAATAAAAATATTCAGATAATACAAAAGAAGGCAGAAATGAAGGAATAGAAAAGTAAACATATAGGGGATAAACAATAAATAATAACATGGTAGACTCAAATATATTTAATTACATTAAATGTTAATGGACCGAACACTATAATTAAAAGGCGGAGATTGTCAGAATGGATCAATAAAGCAAGATCTAACTATATTCTGTCTGTAAAAGACATTCTTTAAAATGTAAAGAGATTAAAGAATATACCTTGCAAACAATGAGTAAAAGTTTGGAGTGGTTGTGGTTGTATTAATGTCAGATAAAATAGATTTCAAGACAAATAGACTTACTGGAAAATAAAGCAATCTTGAAAAAGAAGAATCAAGTTAGAGGATTTATATTTTCTTAAAAACGTATTGGAAACTACAGTAATCAAGATGGTATGGTATTGACATAAAGATTGACAAATAGGTCAATGGAACAGAATAAAAAGCTAGAAATAGACCTCACTTATATTGTCATTTGATTTTTTTTTTTACAAAAAAGACAATTAATCCAATAGGGAAAGGGAAGTTTCAACAAATGATGCTTAAAAACTGGATCACCATATGTGAAAACACAAAAGAACCTCAACTCCTACCTCACACCATATACAAATAGGGCAAGGGTGACCAGAGACAAATATAAAATGTCAGAGAGAAAATGTAAAGAAAATTTTTTCACCACAGTATCATTAATTCTCTTAACTTTTTTCACTTTTCCTTCATATTAATATTCTTTCTCCAAGAAAAGGTCTATGAAATATCTTAACATAATAATTTCTAACCGAAGCTAAGGAGAGATAAATGATATGCTTTTCATGTGTTAGAAGACAATACTTTATCAGTTTTACTTCTAGCTTCACCATATGGGTTTCCTAGGGCAACTTATTTATTTTCTTTTTGTGAAATTCAGTTTCTTTATCTGTAAGGTATTCACACTTAATTAAATTTAAATTGCCATACGGTGAGAGCAGCCAAAACATAGCAAGAGCACAGTTGCTCTGAGTCCGTATCTACTTCTGAGTCCTACTAACAACTATATCAAGTGTCAGGGCATGTTCCTTCTTGAACCCTGCTTTTCACACTAACTCTCGGGTCTGAACCCCTCTGCCAGACAATGGACCTTCTTGGGATACTGGGTGGTAGGTGGAGTTCTTCACTTCAAAGTCCCATACAGGTAGCCACACACCAGCTGATGAACAAATACAAAGAGGCAGTAGCCTATATAATCAACCACAACTATTATCTGAGCAGCTGCACGTTACCTCTGGACCTTCTGCCTCACATAGCAGTGGCACCTAAGCTCTCTCTTAGCACTAGAGCCTCAGTAGCCTCTCCAGCCTCTCACCTCTCCCAGCCTCTCTCACCTCTCCCAGCCTTTTCCCTCTTCATATCGCAGCAGCACCAGCCTTATATCATAGCTGCATCCTCTGTGCCTGCCTTTTCTCCCCAGCACACTGGCTGGTCAGTAACCTACTTTAATACTATTTAGACAAAAGAGGCATCTTGCCAATAGTTACATCAATGATTTTGGCTACAGAAAGGTACGTGTGAGCTTTGTACTGTGAGATTGCTGTCCTTGCACCTGTGTATAGCATCTTAGCCTTGAACATTCTAAGATTCCCATGTTAGAGTGGTCTTGGCCATACTAACAAGGCCTTCACTCTCTAATTGGCCTTGAGTATCTGATGACTCTGACATGGTTCCCACACATAGGTTATAACACACTCAATTATTTTATGTGCCACTAAGAAAAAATAAATATTGCAGGCAAACTATGATTCAGCAATTTTTTTATCACTTTGATTTATCCTAAGTTATATATGTTAGAATTAGTGAAAATATGGACCATCAACCTTTTGAGTTTATAAGAAATAAGTAGGACAAAGTGTTGAGGAAGATGCCTAATGGTTGTAAATACTTATAAGGAGTAGCCATTATGTTGATGGTGATGGTGATTTGATAATGAGCACTTCGTGAAGTGGTGCTCATTGTTTAGGTTGTTCTTTGGGGATCAGAATCATTAATAAGCCATTGTGAATTTGAAGTAGCATAAAAACATATAACAATAATATAACATCTTGAGTTGGTTTTTAGGGGTAATTCTTCAATGATTAGTACTTTGTTATCAATGAAATTTATAGACTATTTTTGAAGTTGTCTTCAGGAATAACTTATATTAATATATATCAACTTCCTGGGTTAAAGTCATTTTTTATAGAGAATTTACTTTAAGTATACAGCATGAAAAAGGTGTTCCTACATGTAAAGCTTCATAAAATTTCATTGTCAATATTGTGATATGAAAACTCAGGTTGTAAATCGTTTTTCTCGTTTTCCTGTCTATACAGGAGGCAGACAGTGGAGAGGAGGAATGCCGGTCACAGCCCAGGAGGTATGTTTATTCACTATATCTATAGCTTTTCTTTTTGTTCTTGTTTTTCTATTACAGTTTACATTTGATATTATCCTGTATTAGTTTTAGATGTATAGCATAATAATTAGAAAATCATGTTCTTTGCAGAGTGACCCCCCCATATTTCAAGTACCTACCTGGCCCCATACATAGGTATTATTATACTGACTACTAGGGGCCTGGTGCATGATATTCGTGCACTGGTGGTGGGTGATCCCTCAGCCCAACCTGCCCCCTCTCACATACTGGGAGCCCTCAGGGGATGTCCTACTGTCTGCTCACCCCCAGCCTGCCCAAAGCCTAAAGCCTCTGGCCAAGGCTTTAGGCCTTGGGCACCCAGCCATCACCTTTTAATGGGGCCGATGGCTGGCACTGTCCCAGCTGCCTCGGCCCTGCCCCCCCTGGCCCTGGTCTTAGGTCCAGCCCTGGCCTTAGCCTGGACCGCCAGTGACCGCCTGGCCCCCGGGGCCCCATGCTCCCCAGCTGCCTCTCCCCCCCTCCCCACCACCCCACCCCCGGCCCAGGCCTTAGCCCTGTGTGCTGGTCAGCTGGCTCCTCCCCAGCTCTTGATTGGCTGATGGGCATGGCTTGATCGGAAATATGGTCAATTTGCATATCACTCTTTTATTAGATAGGATATTCTCTATCCTGTAATTTCCATCTCTGTGAGTGTTCTGTACTGTAATTACCAATTTGTACTTCATCTCTTCACCTTTTCACCCAGTCCTTCAACCCATCTCCCCTCTGTCAACTGTCAGTCTGTTCTCTGTATCTGTGAGTCTATTTCTATTACATTTATTTTGTCCTTTAGATTTCACATATAAGTGAAATCATATGGTATTTGTCTTTGTCTAATTTATTTCACATCTATGTCCATATCCTATAGCATTTCTGTAATTAATGTTCTTTCTCTAATTTTTCTTCAGTCTTCTCATATTAGCTTATCCTGCTTTTCCAAAATGCTTAATTGGTCTCTCAAAATAGGATTGCTTTAAGAATTCAGTTACTGGCTCAGATTTAAAATGGTAGATTGCATTATGTTGTACACTTGAGACTAATATAATTTTGTATGTTAATTATGCCCCAGTAAAAAATAAAACATTAGATTGCTTTTTTTAAAATGCAGAAAGGCCATTGTTGGTCTAGTTTTAGTCCAAGTCTTCAGAACTATCTTGAGTAATAAAAAAGCTAACTTTCCTTACCTTTTAAGAAAATATCAACTGAAGAACATTTTAGTTTTCAGCTTTATACTTATGTTTGTCATTCATTTAACATAAAAAGTTCCTTTTCCTCACTCAGTAACTAAAGTTATTGGTAATATTTTTCCTATCTTGGTTATCACAAAAATTTTGGCTTAAAGCTTAATGGCGCTTAGGGAATATCTGATAGTGAAGTGTCTTTTTTTTTTTTACATAGGGTTAAAATACAGAAACCAGAAGAAATTTTAGCTGAATGCTTACCAGAGGCATCATAATCTTATTTCCATTAGAATGAAAAATAATTCCAAAGGATTATTAAACTTTCTAATAGACCAAATTTAAAGGTCTCTGGGTCAATATTAAGCTTTATTTATTGGCTTGGCATCTATGGAGATAATTGTTGTTCCAAAAAATTACATAATGATGAAGCAGTGAAGTCTGTTCTATTCATAGCACAGAATTGTCAAGCCATTAAGAACCACAAGACCCCTGTTTAAAAAATTGTTGCTAATAAATCATTAATATGACTAGCAGAGGGTATTTATAGGCTTCTCCTAGCCATAAGAAAAGGATTATATATAAAAATAAGAAATAAAGAAAAATTTAGTAGTACCAATTTTTTTAAAAATCAAAATTTACTTTCCTGTTGTAGTTTCTTACACTGTGTGTTTCCCAGGTTATTCCTAACTTTAATTGCTTTAGTCTGACTTAAAGCAAAGAAACTTCTCATGAGTGTCAAATGAATGCCCTTGTAGCTAGATGGTATGTAAGAGGTTGATTTTTGTATACTTGGCCACTACTCTGCCATTCTTCACCACTCTCCACAGAATAAACAAGCATTGAGTTAGCATCTCTTGATTGAGCATGTCTAAACTCATCTTGTCAATTTGTGGGTTTAATTGTGGTTTGTAGTAGGGAATTGAAGAGTAAATAGCATATCATTAAACTAATGCCAGTTCCAGGTAGTAAAAAATATGTTGCATTAATGATATCTTATTTTAACCAAATGCCATTTATTGGAAAAGTCATAAGTTAAAAGTATTTTTAGTATAATTAGACCTAATCATGATGCCTTTAAAAAATATATATGAAAAGAAAACCCAGGAAATAGGAGAAAATACTTGAAAATCATATACAGGGCTAAAGTCCAGAATATATAAAGAACTCTTATACCCAACAACAAAAGACCCAAACAACCTATATTAGTCAGCTCGGGCTCTTATAACAAAACAAGAGGCCTGGTGCACAAAATTCATGCACAGGGGTGTTGTCCCTCAGCCCAGCCTACACCCTCTCCAATCTGGGGCCCTTTGGGGGATGTCCAACTGCCAGTTTAGGCCCAATCCCGGGGATCAGGCCTAAACTGGCAGTCGGATATCCTCTCACAATCCAGGACTGCTGGCTCCTAACCACTCACCTGCCTGTCTGATTGCCCCTAACCACTTCTGCCTGCCAGCCTGATCACCCCCTAACCACTTCCCTGCCGGCCTGATGGACACCTAACTGCTCCCCTGCAGGTCCAATTGCCCCCAACTGCCCTCCCCTGCTGGCCTGATTGCCCCCAACGGCCCTCCCCTGCTGGCCTGTTCACTCCCAACTGCCCTCTTCTGCCAGCCATCTTGTGGTGGCCATCTTGTGATGATGTGAGGGCAGCCATCTTAGGTGGCCCTCTTGTGACGATGTTACACTAGGGCATGGTGCCACCTAGGTTTTTATTATATAGGATAACATAGACCTAGTGACTTAAGCAGCAGGCATTTATTTTTCACTGTTCTGGAGGCTGAAAGTCTAAGATTATTGTGTAGGCAGATTTAGTTCCTGGTGAGGGCCCTCTTCCTGGCTTGCAGACAGCTGTCTTCTTGCTGTGTCCTCCCATGGCTGCGAGAGAGTGCTCTGATCCCTTTCTCTTTTTATATGGCCACTAAAACTATTATGGGGGCCCTACTTTCATGGCATCATTTAACCTTAGTTACCTCTCAAATGCCCCTATCTTTAAATAGCATCACATTGGAGGTTAGGGCTTCAATGTATGGAATTGGGGGGATACAAACATTCAGCCCATAATATTCTACCCCTGCCACTCCCCCAACATATTACCTTCTCACATACAAACTATATTGATTTCATCCTAACAGTCCCAAAAGTCTCAACTCATTCTAGCCTCACTCTACATCTCATATGATATGGATGAGACTTGGGAAAGAATCCTTTTCCATCTATGAACATGTGAAACCAGGTAAATTATGTACTTCAAAATACCAATGGTAGGACAGTCATAGAATATACATTACCATTCAAAAAGGGAGAACTAGGTAAAAAAAAAAAAAAAGAGGTAACAGGCCCCAAGTAAGTCCAAAATTTAGTGAGGCAAATTCAATTAGATCTTAAGGCTCAAGAATAATCCTCTTCGGTTTGGTGCTTTGCCTTCTGGACCTACAGGGGCAGTGATTTTTTTCAGGAGTTACTGGGGTGGTGGTATCATCCCCATGGGGCAACCCTGCACCTTTGGCCCCCCTGAAGTGCTACCTATGCTATATTCTATAATAGCTGACCTACATGACATGCTTCTGGGTGGTGGTACTGCCCTTTGAACCAAGGTAGAGGCAACCTTGTCCCTTGAACTCCAGTCCTGTGATGGGAATAGCAGCCCTAATGATCTCTAAAATTGCCTTTGGGGTCCTTCTTCCTTTTTCTTGAAGAGTAATGCATGTTCATACTTCATTTTTAATCATTTTCTTTGTTTTCTTCAGTCTCAGGTGGCAGTATTTCTGCTGATAATCCCAATCCTGGCTTCTGTTTAGATGGCTGATTGGTTCACAAATTAATCTCCTTACATACACTTCGCATTCACTTAGGAACATGCTCTATTGTTTTGCAATAGGGACAAGCTCAAAAATTTCCAAATCCTTAACTTTTTTGCTTCACAAATCCTTCTTCAATTCATTTCTCTCTTTTTGTATTTTACTATAAGAAGAAGAAGGAACTAGGCTGCTCCTTCAACACTTTGCTTAGAAATTTTCTGAACTGAATATCCAGTTTCATCTCTTACAAACTATATTTTCCACAAAATATTAGAATACAAACACCATTCAGCCAAGTACTTTGCTGCTTTATAACAAGGGTTGCCTTTCCTCCATGCCTGTACCACATTCCTCATTTCTGTATGAGACCTCATCAGAATGACTTTCACTACCCATATTTCTGCCAACATTTTATTCATGATTATTATGTACTCTAATAACTTAGAGGGCTTTTTCTCCAGATCTCCTCTTTTCTTTCTGAGTTCTCACCAGAATTGTCTTTTAACACTATAGCAACCTCAGCTTTTTCTAGCACACATTTCAAAACTTTTCCAACCTCTACCGCATTATCCAGTTCCAAAGCCCCTTCCACATTCTTAGATATTCATTATAGTAGCACCCTACTTCTCAGTACCAAAATCTGTATTAGTCAGGATTTCCAGAGAAACAAAATTAATAGGAAATATATAGATAGATTTGTTTTAAGGAATTAGCTCACACATTATGGAATCTGAGAAGTCTCAAGGTTTGCCGGTTGGAGACCCTGGAGAGCTGATGGTGAAGCTTCCAGTCTAAATCTGAATTCAGGAGAAGACAAATACCTTAGCTCAAAGACAGTCAGGCAGAGAGAGTGAATTCTTTCTTACCTACCCACATTGAGAGGACAATCTGTTTTACTCAATCTACTGTTTCAAATACTAATCTTATCCAGAATCCCCCTCAGAGACATAGTGTTTAACCAAATAAGCCTAGTCAACCATAAAATTAACCATAACACAACTTCAATTTAAAATGGGCAGAGAGCCCACCCGATGTGACCCAGGGGTGAGCGTGCACCTATGAGCCAGGAGGTCACAATTGGATTCCCAGTCAGGGCACATGCCCAGGTTTCAGGCTTGATGTCCAGTAGGGGACGTGCAGGAGGCAATCGATCAGTGATTCTCATCTGTCTCTCCTTCTCCCTTCCTCTCTAAAATCTATAGAAATATATATTTCTAAAAATCGGCAAAGAACTTGAACAAACATTGCTTCAAAAAAAGTAAACAAATGGCCAATAAACATATGAAAAGATATTCAACATCATTAATCATTAAGGAAATGCAAATCAAAACTACATACCAACTCACATCATTAGGATGTCCACTACTAAAAAAAACAAAATAATAAGTGTTGTTGAGGATGCGAAGAATTTAAACCCTTGTGCATTATTGATGAGAATGTTAAATGATTAAAGAATGGTGAGTCTTCAGAAAATTAACAATAGAATTACCATATAATCCCGCAATTCCACTTCTTGGTATTTACAAAAAATAATTAAAAGCCAGGTCTTGAGAGACTTGCACACTCACATTCATTGCTGCACTATTCACAACAGCCACATTCTTCATCTTTCAAAATATGAGGACAGTAACTGTGTTTTTTATCTCATTATCCACAGCAATTAGCATGTAGTTAGCACTCAGTAAATATTTATGGAAAGAATAAATGAGAATAAAATAATGTTGACATATCTACTAGAAATTATAGTTTTATTAGAAGTGAATCAGAGCATATCTTTGTGTAAGATACAGTTTCACCATAATATTATGTTACTAATTCATTCAATTTGTGTAAAAATCTTTCCTCCAGATCTGTTTCTGATACCTCATCAAGTTTTCTTTATCTTTGTTTATTTTTTACTTTTGAGATATGATTTCATTTAATTCCAGCCTATTTGATGAAATAATTTGTTAATGGATTTAAATGTAATGACAATAAATGCATTATATTGTCTGTCTTTTGTCTGTGAAAAGAAGACAAATATGCTTCTCCCTCAGTACATGTTCTTGTTAAAGAACATATTAACCTAGAGAATATTTTACTTCCAAAACTGAAACTCTATACCCATTAAATAATCATTCCTGAACCTCTCCTTAACCCAGCTCTTGGCAACCAACATTCTATTTTCATCTCTGAGAATTTTATTACTATAGGTACCTCATATAAGTGGATTCATACAATATCTGTCCTTTTGTGACTGGTTTATTTGACTTAGCATAAGATTCATTCATGTTGCCAAGACCGGTTTGGCTCAGTGGATAGAGCGTCGGACTGCGGACTGAAGGGTCCCGGGTTCGATTCCGGCAAGGGCATGTACCTTGGCTGCGGGCACATCCCCAGTAGGGGGCGTGCAAGAGGCAGCTGATCGATGTCTCTCTCTCATCGATGTTTCTGACTTTCTATCCCTCTCCCTTCTGCTCTGAAAAAAATCAATAAAATATATTTTTTAAAAAAAAGATTCATTCATGTTGCTGCATATGTCAGAATGAATAATATTCTAGTGTATGCATATGCCACATTTTGTTTGTCCATTCTTCTGTTAATGAACATATGTGTTGCTGCTACCTTTTGGCTATTATGGAAAATGTTGCTATGAACATGGTTGTACAAATTTCTTGTAACCTTGATTTTAATTGGGTATATATCCAGAATTATGGGTTATATGGTAATTATTTTTGTTTGTTTGGTTGGTTGGTTGGTTTTTGTTGTTGTTTTTGTTATTTGAATACCCACCATACTGGACCATTTTACACAACCACCAATAGTGCACAAGGGTTTCAACTTCTTCATATCCTCAACAGCACTTGTTATTTTCTGGTTTTTGGATAGTGGACATACTAATCAATGTGTGATGGTATCTCGTTGTACTTTAATATTTTTAGAAAGTGGAAGAGAAGAAAACGCCATTGTAAATAGGAATATTGTATATGTTTGATTTACAAAAGTACAGTTTTTCATGTATTAAAAACTGGTCCTAATGGTCACACTGAACACCTTTTGTTATTGGCCCTTCTGAAATCTAAATCTCCACCTCCATCCAAAAACTTTCAAGCTATTTACAAACATTTGGGTGTGGCCACGAGGGGGTGTAGTGAGCTGTCCTCTTGTTCAAGACTTCTGCCACTGTATGGAGTAACCCCTTTAAATTGATAAGTGCACACTTATAAAAGCTCTTTTCTTAGTCACTTGACAGAAATAAGAATTTTCAGTTCACTGAAGGACTCATTGTTTCTGAAGAATGTGTTTACGGATTCTCTTATATTTATCTGGCATGTTTGGCTTCTAGTAGCATGAAAGGCATTCTTAAATCTGATTTGAAAAGTAAATTTAATTGTTGCAGCCCATATCTTTTAAGTTAGGTAAAATAATTTTATGTTTTTCCTCCAAATGTTGTTGTTCATGGTATAAACAAACAAAAAGAAAAATACATTTCCCTTCAATTCTTGACTTTGCCAAGCGAAGTTTTAGAAAAGTTGTTTTCATATATTGTGAAAGCCTAAAGATTAATAAAATAACAGATATCTATCACTGATGGCAGAGGATTCTGAGAAGATGATGGGATAGGAAGCATCAAGAATCTGTCTTCCTAGTCAGATAATAATTGTACTGGCAGAATCTGTCTGATGAACTATTTTGAAACTCTTGAGTCTGTTGAAGGCTTTCAATTTCCAGGGGAAGGCTTGGAAGGTAAATTGTAGTCAGTTTCAGCCCCTACAGATACCCATACTCCATCCTCAGCTGAGCACCTTGCACACAGCTTGCAGAAGACAGAGAGAGCAAAAAGGACCCTGTCTTCTATATATTAGGGATCTGTACTCTGATAGCTGATTGCTGCTGCTGCTTATGGCAGAGGTGCCAACAAAGAAACAGGCAGCCTTTGTTGCAGCTCCCCCAGTGTTGCAAAATCCTCTTCCTCTAGCTAAAGTGACATCAGCAATTTAAAGTGCTATCACTTTTTTCTTTCATTTTTTCCTTTTTTCCCCTTTCAGGAGCCAGACGTTAAAGATTAGGACATTCAAAATCAACTATTTGAGGGGATAACTAAAAAGTGACCATGCATGTCCAGGGAAAGTTTCAGAAACTACCTGAGAAAACACATAAGTTTATACCTTAGGCCAGTGGTCGGCAAACTCATTGGTCAACAGAGCCAATTGAAATTTCTTTTGAGAGCCAAATTATTTTAACTTAAACTTCTTCTTTTAAAAAAATATATTTTATTGAATTTTTACAAAGAGGAAGGGAGAGAAATAGAGAGTTAGAAACATCGATGAGAGAGAAACATCTATCAGCCGCCTCCTGCACACACACCCCCCCCCCCCCCCCCGGGAATGTGCCCACAACCAAGGTACATGCCCCTGACCGGAATCGAACCTGGGACCTTTCAGTCCACAGGCCGACGCTTTCTTTATCCACTGAGCCAAACCGGTTTGGGCATTAAACTTTTTCTAATGCCACTTCTTCAAAATAGACTTGTCCAGGCTGTGGTATTTTGTGGAAGAGCCACACTCAAGGGGCCAAAGAGCTGCATGTGGCTTGTGAGCTGCAGTTTGCCAGCCATGGCCTTAGTCTAATCCATGGTACAGAGACAGGCTACAACAATTAAAAATAAACAAAACCCAATAACAATAACAAAAAAGTAGTAAACCCTGGAAAAGATGGAGAATCTGATTTCCATCTTTCCAGTTATCACATTATTAGATTCAAATGTCCACAGCTCAACAAAAATATCACAAGTCATGCAAAAAACAATCATGAAAGTATGACACATTCAAAGGGAAAAAAATCAACAGTTTTCCCTGAAAAATACCTGATGAAAGATATACTATATAAAGACTTTAAAAGCAATTGTTTAAGGATGTTCAAAAACTAAAGGAAGATGTGGAGGAAGTCAAGAAAATGATGTGTGAACAAAATGGAAATATTACTAAAGAGAAAACCTAAAAAGAAACCAAGAACTTCTAGAGCTGAAAAGTACAATAACTGAAATTAAAATCTGCCTAGATGGATTCAAAGGCAGATTTGAGTAGACAGGAGAATGAATCATCAAACTCAAAGGTAGGACAGTGGAGATGGTCAAGTCTGAAGGACAGAAAGAAAAAGAAGACTGGAGAAAAGCAAACAGCCTGAAGGACCTGTGGGACACCATTAAGAGGATCAGCATACACATTATAGGGGTCCCAGAAGAGGGAGAAAGGGAGAAAGAGACTGAAGAAATAATGACTAAAAAACTTGCTAAATTTGCTGAAAGACATGAATATAAATATCCAAGAAGTTTAGTGATTCCAAGTAAATGAGCTTGAGGAGTCCCACATTGCAACACATTATAATCAAACTTTAAAAAGACAAAGAGTCTTTTAAATTTGTCTTTATTGTTGAAATTAAGAAAGAATCTTAAAAGCATCAAGAAGAAAGCAAATTGTCTTACACAAGGGATCCTCAATAGGACTATGACCAGATTTCACATCAGAAATTTTGGAGGCTAGAAGACAGTGGGACAATATATTCAAAGTGCTAAAAGAAAAGAACCTGCCAACAAGAATTAATATCTGGCAAAACAGCCCTCTAAACATGAGAGAACACCCTGGCTGGTGTGACTCAGTTGGAACATTGTCCCATGCACCAAAGATTGTGGGTTCAATTCCCGGTCAGGCTACATACCCAGCTTGAAGGTTCAATCTCCAGTTGGGGCATGTACAGGAGACAGCCAATTGATGTATATCTCTCACATCAGTATTTCTCTCAATTAAATAAAAGTTGTAGCCCAGCAGCATGGTTCAGTAGTTGACCATCGACCTATGAACCAAGAGATCACTATTTGATTCCCCGTCATGGCACATGCCTGGGTTGCAGGCTCAACCCCCAGAGTGGGGCATGCAGGAGGCAGCTGAACAGTGATTTTCATCATTGATGTTTCTATCTCTCTGTCCAGCTCCCTTTCTCTCAGAAATTAATAAAAATATTTTTTTAAAAAATAAAAGGCATAAGTAACTTTATTTTTAAAAAAATAAGAAGAGAAACCAAAAATTTGCCTATTCTTTTCCATTTATTGACCCTCCAATTCCAACCCCAAAATTAGAATCTCACCTTTCCTCAGGAAATATTCAGGGAACTTTAAAAATTAATAAACTTAATATACTTTCCTTTTTGTTATAAGTTATTTGTTTTGGATGAAAGGATAAGCGGCTACTAGGAAAAGTTTTTCTGAACACTTAATTCAAAACTGCTGAATTCATTTAAAGGTGAAGGTTATTTTTTTTTCTTATATGCTTATGCTTGTGAGTTTAAACAGTATAAACTAGATTTTTTTAACTCTGAAACATATATACATGTACATGTATGTATGTTTGTATACAAGGTATACACACACAAGCATATACTTCAGGGTAAGAAAAATTATGTGTATACATAGCCTATATAATAAAGAGTTAATATGCTAATTAGACCGAACAGCAGAACAACCATCCAGATGACCTTCTGACCGTGAGGGCCCACTGGAGCAGGTGGGGCTGTGAGGGCCAAGCACCTTGCACAAGTTTCATGCATCGGGCCTCTAGTGTGTGTGTGTGTGTGTGTGTGTGTGTGTGTGTGTGTGTGTACTAGAGGCCCAGTGCACGAATTAGTGTACTAGTGGGGTACCTCAGCCTGGCCTGTGGGATCAGGTGAAAACCGGCTCTCTGACATCCCCTGAGGGGTCCCGATTGCAAGAGGGCGCAGGCCAGGCCAAGGGACCCCACCAGTGCACAATCAGGGCCAGGGAGAGATGCGGGAGGTTGGCCAGCCAGGGTGGGACTCTGGGAGGGTTCCAGGGCATGGACCCCAGCAGCAAGCTAACTTACTGATTGGAGCATCTGCCCCCTGGTGGTCAGTGCACCTCATAGCAAGTGGTTGAGCAGCCTTAGCACATCATTAGCATATTACACTTTGATTGGTTGAACAGCTGACCAGTCGACCAGATACTTAGCATATTGGGCTTTTATTATATAGGATATACATACACACACACACACACACACACACACACACACACACACACACACATTGAGTGGCCAGATTATTATGATCTCTGAATGCATAATAATCTGGACACTCAGTGTGTGTGTGTGTGTGTGTGTGTGTGTATCTTTTAGAGGAGGTCCATTGCATGAATTCATGCATGGGTGAGGTCAAAGCTAGCCTGGCCAGGGGGAGGGGACATGGGAGGTTGGCTGGCCTGCCTGCTGGTTGAACTCCTGGTTGAAGGGACAATTTGCATATTAGCCTTTTATTATATAGGATATACACTGAATGGCCAGATTATTATGCACTCAGAGATCATAATAATCTGGCCATTCAGAGTGTGTGTGTGTGTGTGTGTATGTATGTATGTGTGTATTAGAGGCCCGGTGCACAAAATTCATGCATGGGCATATGTGTGTGTCCCTCAGCCCAGCCTGGACCCTCTCCAATCTGGGGCCCCCCAAGGACAGTTGCACATCCGTCTCACAATCCAGGACTACTGGCTCCCAACTGCTCACCTGCCTGCCTGCCCTAACCAGTTCTGCCTGCCAGCCTGATCACCCCCTAACCACTCGCCTGCCAGCCTGATCAATACCTAACTGTACTCCCCTGCCAGCCCAATTGCCCCTAACTGCCCTCCCCTGCAGGCCTGGTTCTCCCAACTACCCTTCCCTTCAGGCCTTGTTTCTCCCAACTGCCCTCCCCTGCCAGCCTTCTTGTGGTGGCCATCTTTGACCACATGGGGGTGGCCATCTTATGTGTTAGAGTGATGGTCAATTTGCATATTATCTCTTTATTAGATAGAAGATACACACACACACACACTGAGTAGCCAGATTATTATGATCTGTGAATGCATAATAATCTGGCCACTCAGTGTGTATCCTATATAATAAAAGACTAATATGCAAATTGTCTCCTCGACCAGGAGTTCAACCAGCAGACAGGCCAGCCAACTGCCCATGTCCCCTCCCCCTGGCCAGGCTGGTCGTACCCCACCCATGCACAAATTCATACACTGGGCTTCTAATATATATGTATTAGAGGCCTGGTGCATGAAATTTGTGCATGGGGGGTGGGAGGGTGTCCCTTAGCCCAGCTTGCACCCTCTCCAATCCGGGACCCCTTGAGAGATTAGGACTGGGCCTAAATGGGCAGTTGGACATCCTTCTCACAATGCAGGGCTACTAGCTCCAAACTGCTCACCTGCCTGCCTCCCTAATTGCCCCTGACTGCTTCTGCCTGTCAGCCTGCTCACCCCCTAACCACTACCCTGCCAGCCTGATTGATGTCTAACTGCTCCCCTGCCAGCCTGTTTGTCCCCAACTTCCCTTCTCTGCCAACCTGGTCACCCCTAACTGCCCTCCCCTGCAGGATTGATAGATCCCAACTGCCCTCCTTTGCAGGCCTGTCCTTCCCAACTGCCCTTTCCTGATGGCCTGATGGCCTACAACTGCCCTCTCTTGCATGCCTGGAACCTCCAAACAGCCCTCCCCTGCTGGCCATCTTGTGGTGGCCATCTTGTGTCCACATGGGTGCAGGATCTTTGACCACATGGGGGCAGCCCTCGTGTGTTGAGCTGATGGTCAATCTGTGTATTACTCTTTTATTAGATGGGACAGAGGCCTGGTGCATGGGTGGGGGCCGGCTGGTTTGCCCTGAAGGGTATCCTGGATCAGGGTGGAGGTTCCCTTAGGGCGTGGGGCAGCCTGGGTGAGGGGCCTATGGTGATTTGCAGGCCGTCCACGCCCCCAGCGATCCAAACGAAGGCCTTGGGATCTGAAATTAATTTATGTTCTACAATTGAAACTTTGTAGCCTAGAGTGCAGCCAAGCCTTCTGCTCACTCCATGGTGACAGCCATTTCTGTTTGAAACTTTGTAGCCTACAGTGGAGGGCTAGGTGCTAGGGCTGCAGAAGTTTAGCTTCTTCCATCACCCCCGTAACCCTAGCCTCTTCTCTCTCCAGCTCCATGGCTGCCTTCGGATTATGTATCTTTTATAATTGAAACTTTGTACCAGTGAGGCCTAGGCTGGCAAAGGCAGGCAGAAAGCTTGGCTTCCTCCGTTGCCAGTATCTGTCCAGGAGTCCAACTAACAACCAACAGGTACACAGGATGATGTTCAACCAACTATATTTTAAAAGAAATAGATACTACTAAAAGATTACCTATTATAGCCCAAAAGAACTCTCAATAACCACCATAATCAAATTTCATATCACTTCAACCTTCATATTTAATTATCTCAAAAGATGATGAGTAAACCATCTATCTAATGGGGAATTTTTACAAAGTGAAATTACAGAGCATTTAATAGCACTAATATGTTGAATATTAGTATTATTTGTAGAATATTATTCTTCAGAAAAGAAAGTTCAAAATGTTTGTTATATTTTCACAAGTTGCTTAGAGATAAAAATTTCTGAAAAATAATATTTTCCAGGTAAAAGTGAAAATTTATCCCAGAGAAGCATCTGTTCTTCACATTATGATTAAGCAAGAAATGTATATAGATTATAGGCATATAAATATTTTCAATTATACCTGTGTAATGGCAGGGAATTGGACTATATTGTTGTTGTTTTTTTCTATCTTTATTGTAATATATTTCTATGGATAAAAATTCAGTTCTGTTTTAGCTTTCCTAGCTAGTTAGTGTTGATTTTTTTCTTATATATTCAAAGAGGTCAGCAAGAGAAGTGTGGACAACCAGCAGTGTAATAGAAGGAAAGACCAATGAACTAAGAGCAAGAAGATCTGATTTTAGTTTTGTCTCACCTCTTACTATGCTAAACTTCAGTTTCCTCATTTGTAAAATGAGGACATCTGCCCATCCTATAGGATTGATTAAAAAAATCAAATAAAAAGCTTTTAGGGAGCACCAAATATGTAAAGATGTAAAATGATGGTACCTTCATTAGTATTTGTCTAAATTCTTTCCCATTTTATTTTACAAACTCACGGCCTGATTCTTCATCTGTCATGACTGATACCCTTTATATTATATAGAATTAAGATAATTTACTGAGGAAAAACAAGGAGAGAAGTTGGCAGACTTTAGCTACCAGTAAACTTTTTGTTTAGTACAAATCTAATATTAGAAACAGGAACTTCCCATCTCTGGGTCAGTAGGTCAAATCTGATTCAACCTAAAGTCACAGCTATTGGGTGCCATTTAGAAAATCCTGTTTAAAGACACTGATTATCTTATTTCATCCATTCAATGAATACTTATTAAGAAAAAACTCAAATACTTGCTTCTCTGACTCACTACTATTCCACCATCCTGAGGTAGGAATAATGTATTAATAAACATAACTAGCAGATTATCCTGGTGTTAATTATTCACTGGAAATTTCCCCAAGCTAAGCAGCCATTTGGCGAGAGAAGAAAGAACCTGTTATCTATGACGTAACCCAGCCCTGAAACAGCTGTTCTGCTGAAACACCAAACAAAAGTTCAGGAAATTTGGGAGCTGTTTAAAACACATAATTGGTTATGAGCCTCCTTTGCTTACAACAATCCTTAGTGTACTGTGTAAAAATTCTCACCTAATATTCTGACAGAACTCTCAGCTTCCCTTTTACAGTATATCCAACACTACTGTTACACGGTATTTTGTTGTCTGTGCTTACCAGTTACAACTGAGGGAGGGCAGGGACAATCTATTATTATTATATCCTTGAATTCTTGCACATAGAAGGTACTCAGTAACTTTCTGTAGAAGGAATGCATAAAAAAACATAATTTTCATGTTTTCAGGCATTGGGGAAGGATCTTTAGCTTCTTTGTGCCCATTCCCTCAACTCTGTAATAGAAAAATTATTTTATAATTTTTCATAAGAATGTGAAATATGAAGGTTAAGTGCCTATCACATAGTAATAGGCACTCAACAAGCAGTAACTATTATTAGTATTTTTACTATTACTCCTTTTTATCCATATAAACTGACTTCTTCTCAAAATAGGATTGTAATTTTATGTCCATGATAAACAAATAAATCTTTACAGTACATATTTCAGAAACTTTCAAAACCACACAGCCTAGTTCATCTAACAAAAAGCAGTTGACATTAAGTTTAAAGCCCTTTTTTAAAAAAGCTAAAATATGCTGGGCAGGCCAATTTGGTTTTTTGTTTGTTTTGCTTTGCTTATCTATCCTTCTTAAGAGCTGGGACATGAAATTAATGAAATCAGTTTTAATATGCAACTGAGTTAAATGTTGATTGTCTTAGGTAGGTTGATGTATGAATTCTACAGAATACCAAGAGACTTTTTTTAAGTCCTTTGTTGCTTTCCATTCACTCTTCAACCCATGACATCTGACTTTTGTTACCTCCACCAATCAAACTGTTGCTCTTATTAAGATTGCCAGTGAATATTTTTGGTCACCATCTTAAATGACACTATTGACCATTCCTTTCTGCTGTTCTCACCTCCTTTGGCTTTCTTATCATCATTCTTTGCTGATTCTTCTTATACACTCTACCCATAGCTGCCCAGTGGTTTTACTAGCAATTCTTCCCCTGTCCATTTCTTAAAGGCTAATTTCTCCCAGGAAACTATCATTGCTTCTTTTTTACTTTATAGTATAGAGGGAAATTTTCAACTTTTTTTTGTTGGGGGGGGACATGGAGTCATTATAAAATGTCACTGAAACAAAAAAAGATTTCTTGACCATTGTTCTTAGTTGTGTAGAAAGAACACTGGTACTAGAGTTAGGAGACCTGTGTTTGTATTGGCTGCATGACCTTTAAAAGTGCATTCATTCTCTTTTTTGTCTGACTTATTTCACTTAGCATAATACCCTCTAGGTCCATTCATGTTGTTGCAAATGGTTAGACTCCATTCTTTTTATGGGTATTATTTCGTTGTATAAATGTACCACATCTTAATCCACTCATCTGTGGATGGGTACTTAGGTTGCTTCTATATCTTGGCTCTTGTAAATAATGCTGCAAAGAACATAGGGGTGTATATGTCTTTTTGAATTAGAATTTTGGGTTTGTTTGGATAAATATCTAGAAATGGAATCACTGAGTCCTATGGTAGCTTTGTTTTTAATATTTTTAGAACCTCCATACTGTTTTCCATAGTGGCAGCTCCAGTTGGTGTGACTCACTTGGTCGGAGTGATGTCCATGCATTGAAGGGCCGTGGGGTTTAATTCCTGGCAAGGGCACATACCCAGGTTACAGGTTTGATCCCCGGTTGGGATGTGTATCGGAAGCAAATGATGGATGTTTCTTTCTATTCCCTTCCTTCTTCTCTCTCTAAAATCAATCTTTTAAACATTTTAAAGGCTGGGGGATTAAGATGTACAAATTGCCAGATATAAAAACAGCCATGGGAATATAAAGTATAGCATAGGGAATAAAGTCAATAATCTTCTATATAATAAAAGCCTAAGCGACTGTACAGTGGAAATGACCAGAACGACTGGTTGCTATGAAGCATACTGACCACCGGGGGCAGATGCTCAACACAGGAGCTGCCCCCTGGTGGCCATTGTGCTCCCACAGTGGGAGCCCTGCTCAGCCAGAAGCCGAGCTCATGGCTGGCGAGCGCAGTGAGTCACGGGAGCCTATCCCACCTCTACGGCAGTGCTAAGGAGCAGCAAGCTGAACAGTAAGGAGTGAGGGGTCCCGGACTGCAAGAGGGGTGTCTGCCTGCCGGTGTAGGCCTGCTCCCCATCAGAGAGAACAGGCCAGGTTGAGGGGACTCCCCTCCTCTGCTCAGTGCATGAATTTTATGCACCAGGCCTCTAGTATTGTAATAACTGTATGGTGTCAAATAGGTACTGGTCTGGTTGAACTGATCACTTTGTAGGTTATGTGGATGTCTCATCACTGTGTTGTATACCTGAACTAGCATGATGTCTTGTGTGTAAACTATAATTGAAATTAATTTTTTATTTTTAAAGTACATTCATTCTTTGAGACTCACTTTACTCTTAAAAAAAAACAAAACCTAAATGTGTATTGTGATGCATAAATAATATATACATCCAAAAATACCTCAAATTTGTAGGCAAAGTATTATTGCATAATATTATATCACAGTGGTACTTTATCAATAGTGAATGTCCTTTTAGTTCTTCTCGTGTCAGCTTATAGCAGAACATTTTCCTGAGATAAGGGAAATCAGAAGTTTTGTGAGAGGGAATAGAAAAGTCTTTTAGATTTTTTAAAATGTATTTCTCTTCTAATTATTTAATGTACTCATTTTATTAGGGATGCTTATCAATCATAAATAGTTTTTCAGCTTTGGGCTTAAATCATGGTGAGGAGAGGGATTATAAACAAACCATTTTATGAACTCTCTAGAAAAGGATGGAAAAGTCAAAGCTGAAATAACTGCTTTAGAGAAAGTGACTATGTAAGAATAAATCTTTGAGGAACTGATCTTTTCTCTTTTTATTTGTTAGACATCATAAAGCAAGAGCTTAAACAGTAATTAGACTATCAAACCTAATTACTGATAATTTACAGTTAACATTTTGCTGTACTGTATTGGCTCATTTATCCATCTCTGGGCTAGAAGTTTTTAAGCAGGAAAAAATGTTTTATTTAATCTTTTCATATATCTCATTTAACAACCTTAAGAAATAAAAAAGTTCAATGCTTTACAAGCTATAATTTTAACATTTTGAATAAATTTAACATTAAATAAAAATATACCATATCTATAATATAAAAATATAAATGGGAAGATAATTGTCAAGTTCAGGAGAACAGTTATATGTACAGAGGGTGAGAAAGGGCTCATAGAGAAGTTCACAGTGGTCTTCAACTCTAATGTGTGTGTTTTTATTGATTTTAGGGAAAGGAAAAAAGAAAGAGAGAGAGAGAAACATCCATTTGTTCCAATTATTTATGCATTCACTGATTGATTCTTGTATGTGCCCTGACTGGGGATTGAACTCAAAACCTTGGCATATCGGGAAAACACCCTAACTGAGCTACCGGGCCAGGGTCTTCAGTTGTAATGTTTTATTAAATTCTGAAGAGTAAAACATTAGTACATAATATCGCATCTATTGACTGTTATTTGGCTGTTTGTTATCCTGTCTGTTTTTTGCTATATGTTTGAAATATTCCACAATTAAGAATTAAAAGGAAGATTTACTACTTACCTAGTTGTCTTTTCCCCTGGCAAAGTGCTTTTCACTTCACTTAAGATCCTTTGTTCATTCGGCCTTCTAACCGAGGTGGATTGAATAGAATCTGACAGCACCTTATCTTTTCTCATTTAGTTTGATGTACTAACTAAAAGAATGATACAGAGTGCACCCTTTCTACCACGGATTGAGGAGTATAACTTTTGCTTACTTCTTGGTTTTGCCTAATTCAAGAGAGAGAGAAAAAAACAAACAAACACACTTCCTATATTATATTTAAATTCCTTGAAGCTATTTTACATGGTTGTAAGAAAAGTGTATAATTGTGTAAGTATGTAATTTTGAATGTTCAACTGATTTCAGAGAATAAAGACATGGAAAGTGAAATATGGCCAGGGAAGCTGATACATGAAAACTTGGAGAGATAATGATGCTGCTCGGCCAGAGCCTGGAAACCTGACCAGTCTAAACAAACTACATAGTACTAAACTGCTTGTGAAAGAGCTGAATCAATCCTGCTGTGATTTGAACTTTTGGCTCCTGAAAGTCTAGGGCAAGCTTGAAAATAAAAATAAAGCCCTTACCTACAGGGTTGTGTTCCAGGCCCTTGACTGGATTCTCTGTATGAAGGAGACATCTACTCAAAAAAGCAAGAGGCAGCAGGGGAAATCTGAGGCAGTGAAAATGAATCATAGGGGTTTCTCCCTATTCCTTGTGTGGGGTGAGTTTGCCAGGGGAGAGAACCTCCATCATTAATTAATGTGTTGATTCCTTCAGGAAATATTTATCTAAAGCCCAAAGAAAAAATATAGTGGAGTGTGATATAAAGGATCAACCAACCTGAATATATTTAGTCCTTATGACTTGCCAAGCATTTACATGCCTTCTTCATGAAGTAAGATGCTATGTAAAAAATAAAAGTCTAGGAGAACAAAAAATCTTTATCTTCTATATAATAAAAACCTAAGCGACCATTACGGTGGAACAACCAGAACAACCGGTTGCTATGATGTGCACTGACCACCAGGGGGAAGACGCTCAAGGCAGGAGCTGCCCCCTGCTGGTCAGTGCGCTCCCACAGGGGGAGCGCTGCTCAGCCAGAAGCTGGGCTCATGGCTGGCAAGTGCAGCAGCCTCTCCCGCCTCTGTGGCAGTGCTAAGGAGCAGTGAACCAAGTGGTAAGGAGCAGCAAGCAGGTGGGCGGTAAGGACCGAGGGGTCATGGACTGCAAGAGGGATCAGGCTGGGCTTAGGAACTCCCCCCCCACCCTCATGCACAAATTTTGTGCACTGGGCTTCTAGTCCTATATAATGAAAGAGAAACATGCAAATTTGACCGTACCTTCGCTCCTGATTGGCTATGCTACCAGCCAATCAGGAGAGGGGGCGGGGCCAAGTGGCATGAGTGCCGGGCCCGGGGTGGAGGTGAAACAGCAGTGGTGGCGAGCGCCCAGCCCCCAGGCACTGTGAGGGGAAGCGGTGGCAGCAGCAGTGGTGGTGGCGGCAGCACGGAACGCCTGGCCCCCGAGCACTGTGAGTGGAAATGACGGTGAGCGCCCAGTCCCTGGGGTCAGGTGGTCGCAGGCAGCTGGGGCTGAGCTGAGCAGGGCGATGGCTGGGTGCCCAAGGCCTAAAGCCTCTGGCAGGTGAGCCATCAGTTGGACATCCCCTGAAGGCTCCCAGTATGTGAGAGGGGGCAGGTTGGGTTGAGGGACCACCCACCCCCAGTGCACGAATTTCATGCACCGGGCCCCTAGTCCTATCTAATAAAAGAGTAACATGCAAATTGACCATGCCTCCGCTACGCTACCAGCCAATCGGGGCAAGGGGTGGGGTGGGGATAGGGTGGAGGTGAAGCGGGGGGGGGGGGGGGGACCAGCACACAGTGGGCGGGACCGGCAGGGGTGTGGCTGCAGTGCAGTGAAAGCAACCGCCATGCTATAAGCACTGCTTACAAGGTACTTAAGGGCCGGCTCTCCTTACACTTATGGTGACTGAATCACATGCAAATGAGTGCCCAGGGTCCCTGCATGCCCCCCAGCCCAGCACCCACGATGGGAGTGGGGGGGCTCCTGCCAGTCTCTGGGGTGTGCAGAGACCCCAGTGGCCACCACTGGGTGGAGAAAATTCACAGTGCTCTTGGTTCATGCAGGGTATTGGGAGCACCAGGAATTATGGGGAATGTAGTTCTGGTGGCAGCCCCACTGTAAGAGAGACATTGAAGTACTGAGCACAGAACACGGAAGCGGCCGGGGGGGGGGGCGGGGAGGGAGTGGCCCGCGGCCCCTGCGCGCTGCACAGGGAAGCGGCAGGATGGGGCCCAGCCCCCAGGCGCTGCATGTGGAAGTGGTGGTGAGCGCCCAGTCCCAGGGCTGGGTGGTCACAGGCAGCTGGGGCTGAGCTGAGCAGGGACATGGCTGGGTGCAGGCTAGGGGTGAGCCATCAGTTGGACATCCCCTAAGGGCTCCCAGTATGTGAGAGGGGGCGGGTTGGGCTGAGGGATCAACCATACCCAGTGCACAAACTTTGTGCACCAGGCCCCTAGTGTACATATATATATAAAAGCCTAAGAGACCAAATGACTGATTGCTATAACATGCGCTGACCACCAGGGGCAGACACTCTACACAGAAGCTGCCCCCTGGTGGCGCCACTGATCTGACTAATGGGTGCCAGACACTGCCCAGCTCATGGCTGGTGAGCATAGCTGTGGTGGCAGGAACCTCTCCTGCATCCAGCCGCACTACTGAGCAGAGCAGTGAGCTGGGATGAGCAGGAGCAGGCAGAGCCCCACTGGGCCGCTTGCTGCTTTGTGCACTACTATGGGGATCAGGCCAAAACTGGCAGTCTGACATCCCCCTAGGGATCCCAGATTGTGAGAGGGCACAGGCCAGGCTGAATCCATGAATCCATGCACTAGGCCTCTAGTCTATAGATATAAGTGCTTTGGAAAGTATCTGTAGTTGATATTAGTTTGAAATACAGAGTTCTGAGGCATCTGCTAGCAAGAGGATGGCATACAACAGCCAAAAAATCATCTTACTGCTATATTTAATACTGGGTTATGTCCCTGTTATTGCCAGGGCCTGCTAGGCATAGTTAGGATGAAGTAGAGGAGAAACCAACAGATGCAATGAGATGGGCATTTAAGATTTCCAGGAGTTCTTCCTTTTGGCAGTAGACCTTTCCAGACTTAACCTGTTCTGTACTGAACCTCCATCATCACAGAGACAGTATAGAACACTGGTTAAGAAAACAGGTTCTGCCGAGACCAGTTTGGCTCAGTGGATAGAGCGTCGGACTGCGGACTGAAGGGTCCCGGGTTCGATTCCGGCAAGGGCATGTACCTTGGCTGCGGGCACATCCCCAGTAGGGGGCGTGCAAGAGGCAGCTGATCGATGTTTCTCTCTCATCGATGTTTCTGACTTTCTATCCTTCTCCCTTCCGCTCTGTAAAAAAAAAAAAATCAATAAAATATATTAAAAAAAAAAAAAAAGAAAACAGGTTCTGGAGCCAGAATAACTGGCTAGGTTTGAAGTAGTGCTGTATAACCTTAGTCAAGTTACCTAACCTCTCTGAGCTTTATAAAGATAATAGAATTATAAGGTTGTGAGAATTGGATACTACATGTGAACTCTTAATGAAATATATAAAAGATGGGGTGTACTGAAGGATGCTCCAACCAGCTGAGCCACCCAGTTGGGGCTCATGTGTATTTCTTAAAGGGCAGCTATTATATTAACATAGGCATATGAAAAGAAAATTTCTGGAAATATTAACAATTATCCCTGTGAGTAGGATGATGGAAAAAAGAGTGACTTTTTATTTTACTTTTCTGAATACTGATGGGGGGAGGGGTAATCATTCCCCATGCATTACTGTGTTACTTACACTTTAAAAAAAAAACAAAAAAAACTAGTTTTAAAAAAATGTTTAGAGTGGGGATTAAATGGTTAAATGTTTTGTAAGGTGTGTTGGATGTGAAAAGTGATCTATAAATGCCTATTATTTTTACTAAACAATAGAGCACACGGCTTTTGTAACCTGAAGAAAGCAGCATTTCAGCATCTCTTCCTACTAGAGCATATGGTGGTTAAGACCATGTGGGATGGATGAATGCCTCGGAGACTGCTTCTCATGGAGTTGATATGCAATCTTTTTAGTATTCCCCATTGCTCTTATGGTGAAAGTTCCATGGAAGGGAGTGGAAGGGCTCAGTGACATTGTTCCACCCAGTGTTTAAAACTATTGTCAGGTATTCTTTTAAATAAAACTATTAGCCACATGGTGATTGCAAAACATGATTGCTCCTAAGAGGCTTTGTTTACAGAGTTTGGTTTATTGTTTTGTATGAAGAGTGCCTTTGACTAAGCGTAGTGAGATACCTCTTGGTGCTGTCTGGACAAGTTTAAAAATTAGGGGTGTTATCTTGAGAGTTTTATCCTAGTGTTTTACAGACTAACAGGAGATAGAATGTTTTGCTACTCCAGGTAACAGGCTTTTTGTTTTGTAATTCTTTAAAGTGGTTTTTTTTTCCCTTTTGACACTCAGGGGATTAATTTACTATTTATTTCTCTAGTTACTCCCTTAGGAAAAAAAACATAAAAATACAAATAAATCACCCTGGCGCGTTTGCCTCTGTGGTTAGAGTGTTGGTCTGCAGTCTGAAGGCTTGTGGATTCGACTCCTGGTCAAGGACACACGCCTCCTTGGTTCAGGTTCAGTCTCTGGCGCTGGTCAGGGTGCAAGCAGGAGGCAACCACTCAATGTCTCAACTTTCATATCTCTCTCTCTCTCTCTCTCTCTCTCTCTCTCTCTCTCTCTCTCTTTCCCCCCTCTTTCTCTCCTCTCTCTCCCTTCTCTCTCTCTCTCTCTCTCTCTCTCTCTCTCTCCCCCTCTCTCTCTCTCTCTCTCTCTCTCTCTCTCTCTCTCTCTCTCCCCCCTTTCCTCTCCCTCTCTCCCTCTCTCTCTCTCTCTCCCCCTACACTCTCTCTCTCTCTCTCCCCCCTTCCTCTCCCTCTCCCTCTCTCCCTCTCTCTCTCTCTCTCTCTCTCTCCCCCTCTTCCTCTCTCTCTCTCTCTCTCTCTCTCCCCCCCTTTCCTCTCCCTCTCTCCCTCTCTCTCTCTTTGAGGCTCCCTCCCTCTCTATTCTCTCTAAAAAACATATCCTCACTCCTCAGGTGAGGATAAAAAAAATAGCCCAGTCAGCATGGCTCAGTGGTTGAGCATCGACCTATGAACCAGGAGGTCAAGGTTCAGTTCCCCGACAGGGCTCACGCCTGGGTTTGGGCTCCATCCCCAGTGCGGGGTGTGCAGGAAGCAGACAATCAATGATTCTCTCATCATTGATGTTTCTATCTCTCTCTCCCTCTCCTTTTCTCTCTGAAATCAATAGAAAGATTTTTTTAAATAGATCTTCTGATTGGTATAATAATTTTTCCTTATAACTAGGTAGTGTATTTTTTAAGCCTCACCCAAGGATATGTTTTGTTTGTTTGATTATTTTGGTGGGGTTTTTTTTACGATTTTTAGAGAGAAAGGAAGAGAGAGAAAAATCGATGTGTGAGAGAAATATACATCATTTGCCTCTTGAACACACCCCAAATGGGGATCAAACGCCCAACCTGGGTAGGTTACTGTGACTGGGAATCGAAACCACGACCCTTTGATGCACCAGATAGCCAAGGCTTAGGTGGGTGTCCTCCCATTGCACTGAAGGCTTGCTGGCTCCATTCCAGTGTGGGCTCAGTCCCCGCTGGGCGGGGGAGGGTAGTGTAAGAGGCAATGAATGTTTTGTCCTCTCTCTCTCTCTCTCTAAAAATCAATTTTTAAGACATTTTAAAATATTTTAATGGTTTAAATGTAGTTCTATAAAAATTTTACTTGGTCATAGCTAATGCTGTCAAGAGCCAAATCAACACTTTAGAATATTCATATTTCTGAGCCTTGAAATGGTCAGCAAATGACATGACAAAATTAATTTCAAATCTCACTCAAGCAACATTGTCAAGAAATGCAGCAATTTTTCTTCAGGAAACTGTGCAAAAATTTTTTTTAGAGTAAGCTCCTTCTGACTTCATGGGGAGTAGAAAACTAGCTTAGTTTATTTCATGCTGCTCAATCTAATTTGGAATCATTTTTTAAGTCCTAGATGCTTGGGTACAGAGAGCTTGCTCTCTAGAGCCTTGTTTCCTGACAGTGGAGAGTAAAGAATTAAATTGAGCTGAAACTAAATTGATTGACATTTTGACATTGTAAAGAGTGTGAAAAAATAAAAGGAAATTTTTCAACTTTTTAAAACAGGCAGTAGTAGAAAGAACTATTTCCTTAAAGGTATCTCATTTTGCAAAGATGATTTAATTATTTTCTTTAAAAACTGAGAGGCATATTCTAGCACTTTCCCAATTTCTTATATTACAGTTCAAAGCAAGAATTTAACTTGAAAAGCTTTTGAGAAAGCCTGGATGAGGGTGTTAAAATAGTCTCCTCAACTGAACAGGCACTGACAGAGGTCTTTTGAGGGAAAACAAAGGACTATGCACTTCTGGGATGTAACTATAGGAATCTATTTATAAAAAAACAAGTATACATATTTATGAAATCTTTATCTCTACCGTTTTTAAATCTAAGAGAGATTAAGTGTGAATTGAGTAAGATACATTTCCTGCTGGCTTTCTTTTTAATATGTTTTTATCGATTTTGGAGAGAGAAACAACGGGAGAAGCATCCATGAGAGATCCATCAGTTAGCATGTACTGAAGGGTTGCTGGTTTGGTTCCACTGTGCCCTGACCAGGAATCAGTAGGGTGTCAATGCTCAACCACTGAGCAACACCGGCCGGACCGGGCCTACTGACTTCTTTTTAAGACAGATTCAGATGATGACCATGCCATCCTCTTTCCTAAAAGACATCATTTAATATTGACTTCAATAAAATCTCATCTCCGCTGTGTCATGAGAGGAACTGGACCCATCACCTTAACAGTGCTGTTTACTAGTAAACAGCCTGCTGCTATTTTTTTTTTAATCACCGCAGGAGGTTGTAATAAATTACAGCCTGGGAGAAGTTTTTAAACTGGCAACTTTGCCAGATATTTAAAGCAAATTATTTTGGGGTGTATCAGCAGATTTTTTTTTCTTACCCTGCATTTGAGTGCCTGCTGATGCAGCCAGAACTAATCTTTCAAACATTTTCCTTCGTAGAGATGGATGAGGATAATGATGCACTGGACTCCAAGATCCAGACCTTTCACTAACTCTTCACTGGCCAATTGGTTCCTTCCTCTGACTGGATCTGTAGGAAACTTAGATATCTATTTCCAGTATCTATTTTCAGTATGAGTTTGCCATAACATATTTCTAGTCCCTCAGTTCCTTGGTAACAAGTTTTATGGAAGGATCAAGTAACAGAAGAATAATTCTGGTTTTAGACACTGAATTTATAATTTAGATTATTTCATTACTAGCATATTGAAAATTGCCAAACTTCCCAATAGGAAAAGAGACTTGAAAGTTTATATTTAAAAACCACATTTCTTCTTGATTTTAGCATATGTTATATCTTATGGAGACTTTTTTTTTTCTAATTTTAGTCTCTTTTCTCTTATAATTGGATAGTGAAATTGTTTTTCTTTTATTACTAATTTTTGGGTCTGGAATCACTAAGGCAGCTTTAATGATATACATTTTAATCAAGTATTCAGAAAAGTTAACCATACTGGTGCAAAAAGTATTTGTCCTGATGAGATTAGAAGAAGAGATAAGGGAGCTAACTGTTATTGAGTGCCTCCATGGGTCCAGCCTTTTTTGTAAGCCACTATATAACTTGTAGGAGAGAGAAGAGATTCTCATTTTACAACGAGCTGGTCCGTAGTCAGGTGAAAGGCATTGCTCAGTGAGTTGTTAGGAACACGATAAAGGCTTAAAGGCTTAAACTCCTGAAGGCCTCACAGATCGGTGGGAAAGGCCCTAGATCAGGAGTCATGAAACTGGAGTTCCTATCAAAGTGACATCAGACAAGGTCAACTGGCTTGACTTTGAATTGTCACACATCTGTAAGTAAGAGGATATAATCTCTAGCCAGTCTTCCTTTCGAGACTGTTTGGCACAATGCTAGTATAATTCCCAAGCATGGCCGCACATTGGAATCACCTGGGGAGCTTTGAAAACTGCTGACATCTAGATTCCAACCTCGAGAGATTATTACGATTTGATTGGTCTGGAGGGTAGTGATTATTGGGCGTTCTTAAATCTCCACAGGTGATTCTCCAGTGCAGCTAAGCTTGTGAATCTGTGGTTTGGAGGAAGGTTAAGAAAGCGTTTTGTAAATCTATTTATAAGGGTTAGCAGACTGTTGTTGATAATTTGTGTGGTTTTTTTTTTTAATCATAATTTCAATTGTTTTCCTTTTTTAAAAAAATCCAGTTCGGGGTTTAGAGAGCAACCAAAGGACTTAAATGCTTGCATATTAGCATAAGCAATGGACACAGACACTGAGGCGGTGGGGGCTTGCCCGGGCAGGGAAGGGATGAGAGAGGGCGTCAATTGGGGAAAAATGAGTCATAGTAAAATTTTAGACAATAAAAAAAAATAAATTTTTAAAATTCCAGCTAATCTCTGGATTTCCCCAGCCTTTGGCACATAGGAAGCCGTTGATAAATTGTTACATTTGTTAACGAACAGCCTTTTAAAGTCATCTGAAAAATGGGGTTTGTTTGAGATTCAATGTGTAGAGCCTGTTAAAAGGACCTTTCTGTTGAAACATTCCCAAGAAATGTGAGAGCCTTTCTTGCCCACCCCCGACTCGCTTTACTACTTCGCCCAAGTCGCGGCCTTTTGGGGTATGACCCTTGTCCCCCACAAGCCCGACGCACGCAGCGGGATCCGGTGAGTGCCACGAACTCTGGGGCGGGGCGCAGCGGCGGGATGGACCCGGTCGGCGTGGAGGGTCGGCCCCGCCGGCGCCCCGCCCCGGACGCGGGTCGGGGCGGGCTGCTGGCTGCGCCCTGCCGCCGGGATTCCACTGCCGAGCCCCAGGGCTGCGGTGGCTGCTCCGCGCGACCCGGCGGTCCCAGTTCGGCCGCCGGGAGCCCGCGCTGTCCGCGCCTCCGGCCGGGCAGATCCCGACGCGATCGCCTCGTGCCCGAGGCGGGCCGGGGCCAGGATGCGGACCTGAAAGCCTTGAGCCGGCCTCATGACCCTGAGCACGTTGACTCGCGAAAGGAAGGCGCCTCCCGCCTGCACCTGCAGCCTCAGTGGCCCCGACATGATCCCCTATTTCTCTGCCAACGCGGTCATCTCGCAAAACGCCATCAACCAGCTGTGAGTACACCGCGCGCCCTCCTGCCCTCTGCAAATGCTCGGAAAGTTTGCGTTTTAGCAGTCGCTTTCCCCAACATCCTGGGGAGCAAGCAAACAAGCGAGGGCGAAATTGCACCCTGCGTTCTCGGCGGCCCCGGGCGTCCAGGGAGGATAGTGGGGTGGAGGTGTGGGGTGACTCTTGGAGGCAGAAAGTGTCCCGGAGTGGGGGTGAGTGAACGGAGAGGAGAATCCTTTGTGATAATTTCTGGCAAACTTTGAGGGTATCTGAAAGTGGGGTCTTCTCAGGGAAGTTGTTTGGTGACCGATTGACAGCCGAGCCATATGGCACTCAGGAGACTGGAGGTGGAGGGCGGTCTGTATCTTCTGAACCGCCAGCCGGAAATGCTAGGGCTCCCTTGCGGGTCCTGCTGGTGATCAAGCGCCCGTGTTTGTTGTTTTGGTTTTTGTTTCAAATAAGTTTTCGTCTGACTATAGGTTTCTGTTGCAAGTCGTTCACACAAAGAAAGGCAGTTTATTCTTCGCTCCCGCTGGTTGTAGTCTGGAGTTATTTCAAAAACTGGATTTCAGTAGTTCGGCTGGGGTTTTGTTTTTTTGTCTCCCCTGTAGTAGTACGTGCTCACAACCCAAGCCTGCATGCAAAGCTTCATTTACTAAAGTGCAAGATACAGGCGCATCTCTGACTGTTTTTGAAGTCTCTGGAGTTTTTCTTCCTTTAAATTTGTGCTTTAGCCATTTTTGAGAACTGGGCTGAAGCTGAATCTCACCTCGCAGTTATAAAGCGCAAAGCAAAGGAACTCCATCTATTCCAGTCGCATCCTCAAACCAGTGGATGCTTTAGTGTTGTTACTTTAGATAGCAGGAGTTTGGTCTTAGTAGTGTGTTTGCACCCACTCTACAGTGGCTTCAGGAAAGTCACCTACTGAGGGTTCCCGACTCCTGGAACTTAAGTAAGGATTGTGTCTTCCTCCCAGGTAACCCTTGAGGGACTTTTTAGTCGAATGTCCAACACAGAAACTTTCCATTATTTCTTATTAAAGGTCCCAACAATGGCATGTAAAGTGATTTGTAAATAATCTTACATCTATTTTATTATTTTAATTAATAATTTGCCCTTCTACCAAATCAAATTAAATTTGTTTGAGTTTCAGCTTTTTCCTTTTGTGTAGCTTCATGGTGGAGCTCCTAAAAAATAGCACCCACCGAAAACAGCAACACAGTTCTGTTACTGCTCTGTACTGTAAACTCCACAGAATTAAATCAACTGTTTACTTGTGTTTTCCTTTAAAAAAAAAAAAAAAGGATATGTATGTTAGACAAAGAAGAAAAGGAGTAAATAATCTGAAACTGGACAACCAATCTCAAAATAATAGTGCCAACAATATTTTAAAAATGAAAAAAGTAGTGGGAGCAATTCACATGCCATCAATGGATGAATGGATAAACAAAATATGTATATAATACAACTAAGTATCTCTTACTTAGCCTTTAAAAGGAAGGAAATTCTGACAAATGCTATATAGCATGGATAAACTTTATTTTTTTAAATATATTTTATTGATTTTTACAGAGAGGAAGGGAGAGAGATAGAGAGCTAGAAACACCAATAAGAGAGAAACATCGATCGGCTGCCTCCTACACCCCCCACCCCCCCACTAGGGATGTGCCCGCAACCAAGTTATATGCCCTTGACCGGCATTGAACCCGGGACCCTTCAGTCTGCAGGCCCAGGCTCCATCCACTGAGCCAAGACGGTTAGGGCAGCATGGATAAACTTTAAAGACATTATTCCAAGTAGGAAAAAAAAAGCCATAACAAAGTGAAAATGCCATATGATTCCACATATATGAGGTACCTGGAGTAGTCTAGTTGCCAGGGCTTGCGGGAGGAGGAATGGAGGAAGGTTTGTGTTAAACAGGTACAAAGTTTCATTTAAGAAAGAAGAAAAAGTTTTGGGAATGATTGCATTAACAATGTGAATTATTTAATGCTGCTGAACTATACACTTAAAAATGGTTAAAAGGCAAATTTTGTTATGTATGTATAACTATAGTTTTAATGAAAATCAAACAGGCCACACTCTGTAGGGGTGGGCCATATAAGATCCTAGAAATCATTTGGTCTAGCCCTGCCAAGGCGTTAGGGGTGAGTTAGTTAAATGTTTGACCAAATGTAGCAAGCTAATTTTTAAGTAGAGCATGCTGGTGCCTTCTCCTTTTCTTCCCTCGAGGCGCATACCTTTGCTTTCTCCTAAACTCTTAAGGGCCCTTCTTTTGCCTCTGTAACTTGTTTCCTGAGCCCACGCAGACCAGCTGGCACATCTCTTCCATGGCTCACTTCTGCTTCTGTGACTAAGTAAACTTTTGCTTGTGTTTGAGTCTTGGCTATGAATTCTTTCTTAGCCAGAACTCAAGTACCAATATTGCTCAACAAAGGTCTAACATCTGGTGCCCTTCTGCCACTAACACATCCAGGCTCTACTCATCTCCAACTTGTTGTATGCCCTGGAAGCCTTACCAGACTGCATTGCCTGGACATGCTGTTAGCTGCCTTTCAACTGTATTCACCCAGTGGGAAGTAAGAAAGAAAAAGAATAACGATTAAGCAAAATTTTAAAAGCAGAGCTTATAAGTTTTTATCTTGCTTCCTAGTGTGTAATCTAATAAGTCCAGTTTTTTTGGTAAGTCATTTGACTTCAGTTACTTCCACTGTAAAGTGAGAATACAGTGATTCCTACCTTCAAAAGATCATAAGACACTATAACACTTTGCAAACTACAAATTCCTGCACACAAAAAATGAGTTAATTGAAATTAAACAATACCTAATAGCTGCCATTTATTGATTACTTGTTGCTGTGCTACTAGTTTAATGTATATTATCTTGTTTAATCATCACAGCAATCATATGGACTTCTGTGTTCTATTTACAGATAATGAAGCTGAGGGTTAGAGAAGTCAAGCTATTGTTCAAGGCCATAAAGCAAATAAATGACAAAACTTTCTTTAGAATCCTGATCTGTTTCTTGGGCAGGTGCTGTTAACCACTATAAAAATGATATCCTGTCATTGTAGTTGCAAGATAACTTACACTCTTAGGAATTATCTTTAACAGGTGACACCTTCAACTTAATAGTGAAAAATATATTTGTTATACTAAAACTTTTGATGCTAAGGTAGACAGTCTTTTAAAGAATTTGCAAAATATTTCTCTTTTATTTTCGTCTCTTGCCACTGTTTTTTTTTTCTTTAAAGGAACTAATATCCTAATATTCACTTATTCTAAAATGTATTTATTAGTGTTGCTTTATTCCTCATTTTTATTGCCTACTTCATCATTATTTAAAAATCTCTAGGGATCATTCTGAATACTATCCCAAATTTTATTAATTTAAATATTTTTGGCACCTAATTCAGAAGTTCTTAATTTGGGGTCCATGGTCACCTAGAATTCTGTGGACTGGCTTCAGAAACTCCTTAAGATTATATGAAAATATTGGGTAGATAAATTACGTTAAAAATCAGATTCTCAAAATAATGTGATCTCATAAAACATTAAGAATCTCTTTCCTAGGAGCTCCAGTGGCGCAATCGGTTAGCGCGCGGTACTTACAAGAATCTCTTTCCTAAAGGGAAGTGCTGTTTCTAAGGCCTAATATCATAACACTAAACTGGTGTGAGCATTTCTCTGTGGTACCAGCTATATAAATAGCAAAGACTAGTGGGAGCAACTAAAAGATTAAGATTTAGAGCGCTAAGAGAAGGCTTGACTCAAAAAGTTTTAAGTGTATGTGTAGGGAAGGGGGTACTTGGACACATGAATACTACTAGCCCAGTGTTTCTCTTTTCTTTGCTGAGAACCCCTCATAAGAGACTTTTTTCCTTCTCTCCTGGGTTTTTGCTGTGGGTTTAGAAGCCATGTAACAAATCCCATGAGAAATTGTGTCAGAGTTTAAAAAGGTCAGAATGAGATCCTAGAGACTCTGCTATGGAGAAAGCTCATGACCTTTAGAGTATGGCCTTTGGATACTTACTTTGGTAATTTCATAGGCTCTTTCTAGTTCCTTGACTTTTAACTCTTAGTTGAAAATAGAGAATAGCTGAGGTTTTATTGTATTTTATTGGGAATTACATTATCATTATTAGATTAAGGTGTCCCCTTGCCATTCATTGTATACAACTCACCAAATATGTGTAATTTTTTATGTATTATTGAAGATATTAAGTGATTGGATTCACTTCAAAAACAAAGTATAGTTACTGTCATGAGTGTTAATTCTACTAGAAAAAAAAATATGAGCAACCCAGAGCATCATCTAATCAGACTCAAAAGTCTTGAATCACACCCCTCAAATGATCATGAAAAGTTTCATTTCCTTTGAGTCTATACATATTTTTTAATAAAAACAAAATCCTGAACTTCTGAAAAATATAGAAGCCTATGTTATTTTTAAAGAGCCAACATCAATTCCTGAGAAATGGTCACTAAGCAAGAGGCCAAGGTTTTTGGAGTGTTGTTATATGCTAAACAAATAGCTGATCGAAAGATAGGTAGCTATTTTTGTGTCCTAAAAGTTCAGGGAGGAATCAAGAATTAGTAGGTAAAATGCTGGCAAAACCTAACATTAAAAGTGTTCTCATTATGAAAACCTGTTCAAAAGTTTTGAGACTGTCCCTAACCTGTTTGGCTCAGTGGATGGAGTGGCAGCCTGAGGACTGAAAGGTCCTGGGTTCAATTCCTGTCAAGGGCACACGCTGCAGGAGGCAGTTGATCAATGATTCTCTGTCATGTTGATATTTCTTTCTTCTTCTTCTTCTTCTTTTTTTAATTTTATTTACAATATAACTTGTATTTAATAGTAGTACATATGTTTTCCTCCCCCCCCCCCCCGCCAATATCCTCCCCCCAGCCTCCCTTACTCCCCAGCACATGTCCCCACCTGCCCCCCTCCCCGCCCCAGTGTCTTTCATTCATTGATTATGCTCATATGTATGCATACAAGTCCTTCGGTTGATCTCCCCCAGCATCTGCCTCCCCTCCACTCCAGCCTTCCCCCTGTAGTTTGACAGCCTGTTCGAGGCCACCCTGCCTCTATATCAATCACTTCCCCCTGTTTCTTTTCTTCAAAAATATCTTGCCTCTGCATACTGAAAACAAACGTATAAGAGCAAAAAAAGTTTGAGTGTCAGTTTCAATGTCCAACTGTTCTGAGTCTCAGTTTCAATGTCAAATAGTTCTTCATGTGTACATGTCAGCAATGGTATCCAGATGGTGGACACATCGTGGCAATGCAAGATCCATCCTCTCTGCCAGCATGGCAAGGTGTCGTCAGCATCCCCCATCTCTGGACCATCCTCGTGGCTGGAACAGACCTGTCAGTTCCTCACTGTCGCAGGAACCCACATGGTCTTGGAGTTGTTCTCTGAAAACACACAAAGACATTCTCGACCAAAGGTTAACAAAGCGATCCTCTCTGCAAAATAGACTTGGGATTCTTTTTATTTTTGCCTAAATGATTTTCCTTTGGCTTATTTTGACACCATGTGTGTTTTTTCATGGGTGTCATGCAGTTGGTTTTACAAATGGAATTTTCTTTTCTGGAGTAAGAATTTTCTACATGTATTTTACTTATAGGATATTTTTCCTTACATGATATTACCCCACTGCCCCCCCCCCCCCTTTTTTTTGGTTAATAGGGGCTTTTGGAAATTTTATCTTGCAGTCTTGGTAATTTTAAATTTTAATTTTTGAACACAAATATTACTGCTTTAGGTTCTTTGGATGTTAGGCAATTTTGCAGTGAGATGAACTACTAATAGATATCTTAGTTAATGTTTTAGGAAAAGCTTTTTGTCCAGTACAGTTAGATTTTCTTGAGTATTCACTTATTTCACTTGTCCAATTTAAATTAATCTGAGAACTTGATTACTATTTTACTGTCAATTTTAATACTCAAGCAGAAATCTTAGTTTACCCAGTAAATACTTGTGGAAAGGAATATTTGCATTTTTGAGTAGGTCCTCAGCATTCCTGGTAATAAACTAAATTTAGATATAGGGCAGCTATTGCTGGCCGAGTCTCTGTCTGCCACCTGGGTCCTGGTGTGAGTTGTGCGTGGGAGGCGTAGCAGCCGTGGGGGTAGGAGACCTTCCTCAGGAGGGGTGAGAATTCAAGCCCCTGCAAGGTTTGTGGGTGAGGGTCTGTGCCCCACCTCTGTTGATCTTTTAGTTCTCTCCTGTTGGCCCCTCTGCGACTGTGCCTGTCTTAGGTTGTTCCTTCCCTGAGGAATCTTACCCATCTCTGGCTAACCAGCCATCCTCCGGGGCCAAACAGGGTGATGTGAGGTTCAGTCCTGTCTCCTTTGTAGTCTATGCCCCCGTGGCCTCCACGTCCAGCACCTGCCTTGGGGTCCCCTCGCCTGCTGGCGGGGTCCCGGTTGTCATGTTGATATTTCTATCTTTCTCTCCCTCTCCCTTCCTCTCTGAAATCAATAAATATAGATATTTTTATAAGTGTTGAAACTTAAGTGATTAAGACATTGCTTGATTTTTTAACGAGGTTATCTTGAGCTTTTTGTCCTTGACCTAAAATGTTTATTTTCTTGTTTCATATGTGAGTTTGACTTCCTAACTTGACATTTGACTTCAAACTCAGCAAAAGATGAGTATATCAAGATGATTACCCAAAAGAAGTATATTTTAATGAAGTTGAAAAGTGAGAACAGTTTTATTTTTGTTGAATTAGTAATCGTACTAGTGCCCTATAGCTATCCAAGTGAATTCAGTTTTGCGCTATATTTATCCAAGTGATTTCACTTGTGCTCATCTCTGAATTTAAGCTTGCATCTGAATCACCTAGTTGACTTATGAAAACATAAGTTCCTGCCCCACACCCCCAGAGTTTCTGATTCTGTAGGTCTGGGGTGAGGCTGGAGAAGATGCTGCTACTGATGATGGTCCAGAGACCACATCCTTAAAGTATTCCTCTGAGACATATTGGACAAGTTAGCATGACGTTTTACAGAGTGAAAAACTAAAAAATATTAAAGTAGTCAAGTTAATATTTTGATGGTTGTTTTTTGCACAGGGGTTACATGATTTGTTGGTGGTGGTAGAAATAAACTAGAACCAACATTTCCTGTCTCCCAATTCAGAGCTCTTACGGTCTGCACTTGAAGTTCTGATACATATATTTTTTATATACATACTGGAGGCCCAGTGCATGGATTTGAACACTAGTGGGGTCCCTCTGCCTGGCCTGTGGGGATCAGGCTAAAACTGGCTCTCCGAAATTCCTTCAAGCGGCCCCACCTGTGCACAAATCCATGCACCAGGCCTCTAGTATGCATATAAGATCTTTGGTTAATCTCTTCCTGCCCTCCCCACCCCCCTTCCTTCTGAAATTCATCACTCTGTTCCATGTTTTCATACCTATAGTTTCCACTCCTGCATTGAACATCTGCCCCTGGTGGTCAATGTGAGTCATAAGTACTGGTCAGATAATTGAAAAGTTGTTCAGTCAGCCAGTTGCTTAGGCTTTTATATGTAGAGATAGGAATATTTCTTTAGGTAAATTTCTAGCAGTGGAATTTCTGGGTCTAATGGTATGTATAGGTTATATATTTGATACATACTGCCAAATTGCCTTCTGAAAAGGCTTTGCCAATTTGCTGTTACCAGTTGTAAGAGTATATCTTTCCCTGTATCTTCACCAACCCTGGTAATATTAATAATGACATTAAATAGCAGTTATTTTCTTTACTTTTTGCCAGGCATTGTTTTATTATCACATTCTCTCTACTTAACAACCTTATGAGTTAGATATTATTCTCCATTAGAGATGAAAGACACTAAGATGTTGAATAACTTGTCTAAAATTATAGTCAGGCTGGAAACACAGTTGACTACAGGATCCCTACTCTTAAATATTTCTCTATTCGCAAATCCCATATTACCATAGAAGTTTAGCATTCTTTTATATTTGTATTGGTCTTTTTTCAGCTATGATTTGCATGTTTGTACTTAATAACCATTTTTCTATTGGCATTTGTTTTTTTCTTTTTGATATATTTTGCATTTTCTGACTATGTGAAAAAAATCATTTTTGCCAGCTTATTGCATGTCTTTTAACTTTGCATCTTGTTATAAAGATTTTTCTTTTTTATGCAGTAAAATGTGTTAACATTTATGATTTCAGAATTTTGTATCTTGCTTTAAAAAACCCTTCCCACCCACTCCAAGAATTATAAAAGTTTTCTTTCACATTTTTCCTAATGTATCTATACTTTTAAAATATTTCACTCTTTAAAACATCTGAACTTTTCTTTATAGTGTGAAGTAGAAATCTAACTACCTTTCTTCAAAATGCATATTCAGTTATTTAATACAATTTATTTAGTCCATTCTCACTTCACTGATTTGAAATGCTACACATATTGTATATTAAACTCTAACAGATATTTGGGGTCTTCATCTATACTATTAAGTCTTGTTAATATGTTTTCTGTCCATATATCAATATCATACTGTTTTACTTAACATAGATTTAGTGGTTATTTTGACATCTACCTAATTTTTTTTATGTGCTAGCTATTCTTATTTTATTTTCCAGATAAGTCTTAGAAACAGCTTGTCAATTTTCATTTTTGAAAATCCTCTTGGGGCCCTGGGTGGTATGGCTCAGTTGGCTGGGCATCATCCCGTGCGCCAGGAGGTTGCAGGTTCAATTCCCTATCAGGGCTTGATCCCCAGTAGAGGACGTGAAGGAAGCAGATCGATGTTACCCTCTCACATTGATATTTCTCTCTCCTCTCTTCCTCTCTCTCTCTCAAAAAAAAAAAATCAATAAGCTACTCTTTTAAAAATATACTTATTTATTTCAGAGAGGGGAGAGAAAGATAGAAACATCAATGATGAGAATCATTGACCGGCTGCCTCCTACGTGCCCCCCACTGGGGATCGTGCCCAAGCATGTGCCCTGACTGGAGATGGGACTACAACCTTGGCATATCAGGACGATGCTCAAAGGTTTCCTTAAAGAGTGATCACCAGTCTTTCGGACCTTATAGACCACTAGTCTAACCAACTGTACTACCCGGCCAGAGTGTGGAATATCTATTTTAAAGGGTGATCAAATAAGTTTACAACTAGTGAATTTCCTAGGTGTTAGATAGCCTTCAAATATCAAGGAAAGGTTAATGACCCTTTGTCAGGGTATAAAGATGCATTTGTGTTTTCATTAGCGGTGGTGATAACTTTGTGTGGTTTTGTCCACACTTGTGCTTGTTTGAAGTCAGTGCAGCAGTCATTGGCTTGGAACTGAAGGGTGGAGGGGTAAAGGTCTCAACTCTGGCCTTATTGGAACCACCTTTAACCAAGCTAGCTGAAGAGTAAATCTGCACAATGATGATGAACAAGAATGGTGAGGTTGTGATGTGCGCAGGTCAGATTTTCTTTGTGATAAATCTAGAGTGGATTTTTTTTTACTCAGCCAGCTTTCCGGTGATTCTGGATGGTGTTTGTTCCTTCGTTAAGTTGTAGTTTTAAAATCGCTGTGTATGGTGGCAAGATAGGTGTTTTACCTATGCAGCCATCTTGGTTCTGCCCTAGAGTGGATTTTTTTTTAAAGTGTTGCTCTTTGATTTATGTGTTCACTCCTGAAATTCGGCAATTTCTTTAGACTTACTCAGAGAAACCACTGTCCAAAGCCAAATAACAGGATGCAATTCTTATTTCTTTGTTTCTAACAGATATAGGCCTTGGAGTAATAGAGAGGCTCAAACTTGTACAGATTATCTTTTTTAAAAATATATATATATTTTTTTTTACAGAGAGGAAGGGAGAGGGATAGAGAGTTAGAAACATAGATGAGAGAGAAACATCGATCAGCTGCCTCCTGCACACCTCCTACTGGGGATGTGCCCACAACCAGGTGGCTGACGCTCTATCCACTGAGCCAGACTGGTTACAGCAGTGGTCAGCAAACTGTGGCTCTCGAGCCTCTTTGCTGCTCTGTTGACTAATGAGTTTGCCAACCACTGGTTAGGGGTCTACAGATTATCTTGCTCATATTTCTTCTTAGGTCTCTCCAGTAAATGTGAATCCTCTTGATTATCATACATTAAACTTCTTAGGGCTAAAGGACTTGAAATCACATTAATGTTTCTGAATTTCTAAAGTGACAGAAAAAAAATTATCCTAACTACTTTAAGATAGTGTTACTTTTGCATTGTTGAATGACACAGGATGTTGCTGCCCTAACATAATTAGGGTTTAACTTGAAGAAATGTGCTAAGAACATGTTTAGGTGTTCCTGTGATTTAGAAGGGATGTAGCAAATGATATATAAAGAGATTGCTAGTGTTGCACACCAAAGGGCAAGTTTGGGCTCACTTCCTCTTTGCAGGTTGTGCAAGTTGAGTGACTTTTGTTTCCCACAATTATCTTTTTTTAGAGGGTGTGACACTTCTTTTAGTAATCTAAGGGATTTGGCATTAGTTATATATATAAAGCAACAGAATCCAAAGGCTTGAATTACTCAAAGAGAAACCTCAATGTAGAGTGGTGTTTTTTTTTAAGTTGTAACAATTTTGTTTTCCAGATGTAGAAGATGTAGAATTATTTTATTTTTTGGCAACCAGCTAGATAGTTCAAATTTTACTTATGTTTGGAAATAATATCTGCCTCATTTCAGAGAATTTGTGGAGATCAAATGAGATTAGTTTAAAATAACAAAAGCTTCCTATGTGATTGTTACTTTTACCATCTGTATTTAACAAATTTGTTGATAAAGAGCCATACACATATTCATGATCCACAACAGGACATTTCAAGCCCTGAGAATTTTAATTGTGGACTTTATGTTGCTTGTCTTCTGCGATGTCTGTGTTCTTAAACGTTTGTGCTAGAGACTCTTCTGTTTGCCACCCAAGGAACACGCTGGCAATCGTCAGCACCGCGGCAAAAGGCTGATCACGTTTTTGAGCTCAGCTTTTCTCCATCTCATCTCTGCTGTTCTTGAATTTTCTGTAATAAAAACCAGTTGATCACCATGAGGGATTAATTGAATGAGAATGTTTCTGATTTTTCTTAACTGATTTAAAATAAGTATCACATAAGCAAAAAAAAATTCTTCTTTTTTTTTAAGCAAAGAGTTTTTAGAGAGATGCCATTTCTTTGGGACTCTCCTCTGTCTCAGGTACCTTAAATTACTGTTTCCCCACAGTCTCAGTCCAAAAAAATTTAACTTCCTATTATTTTATCACCTGTATCTTTGTGAGGAGCTTTAGTTTGAGAAGTTGGGGCATCCATGGGAGATGTAAATTATCAGTGAATTTCACTTCCGAAGAGATGGATGTAATAGATTCAAACAGTGGATGAAACTGAACTTCATTAACATCCCTTTCACCAGTTTGGTACAGAACATTCTATCAGCGCCACCTCTGTGACGTTCACCTTCCCAATAAAATCTTATAATCAGTTCCTTAAACATCCCGTTTCTTAAGTACTGCTCTCTTTAAAAAGAATTCAAGGGTCTCTTGGGTCACATATTCAGAATCTTGCTTGTCATTTGTTCTTGTGCCTAATAGTCATAGTCTGAAGTTTAGAATGAGACAGACCTGAGTTCCAGAGTTTCACCACCTATTTATAGTCTGTTACACTAGAGGCCTGGTGCACTGTATTTGTGCACTCGGGGTAGGGGTCCCCTCCACTCAGCCTGCACTCTCTTGCAGTCTGGGAGCCCTCATGGGATGACCGACTGAGCGGGACTGAGCTGAAACCGGCTCTCCGACATCCCCCAAGGGGTCTCGGATTGCAAGAAGGTGCAGGCCAGGCTAAGGGACTCCACCAGTGCACGATTGGGGTCGGGAAGGGACACAGGAGGTTGGCCAGCCAGGAAGGGCCCAGGGGAGGGCTCCAGGACATGTCCTGCCCATCCCTATTGGTAGGATCCCAGTAGCAAGCTAACCTACCAGTTGGAGAGTCTGCTCCCTGGTGGTCAGTGCATGCCATAGAGAGCTGTTGAACAGCCTTAGCATATCATTAGCATATTACACTTTGATTGGTTGAACTGACGACCGGACACTTAGCATATTAGGCTTTTATTATATAGAATAACTATCATAAGCCTTTCTTGTCAATAAAATGGAGCCAGTGATACCTTTGAGAATTAAATGTAATGTTTGTGAAGACTAATAGTATGTACTCAATAAAGTTTAGTTAATTTTTTTTTTTTTGCCCTTTTGACATGAACCAAAGTATAGTAGAAAAAATCAGAATACAGAGTGGTATGCCAATCTGATGGTAAAAAGTCTATCATTTGCATCATTGTCATAATTTCACCTATTCTGAGCAAAAGGTGGGAGATACAAAGGAGTACAAGATGGTTCCTGCAGTCGGGTTGTTCAGTCTGTTGAGGATATAAGACAAGGTCAATAAAAGGATAAATATGAGCATAATTTAGCACATGCTAAGTGCCAGAGGAAAGGTGCAATTGGTGCTTTAGGTGTTCAGAGGACAGAAAGGTCTTGTAAATGAGCCAGTTAGTGAAGGCTTTATTAGGAGTAGGATTTGAGTTGGCACTCTGGCCTTTATTTCTGGCCCTCTTAAATGTTTGATTTGTATAAACACAGGTAAAGAGTACTTCAGTGGTGAGAGAAAAGGAAGAACTAATGTGGCAGATGTTAAGACCATATTACAAATAATTAGTTTTTGATGAATGACTTCTATTAATCATTTGTAGTAAGAAGGGAATCTTTTACACACAAGTGATATTCTTTAGGAAATTGCTATGAGCATATTTTTGATATATTATGTGGAGAGAATTTTTATCAAGTTTTTATTGAGTTACCCTCTGAGTACACAGCACAGTAAGCAGCATTTGCAGATTTTACATAGCTTGTTTAGGAAGGCTGCCAGTTTTACAAGGCTGTTGTTATTGAATCAGTACCAGTGGCTTGGAGCACAATGTGAAATCCCCACAGGCAATATAAGAACAGAAATAATTAAACTATCTGCTGGTGGCTTTATGATTCATAAAAGAAGGAAAGAAAGCACAATTAAGTAATCCAAAGCAAAACTTCTTTCTCTGCTTCCTCCAGGTGCTTAGCTCTAGATAGTATTACATCAGCATCATGTGGTAGGCAAGGTGGTTCCCATGGTACAGAGGACTTGTAATATTTACAGTGGAGTGAGCTATAAGGGGAGGTGTGTGCCAATTGCTATTTTTCCTTGTTCGTTTTGACTTGGCTACCAGTTTAGTGGCGCAATTGCCAATCAATGGCTCAACTTATTTAGTGTTTTGTAAGCAATGTACAGCTCCTTAGTTTGTAAGTCAAATAAATATGCATGGAAGCCATCCTATTGGACGTGAGGATCTTTTACAAACATTAGTTAATAAAAATCAAGAACTATATAAGTGCAGGTTACATTAAGCCCAAACAATTGTTTAATGATATTGATTCAAAGAAGAGTTGCTACAACTACTGAAAATTGAGCCGATTGTGATTTATTATACTTTCCTGCACTGAGAGAAATCGCAAATTGAGACTATGTAAGAGAAACCTGGAAACCTCAGTATTTCTGTTTAGTGAGTCTAAGTAAATTAAAACCAGTATAATTTTTTTAAATTAAAAAATACTGAAGATTGTAGACTGGCCGGTTATATCTCTGTAATTTAAAGATTAAAAGCCAATGTTGTTTTAATCATACTTTTTCTTAACCTACTGGGAAGTTCTTGAGTGTATCTGTTAAGAACCCATTGTAGTCCTGGCTGTTAATGAGGGGGGCTTGTCACTTCTGTTGCTCTTCTGTGGTCAATCTCAGTTATCATGGAGGCTCACTATCCCCATGCTACTGGAATTCTCTTTGTTTTTTTTGCCATTTTAGATGCTTGGCAAAATTCTCAGCAAGATCGTACGCCCCATTTGTCAGAAAATGAGAATGTATATTAAGCTTTTTAAAAAATAACCTCTAGTCTCTTTCTCGGTTGAGATAAAAATCAACAAATAAATATTGAATACCAATGTGCTTCTTTATGGCAATCTTACCACCACCTTGGGGGAGTTTCCAAATAGAGAACCCCTTTGGCTTGAAAAATTTGTCTACCTTGTACACAGTAAAGTTGATAATATCTCATTCTTTACTGCCCACTCAGCTGAAAATGAACTTGTCCTGGAATTTTTTTTTCATGGAACTGGTCTTATTGGTAATTAAAAACCAGCAAAGCAAAAAGTACTGATTATTTTTCAGTATTTATCGATAATGCATGTTTATTATAGAAAAACCAGAAAACATTGTCGCATTCCTCCTCCCCACAAAAGACATTACTCTTATTCTTGTCTCTCAAATATAATTACTGTTAACACCATCCAGAATTTTTCTATGTATGTACCTTTAAAAATGGGATTGTCCTCTTTGTAATCAAATCAAATTTGTCCTCTTTGTAATCAATTTTTTTTTTACTTGGCATATTGGGAGCATCCTGCCATTGTCCTCAAATGCATTTATTTATATATTTTTAAAGAGTTGTTTGTTTTTCACAGAACTGATTCAAATTCTGCCCTATTGTTTATATTTAAATTATGTCCAGTTTTCTGCAGTTATAAACAAAGCCTTACTGAAATGAATGACTATACTTGTACCTAAATCTTTGCACATGTCCCTATAAGAGAAATATCCCAAAGCTCAATTCTGGGATTCCTAGACAAAGGGTATAAATATTCCTAGTTTTTTATACAGATTGCTAGTTTTTTCACCAGAAATATTGTACCAGTCTACATTCCCGCCAGCAATTTTAGTAATTCATTTTCAGGAAAATTATAAAAGGAAAATTAAGGCAAATATGGTTTTATTCTTCAATTCATATAAACTTACTTGGAGATTTAGAAAAGTTGTTCCTCATTTATTATGAAGGAACATGAGGAACCTATTTCATACCTAAACACTAATGGAAAATACTTTAATTTGTAAGCTATTTTGAATAGAACAATGGAAAGATGAAATAATAGTATATTGATAAGATGAAGAAACTAATTATCCAGAGGTGTTATTGACTATATATGTAGTGCTTATGAATTTAACTTTGCTTCCCATGTTCTCATTTTATTCTAAAATCATCCCCATTTTTTACTTAGAGAATTTTAGACCCAAAAGATAAGCAAACAGACTTAATCTAGGGTCCTGCGGCAAATTAATTTAGACCTTAGACAACATTTTATTGTTTTCTATTTAGGAAGTGTTAAGCATCATTGAGATTTCTCATAGGGCCATCTTACTAAGCATACTGAAATTTAAAAAGATAAATACATTAATTTGTTAATGCTTGTGACTATACTTATGAGATTAGCATTTCTTGATCCTATTTATAGGAAGTAGTGGGTATATTTCTCAAAGTTGAGGAGATTAGTACTTTAGGGAACAAGTGTTTCAGTTCTTGAAACAAAAGTTTTCATCTTGGGGCTGAGTGAATATTGAATATAAGAGGATGAAGAGTTTCTTAAAGCTGTTAAGGAATCTTACTTTGAATGTCACCAATAGATCTAAACAGTACCCAGAGGGGCTCTGGTAGACTTAAATTTTAAAAGGGCAAAGAAAAACAAAAAGATGGGAAGGAGTGTTAGAGTGCAGGCCACAGTTCAATGATTTGTTGTCTTCCTTTATCTGAAACTGAGCTGCTTCCTTAATGAAGGTGTGTGTTTAAATCAGGGGCAGAGAAAGTGTTTTCGGGTGAAGTTTCACCTTTTGTGGTGGCAGCAGTCCTAGACATGCTGCTGGAACACAGAGGATGAGTTGAGCACCTTCTCATCAGATGGTATCTCTGTTCACTGCTCATCTCTTTTACATAGCAAGCCTTTGTTCACTGGCGAGCAGACCTCTGTGGGTTGGCCTGTCCAGCTACTGACAGAGACTGAAGGTGACTGATAAGGAGTCCAAAGGTCAAAATGGACTAGTGTGGGTTGGTCTGACTTTAAGTGGAAAAGGCATCTTTTTGGCCTGCAGACCTCAAAAACTGAATTGCTGCCTGGGAAATGTTCCACCAGCTGGCTCTGCAGTCAGCAGGACCAGAAAAGAAACAACACATTACTTAACTGGTATGATTTAATTGAATTGGGTTGTTAGAGATTTCACTCCAGAGATGATTTCTGTGGCATTGTCATTTGCTTACCATGAGATAGCATATATCAAATAAAAAAAAAAACAAAGATAATCCATAATCACTGGGATATTTTGTTGGGTTTCAGAATGGAAGGTCAATTAGATTTGATTCAGGCATTTCATTTACTAACTGGCCTATTACTAGGATGTGATGGAGCACAAAATAGGAAAAAGCAAATAACGTTTGCATTTCTAATTTGGGCTACTGCTTTTCAATTAGATTGGCTTTACTAAGGCCCACCTGGTGTGGTCAATGGTTAAGCATTGATCTATGATCCAGGAGGTCATGGTTCGATTTCTAGTCAGGGTACATGCCTGGGTTGCAGGCTCTCTCATATCATTGATGTTTCTATCTTTCCCTCTCCCTTCATCTCTGAAATCAATAAAAAATATAATGGCTTTACTGAGTATTTTGCTAATTTCAGAATTCAAGTACTACAAATATGTGATTACTAACCTGATTAAAAGCCTCCTTTTAGTATTTGTCCTTTAAGTTAGCAGTGCTCTTTACATACAGTAACTGAGACTATAAGCTATTGTCCTTGTCCTGTAGTGGAAAGATTGTGAGCTACATAATTTGCAGGGCCCAGTGCAAAATGAAAATGTGGAGCCCCTTGTTTAAAAAGATTTAAAAATTTCAAAACAGCAACAGCAGATCTTAAATCAAGCGTGGGCCCTTCCAGTCACTGATCCTGTGGGACTGCACAGATCACACACCCATGAAGCTGGCCCTGACTGTGGGATGTGCAGTTAAATAGACCTGAAGTCTATCAGAGCTTTGCTACTTATTCACTTGTGTCTTTGTGAATCTCTCTTTCCTCTTTCCATTCTGTATCTTCCTATTCTATTCTGTCCTCTCACTGAAGTTGGAGAATCTACAGCAAGAATGGGAGTATGTATACTTCTGCCCATAGTCCATTTGAGCCCATTCTGGAATAATATTTCCTTCCACTTGGCCAGTGGAACAAGCAGGATTAGGATTTCTTTAAGGAAAGGTAATTAGAGAGAACCAAGATGGCGGCATAGGTAAACACCTATTGTTCTGCCCCGCGCAACAATTCAAAAACTACAACATAACAACAAAACAAACATCACCCAGAATCACCAGAAAGCTGGCTGAGTGAAAACTCCACAAATAAAAGCAAAGGTGGGACACTGAGACTCAGAAGAGCGGCGGGAGCGCAGCCTTGAAGATCGTGCGGAAACAGGTTAGGAGCCGTCCTGGTCGGCGCGCGTGGGCTGTAGGGCTGGAGCAGCAACCCCGGCTGGATTTCGCCAACGGGGAGGGCGGAGACGCCCCGCTGCACGGATTCCCCAGCGCCAGGTGAGGTCCGAGATCCGGGGTACGTGGAGACGTCCCACTGCACAGATTCCCCAGTGCCAGGCGAGGTCCGAGGTCCAGGGGACGCACCCTGGAAGCCTGGCGCGGCAGAGGTCTCCTTGTTTGTGGAGAAACCGGGTAGCTGGGAAAAGAAGTTTGCGCGCAAGTAAACTGTGCGACAGCACAGACGCGCGACTTGCTCCCTGGAAACTTGTCTTCTGGTCCTGGAAACCACCATACTGCTTTGTTTTACAACCCTGGGTGAGACTTTGGGTGTGCAGACTCATTTGGGGACAGGCAGAGTTGTCTGGCAAGGGGAAGAGACTAGCGGCTTTCTCTTGGAAGTGCCTGCACCCATCCCCATCCAACAGAGAACCGCGTGCGAGCGCCTCATAGGACGTAGCTGACACTGAGGCTGCCTGCTCAGCTCAGAGACTTCGCCCATCCAACCTGAACACAGTCTCCCTTCACAGCCAATTGGCCTGGAGGTCAAACCCTCCTAGGACTAACAACAACAAGCTGGGTTTAAATTCAAAAATACTGTACAACCCATAAAGGATTGCAGTAAGAGTACCCACCTCAAGTAACTGGGGAGCTGTGCCACTGACCCTTATAGGACATCTACCACATAAAGCAGCCACCATGCAGAGATATGGAAAGAAATCAGGTGTGAAAGAAATGGAGGAAAAAAGACAACTAGACATAGAGTTCAAAACCACAGTTATAAGGCTTTTCAAGAGGCTCCTAGAAAAGGCCGATGAACTTAATGAGAACTACAAGGAAATAAACAAGATCAACCAGGAAATGAATGAGACTTACAAGGAAATGAATGAGACCCTCAAAGAAATGAATAAGACCTCTGAGGATATGAACCAGACCCTCACGGATATGAAAAAGGACCAACTAGAAATCAAGCATACACTGACTGAAATAAAAAATATCACACAAAGTCCTAAAAGCAGTCCAGAGGGCCACAAGAACCAAGTCAAAGATTTGAAATACAAAGAAGCAAAATCCACTCGGCTGGAAAAGCAAGAAACAAAAAGAATCCAGATAATTGAAGATAGTGTAAGGGGCCTCTGGGACAACCTCAAGCATGCCAACATCCGAATTATTGGGGTGCCAGAAAAAGAGAGAGAGCAAGGTAATGAAAACATACTTGAAGAAATAGTGACTGAAAACTTCCCCCACTTGGTGAAAGAAACTGACTTAAAAGCCCAAGAAGTACACAGAACCCCAAAATATAGGAATCTAAAGAGGACCACACCAAGACATATCATAATTAAAATGCCAAGAGCAAAAGATAAAGAGAGAATATTAAAAGCAGCAAGAGAAAAACAGTTGGTTACCTACAGGGGAGCACCCATACGATTGTCAGTGGATTTCTCAACAGAAACGATGCAGGCCAGACGCGAGTGGCAAGAAATATTCAAAGTGATGAATAGCAAGAATCTACAACCAAGATTACTCTATCCAGCAAAGCTATCATTCAGAATTGAAGGTCAGATAAAGTGCTTCACAGATAAGAAAAAGCTAAAGGAGTTCATAACCACCAAACCAATATTATATGAAATGCTGAAAGATATTCTTTAAGAAGAGGAGAAAGAAAAGGGTAAAAATATAAATTATGAACAACAAATACACATCTATCAACAAATGAACATAAAAATCAAGTGAATTGATAGGCTGATGAACAAGATAAACTGGTGAATATAACAGAATCATGGACATAGAGAGGGAATGGACTGACAGTTCTTGGAGAGAAAAGGGGTGTGGGAAGTACAGCCAGAGACTGGACAAAAATCTTGCAATAATGGGAGAGGACAGTGGGGAGAGGGAGGTGAGGGCGGAGGGTGGGATAGGTACAGGGTGGAGGGGAGCTTTAGGGGGATAAAAAAGGGGAAACAATGTAATTAATAAACTGAACAATAAAGATAAAAAAACATTTCACTTAAAAAAAAGGAAAGGTAATTAATTTACTTCACTAAAAATACAAATTCTACATTATAGTTTAAAAAATGCTTTCACAATTCATGTGACATTTGGTACAAACAATTAATTACACTTTTAAGGCAATATTGTCCCTCTGCTTTTATAGATAAGGAAATTAAGCCTCAGAGGTTAAGAAAATTTCTTAATGTCAACCAGCTAGTAATTGAAGTTTAAGCCTATCTCTCCTAATGCTATGCTTCCTCACTACTTATTCCACTTTTGTGGTCCTGCAAGAACAAGGATATGGTAACAGAATAACTTGCTTTCTCAAGATCTGTTTTACAGAATTTTCTGCCAATTTTCCAAGAATAACTGCTAGGACATAATATTTGCAACAAGTTTTTACTTCTATTATGTATGTCCTATAACTTTTGCAATAACACTGTGTAGTAATATTTTAGCATTGTTTTAAAGGAAAAGAGATTGATGTTCAGAGATTAAATGACTTGTTCAAGGTTATTATTAAGTGCAAGAACAGTGACTGAAATCCATATCCTCTTTATATTCCATGCTTTATACTCTGCTATGTTTACCTCTGATTTCATATCTCTACTTAGTAAATATCTATGCATTCATTTATTGATCACCAGTGTTTTAGGCACTGGGAATGAATAAGTGATCCAAAAAAAGGATTTTAGCTCTTAGGACTTACATTTCAGAATGTAAATAAATTATTATAAATAACCAGCTGTTGATATGGTTATAAAGAAAAAATAAATTTGGACAAAAAGATGGAAAGTAAACTGGGAGTGAGGGGTTACTCTTATTACCAGAAAAGGAACCTGGCCCTAGTAGGTCTGCCTAGGGGTGGCTTCTTGACTTCATGCAGGAAAAATTTCACTACACAAGTCCAGGTTAATTTTAGAGGAATTTTATTAAAGCTGGTGACAGTGAAACAAGGAGGGGCCTAGGGTAAGAGGAGAAGGACTAGGTAGGGAAATGAGCCTAGGCTGGGCTGCTTTAAGGGGACATATGTAATAACTTTCAGCAATAAAGATTTAATTTTAAAAAGAAAAGAAAAGAAATAAGAGAAAAGAGGGCTTTGGGGACAGGTTTAGGGATTTGCTGGGGACAAATTGCTGCTGCCCATTGCTGCTCTGGTTGCAAGCTTCCTAGGTTCTTTAAATTTCAGGAGATGCATGTTTGTTGGGAGAGGAAAGGAAAGGAGAAAGGGAAAGTTTCAGGGGTACTCCTGGGAGAGGGAGTTTGAGCTAGGACCTTTGTTTTGAGGGGTGGGTTTTAACTGCTGGGAGTTCAGAGGAGGTCTTAGTATCTTAACAGAATATTCATTCGCTTTATGCTTATGTGCTAAAATGAGATTTATTCCCTTCATCTGTCCTTGGGTATGGTTGGCAAATGGCATTAATTGGATTCCTGATATCTATCCTGCTGAGTAGGGTTATTTAAGCTATTTACCTTCTGATTGAGAAGAGCAAGCCACTTACTCTTAAGTGTCCTGGGTCCATGGTGGGCATACTGTGGCTCTTTGGCCCCTTGAGTGTGACACTTCCACAGAATGCAACGTGCAGGCGTGCATGTATAGTGCTATTGAAACTTCGTGGCCCATGCGCAGAAGTTGGTTTTTGGCTCTCAAAAGAAATTTCAATCGTTGTACTGTTGATATTTGGCTCTGTTGACTAATGAGTTTGCCGACCACTGTCCTAGGGTTAGGGAAGCTAGGAATTTACTATGGTTGCAAACTGTGTTTAACTATATATCTCAGTTTTACTATTCTGCTTATCCTGGCTTACTAGCCTTTCTCACTACGTTAGAGAAAATGGTCAGGAAACTGATGAATTATTATTTGAATCACAAACTAAAGTGTAGATACTTGGTGTAAATGTGTAAATCAGTGTTTAAGTATAACAAGTACAATTGTTTAAGTAAACAGTATGAGGCCATTGCATTTATGGACATACTGGCAATAATAGATGAGGATTGTCAACTGCTATAAACATTAACCTTTGTAATAACAGTTAAACATCACAATTTAATCTCTTTTCCCTTGTAATGGGTTATAAAATCATCAGATCAGTAAAGCTTTATATTTAGTCATTTCCTTCTTGCTGAATCACTTACCACATAAAGTAATGTTTAATGTATTGGTGATCTTAGATTCGTTACACTCTTAGAAAATCAGTACTTTAATGGTATCATACAGGAAATGGCATGCTCTGGGTAGCTATTAAAATTTCTAGAGTATCCAACAAGTTTAGGAAATGTAAAATCTCATTTGCTGATCAGATTAATTTCAGTGAATTTCAGAATCTTGTTCAAAATCCATTATTGTACTGATATTCTGTTATATCTAATATTTTAGGGCTTTATAGTAAATGAACTTTCACCTAATGCTTAGAAATCTGTTTAATATACACATGCTTATTTAAGGGGGAAAGATTGGCAGCATAATGAGACAGGTAGGTAGAAGGTATTTTCATAAGATTTGTTGGTTGTGTGCTTTAGAATGGCAGAGGCCAAAGTATTAGACCCTTACAAAGTCCTAACCCTTATCTGATTTATGTGTGTTTCCCCTGGTTTCAAAGTTAAATGCAAGCATCCATCATGGTGGTGTTTACCTCTTGTTAAAGCTGCACTGTTATCTGCTAAAAGATGAGGGGGTAGTGTGGAGAGGCTGTTAATTCCCAGCTGCCGCGAGTTTTTGTAGGGCAATTGCCCGGTTCCTTTAACCCACAGTTTTAGATTGAAGTTCATGAATACAATAATATCGTATGCAAAAGTGGGTCTATGTATGATTACCACTTTTTCTTCTTTCTTTCTGGAGGAAAAGCCCATAACATCCATCAAATTCTCAAAGGAATCTAATGACCTTCCCTCTGACCCCCAAATTAAGAACCTGGAATAGACTGTTTTAGGGATTTGACTTAGAAATTAAGTAAACTCTTTTTAAGTTTTTTGAGATTCATTTATCCATTTTTAAACAAGCATTCATGATTTCCCCATGTCGTAAGATTTTGAGCTAACATTTTTCTCTCTGTCGAGGATTATGCAGCCTTTTGAATTCTCTCTCTTGTAATAGTCTTGGAGTTGATATTCTAAGAATGATATTTGCATAAGGAAAGCTAAAAATATTACTGTAAAGCCTGAATATTTGTATATTCAGCAAATAGTTAGGACCTATGTGATGAGTGCAAAAATAAGCAATATTGGGGTAAAGTACTTCTGGTGCTTTGAACCAGGAAGATGAAAATGGCTAAAAGTACTTTGAAGAAACAGTTGTGAGAGGAATCAGGAGAATTTTTTATTGCATTTGATACAGATACTAAGTTAATTATAAAGAGCCTTTTGGAAGGTTTGAAGACCATTGCCCAGGGCTTAGACATTTAGTGGAATGAAGCTGCTATTTAAATCAATTGTGCATTGAGGGTCAAGGATTCTTTAACTCTTTAAACTATTCTTTACTATTAAGGTCAACTTCTGCAACTTACCATGTATAGTTATGAATTTTAAGAAGTGTGAGCAGTCAAGTCATATGTGCCTTTTTGCTTTCTTGCCCTCTCATATTATGCCCCCCCCCCACACACACACACACACACACTGAATGGCCAGATTATTTTGTGTTCAGAGATCATAGTAATTTGACCACTCAGTGTTTTGTGTGTCTATGTGTGTATGCCTTAATCCAATGACTGATTGCTCTGGGGGGAAAAAAATCTGGATTTTACTATAAAACTCAGACCAGTTTATTTCTCTTAGAAATAATTAAACACCCCCATTAAAAAAAAAAAAAACACCTTATTTATCTTAGAATTTTTTTCTCCAAGAGGATTGTTTTCATTGTTCAGTGTTAATTGATAATTTTTAGATATAGGTAAATTTTGTTAAGTAGGTTTTTAATGCAGAGGAAACAGAAAATGGGGTTTTTCAAAAATTCACTCTTTTAAAAATATTGAACTATTTATATAGCTTTTAGTTTAGAAGTAAATATTGGAAAATTAGTATATAAGTATAGTGTATAAACTGTATGTGTAGTTGTTTTCTCTCTGATAATCATTTAAATGTCACTGTAGAAATGTTAAAATATATTATGAATGATAAGAAGAAACAACATTCAGAATGTTGCCTTTTTAGCATTAACTGTTAATCTGGAAAAAAAAAATGTAAAACGAATTCCATAAGCCTCTTCAGTAACATTAGAAAAACTTTGGGAAAGCATCCAACATCTGCTTATCTTCCCTGCTGTGGAAATGTCCATAATTGCAATGTGCAGTTTCCTTTGAATGAAGATAAACAGATTTGTATTTGTTATACTATGTTTCAGAAGTATGTTTACCACATTCTTTAAATGTATTTAATTTTTTCTTCTCACAGTTGAAGAGGTACCAAAAAGATCTGATTATTAGTAGGACTTTTTTAGCTTTCTCTTGAGGGCAACTATATTTTTCTTTAAGACAATTTTGTTTCCAGATTTAAGTACCACCCAAGCAAGTTCCCCCAATACCTGCACTACCATGTCCCTGATTCAGTTCAGTGCTATCTTTATTATAAAATTCATGTTCTATTAGCCTTTGCTAGATGCTGGGTCTGGGCACTGCTTGAGGACTCTACCCTGTCAGACCTTGATGCATTTGATATAGTGGTGATTCCTGGGTTGAAAACCTGTTTGTTCCAGTTCCCAGGAGACCAAACTGCTGAGCATTTTACCATGTTGACCCAGGCAGCCCTTTGTCTCTGGCTAAGTCATGGCAGGCAGCCCCAGCAAATGAATTCCCTCAAAGATATCAACTACTTTGCTTTAGTCATGACGATGCTGGAGTTATGTGTGGTAGAGATTGTTCTATGCATACTAGCAATTACACATCTATCCAGAATGAAATAAATTGAGCATTGATTGTTCTATTGTTTGCCAAGGAGTGCATCAATACATGTATTGGCAGTCTCTTTCCCCCTCAGCTAGGAACCTACATCTAGGACTGAGTCTCCTATCTTTAATGGATTATGCGTACTTGGTCTAAATATAGCAAGGTGTAGACTTGGCTAATATGGAGAAAGACAGTAGGATGACCTTAGCTGAGCTTCATTACCAGTGTTCCAATTTTATTTAAAGAAATAGGGACACTATTCTAGTTTCACTTCCAGCTTGAGATACTCTTTCCAGCTGCTTAGCTTCCTTAGGTAGAGTTTTCTGCAGTAAACCAAAAAAAAAAAAAAAATGTTTTAAAAGCTAAAGCGAATCATGTCTGAAAGAAACCAGTAGTTCATTCCATATGAAAGCATGCCCAGAGGGTGGTTTATTTTTCTGTTTCATTGGCCAAAAGTTAGCATTTATTCAGAATGTAAAAGGTAAAGCCCAAGATTCATGTACTTTCAAATAATAACTTGCATTTGTATAATCCTTGCTACTTTTTAGAAAGCTTCCACAAACTTTGTCTACTAAGAAGAAGAGATTTTATCCCTAAGCATGTGAGAAAAGTATATATAACCAATCCTGTTTTACAGAAGAAACTCACATAGAGAGAAGTAAAATGACTTTCTAAAGAGCTAAATGACTCAGTAATATGGCCAATGCAGGTGATTCCAGTACACCACCCTTTAGCTTAGGCAGCCATCTTTTACCCTCTTTTTTATGAATATAAAACTGCCCAAAGCAGCCTTCCCATCCCTTTATTTTTCAATTGACCAACACCGGAATGGGGGAGGGATGGAATTTTTTTTTTTCTTAGTAAAAGATTTTCCAGTGGCAGCAGGAATCTAGTGAACAAGTTAACCATTTGGTTACTGAAATAAACCTATAGTGTTTAGCAGTCACGTTTGCAGAGTAGCCTGGCCCATGTGATATAACCTTTAGAGGCCTTCTTTGAGCGTTACCTCTTCTGCTGTGAAAAACCTAATTGGTATGTTTTTATAATACTATAGAAATATGATGATCTTATCTTGAATTTATGGAGTGCTTTTAAGGTTCTTGGTAGTAATCTCCTTTATCAAGCTTAAAAAATTATAACATTATATGCAGAAATTAAAATCTGATTCATTAGTGGCAGAGGAAGAACTCCAGGTCATCTGACTGTCGGTTCCATGCTTTTTCCTCTCCATTTTTACATGTTTCCCTGCAGCAGGTGAGATACTAACCTCTTTTGTAAACAGAGAATCTGTCTAATGTACAAAACTGACTCAGAGTCACCCAGCCCATATAGGTACAGTGGGATTAGAAAACCCTGCTCATTTGAGTCCCAGCCAAGTATGTATTTACTATTTACTGCCTCCCCCACGTCAATGAAAATGTGATCTGAGAACTGAGATTTGTGGAAAGGGTTGGTACAGCCACTTTATATTTTTCATCGTGTTTTACTCTAGCATCTTTAGTATATCCCATTTGTAAAAGAGAAGTATGAAGTGTAGTTGCCTGTTATAACTTTACTGTGCTATAGACAGTAAATATATCTTATTCTCCAGAATTATTCCATTACTCTCCTATATGGATAGCCTGTGGTTCACCTTTACTATAAATTATTTTTAAATTATCCAGCAGCTGTTTTACACAACCACTGATTTTAGAGATGGGGAAATTATCTATGAGATTTGTCTTATAGATATCTTATATCAGTGGTCAGAAAACTCATTAGTCAACAGAGCCAAATATCAACAGTACAACGATTGAAATTTCTTTTGAGAGCCAAATTTTTTAAACTTAAACTTCTTCTAACGCCACTTCTTCAAAATAGACTCGCCCAGGCCGTGAGCGAGCCGCAGTTTGCTGAACACTGTACTATATAATAAAAGGCTAATATACAAATCGACTGAAAGGCAGAACCACCGGTCACTATGAGTGCCACTCAACCAGAAGCCCTGAGCCAGGCTCATGGCTGGTGAGCACAGCAGTGATGCCGGGAGCCTCTCCTGCTTCTGCAACAGCTCTAAGGATGTCCAACTGACAGCTTAGGCCAGTGGTTGGCAAACTCATTAGTCAACAGTACAACTCAAATATCAACAGTACAACCATTGAAATTTCTTTTGAGAGCCACATTTTTTTAAACTTAAACTGCTTCTAACACCACTTCTTAAAAATAGACTTGCCCAGGCCATGGTATTTTGTGGAAGAGCCACACTCAAGGAGCCAAAGAGCTTCATGTGGCTCACGAGCTGCGGCTTGCTGACCACTGGCTTAGGCCCATGGGGAGTGGGCCTAAGCCGTCAGTTGGACATCTCCCGAGGGCTCCTAGACTGCAAGAGGGCACAGGCCGGGCTGAAGGACACACCCCACCCTGAGTGCACAAATTTCATGCACTGGGCCTCTAGTTCTTTAATAATAGGTATTAATTGATCTTAGAGAGAGGAAGGGAATGAGGAGAGAAAGTGGAAGGGAGAGAAATATCCATCATTTGTTTGCTTTCTGCATGTTGCCCAACCAGGATTGAACCCATCACTCAGGTATGTGCCCTGACCAGGACTCGAACCTGCCACCTTTTGATGTATGGATGACACTCAAGGCAATTGAGCCACACCAGTTAAGGTTTGGTAACTTAATTGGACTGAGCACTAGAGAGATTTAGCATTACCTGCTTAGCAGTTCTTCACCAATGCTCTTTTGGTGAAGTTGGCCTCATGTTTCTTTTACTAGTTACTATGTTCAGGCAGTAAGTTTGTGTTTTTATGACTGGTTTAAAATGGTGGTTTCAACACTTAGTTGCATTATCTTTCATTTAACTTGAGCCCTGGCTATATCATTAGTATATTGTCATATCCGTTGAATAGAGGGTAAGGAAGGAGGGAAGTCTTTTGTGTAAAAGCATTCTCTACAGCTGTTCTTCCTTGATGCTGAAAGTTTGGTGCCTGACAGGAAATGATATAGACGTGTGTGATAACAAAGTGATATGAGGAAGAATTGCCTGTAAGATTGCCTGGCTTGTCCAGGATGATTGGCTGTCAGCTGGCAGATAGGTTAAGGCAGATTTGATCTCCAAATCTAAGGGTTAGCAAAGTATAACTTAAAGTATAGATGGTAGGGAGAGAAAAAAATTGTTTTGAGGAAAGTTTGGAGCAAAAGCAGGTGGTATGAAAGTTAATAGCCGTGTAAATAAATAGACTTCTTTTGACCCTCCTGCCTAAGAGTCTTAAAGCATTGGAATTTGGTGTGTGTTTTTTAAAGGGGAGGGGGCTGTCTGAAGAGTCAGGAGGTGCAAAGTAAAAGATATTCTTTGAGTGCAAGGAATTTGCACACATCAAAGTTTTTGTTACAATTAAAATTTCTTTATGGAAAAATTTCCAACGGTACCAGAAAGTAAACTAGACAAATATCCCCCAAGTATCTCTTTTCTTTATTCTCATTAGCTCAGCTCAGACCACCCTATTCCCTTGCCTGGATTACTCAAGTAACATCGATCTCTCTATTTCTAACTCTGCACCCCTTCCAATCCATTCTCCAAAATGTAGTTGGAGGAATCTTTCTGGAAATGCAAACTTTGGATCTCTTATATCCTCAAGGTAAAGTCCAAATTCTCTAGCATATCACATAAGACCCTTTAGATCTGTACATTGCTTCTTACCTCTCCTTATCTTTACTGTGTCCCTTCCTTCACTCTTTCACCATGCAGTAAGATAATAGTTTGTGTAGCTTTGTCCTAACAAATTTTTGTAAACCTACAGATTATCAGTTCCATTGTCATGTTCACAGTAAGGGGAGCTTATATAGAACCTAGAAGAGGCTACTATGTCTGAGCAAGAGGTTTTTAGAATTTTTGTAGTTGACTCACCCAGAAGGCAGATGTAGGACAATAACACATACAACACACCCAACTTCTCAGAAAAAGGAAGTTCAAGGCAGGACACCAGATAGAACTTTGTGAGAACTTTGCAAGGAAATTGAAAGTTCTTTTTGCCAGTAGAAGTTCCCCCACAAGCATAAGGCGTGATTGAAGGCTGCAAACAAGAACAAGGAAGGCAGCCTCTGGCTGTGGTTTGTGTTGCAGGCATATGGGCTTACACACCTGGCATGTGAACACCAGAGAATAGGTTTACAGTGACTTTCATACTTGAGTATCCTCTGAAGTGTGCTTGAGTCTTCAGCATCATCCCTGTTATTTTCAGATCACACTTATTAAACACTCTGTACATGGCATTAGACTGGGCACTACATAAAGTACTGTGTACTCTTTCTTCATTGCCTTACACGAAAAAGCAAACACTATAGACCTCAGAGTATTTAGAAATAAAGTTTAACATACACCAAAGCAAGACAATAGAAAGATGAAAAGATGTGTATTATTTTCACTTTTACATGAAATTTTCTGTACATGATAAGCATTTTTATTTGCATTTGGAATAAAAAGGGCGGAGGAGGAGGTCAGCTTGCTTCCCACTCAGATTTTTCTACAGTAGGTTGTGCTCTATCTCATCTACCACAGAGATAAGCTGTCTCTGCACAGAGCTGAGCGGCGCTGCTGACAAAGAACCTCAGTTACTTGAATGGAGATATGGGCAGCTGGTTTGAGTAGTAGACATTGTTGATGGCAAAGCATTTTGGGCAGAGGTGGCTCAGAAATGAGGAACTTAATCTAAGAAACTATGTGTTTCTCAGCCCTAAGCGTTCTAATTGTTGGTTTCTTCACAGCTCACTTTCTCTCAGGCTCCGCCCCTCACTTTAGAGAAATTGTTGACGACAGCTTTACTTTTTCAAGTCTTGCACAAAGTCAGATGTCTCTGAAAATGCAGCTTACGCAAAACATCTGTGTGCTTGACTCTGTTCCCACGGTGTGTTTTCCTGTACTGCCTTATTTTTTAAAAAATGCTTTTTAAAAATTGAAAACACAGTATAACATCATGAAAATTTGCAAAAAGAGAAAAATATCACCCACGATGGCACCTTTCTTAACAATAGCTATTTCCTCTCCTTTCCTATTCTTCACGTGTATAGCTTTTTGCCTGGTTATGTTCCTTTTCTTAAGAAGAAGTTCAAATACTGCATCCCCGTTTGTTTTGTTTTTCCTGATTCTGGCATCCTTTTTTGGGTTTTGGTCTTGAATTACCGAAATGGCATTGCAGTTTGTCAGCATTTTGTCACAGTCCCTGTTTTATTTCCCTTTCCTAGACCCAAGTATTCTATTTTTTAGAGTATGACTGAAATGCAATCTTTATTTTTAAAGGTAAAAGACCTGTATATGTGTGTGTAGGATTTTAAATTTTCTTACCATTGAATTACATTGACTTTCAAAGCACATTACTACCACCACACCCAGTATAGCCTCAGTTAGAAAAAAATATGCCTACAAAGTAGGAATGTTGGTTTGCTGCATGAAATATGCTTATTAAAGGTAAGTATGTAAAATAGAAACAGAATATATATTATTTATTTAATAGATGAAAAGAAAGGAAATATACGAGAAAAATAAAAACAAGGTAAATAGAAAATACAAATTAGTCCAAATAACAGTATTTTGTGATAGTAAACATAAATTTATTCATACAGCCAAAAAGAAGAAAATATTTGTACATTCTTTTTCCCTTTCTCTGTTGCAAGCTTCAGCTCTCCCAGTATCTGACGTCAGTAGCGGTGCTTCAGTTGTAATTGGTTGTCTACTTATCAGAACTGTCCACATATCTCACATCTTGTCCTCTTCACAATGGGGAATAAGACCACATCCCTGTCTTACTATTTTACCTTATTTTATTTAAAAGAAGAAGAAGAAGAAGAAGAAGAAGAACTAAGTGGACCATATCTTCTTGTTTTGATAGAATGGTTAGATGTTGAAATCTTTAGCCATCTTCCTTTTAGAAACCACAGTTCCTGTGGTTGGACATTTAAAGGTGGATCTCTGTGGTGTGTGGAGTTCCCTGAGGACTAAGTCATTCTGTAAGATTTATGTACAGCCTCACCAGATGTGTATTGCCATGTGAGGGGATTGCAGCTTTCCTTCTAATCATTGTACAAAAATTTTGCCTTTGGCAGTTAAAATCATTTCCTTTTGTTCATGTTTTCCTGTATCCCAAGTTGCCATTTGGTAGTTTATATGACCTAGCTCAACCAGTGCCTTAAAACAATTGAGGCACAGGTGTAGGATTAGGCTGCAATGATTGTTCCTACACTGAAGCAAATACGTGATGTTTTAACTTTTTTCCTACAACACATATGAAATTCAAATTTACTCTTGGATCATTTTGATTTGAATATTTTCCTCTTTTTCCCCCCAAATCCTAACTAAAATGTTTGGAATTCTCATTGCTTCACATTGTACTCTAGAATATTGCAAAATACGTGTGATCTCTTTGTTCCTAGCTATCTGATTTCTTATAAATACTGTCTGAAAAATAGGGGGGAAAGTGCTATAGGTAAATTACAGCTTCATACATTTATCTAAAAATGTGCATTTAATGAATTTGAAAAATAAATTAACTTAAACATTAGTTCTGGCATCAAGAAAGCTCAATAAATTAAATTTTCAGTAAGCAAACGGAGAAATTTTTCATCTGCATTCATGTGCAGTTCTGAAATGATTGTGTAAGCGGGGAGAGAGCAGGCAGCAAGGAACTTTGGATTGGTTAAAAAAGTGAGCTGATTAAGGCCTGTACCTGCCACTTGCTTCCTCTTTACCCTTTTATTTGACAGCTCATTAAATTGTCCTTTGAACTTTGCCTTTTGATAATTTTCTTTTCCATCGCATCCTCTTCCTCCTTCTTCATCATCATCAGCAGCATCATTATTATTACTCTTTAACAGAAATTGACTGCTTTTGTGTCAGAACTTAAACATTAGCAACAGTGTTTCCCCTGGATTTCATTATGCATTAGTAGAAGGCCAAGAAGATCTGTAATAGGCATTAAAACGGCTATGGAAATAAAGATTCAGTATTCTTTATTATTCCTTCCTCTATTTCCCTTGGTTTGATATTTGAAAATTAGTATCTTCAGGGGACCTTTAAGAGTGCCTGTTGGCAAGTTATTTCATTTTCTTAGCCTGATAAGGTAGAAAACAACTATAAAAAGAAATGGCTTAATGTGGAATGTTGATAGACTAGTGTTTCACGGACTGTATTAAATTTTCGTGGCCAGTGATTTTGAGACTTATAAGGTTGCAGTAAACTTGTGCTGAACTGACCTAATTTGAAAAACAAAGCAAACAAATAAGGAAGACCTTGGTTTTCTGTTGTTTGAGAATTTACTTTGAACCCTATTGGTAACCTTGTGTGTAGGCTTCAATAGGACTGCATTGTTCAGATCAGGCAAAGAACTCAGACTGCTAAAAAGCAATGGAGTAGAGTTAAAAACAAACAAACAAACAAAAAAACTTGAAAATAGGCCTAAAATTTGATCCCTGCCTTGTCTTACTGATTGTGTAATTGGTAAACTTAGGCATATTACTCTCAAACCTTTGTTTCCTCATCTATGAAATGGGAGGAATGACTTCTATCATAGAGTTCATAGAGTTGTGGTGAGATGGTGATTGTAAAGCAACAGGCTTTACTTATGTAAAAGGTTGGCGAAAGAATAGGAGCTCATAAATGAGAATGTGAAGAAATAGTCAGAAATATAAAAGGAGTACTAAGAAAGTAAAATACTAAGGTAGAAGGTTGTCAACAAAACCAAATGGTCAGGAAAGATTAGAATTGAAAAAATGTCCATTGGGTTTGACAACTAGAAGTAAATCCCAATTGCAGTGCATTACAGATCGAAGAGTGGAGACATTGAGACCTCTATCTCTTGTCCCACCCTTTCTCTATGATCTCCTTTTCTGCCACACATGGCTGACTCACAACACGTTAGTGCCATTGACCTCCTCGCTGTTTCCCAAATCAGGTAAACACATGTCTACCTCAGAGCCTTTGCATTTGCTGCTCCATCTGCCTTTAATGTTTTATCTCCCAAACAGCCACATGGCTCCCTTTCTTACTTCCTACAGATATCTGCTCACATATCACCTAATCAGAGAGATTTTCCCTGACCATACCCTATGACACAAATATACACAGCAGCACTCCCTATTACACTGCTCTGTTTTTCTCCATAACACTTACCTCCAAGTGATATCTTAAAAAGACAGCTACTGAGAACCAAGATGGCGGCATAGGTGGAACACCTATCTTGCCGTCATACTCAGCAATTTTAATACTACAGCTTAACGAAGGAACAAACACCTTCCAGAATCACCAGAAAGCTCGCCGAGTGAGGATTCCACAAATAAAATTGAAGATAGGACACTGTGACTCGGAGGAGCGGCAGCGAACAGCGTTGAAAGATTCGCGCTGAGAGAGGTCTGGAGCGCACGCCTCGGAGAGGGCAGGCGGCTGAAAACCGGCCAGTTTTCTGGAACGGGGAGACAAAGACGTCCCCCTGGACTAATTCTCCAGCTCTGGGCGAAGTCTAAGGAACCCACTATCATACGGGGTGAAGACTGGACAGTGGGAGGGCACGCGGAAGCTCGGGTGCTGCCGGGTCTGCCGGCTTGTGGAGAAGGCAGCTTGCGCGAACAGCTCGGCTGCGTGATGGCACAGAGAGCGATCTGCGACTTGTCTCTCATTCGGAAAACTGTCAGACTGCTTTGTTTTACGACCCTGGGGGAGACATTGCGCACGCAGACTCATTTTGGGAGAGTCTGAATTCCCCGGCAGCCAGTGGAGCTCGGCAGTGGCTCTCTCTCAGAGGTGCTGGCGGCCATTGCCCCCCGGCACAGAGTCCCTGGGGCCACATAGGGCGGAGCTAACGCTGTCTGCTTGGCCCGGAGACTCCACCCATCCAACCTGAGCACAGCTGAGCTTCATAGACAATTGGCCTGAGGTCAACCCCTCCAAGTGCTAAAAACGATTAACTGAGCTTAACTTCAGCAAGACTGTGCAACCCATATCCATCACAGGTAACCGGGGAGGCTGAGCCACTGTCCCTAGTAGGAAGTCTACCACACAAAGCTAATTGACCAGCTCAGGGAAGCAGCCACCATGCAGCTACATGGAAAGAAATCAGATGTGAAAGAAATGGAGGGAAAAAAACGACTGGACACGGAATTCAAAACCACGGTTATAGGGTTTTTCAAGAGGCTCCAACAAAAGGTTGAGGCCTATAAGGAAATAAGCAAGACCACAAAGGAAATGATCAAGACCAACCTGCAAATGAATGAGTCATACAAGGAAATGAACAAGACCCTCAAGGATATAAACGAGACCTGCAAGGAAATGATCAAGACCAATGTGGAAATGAATAAGTCCTACAAGGAAATGAAGGAGACCCTCGAGGATATAAAGGAGACTCTCAAGGATATGAAAAAGGACCAACCAGAAATTAAGCATACACTGACTGAAATAAAAAATAGTATACAAAGACCTAAAAGTGCTCTGGAGCACCCCAAGAACCAAGTTAAAGATTTGAAATACAGAGAGGGAAAATCCACTCAGCTGAAAAAGCAAGAATCCAAAAGAATCCAAAAAATTGAAGATAGTGTAAGGGGCCTCTGGGACAACCTCAAGCATACCAACATCCGAATTATAGGGGTGCCAGAAAAAGAGAGAGAGCAAGACAATGAAAAACCTATTTGAAGAAATAGTGACTGAAAACTTCCCACACCTGGTGAAAGAAATTGACTTAGGAGTCCAAGAAGTGCACCGAACCCCAATATATAGGAACCCTAAGAGGACCACACCAAGGCACATCATAATTAAAATGCCAAGAGCAAAAGACAAAGAGAGAATAATAAAAGCAGCAAGAGAGAAACAGTTGGTTACCTATAAGGGAGCACCCATACGATTATCAGCGGATTTCTCAACAGAAACGATGCAGGCCAGACACGAGTGGCAAGAAATATTCAAAGTGATGAACAGCAAGAATCTACAACCAAGATTACTCTATCCAGCAAAGCTATCATTCAGAATTGAAGGTCAGATAAAGTGCTTCACAGATAAGAAAAAGCTAAAGGAGTTCATCACCACCAAACCAACGTTATATGAAATGCTGAAGGATATTCTTTAAGAAGAGGAGAAAGAAAAAGGTAAAAATATAAATTATGAACAACAAATACACATCTATCAACAAATGAACATAAAAATCAAGTGAATTGATAGGCTGATGAACAGGATAAACTGGTGAATATAACAGAATCATGGACATAGAGAGGGAATGGACTGACAATTCTTGGGGAGAAAAGGGTTGTGGGAAGTGCAGCAAGAGACTGGACAAAAATCTTGCAACAATGGGAGAGGACAGTGGGGAGGGGGAGGTGAGGGTGGAGGGTGGGATAGGTAGAGGGTGGAGGGGAGCTATAGGGGGATAAAATGGGGAAACTGTAATTAATAAACTGAACAATAAAGATTAAAAAAAAAAAGACAGCTACTGCTCAGCTCTGGCCAGCTTTTGCTAAGAATGAAGGTGGACATATGTGTTTAAATTTTCTCATCTTTCAAGAGAAGATGAAAATTCTGATTTTTAAGTGCAATTAGTTGTGAGTTTCAAAGCACTATGAAGGCCAGATCATCTGTCCAGCTTAAGAGCAGTGAGTAGACCAGCCAGTGTTGCTCAGTAGTTGAGTGTCAACCTAAAAACCAGGAGGTCACAGTTTGATTCCCAGTTCAGGCACATGCCTGGGGTGCGGACTCAATCCCCAGTGTGGGGCGTGCAGGAGGTGGCCAATCAGTGATTCTCTGTCGTCATTGATGTTCCTGTCTCTCTCTCCTTCCTTCCTCTCTGAAATCAATAGAAATATCTGTGTGTGTTTTTTAAGAGCAGTAGGTAGGATACAGTATCTGACAAAGAATTATCAAAATGGGATGCTTAGAAGAGGTACTAAGTGGACTCAGTGTCTTAGAAGTGACTTGCCACTGCACATCAAGGGTCCAGGAGCTAAATGAAGAGCAGAAATTGATATTAAGCTAAGACTGAAGAATTTTTGTCTATTAGATCCATCATTTGGAAAGTCATCGGCAAACAGGATGAGGAGGGGTTTTAGAGGAATGGATGGGACAGAAGCAAGATGGGAATTGGTAGAAAATGACTGGCAAGAGACAAAAATGGAGATAGCAAGTATAGACTTCCTTTTAAGGAATTTCAGTAGTAAAGATAGAGAATTTAAATATAAGGTCACATAAGGGTTTTGTTTTAAGGTTGTAGGAGAACAGACTTGAGCATGTTTCTAGGTTGAGGAGAGCAGTCACTAAAACTAGGAGACCAGGGAATGGGATCAAGGACACAAATGAAAAGGTTGACTTTTGACAGCTGGGTGCATCATCAGTCACTCAGATTAGAAAAGGGAAGTAAGTCTGCAGGTGCAGGAGAGTGATTGGGATAAACCACACCAGCTAGCCTCCATTATCTTGATGTTGTACAACACCAGGTTAGCTGGAGAATTGAAGGAAGCAGGAGTTATAATGGGACTCAGGGAGAGTTTGGAATAGCAAGGGAAGTGAATGGGGGCGGGGGACTGTCTGGAGGTGTTAAGTGCTCAGCTGAGTCAGCTCAGTGTTGTTGCTGTCATCTCTGATATCTTTGTCCTGAGATCATGAAGGTGCTGTGGCATCCAGAGGCATGGTTTTATAATCTCCTTCAGTATTGCACTGCCTTTCTTTCATTTATTCAATACATATTTATTGCACATCCAATTAGTATCAGGCCCTGTACTAGACATTAGAGAGATTACATTAGACATGGCAATTGTTCCTGCTCAACAAGCTCACTGCTCAGACAGATAATATTAAATAACTTATCGCCCAGTGACTCAGTGGTTGAGCATCGACCTATGAACCAAGAGGTCAGGGTTCAATTCCCTGTCGGGGCATATGCACAGGTTGTGGGCTGCTTGTGGGGCATGCAAAAGGCAGCTGAACAATGATTCTCTCTCATTATTGATGTTTCTCTCTCTCCCCCCCCCCCTTCATCTCTGAGATAAATAAAAATATATTTAAAATAAATAATTCATCAAATAATCTTATAATTTTAAGCTATAGTAAGTATTATGAAGGGCATTTAGAAACAAACAGAACATATTGTAGGGGAACTAGTTAGGAAATAGATCATGGGCCTGAGTTGGTTAGGGAAGGAATAAAAAACAAAATGAGGTTGATGCCTTGGGAAAGAATTTGAAGAGAGCGAACGCATGAGAGTCACAAAAGCGGAAGTTGTAGTCAAGTGGGAATTTGGTTTCTGAAATCAATTCACTCAAGATCTGATGCCTTCCAAAGGGACTCTGGGAATTAGCTATCTAAATGGAATCTTAAGATTGTAGTAGGAATCAGAGTGAAAGGAGAGAAGATTGAGCAAGAAAAGAGGTAAATAAAAGATAGTGACAGGGATGTCAAAAGACGACAGCAACAAAAAATAGAAGTTTGGCCTGAGCCTCACAAGTAGTTTTGCGTAAAGGTAAGAGAGAAATGGTTTGAAAGCAGGGTTTGACATTTTAGCCAAGTGCTTAAAAGCCTAGCATGCATTCCTTCTGCAGGTGTGTTTCAAATACCTGGGACAGACATTTGTTGAATCATGCAAATGAAATGACTTTTCAAATGCAGGGCAGTTTTTCTGAGTTAATCTGCTTTTGCTGTGTTAATTCCCACCAACTATTTTAAATTAGGTGCCAAATAATGTTGGTCAGGTCTTGGTAATCAATGCATCCAGCATTTTAAATGCTCAGAAAGAACTGTTCAGGTCATTTATTTTTTGCTCAAGACAAATTTTAAGTTTTACCTTTAGAAAGAGTTTAGGACCACGTGACTGAGAAGCTTTGTTAATTCAGCCTATAAATAAAATGGGTTTCTTTGGGCTGAGGCTGTTTCTCCTCTCCTTGGAGGAGGACCTTCTTGAAAACAAGACTCCCACCGCTGTCATTCACCAGGAGGACTAGTGTCAGTGATGTTGGGATGTTGCCTGAGACCAAGTCCATTCTCACCTAGGTTTTTTTGGGGGGTGGGAGGTTGTTTTTTTTTCTTGAGGGGGCTGAAGGGGGCATTTTGAGATGGCTGCTGGAGACAAGGCTGGGATTTGCTAGGGCAGCTGCAAAGGGACAGAGAGGCTAGGAGATAGCAGTGGTGTCATGAGACAGTCTGGACTCTGAGCTTTACTCAAACTCAAAAATGTTTTGGGTCCAGACTGCCCCAGTGCAAATCCAGGAGGAGCAGGAAAGTGTGTGTGTGCTCTTCTCAAAGATATTCAAAAATGAAAATGATTTTATATCTGTGCCATTCTCACGAAATGTGCTAAATTAGACCCATCTGCTACAGCTGGAGTCCTGCTCTCGAGCCTCTCTGAAGGCCCTCCAGTTCTCATCTTTCATTACTTGGTAGTACTTTGAAAATGCAAACCAAAAGCTACAAATTTTAAATCTCTGAAAGAAGGTCAAGTGGGTGTGTGACCAGGCAGCATCTAGAAGGAAAGACTGTTGCTCAGAGAAGACTGAAGAGGAAGCAAGGACTGGGCAGGCATCCGCTTCTATTTCCTTGTAGGCTTTCTTGCCCTGCTGCCTAGGCCCCATGGTCTTCTTTTTGTTTTTAGCATCTAGTTTTTGACATTTTTTAAAGCAGCGTTCAGTATCCAACAAACTTATTAAAGAAGCAAAAAAAGAAGCAACTTTAGGGAACAGCATAAAAGAATTTGCCTCATGGGAATATGTCTAAATCTTTCCCCCCTCAAACCTGAACTTCATTTTCAGGATGCTATGAAAAATAGAACAAACATCACACCAAGCTTTGCAGTGAAATCCTGCCTTTGTTCTCTTTAGATGAACTGACCAGATGTGCTTTTAACTCTTGGTTACTTTCAATTACTACATTAGCAATTATATGTTGTAGTAACAGCTAGCTCAGGATAAAGGGTTAAAGAACTGTCTTGGGCCGAAACCGGTTTGCTCAGTGGATAGAGCGTCAGCCTACAGACTGAAGGGTTCCAGATTTGATTCCCATCAAAGGCATGTACCTTGGTTTCAGGCACATCCCCAGTAGGGGGTGTACAGGAGGCAGCTGATTGATGTTTCTCTCGCATTGATTATTCTAATTCTCTGTCCCTCTCCCTGCCTCTCTGTGAAAAATCAACAAAATATATTAAAAAATAAAAAATAAAGGATTGCCTTGGGTGTCAGATGACATGGAGCTGAGTTTAGACTCCACTGCAAGCTGTGTGACTTGGGGCAAGGCATTAAATTCTCTGAACTTCAGTTGATATATATCAGATCCACGGTTGCAAGCTCACAAATGAATTTTAACTATCTTAAGCAAAATATTTGTTAGAAGGATGTCAGAATCACCTAATGGAAGGAAGTCTAAAATTTAGAGAGCAGCCAGGGACCAATTGCATCTTCTATTGTCCCTAATTCTTGGGTCACTTGCCTAAAATTCAAAGAGTTTCCAACTGGCCAGACCTAACCCATATGCCAGCTTCCTGCAGGTCCCCTTGCAGTTCCAAAATTGGAAGCCATCAAAATCATGTACATTTGGGGGATTCCACCAAAAGGAGACTAGGATAAGATTAGGAAAGAGAAATCTATTGCAAAAAGCAGTAAATGTCAACTCAAATGTGCCCTAGTCTGTGGAAATTGGCAGGTTGAGCTATATGGCCAATGGTAAAAATTATTGATCCTAGATTATGCTTCTTTCTGAACATTTCTAATGAACACTCAAAACTAACAAAACAGAATTTCAGGTTTTTTTTCACCTCCCATTATGGTTTATAAGGAAAAGACCAAGAGAGATTAGTCCTGATGGAATTTGTCCTTCAGCCTTGAGCAAACAACCCTTTTTTTCTTTCTTAGATTGTAGAGAAGTAAGAAAGGGGAAAAACAAATAGCTGCATCTGAGAGTAGTTGCACTGGGCATTGTGCAACAGTTTTAAGTGGAAGATTGGCTGGAACTGAAATGGTCTGTGGTAATAGTTAATGAGTTAGAAAAGGAGTCCTAAGCTCCTCTCTACTTTGCCAGTCATGGTCTACTAATGCACCCCCACCTCTCCTTGACTGCTGGTAAAGAAACAAATAAATTCTGCCTGGATTCATAGACATGTTTGGGAGTTTATGCCCTGGGGGAGAGGGTTCCAACTATCAATTGCCATTTTAACATTGTCACTTGAGTGTATGGCCAGGTATCTTGGAGATGGGGGATTGTTTAATTACAGATAACAGTACCTACAACATTTGGGTTTGAATTGTTTCCCATTGTAATCTAAGTTTCTTTAGAATAACAGAATCAAACATTTTTTATTATCTAACTAGGAGCCAAGGGCTCGATTTGAAACCACCTACTCTCAAATCACCGGTATGGCCCTGCCTCCCTCCCCAGGTCCCATAGGCCCTCCCCCAGCGCAGGCACACGGAAGCCCCTGCCACCCAGCCCCGATGCTGCATGCACAGCCTCCTTCTGTCTGGTTGACCCATTATGGTGTCCTGGTTAATTAGCATATTTCTCTATTTTATATATTAGATGATAGATAGATAGATAGATAGATAGATAGATCATGTACTTTTGACTTTTTGCATCCATGTTTCATACATCAAGGCACAATGATTTTTTCCTTCCTGTTTTTTTTTGGGGGGGGGGGGGTTTGCATTTAGCCAAACTTTTTCAATAGGCACAAGTATTGATAGCCCTGTAGTCTTTTGGCCTCTGATCTGATATTTGAAGCTTTTTATAGTATGAAATTCCTCTTTTATGTGTTATGGTCACACTAAGTAGGAACATAAACTCTTTAACACCTAATGGAATTGACAGAAGCTTCCCTAGTGCCTTTAATCTGAAAATTGAACAACTAAATAAGCAAAGTTTATCAGGAAAGGGAGAATGTTAGGAGGGTGAAATGAATTAGAAAGTTTCCCCTAGATAAATAGTCTTCAAAACAAACTATAGCAGTTTTGATTGTGTGTATTTGAAATTTTCATAAGTGCCAACCAATTTACCTTGTGCAGTTCTATTTGGATGCAATCAGTATTACATAATAATTTACCTATAAATTTTGGCTTCAGGCAGAAATACCAAACAAGCTCAAGAGTTTGACATTATAAACATAAAAATCTACTTTCTTCATTTTAATGTTGAAACAAAAGTATTGCACCTACTTTCCAAAACTTGATTTTCCTCTAATAAGTAATCCATTTCTCCTTGTGTTTTGCATGTAAAACAAAAGAATGTCTGTCTACCTGACGTTTAGCAGTTTGACCAGGTGTGTTGTTAATTTTGCTTCCTTGGCCTGCCTGGTCATGGATGACCACCCTGGTCACATTCTTCACAGATTATTCCGACCTCAGAATGGTTAAGTATTTTCTTCCCTTAATTGACCTTTTCCTCTATACTTGGCCTGAGAAGAAACTGCCAGTTAACAAATTTCATGCTTTAGGAAGTGATTCTGATCAAGAGGGATTGGCACAGTGTGCTTCCCTATATTTATTTAAAGCAGAGCACTGTTTTCTCCATTTTTTAGACTAAAATGCTACTATCATTTCTAACAGAAATTACAGTTCTCCACTGTCTAACCCATCTGGGTTTCTCTCTTAGCCAGATGTTCTTCATTCCCCTCAATGTAGTCTTTCTGTTCATGGCCCTGTTAGAGGGAATGAAAAAAATGAATGAGACAAGAGTTGAGATTTGGATGGATTTCAGTTTTCTTCTTTCACTCCTTCCTGTACTCTACTTTTAAATTCTGTTGAAAAGCTCTGTAGGGAGACATTGTATTTTATCTTCCATAAAATTGTATCAAGAAACTAGAACAGCATAGAAAAGGGTGATTAAGAGTGTGAATTTTCAAGTCAGACCTTGGTTTGAATGCTTGCTCTAAGGGTTACTAGCTATATGATCTTGGGCAAATAATTTATGATCTCTGAGCCCCTCAATTTCTTCTATGTAAGTTGGGGATAAAAAAATAGTACCTACTTCAAAGGATTGTTGTGAAGATTTAATAAAATAATGTAAAGTGCTTATTAGCTCAGTGCCTAGAATACAGTAGACATTTAGTATGTTAGCTATTATTAACTTATTTCATATATCCAGCTATGGATGAGTTTCTTGTTGAGCAAGTGATCTTATGGCAAGAGAGGAATAGATGTTTTTCAATTATATTCTGATAAATATGAGAAATTATGACCCTATGTCATTGTCTTATCAAGCAGCTAATTACTCTCCATCTTTAAATTAAGAGAGAGTAGTGGTATTCATTTTATCTTGCGTTTTCCTTAATATAGGGATTTTAAGTCCTTTTGGGTTTTTATCTAACTTAGACATCTGTAATCACATATGGATGGCTTCATATAATTTATAGGACAATTCCTGTTTCTGGGCCAGATTCACTCTAGAGAACTGGTCAATCAAAAAAAATGTGTAAAATTTTTGCCTGCCTTTCTATATTTTTAATTAGAGGCCAACTCTGTATATTGATTGAATCTTCAGAGAGATTAATATTTACAAAAATTAATCTTTCACTATTCTAGCAAGATATTCTAAGCTTTTACCTTACACTGAAATACATGTGATTGAATTTGCTTATAATTTTCTTCATATACAAATAAAGCAGTTATTTTTCTAGTTGAATTTGATCCACCTAAACTCTTGTGGTTGCAAATTTTATTTTTTTCAACTTCCATGCCACTGTGCTGCCATCACATCTTTGATAGCATTTATAAAGCTTTAACTATTTTCCAGTGTTGATAAGGAATTTTTATGATCAGCCACATTTTCATTCCTTATGATCAACAATGTATGCCACTTGTATGATAACTGGAGAGTCATAATCTGGGGCTACAAAATAAAGAGCATTGATTGTACCATCTAGAGTGTATCTGCTATAACTCTGAAAGCTTGTACTGCAGCTAGATCTACTGTGTATTTTGTTGTATCAGAAAAGCCTTTTATTGAGATGTGTGTAAATAGAAAGTCATTTTTCTCTTATACCAGATAGGAGTTTAACTTCTGGTCTTTATCTTATAATCAGGAACTTCCCAAATAGCGTTGGAAACTCTCCCCTTATGAGAGCACTGCATACATTTTCGAAAATACATTTAAAATTTTTTAAAGCATAAGCAACAGATTTATCTAAGAACAATATTACAGAACTCCAAAAACCACGAAGTTAGTTCTTAAACTGTGTTTGTCAAAGGGAAACTATCTTTGTCTCACAAAACGAATGACTGAAATATGCTTCGTTGTTTTAAGGTCACAACAAATCTACTTCTTTTGTAGATGTAGAGCCTACTTTGTTTACAGGAAACCAAAGTGGCCACAGCTATAACTTTGCCTGGTGACTACTTAGTCTTTATTTTAAAAATATTTTCATTTAGTAAAGCAGACAATTGCTGTGTTGGCAGAGTATGAATTTCATTTCCTGTCTGTGGTGTACCCCACTCATCCTGTCACTCAGACATTTTGTTTTAGGTTGTTCCCGTAATATGAGTGAAACAGTGACCCACAGCCTGGTAACATGTGCCTACCAAGAATGTAACAAGAGACAAGACTTGTGCAATAGACCACAAGAGCTCAGTGCTTTAGTTAAAGATGAAAACAAAGCAAAATAAAGGCAGCCCCTCCCACCCAGCATGCAAATGTTAAAGGCAGCCCCTCCCACCCAGCATGCAAATGTTAAAGGCAGCCCCTCCCACCCAGCATGCAAACATAAGTGGACTCATGTTTGTTTTCAGAAGACATGTTCCAATCTATTTGGCAAGTTACCTCAAAGGTTTATCAGCTTCATGCCACTTGATCAAAGGAGGAATTCAGTCAACAACTAAAATTTTATAGGGTGATTTAATTTCATTTACCAATTAATTTATTATCAAACACTTGTATTTTATAGTCCGTTGATCTGCCATCTATATTTAGTTCTTTAGAAATTATTATTTTAAATTTATCTTTGTTGTTGAAAGTATTACAGATGTCTCCCTTTTTTCCCCCCATTGACTCCCTCCACCCCACTCCCACTCAGGCCTTAATCACACTATTGTCTGTGTACATGGGTTGTGGGTTGTGCATATACTAGTATAATATAAGTTGTTTGGTTAATCTCTTCCTGCCCTTCCCGTCCCCCTTTCCTCTGAAGTATGCCAATGTTGCATGCTTTAATGTCTCTGGGCCTGTTTTGTTTGTCAGTTTATTTTGTTCATTAGATCCACATATAAGTGAGATCATGTGATACTTGCTTTTAACTGGCTCATTTCACTTAGCATGATACTCTCCAGGTCTCTCCATGCTATCTCAGAGAGTAAGAGATCCTTCTTTTTTACAGCTGCATAGTATTCCCATTGTGTAAATGTGCCACAGGTTTTTTATTCATTCATCCACTGATAAGCATTTGAGCTGTTTCCCCATCTTAGCTACTATAAGTAATGCTGCTATGAACATAGGGATGTATATATTCTTTCTGGTTGGTGTTTCAGGCTTCTGAGGATATATTCCTAGAAGTAAGATCACTGGGTCAAATGGCACTTCCATTTTTAATTTTTTGAGGAAACTCCACACTGTTTTCAATAATGTCTGCACCAGTCTGCATTCCCACCAGCAATGTACTAGGGTTCCTTTTTTTCCACATCCTCATCCTGTTGATTCTGGCAGATGTGAGATGGTACCTCATTGTCATTTTAATTTTTGCATCTCTGATAATTAGTGACATGGAGCATTTTTCGTCTGTCTCTTGGCCATTTGTATGTCCTATATGGAGAAATGTCTATTCAGATCCTTTGCCCATTTTTTAATTGGGTTGTCTTCCTTTTGTTGAGTTGTATGAGTACTTTATATATTTTGGAAATTAACTCCTTATCCAATGTTTCATTGGCAAATATGTTCTCCCATACAGTGGGTTCCCTTTCCATTTTGATGCTGGTTTCTTTTGCTGTACAGAAGCTTTTTATTTTTATGTAGTCCCATTTGTTTTTGTTTTTGTTGTTTGTTTGTTTGTTTGTTTGTTTCTCTTACCCTAAGCGATATATCTATGCAGGTTCTGCTACATGAGATGACTGAGATTTTGCTACCTATGCTTTCTTTTATGATTTTTATTATTTCACGACTTACATTTAGTCTTTTATCCATTTTGAGTTTATTCTTATGTATGGTGTAAGTTGGTGGACTAGTTTCATTTTTTTTGCATGTACCTGACCTATTTCCCCAACACCATTTATTGAAGAGACTGTCTTTACTCCATTGTATGCTCTTACCTCCATTGTCAAATATTAATTTAGCATAATGGCTTGGGTCAATTTCTGGTTTCTCTGTTCTATTACTTTGATCTATATGTCTCTTCTTGTGCCTTTACCAGGCTGTAATTAATAGAGACTTTGCAGTATAACTTGATACCCGCTATTGTCATCCCACCAACTTTGTTCTTCTTTCTCAAGATTGCTGAGGCTATTTGGGGTCTTTTTGGTTCCATGTGAATTTTGGGAGTATTTGTTCTAGGTCTGTAAAATTTGCCATTGTGTTTATTTTTAATACACGTTTATTAATTTCAGAGAGAAAGGGAGAGGGAGAAGGAGATAGAAACATCAACGATGAGAGAGAATCATTGATTGACTACCTCCTGCAAGTCCCCTACTGGGGATCGAGCCCCCAACCCAGGCATTGATGTTTCTATCTCTCTCCCCCTGCCCTACCTTCCTCTCTGAAATCAATTTAAAAAATTTTAATGGGTGTTGGATTTTGTTGAATTTTTCTTTTTGCATCTATTGGTATGATCATGTGATTTGTTTTTCAGTTTGTTTACAGAATTTGGTTTTTTTTAAAACATATTTTATTGATTTTTTTTACAGAGAAGAAGGGAGAGGGATAGAGTTTGGTTGAGATGGGGGTCGGGGAAAGATGCTGATACTGGAGCTATGACTTAGTGACAGGCCAGTGGAAATGTGTCCCAAATAGAAAACAAAAAGCACAGAGGACCTGAGAAGGAGGCTGAAATATAGAAGAAGCAGAAGACAGTGCAACTAGATCATAGTAAACAAAAGGGGAGATGGAACAAGATCAGAGAGGTAACTTACCAGATGTTACACAGCCTTGAAGCACAAGCTAAAGACTTGCTTTTAAGTACAAAGGGAAGCCATTGGAGGGTGTTTAGCAAGGCAATGATATTATGTGATATATATGTATAAATACAGATCTATATATTTTAAATCACTCTGGTTGCTCTTAGGTAAGTGGATAGTAGCAGTGCAGAGGTGGTAGCAGACAGATCATGTTGATATAATGACTGAGATTAGTTTCACTTCAAGTACAAAGAGAATGATAAACAAGGTTAGCGGGGCTTGGTGGTTAGAGCATCAGCCCACATCCTGAAGGGTCTTGGGTTTGATTCCTGGTTAAGAGCATGTTGCCTGGGTTGAAGGTTTGATTCCAAGCCCCCAGTTGGGGCACGTGTGGGAGGCAACTCATGAAGGTGTCTCTCTCACATTGATGTTTCTCCTCCCCCAGTCCTCCTAAAAATCAATAGGAAAAATTTCCTCAGGTGATAATTAACCAAAAAAAGAGAAAAGAAACAAGCTTTGTCATGAATTAAAGTTAAAACGTATAAGAATGTTGGTGTGTGTTTTTTTACAGTGGTCTAAGTGAAAAATGATGGTGCCATGGATCTTTCATTGTTAGAGTGTTAGTGGAGTTAATAATGATTCAAGAATGATTTAAAAGTAAATTTCATAGGTTTTTCTGATGGAGTACAGATATATTATTGTAGGAAAAAAGAGAAACCAGCAATAACTGTTATGTATTTGGCCCAGACAACTTGGGTGGATGAAGCTAGGGATCAGGTTCACGAGGGCCTCAGGAGATTGGTTTTGGCAATGTAAGTTTGAGATGCCAGTTGCTTTTCCAAGTGGAAATGTTGAGTAGGCAGTATCCTCCTTCCTCCTATCTAATAAAAGAGTAATATGCACATTGACTGTCAACTCCACACACAAGATGGCGGCCCCCTGTGGACACAAGATGCCTGCCACAAGATGGAGGCAGGGGAGGGTAGTTGTGGGCATTCAAGCCAGCAGCGGAGGGCAATTGGACAGACCCAGGCCTATAGGAGAGGGCAGTTGGGGGGGATCGGGCTGGCAGGGAGGGCATTTGGGGGTAATCAGGCAGGCAGGCAAGCACTTGGGAGTCAGCAGTCCTGGATTGTGAGAGGGATGTTGGACATCCCTCAAGGAGTCCCAGATTAGAGATGGCGCAGGCTGCGATGAGGGACACCCCACCCCCATGCATGAATTTCATGCACCAGGCCTCTCATATGTCTAATAATAGTAACTAATCTTTACCAAAGGCACCACTCTTAAGAAGCTGTAGTCTTATTGACTCCTCACAACATCCTCATTTTATTTTCTGTTTTATGGATAATAGAATTTAGACCCTAGAATTCACTCAAGTAAGAAGTAGCAGAACCAGGATTCAAATCTAGGCAGTCTGATCCCAGAACCTTTACCCTTTTTATGTTTCCAGCGTCTTCACTCTTAACTGCTATCACGTAATGTATATGGAATATATTAAGTCTGTTTCATAAAAATTGTCTAGACAGGACTGTATGAGTAACCATGGTCTCTTTTGATTTTATTTTTACTCCATACATGAAGTTGGGACTTTGGAATAGGGAAGAGAAAATAATTCCAAAGTGGGTTTCCATCTTAGTCTTTGATTTTTTTTTCCTATTTATTTATTTATTTACTTACTTACTTACTTACTTATTTATTTTGTAGCATCAGCGAGAGCTTCCTAACTGTCAAAGGTGCTGCCCTTTTTCTACCACGGGGAAATGGCTCATCCACACCGAGAATCAGCCACAGACGCAACAAGCATGCAGGTAAAGCTCAACATAATCCATTCCTTTCTTGGTTTCTTTGATTCTTTTGTTCTAAAAGGTTGACTGCCTCATCCCCATTTCTCCAACAGTTCTGTAGTAGTAAAAGAAAGCTTTGCACTGTTCTGTAATCACTTTAACTCTCAGACTATTTTTCTGACACTTAGCAGAATGCCTTATACATTTCATAGATGTTCAATAAATATTTGTTGGAAAAATAATGAGGTACAAAAATACTCCAATAAAGTCTATGTGACTTCTCAATTAAGGTTTTGATAACTAAAAGATGTTCAGATGTTTTCTTGAATCCTATGCAAAATCATTTCAACTAACCAAAGATCACATTTCTTTTTCCTCTCTACTCTCTATTGATGCTATATGGAAAATGATATGAGTGATTGATAGATAGATAGATAGATAGATAGATAGATAGATAGATAGATAGAAAGAAAGAATATATACTGAGATAAATAAGCTCAGTGTCACTGTTGTGATAACAAATTAGTAAATCACATTGAAAACCCCAGTTAAGTACTAGAATATACTTCTTGATTGTGTTTGCACTAAAAAGACTAGGAATTTAACCCAGAGGACTTTTATAGGAACAAGAAGTCATCAAATAAAGTTTACCTAGAGATGGATATAAGAATCTGATTTTGAATAACCTGCTAATATTCTGCTTCCTATTCCAATTTGAGGTTTTTTCCTACATATCCACGCAATTCTAGGACACCAGAGTGGTGTTTTACAATTCAACTGAATTCTGACACTGTCAGACAGTATCAGTTCCCAGCCCAGTTGTCCAAAACTTCTCGCTCCCCATTTCATATGTCAATTGTAAGTCCAGGTTGTCTCTGGATTGGAGTTTCCAATGACCCCTTCTTGGGTTCAGTTTTTTTTTTTTCCAGAGCAGCTCACATTACTCAGAGAATCTTATTATTAAAGGATATAACTCAGGAATAGCCAGATGGAAGAGGTATATAGGGCAAGGTATGTGGGAATGGGTACAGCGTTTCTAAGCCTTCTTTAAATTGCCATTCACCCTAAATCTCCATGTGTTCACCAACATGGAAGCTCTCTGAACCCACTCCTTTGGGTATTTATGGAGGCTTTATTACATAGGCATAATTGTTTTAAATTATTGTCCAATAGTGATCTAGTCAACCTCCATCCCCTCTCTTCTCAAGCTTTTTCTTCCTTCCCTGTCCCCTGGCAACCAGCCTCCATCCTTAAATATGGTCCAAAAGTTGTGTCATTAATATAACAAAAGACACACGTGATTGCTCTTCTCGACTTCAGAAATTCTAAGGGTTTTTGGAGCTCTGTGCCAGGAACAGGATGAAGAACAAATATATATATATTTTTAATAAATCACAATAACACACTTGCTAATAGTAATTATATGCATTTATATTTCCATATATTGGATTTCTCTAAAGTCAGGTGCAATTGTGCTGGTAAAGCTAAGAAAGAATCGGAGAAAGTGCATCTAGGGAAAATGGTCTTTAGATATACGATATCTCTAGGTTTAGGAAGAGAGCGTATGCCTCTCTTCTGACAGCAAGCCTTGTTTGTGTCATTTCGGGGGGAATAAAAGTCAATCTGAGGACAGTAATTGAAAAATCCTGACCAGTGCTATTCAAAGAGTGATCACTTATTGTTATAAATGTGCCACTTTGATATGTTACCTCAAGGAGTAAAATATATTGGAATTACCAGGAAGAGAACAAAGAAGACTGTAACTCTTGAGTGTATAGGTCAGAGATGAAAGCCAGAAATACTGTATCCCATGAGCCAGTAGTTGAGTTTAGCTCCAGTCCAAATAATCTCAGCTATTTCAGTGGCTGTCCTACTTCTTATTTGAACCTTCATCTAGTTATAAATGTAGCAGCTCAAAATTATATTCATCTCATTGGATTGTTCTCCTACCACAATTCTCCAGCATGGAAATTTTTTAAAAGGGTAAAGGGAAAAAACTCTTTTGAAAAATTAGCTTTGGATTACATTTTCTAAAACCTTCCTCTTCAGTGCCTACCAGCAGAGAGGAGGGACACTTCCCCCAAAAACTTAAATGCACAGAGCTTTGTATTTCTGTTTGGTGTGGATATTTATCATTTACAGTAAAGAGAAGACAAAATATTGGTTTAAATCCAGCTTGTTCGACTAAGATGTCAGGCAGATTGCTCTGTGGCGTATAATAGTAAGTGGGGCTGCTGGCTTTCACAGTTCCTGGCCCTGGTTGGTCTTTTTCTTTCGTCAAGTTTCCACACTCAACTGCCACCCACATTTCTACTTGACCTTGTTCACTTAGCTTTCCCCATACTAAGAAGAAAAGCAGACTGAACACAGACTGAATGGGCCTGATTTGTGATCCAGACCAGAACAGATGCGGCGTGTGGGTGTGAACACGGCTCACAAAACAAGACCTTCACATAAGCTCGAGCTGCCTTGGCTGACCCCACAGTGGTGAAAGATGGTGGCAGATTGAGAGCAGATCAAGAGCTTATTATGTCTAATTGTACTTTTTTATGCATGTTTCTTACACTAGTCAGAATTTCTTATCTGGGCTTCATTTAAAATATCCCAACGCTTTCTTGTCACTTTGGACTTAAAAAAGAGGTGGACCTGGATGGGCAGGAATGAAGGTTTTTCTTCTCTAATTGTATTCATTTATGATAGTACATTATCTGATTATCTCCTAATATCTAAAGCCTCAGATTTCGTAGTACAGAATAGAGAATTTGAGATAATCTATAATAGTTTAATACAAAACAATTTCAACTTTGTTTTATAGAATATATAAGAACAAATGAGGATTCAAATAATGGTTGGCCATTTTGAAATGCTTAATATGTTCAGTAGATATATATTCCTTGGGGTCTGCAGTATTTAATAAGTACTTTTAATGGCAGCCACTAATGTGGAAATAATTTTAAACTGTTGACATTATTCTAGGGGGAAATCTGAACATCATCTTAGGTTAAGTGCAACTGGAGATTATAGTTAAAGAAATAAGAATGGCAAGATTCTTTCACTGGTACCTTCTTGTGGGCCTGAAAGCACAGCCAGCGCTGCCTTTGCCTGGCAGATTTCACACCCCCACTCTCATCAACATCCACACAGTACAAAATGGAGATTGGTTTCAAATGTCCCTTCCATAGGACAAACACAAACAGTATTACTGTAGTATCGGCTGAAAGTCAATATAACCATAGTCTAGTCCTTCAGTGAACCAAAACTTTTACCTGTTATTAGAGTAGAAGGAATCCTCTATGTTGACACCGCAATGGGAAATAATTATTTTTTTTATTTTGTAAATTTCATCAGGTGATCTCCAACAGCATCTCCAAGCAATGTTCATTTTACTCCGCCCAGAAGACAACATCAGGCTGGTAAGTTAGTGTATCCTTATAACTCTCTTCCTCAAAAGACTGTCCAGTACATCGAACTCTATGCAGTCATTTTTATGTCCCAACACAGTACTGGGGACTCCAGTAAAAGAGCTTAGAATATAATTGAGGATATGAGATGAAATGATGTGAAATAATTTGATGATTCAAGACTGTTGGTGAATACCAGTTTGTACGTTATTGATCATAACAACAATTGAAGTTCCGAAAAGAGGAAAGTTGGAGATTTGACCTCATTGAGGAAGGTTTATGTAGATAGTAGAGCTTGAGCTGAGTCTTGACTTAGATTGCAAGAAGAAAGGAGACCTTCATGCTAGATGAGGACACAACTGAAGCGAAAGCACACTAGAAAGAGACAAGATGACAGTGAAATGGCTGAGGTTTTATGCTGGTCTCAGAGGTGAGAGACCTGGGCTTTAGTGTTTACTACTCATCTGATGTTGGACAAGTGGCTTAGCCTGTCTGTACCTGCTCTCCATCTTCTTTCACAGTGTAGAGAATCAAATGGATGTGAAAGCATTGCTGAGTCTAAAATGCTACTTAAAAATGGAAATTATTATTGCTATAGGGAAGATAAGAGACCAGAAACAAGGCAAGCAGATAGGGACTTCATGCTTCAAACCAGTGGTCGGTAAACTGCGACCCGGGAGCCACATGCAGCTCGAGAGCCTCGGTTTGCCACTCTGTTGACTAATGAGTTTGCCGACTACTGCTCCAAACTAAAGGTCTCAAACTCCCAGTCCATAGGCCAGAGATATGTTTTGTTAGGACTGATTCCTTGTTTAGGATTTGTTTGTTCAATCTCAGCCAGAATTTTAAAGTTGGGTGGTTTCACATAAAAATCCAGACTTGAGTCTTTTCTTCAATATTCTGGCAACACTGAAACCTTGTTGTCATATGCCAAACTTGACTAGACGTGGTGGAGGGGAGAGCATTGGTGTAGCCTGGGTTCTTAATCTGCTATAATCTCACATATACATACTATTGTCTCCTGGACAGTAAAGCCATCTGACACCCTTTGTCATCATTCCTTCACTGTTTGCTTATAGTAGAACATCTCATAGAAGTAGGAAATCAAAATTGGGATGAGTATGTTTCTTTGTGGAAAATGAAAAGTTTTTCTACACATTTAATATTCACATGACCTACTTCACTCATTTATATCCCCTATTTAAACCTCTAGATTACTACTTGGAGGTGGTACCTCTACCTCTTCAGGAAGCAGTAGTAAAGCATTACAGGTTTCTGAGCCAAGGAATTACTGGGAGAGCTGCAGTATTTAGAAAAATTCCTCAGTAGCGAATACAGAATGAAGAGGAGGAGGGGGACATCTTAAATTAGGGAGTACCTGCTGGGTAGTTATTGTAATAATCCAGGTGTGTGATGATGAACTCTTCCAGATTAGGTGGGTAACTTGGAAATTGGGTTTCCACAGACATGTCAAGTTCAAGTACTTGATCTCTGCTTCTCTCTGGGAAGAGAAATAATGAGTAGAATATAAAAATGACTAGAAAGTTGATGATCAGGCCTCTGAATTCTATGGTAATTACTGATTCTTTATTCACTTAATTATTATTTGTTTAAATTATGTCTTTTTTTCCCCTCTAATTGCTGCCTCTATCACCTTGACAGAGCTACTAATTTTTGTTGCAAAATTAACTTTGAAATTTAAAGGAATTGAAATAAATCTTCTCATAATTATTTTATATTCTAATCCTAAAGTAGCATTTATACACTTTTCTATATTATATTTTTTCTATATTTCTTGACATTATATATGTTATCTTAAATAAATGAACAAAGTGGAATGCAGTTCCTACAGCATTACTATTCCAAAATAGTGATATTCCAACTTTAAGAGTACAGCAGAATCACCTGCAGAGCCTTGTGAAACTGCCACTTGCTGCACTCTACCTGCTGAATTACTCATAAAAACGGTTATTTGCATATATCATGTGTCCAGTATATATTTGTTGATAGTTTCCAAAAATTGTGTGGTTTGGTAGAGCTAAATCTGACATCTGCCACTCACTCTTTTTCTCATTGATAACCTATGGAGTTTGGATTGCACCTCTACTAGTAAATGTCAAAATAATTTTAACTATAAGAGACCTGAGAGAACATTAAGGGAGCAATTAGGAAGGTAGAATTAACAATTAAATTTTTTATTTCCCTGCTAAAATATGCAGCTTCAACTGCTTTGCATATTTAAAATGTAAATTCGGAAAATATAACTGATGCCTCTGAATTAATTCAGAGTTCAAATGACAAGCCTTTTTGCAGTTGTTTGAATTGTTACAAACACATAGTCATTATGTTTCAGATTATTGTGTGAGTCAGCTTCAAGAAAATGAGTGAATACATTGTATGCTTTGGACAAATTAGCACTTTTCTAACTGAAAGGAGCATTTGTAGACTCAAAGCAAAGCCTTTTGTTTTGAGTTAAATTTGGAATGCTAAAACTCTCATTCTGGGACTTGGGCATAAGGTTAAAAGTTTGATAGTCAACTGAAAGCCCTGCCTTTAATTTTTTAATAACTCAAAAAACAAATAGAGTTATCAAATCCCACATTTTGCTTCAGCATTAAAAATAGGACTAAACTCTTTCTCCAGCGAACCCTGCTTTTAAAATAGTTTTAAGCATTAACGTTAGTACTTAGGAAAACCATACTGGTACAATAAAGACAGTGATTGCACATTATCAAATACCCATTTATTTATTCAAAAATAGAGTGGGAATTTAAGGACTTTAACATTTGTAATAACATCAACTAATATTTTTAACTAGAGCTGAAGTGTGCTAATAAGGTATGAGGAGGTGTTTTTGAGTACTTTGCAGGAGAGTTTAAGAAAATAAGGGGTTTTTTTGTTTTAACAATTTTTTTTCCAAAAAGAAAATGGGTTTCTTTTTTTCTAAGTATAAATGTATTGGTTTTTGTTCCTCTTAATCAGACAATACAGAAAGGCATAAAGAACAAAGCAAAAATCACTTTGTGTCCTACACTCTGAAAAAAAAAACATTCTTAGCTATTTGGATAAGTACCCTTCTAGTCGTGTGTGTGAGTGTGTGTGTGTGTGTGTGTGTGTGTGTGTGAGTGAGTGAGGGCGGGGGGGGGGAGGGAGAGAGGGAGAGATTCTGAGAATCGTTCTTACTGAGGTGGACAGAGATGAAAATAGACAAATCTGAGCATCCGAAATCTTCTAGTCTGTCTAAAGCATTGTCTCTGAAATTCTAAGAAGCAAAAGTATAAAGTAATGTAAGATAATAAGGGCTTATGTCTGGGGGGAGTGGGGAGGGGTATGCATGTGTGGGTACGTGTGTGTGTTTATAAAGGTGACAGTGGATAACTGAGGACTTGTTAATGAATGACTGAGATTGGGGGCGGGGGGGTATGAAATAAAAGGCTTAGTTCTAAGCAAAAGTATTCCAGAGAGTTGTTGTTTTTAAACAAAAAAAGATGAAAATACAAGTGCTGTTTATAATCTTTCTTTACACTTGATCTAGATATTTTTCCATGTCAGTAAATAGAACTTTTTAAATAGCTACACAGAATACCTCAGATTTTTTTTTCTTCAAGAATTTCATAAAGATAGATTTTAAAAAATAATACCCAGAGACTCCCTCAAGCTGCATTACTCTTGAATTCAGTGTTTTTTAGCTTACTAGTGTCACATAAAGTCTCCTTTAATTTTCGATATTGACTTTGTTTTGTTCTTTTGGCAAGACTTTACTATTTACATACTTTTGAAACCTTTCTCTAATGGATTGGGTGAGCTGCCGGTCTAGACGTTGGGACTTTATAATGTGGCTTCCCTGCAGGTAAACATTGCATGCAGGGGCATGATGTTAGACTCTTGGTGGGGGGGGAAAAATTAAAGTCAAAGGTACAGTGTAAGTTTAGGGAGGAGTATTTCCTGATGTTGGATGATGCTGAGGAGAGAAGTTATTGGATCAGATGGTATTTGTGAACTGCTTGTAATCAGATACATTTAAATTTAGTTACTGAGGGAAGTTTTAACGTCACTCTTTATAAACTTGGAAAACAGGTTGGGTTCTTGCCTCAGAAATAAAGCAAAAGCAGATTACTTCTCAGACCTACTTCAGTCCCAAGGTTGCTGGATCTAGTTCACCTGAAACATATAATAGGATTTCAAATGTATTCGATAAATGGACTTCCTTGGAATAATTTTCTCAATTGCTATTGCTGCCAAGTTTAAAAATCTAAAATATTGGGGGTTTTTTTGGACAATTAGAATAAACTGCAGTAATGTCCTTTTTATTGAGAACTTTAATTAATCAGATGCATCTGAATAGTTTTATTCTAGTCATTTATTCCATGTAAGTCTGAAGACTAGAAATGTTGGAATTATTATGTACAAGCTACCACTTTAAATTACATTTCTCTGGTTGGCTTAGTAAATTAAATTATTATATTTTGTTAATCTCCTCCTCCAAAAAAGAAATATGAAATGAACCTCAAAACGTGGATATTTGATTTTTCTTAAAGCTCTGGCTCTTAAAATTTTAATTCCTTAACCGAGAATTTTGAAGCTTAAGAATTTTGGACATTGAAGAATTTTTCTATAAAGAATTTTATTTCATTTTTCTAATTAGGGTGTATTTCTAATTAGGGTGTAGTTGAAGTAATGTCATGGCTCCTGACCCCCTGATTAAATAAGCTACACTTCCCATTAGTAAGAATTTAACAATTCCTACAGGTACTATCTAGAGGTCCATCATCAAATCCCAGTACCTCTAAGTGCTATTCTTCCATCTAAGAAGCTTAAAATTTAGTGAATCTGAGATATCCCAGCTATTTAGGCCCAAGTCAGAATGAGATGACCTAGACCTTTCCCATTAGGATTGGGATGTTTTGTTGACATGAGGGCCAAATATTTGAAATGCTTTGTATATTATTGATAGACTAGGGGCCTGGTACACGGAATTCGTGCACTGGGGATGAGTGATCCCTCAGCCCAACCTGCCCCCTCAAACATACTGGGAGCCCTCAGGGGATGTCCTACTAACCACTCACCCCAGCCTCCCAAGGCCTAAAGCCTCTGGCGAGCCTTTAGGCCTTGGGCACCCAGCCATCGCCCTGCAATGAGGCCAATGGCTGGCTCTGTCCCCCCTACACCCGGGCCTTTGCCCCAGCCAGCTCGAGCCCGAATAACACGGACCTCAGCCCCGCCCCCCTGGCCCAGGCCTTCTTCCTGGCTAGCACGCACTGGCCACCTCAACCCCGCCACCCCCCATGGGCCTGGCCGCCTTGGCCCCGCCCCCCACTGCCCTGGCCACCTTGGCCCCACTCCCCCCCAGCCCTGGCCACCTTGCCCCCAGCCCTGGCCACCTCGGCCCCGCCCCCCGCAGCCCAGGCAGCCTCGGCCCCACCCCCTGCAGCCTGGGCTGCCTCAGCCCCACCCCCCACTCCTGATTAGCTGGTGGGTGTGGCTTCTGGGTATAGCAAAGGTATGGTCAGTTTGCATATTACTCTTTTATTGTATAAGAAGATAAGATAAGGGAGGGAGGGAAGGAGAGAGGGAGGGAAGAAGGGAGGGAGGAAGGAAGGGAGGAAGGGAAGGAAGAAGAAATATACCCAGCAAGTGTTGTTAGAATGTCGGCCACACACCAAAGGGTCTCAGGTTCAATTCCCAATCAAGGGCACATACCTAAGTTGCAGGTTGGATCCCCAGCAACCAATCAATGTGTCCCTCACATAAATGTTTCTCTCTTCTCTCTCTCCCTCTCCCCTTTCCTCCCTTCCACTCTATCTAAAAAGCAATGGAAAAAATATCCTTGGGTCAGGGTTTTAAAAAATAAAAGGAGACACTGGTGTTTGCACTGAATATTACAAAGAAACTTTGCTGCCCACCTGCTAAGTTGGCCCAATAACATGCATGATAGTTAATACTTACGGAGGTTATTTTCTTTACTTTTATCAGCTTCACCTTAGCTAATCAGTTGCCACTAGTTGGTGTAGAAGCTGTCGGTAAATTATCAGAACCGCAGCTCAGTTGTTCCCATGCCATTGGTATTTGAGCATTGCCAGAAATTCTCAGAGCCTCATCAGAAGATAAAAGCGCCTCTAACATATTCTGCAAAGTGAACATTTGGCTCAAACCTTGCCAGGGCAAGCCCAAGTTTATAATATAATAATATCTGAGACCTTTTTTATAAGACACTAATTTACCTGCACTGGATTACTGGTTAGTTTAATATTTTGTGAAGCATCTCTAGAATCAGAGTCAGTGATGTCTCCAGTCCTCCTGTTGCATGTATTCCTATCCATAGCTCTATGTGTATACTGCTCACTTAGTTCCAGCACACTAGGGTTAGACCTTCATCAACTTAAATATTAGTTCCTCTTAGCTTCTCACAAATGAATTTGGGGTGGAATGCTCTATTCATAGAATATAAAGCCAGCGGTGCAGCTCTCTACCTTGTGTACTTGGAATCAAAATGGTGAACATTACTTCTTGTATTACTTTTTGGTAGAAACAAGCGTTAATGTAGCCACTTCTGCTGTTTGTGCTTCCCTGGCTTTTCTTAGGAGTGTCAGAATAGAGACAAAAAGATATCTGTAGAATCTCACTTCTGCCTTGATAAATGGGTCATTTGAGCTATGTAACTATGTCTCTTTTTCACTCTGCCTGGCCAGTGATGGAATTAGGGAAAGGAGACTCCAAGAAGAACAACACTGAAAGAATTCCCCCCAAAAATTTCTGACAGTTGTCTTGAGCCAATTAATGGTTTTGGAACTCTCTCTTCTGAGTTAAGAAATGTGGGTGGGATTAATTTATACAGAAGAAATTGCCTCTAGTATACATTTACCTGGCTTTTTGTCATAGAGAAAAAGAATGGTTTAAATTGTACACTTCATGAGGGTAGGGACTATATTTCTCTTTCTTCTCCACCCTTGAACCCTCAGCACTTCTGCTCTCATTGTATACACAATAAATATATAGTAAATATTTGAATAATGTGGAAGTGATTTTACTTTATTTTTAAGGTTTATAAAGATTCTTTTTGAACTTCTTATTAAGAAGACTAGAGTCCTGGTGCATGTAATTCATGCATGGGGAGGGGGTCCCCTCAATTCAGCCTGCACTCTCTCCAATCTGGGACCCCTCAGGACCCCTGGCTCCTAACTGCTCACCTGCCTGCCAGCCTGATCCCCCTAACTGTTCTCCCCTGCTGGCCTGATCCTCCTAAGTGCTCTCCCCTGCCTGCCTGATCGCCTCTAACCTCCTCTGCCTTGGCCCTGCCAACATGGCTTTGTCAGGAAGATGTCCAGAAGGATATCTGGAAGATCATCTGGAAGATATTCAGTCTAATTAGCATATTACCCTTTTATTAGTATAGATGCCACCTTGTCCTAAAAATGCAGGTTGTTCCCAGGTTTCCCTATCATGGAAGGGGAGCCCGCAGTAGCATCCTGGGTTCTGACCAGGGCTTATGCACTTGTGCTTTATCTCAGCAGATGCTATTCCTAGTAGAAGACTATTGGATATACCTTGAACATTTCTATCGAATTTGCCAAATCATCCTCCAAAAATATTGAACTACTTTAAACCCCCACCAGCAATCATGCATTGTGCCCTCCATCCCATCTTGATGCCAATATCATTGATTTCTCCCTAGAAGCTTCCCTCCCGTTAGCCAGGATTGCTTGGTACTTGAGCCAACCTCATAGTTCAGCTGGGGCCTTGATTTCCTGAGATAGAATTATGGAGGAAGAAAAATAGTTTTCCTCTACCTTTCTGAGTTCTTAGTAGAGGCCCTTGTAATGAAAGACAGATCACCTAGAGAAAAACAAAAGTTCATTAACATGTGTACCTCGTGTATATGTGGGAGATCCCAGGAAAAATGAGTAAATCCCTAAAGAGGCTTAGAATGCAGATTTAAATACCTTCTTCCTAGGGAAAGGGGACAGGAGATACAGGTCTCTTAGAGGAGAGTAAATGATATTTAGGAAAGCTGAATGGGGGTGGGGGGAAATAGTTTGTAACAAAGTTTGGGTGTGATGTCAACTTCTACTCCTGTCCTGTGACAGGAGTCAGTCTTCTCTGCCTGATGACACTTCTCGTGTCAAGGAGACCTATGACATTTAAGCTCCTTTAGGGGGGTCCAGTTTTAGGCAGATCAGGAGACTTTAGTGAAAACCTCTGCATGCATTTGCTGTTTTTCAAGCAAATCTACAGGTCAAGATCATCAATATAACAACACAGCATATGTTGGGGTGGCATGTTCTCTGACCTTCAGAATAAACCCAACAAAAGCTTTTTTCCTCTCTTAGATGATTTGCCACAGTAGCATTATTCCCGAGAGACAGTATTCTGACCAAACCTTCCTGGGAGTGGTCATAACATACCCTGTGTGTAGAAAGATGGGGCCACATCACTAAACAAACCAGGGGCAGTTGTGGAAAGGGAGATAAGTTATGGTAGTTTATCCTCCCTTTCCACAGATCTTTTGCGGGTTTGTGTCTCCTCTGTCCAGCCTACCCCCAGAGCAGCCCCAGCACCACAGTGGCAAACCTTGGGGCTGCTGGTTGTTGGCCTCTCTGCGGGTTTGTGTCAGGATCTGCCCCCCATCCTCCCCGCCCCCCCCTGCCGCAGACCCAGCACCGCCATGGCGGGGCTCAGGGCTTCAGGGCTGCAGGGTGCCGGCCTCCCTGTGGGTTTCTGGCCCTGATCCGGGTTTTTGTTCCCAATCTGGCCCACCGCAGCCCCAGCGCTGCCATGGCGGGGCTTGGAGCTGTGGAGTGCCAGACTCCCTGCATATTTGTGTCCCCATCCATCTCCCAGCAGCTCCAGCCCCACCACGGAGGAGCTTGAGGCTGCAGGGTGTCAGACTCCCTGTGGGTTTGTGTCCCCATCTGGCACCCCACAGTCTCAGCACCGCCATGGCGAGGCTTGGGGCTGCAGGGTGCCTGAATCCCTGCAGGTTTCTGTCCCTGATCCAGGTTTTTGTCCTGATCAGGGCCCCCACAGCCCCAGCGCTGCCATGGCAGGACTTGGGGTGCCGGACTCCCTGCATGTTTGTGTTCCCATCCAGCCCCAGCAGCCCCAGCACTGCCATGACGTGGCTTGGAGCTGCTGGGTGCCGCTGCCTGGCTGCTGTGGGCATGGCTATCTTTGTTGGGTAATTTGCGTACTCCTATTGGCTGGTAGCGTAATGGAGTGATGGTTAGTTTGCATCCTACTCTTTTATTAGATAGGATTCTCAAATATATAAAGCATAAAATATATCCTCATGAACCCGTTACACAGCTTTAATAAACATCAACATTTTGCCAGATTTCTTCCATCTAGTTAACCCTTTTTTTCCCTCTTTTTGTTGGAGCATTTTTAAATCACTTTATTGGCATATAATTGACATACAAAAAGTTATAAATATACATATGTAATGTATACAACTTGATAAGTTTGGCAATAAGTAAAGACCATGAAACCATCACCACAATCTATGCCATGAACATATCCCTAACCTGAAAACCTTTATTTTTTAGAGCAGTTTTAGGTCTACAGAAGATTTGAGCAAGAGGTACAGCAGGTCCTCAACTAATGTCATTTCACTCAACCTTCTTTTCTGTTACAACATTAATGAGATGCCACGGGAACATAACTAGCTTCTATCAATTAGCCCCTGGTAAACTTGGTTTTGTTATATATTGTTTTGCTTAAAGTCACAGAAGCTACGGATATTAAGTGAGGACTTAACTGTACAGAGGTTTTCCGTATACCCTCTGTCCCCATAGCCTCCCCCGTTATCTTCATTCCCCACCAGAGTTGTACATTTGTTACAATTTATAGACCTACATTAACACGTCGATATCAAGTCTATAGTTTACATTAGAGTTTACTCTTGGTGGTGTACATTCCGTGGGTTTTAATAATGATGTGTAGCCCTAGCTGGTTTGGCTCAGTGGATAGAGCATTGGTATGCAGACTGAAGGGTCCCGGGTTCGATTCCAGTCAAGGGCACATGCCCAGATTGTGGGCTCGATCCCTAGTGGGGAGCATACAGGAGGCAGCCAATACATGATTCTCTCTCATCTTTGATATTCATATCTCTCCCTCTTTGAAATCAATAAAAATATATTTTAAAAAATAATTATAATGACATGTATCCACCACGTTAGTATTATACAGAGTAGTTTCACTGCCCTAAAAATCCTCTGTGCTCTCCTAACCCATGGCAACATATGATCATTACTGACTTTAGAGTTTTTGCCTTTTCTAGAATGTCATCTAGTTGGAATCATACAGTATCTACTCTCTTCAGATTGGCTTCTTTCCCTTAGTATGTATTTATGATTTCTCCATGTCTTTTCATGGCTTGATAGTTCATTTCCTTTTAGTGTTGAATAATATTCCATTGTCTGGCTATACCACAGATTGTCTATTCAGCTACTGAAGAACATCTTAGTTGCTTCCCATTATTGGAATATTTTAAAGTAAAACTTGAATACCATGTCATTTCATTTCAGATACTTAAGATAAATGCATTATCTCTATGTCATTGTCACACTAACAATAAATCCTTAATGTCATCTAAGACCATGTCCATATTCAAATTTTCTGAAGACCCTTTTTAAATGTAAATAAGCTATGAATAAAAACTTTATGATAAAAAATAATATAAACTTCAATTGTTATTGAAATTAAAGAAATTTTATAGTATATAATCTGTAAGAATTAATAGTTTGCTTTGTATTATCATTGTTTATGGGACTTGGATTTCTGAGTCCAATGTTCCTATTCATACAACCACACATCCCCCTCTTCGATCTTTAGAACATGACCTGGTAATTGTTGTTATTATAAATTATGCTAATTGCAAATATTTATTGAGCATTTATTTACTGTATACCAAGCATTGTGTTGTACATGCATTATTTTATTATTCTTAAAATCCAGTAGGGTTGGAATTATTATATCTCTCTCCAATTAATTTAGTCACATTTATAGGTTTTATAGTTAATACATGAGCTGGTATTTGAATGTGGATCTCCTAACTACTGGCTTGGCCATCTCCTTAAGTATGCTTTAAGATGCTGATGTAAAAAGGATTGAATGATCTAAAACTGACCTTCTAAATTTCTTTGTTGTCTGTTAACCTCCAGGCTGTAAGACTAGAAAGTACTTACCAGAATCGAACACGTTATATGGTAGTGGTTTCAACCAATGGTAGACAAGACACTGAAGAAAGCATCGTTCTCGGAATGGATTTCTCCTCTAATGACAGGTATGGTACCACAAAGGGAGGATGAGAAGCCTCCTTTTAAGTAACGTATTCCAGTTGCCTTTTGAATTACCACAAAAACATTTTATGCAGTGCTACTCTTAAAGTTAAATGCCTAAAACTAGAGAACACAAAAATATCTTAGTCACACAATCTTGAGAGATGAAAATTTTTAATAAATATCTTTGGTAATGTGTTTCTAATTTACACTATTCCTTACCATCCTCTCATCTTTAAGTGGTGATAATTTAAACTTGTATCTCCTTTCTTTGCAATTACTCTAGTGATACTATACCAATGAGTCCTAGGTTCAAAGAGAGCCGACTTTAACTCCATTCCTTGTATTTATTCATGGCCTTACGCCTTGCTTTTATCAAATGTTTTGCTTCCTTTTTCCTTAAACTCAAAACAGAAACTTTTATAATGCACCTTTGACTTTAGTGGCACTTTGCATCCTATGATTAAAGATACAGACATCACACAAAATCTGGCTTTATTGTGTCTCTAAGGTTTGTTGCTTTTCTTTATTTCCCCGCTCTTCTGGAGAAATCTTAGGAAGACTGTGGAATGTGACTGCTAAGCAGATCTCTGCGCTCTAGACAATAAGCCTCAGGAAGTCCTGCCAGACGCCTCAAAGCATTGACTTCCTGGCTCAGGACTAGAATGGAACTGTGGAGTAGCTAGGGGTGTGACCTAGGCCTCGGAGAATTTAGCCACAAAGAGGAGACTGGGAGTGATTCTACTTATTTTAATGTGGGGATGGGGGGTACATTGTCAGGGTAAAGTTTCTCAAATTAGTGTTTACCTGAGCTTGTAGTGGCAGTCAACCTGAAAATGATTTGTGGGTTCACAAGATCAAAGGTGAGAGTTGTTACCTTGTACACCACTTCCTGCCGTTAATTGTGTGCTCTGAAATTACGCACGTTTGTAAGCCACATTTAGGAAGCCGCTCCTCCTGCATGGCTTTAACCTCTGGTGTCAGCTAAGCAACAGACCTTTCAGTGAGCATTTATCCTCTCAGATCACCAACTTTGCCTACATTCATTAGTATTTTAAGACCTATGATTTGGGTTTTTATATCTCTAGATCTGTATTGTCCAGTATGGTAGCTACTAACCAAATGTGACTATTTAAATAAATTAAAATTAAAATTTCAGTTCTCAGTTACAACCAGCCACATTTCAAGTACTCTAGCTATATGTGGCTGCCATATTGGACAGGACACATACAGAACATTTCCATCATTGTAGAAAGTTCAGTTGGACAGCGCTGCTCCAGATCTTATTTCCTTTGCTTCTTTCATCCTAACTCCTCCTTTGGAACCCCCATAAAACATGGGAACTTTACTTGGGTCTTCCCCTAGAGAGAGAAGGCAACAAATTCAGATTCTCCTGACTCAGAGTGTGAGAAAAAAAGATGTCTGTTAGCTCTTTTACTTTGTCCTAAACATTCCCCAAAATCCAAGGCTGCTTATTAATATGGCTGCCCAGTATTTTGTCTTCAGTGAACTGCATCTATCATCAGTAATAGACCTGCCTGAATCAAACCTAGCAAAAGAAAATTTTAGTTTATGGGAAACAAAATACAATATGAAAAGCTATAAAAATTGGTTTTCATTGTGTTTGAAAACTTGGTGTTATGAATTCCCATATATCTTCTGAATGAGCTACTTGAACAGTAAGAGAAGTGCTGCCTACTTGAGAATAATAGTGCTCAGATAATCTAATATCATGTTTATCTAATTGCTGTTGAAGGAGTGTGTATCATTTTGTATCTGACAATAGAAAAAGTTAATGTTTCAGAACAGTATTAAACCAAAGTAAAATGCAGATTGCTTATGACATCCTCTTCCCAAGTAGTTCTCAAGATAAATTACAGCACTTCTTTTAACCTATTTACAAGTTCTTTGAATACTAAGTAATAAGTACTTTAATACACAGTATAATCTTGGTTTTCAAATTGCATTGGATATATTTTAAGGTTATAAAATAACTAGACAAAATTCATGCACTGGAAGGCGGAGCCCCTCAGCCCGGCCTGTGCCCTCTTGCAGTCTGGGACCCCTCGCTCCTGCTTGACTCGCTGTTGCCACTGAGGCGGGAGAGGCTCCCGCCACCGCTGCTGTGCTCGCCAGCTATGAGCCCCGTTTCTGCCTGAGGGAGTGCACTGACCACCAGGGGGCAGCTCTTTCATTGAGCATCTGCCCCATGGTGGTCAGTGTGCATCATAGTGACTGGTCATTCTGGTTGTTCCACCGTAATGGTCGCTTATGCTTTTATATGTATAGATAGTTTTATTGTGTTGTTCTATTTTTTTTTTTTACCCCCAACACCTTGAAATGTTTGGTACATGTAGACACTCAATAAATTGTTGGCCCTAGCCAGTTTAGCTCAGTGGATAGAGTGCCGGCCTGAGGACTAAAGGGCCCCAGGTTCAATTCCAGTTAAGGGCACATGTCTCAGTTGCAGGCTCCCAAGCCCTGGTTGGAGCGAGTGTGGAAGGCAACCAATTGATGTGTCTCTATCTCTCCCTCCCCTTCCCTCCCTCCCTTCCACTCTCTCTTAAATGGAAAAATGTACTCAAGTGAGGATTAACAATCCTAATAAAAGAGTAATATGCAAATTGACCATACGTCCAATCAAGCCACACCCATCAGCCCATCAGGAGCAGATTATGAAAATAAACCCCAACCAAGATGGCTGTGGCCATTGAGAGCAGAAGAGAAGCTTGGGTTTCCATGGCAACAGAGGAAGCCAAGCTTTCCGCCTGCCCTTGCCAGCCTGGGCCTCCATTCAGTGCTACAAAGTTTCAATTATAGAAGATACATAATCCCAACAGAAATGGCAGCAGCCATGGAGCTGGAGAGAGCAGAGGCTAGGGTTGCCCGGGCAATGGAGGAAGCCAAGCCTCTGCAGACCTGGCCAGCCTAGGCCTCCACTCTAGGCTACAAAGTTTCAATTATTGAAGGTAGATGTCCCAACAGAATTGGCTGCTGGAGTGAGCAGAAGGCTTGGCTCTGCTCCAGGCTACAAAGTTTTAATTGTAGAACATAAATTGATCCCAGATCCAAGGGCCTCCACTTAGGTCACTGGGGGATGTGGCCAGCCTGCAAACCACCACAGGTCCCTCGCCCCAGGGCACCCCATGCCTGTGGCACACTCTTCAGGGCAAATCAGCCAGCCCCCACCCATGAACCAGGCCTCTATCCTATCTAATAAAAGAGTAATTTGCAGATTGAGCATCATTCCAACACACAAGAGGGCTGCCCCCCTGTGGTCAAAGATCCTGCCCCCATGTGGACACAAGATGGCCACCACAAGATGGCCAGCAGGGGAGGGCCATTGGGAGGTTCCAGGCCCTGCAAGGGAGGGCAGTTGTGGGCTGTCAGGCCAGCAGGGGAAGGCAGTTGGGAGGGACCAGGCCTGTAAGGGAGGGCAGTTGGGGGTGATCAAGCCTGCAGGGGAGGGCAGTTAGGGGTGACCAGGCCGGCAGAGGAGGGAAGTTGGGGGCAAACAGGCTAGCAGGGAAGCAATTAGACATCAATTAGGCTGGCAGGGGAGTGGTTAGGGGGTGATCAGGCTGGCAGGCAGAAGCAGTTAGGGGCAATCAGGGAGGCAAGCAAGCGAGCAGTTGGGAGCCAGCGGTCCTGGATTGTGAGAAGGATGTTCGACTGCTCTCAAAGGGTCCCAATTGGAAAGGGTGCAGGCTGGGCTGAGGGACATCCCCCGCCTCCTGTGCATGAATTTCATGCACCGGGCCACTAGTAAACAAATAATTGAATAAGTGCATATCTAATAAAATAAGTAACTATAATGGAGAAAAATCTCATGATTCAAGGTAAACTAGATAAAAATATAGATGTGCCTAATTCAGGCCTCTCTTTCCTGTTGTATGAAAATGCTTTTTTACTATAAAAAAAGCATTCTAACATGAATACAAACTGAAAACATGATGTTTGGTTTCTACATATCATGGTCATCTGTTCAAAACTTTAACTAATATCTGGTCACAAGCTCACCTTCTTTATCTTCTTCTGTAGTTGTTTAATTTCTAGATTTGTCAAATTATAGTTGTTGCTAGGAACTGGCTAAGTACTCACCAAAAATAAAGAGAAAATAAACTAAAAATAATTGCACTCCACCTTGGGAAATGATTTTCTAAACCAATTTTCCTTGCACTCATAAACTTGATTAAAAAAAAATAGTGGCGAAGCTGTCTTCCTCCCTCCCAAACTCGAGGATAATAACTGTGCACCTGGAGTTCGGGGCTAGGGTTTCAATGCAGATAAGCTGCTTCAATCTTGATTTGAATCTTCTGAACTCCGGAATCACTGGTGAACTGTTGAGAACACAGGCCAGCAAGTGCAGTGGAAATCATTAGACACAGCTCAACTAGGGCATGGCCTTCCTTAGCACTGCAGTGACTCTAACAGTTAAAGCATGCTGTTCCTTGTGTTGTTTTTAATACATTTTCATATTATTCCCCTCCTCCAAAATCACTTTCAGTTGTAGTAGAGCACCCACTACAGTCAACATTTGTTTTACGTATCAGTACATTAATATATATGTTTCACCTTAAATATTTTAGATTTTCATGGTAACTCTATGAGGCTGGGTCTTGTTAGTTGCATTTCCAGATGAAGAAATTAAGGCTGAGAAGAGATGTTAAATAACTTTCAAAAGGAATTGAAGTACTGAAGGAGAGTAAATCCAGATCTTTCAGCAGAGTATAATTGCTCAATAAGTAGTAGTTATTGCACATTTTTTTAGTGTGTTACCTAATTTAATTTTCAAAACAGCCCAATCAAGACAGTATTTCCATCCCATTTTTACAGATGAAGAAACCAGAGCACAAAGCAATTAAATTTTATATACAGTTAGTGAAGAACTCAAGTTCCAGAGCCCATCTGGCTCCAGAGCTTGTGCTCTTTTTTTATATCTTCACTCAAGGATTTTTTTCTATTGATTTTTAGAGAGAGAGGATGAGTCAGAGAGAAACACCGATGTGAGAGAGACTCATTAATTGGTTGCCTCCTGCATGCCCCTGACCAGGGCCAGGAGCCTGCAACCGAGATACGTGCTCTTCACCAGAATCGAATCCAGGACCCTTCAGTCCTCAGGCTGATGCTCTGTTCACTGAGCCAAACCAGCTAGAGTGAGAGCTTGTGCTCGTAACCATACTTCGGTGTTTTACCTCCCACATCCAAGGTTATTTCTCCTATACCTGCTACTTTTCTAGATATATTGGTGGGAAGAGGGTATCGGAGCCTTTGGGAGACTGGATAGAGGGGGGAAGTGGTTTAATGGCAGGCTTAGGGAGAAAAAGTAGCAGAGATCTGGGGTAGATTATAGTTGTCCAGAGAAGTGTTATGGTAAAGCGCACAATTGGGAGACTATGGCTTCCTGTCTCTACCTCTTAACTTTCCTCCTTGTGTGATTTAAATAATATTGTAATACACCTTTCCAGGGCTACCCTGTTGTTGGTTATTGACATTCCTATTCACTCTGCATTTCAGCATTGCTAGCTCGGCGCATAGTCACAAAGCACTGTTGCATTTAAGTTGGGTCTCTTGTCCCTCTTAATGTCATCACAAGCCATTAAGAGTTACTTTTTTGAATACTTTAATTCCCTTTTCTGTTTAGACTATTTAGTGTATTCTGGGGTTCAATATAAATGTATGTAAACCTCAGAATTAAAATTGAATGAATGACATAGTCAGAGGTCTTCAGCAGCCAGCAATGGTTTCTGTCATTAGAAATAATTCTTGAAGTGGAGTTGGGTTCTGTGACTTTGGGCTAAGACCTGCCATCACAAGTCTGCAGCAACTACCTGGAGTTTTTAGATAGTGTCCATTTGCAAGACAGTAATACAGGGAGCTCAGTCAATGTTTTCTTTGTTAAATATTTAAGGACTAAACAGAACACTGCCTAGAATAACAGAGTGACTTAATGGACTGCTTCTTGTCTTGCAGTAGCACTTGTACCATGGGCTTAGTCCTGCCTCTCTGGAGTGACACCCTGATTCATTTGGATGGTGATGGGTAAGAGTTTTCCCTTTTTATCTTCCTACAGAAAGCCAAGGGGTGAGGTTCCATCTTATTACCCATTCCTTCAGCTGAATGGGAGGCCCGCTGTGCCCAACTGAATTGTCATGTCAGCAGCTCAATGAGTCCTTTTTAAACTCCTGTTTTGTAAAGTGGAGTAAAAATGCAACCTGCCAAGGCCTCTCACTTCTGTTCTTCCAGGCTGACTATGTAAGAATCCAAACAAAGAGGAACTAGTTTGTTGGCTCCCTCTTTAATCTGAGCTTGTGGGACTGTTGCAATGTTCTCCCGGAGGATGATATGTTCTGTTTCAAATAACCTCTTGCTGCCTCTGCCAGCTGTCAGCCTACAGTATAACCCCTTTTCTATGCCAGTTCCTTCCAGTGACCTTCCACCCCAACCCCTGGTGTTTTTACAATGTGTCCCCAAGAGACCAAGATGTTTGCTCCAGTTTATAAAACAGGGTCAGGTTTGCTACATTACATACCCATAAGATTTCCAAATAGAAATATACAGCAGAACAGTTTGTCCTTAGCTACGGCAGGAGAACTATATAATTCCCTAACTCCAACGTGGGAGTCCATTCATTCTGCTAAGTACATAAAAGTAGACGATTTGTTGAAGCTTTTCAGTCATGTCCTATACTCTAGTCTACATGAAGTGCCTGAGCCACTAGCCTGGGAAGCAGCCTTGAAAACTCACAACTGAAATTACCCACTCTCATTTGTGGATTTTTATCTTATTCTTTTTTCCTTAGAGGGTTCAGCGTATCAACAGATAACAGAATTCACATATTCAAACCTGTATCTGTGCAGGCAATGTGGTAAGAAGAATTTTAATATCTATGAAAGTTTTTTAATATGTTAGTAGAGCAGCATGTTGTGAGAAGTATTTCAAATGATACAATTCTCTTTGAAAATGCCGATCTGTTGTGTATATAGAATTTTGTGTGATCTGTTTGTGAGGCCATCATAGTTAAAGATAACTTAGAAGTTTAATTTTCAAATTATCACAATGGAAGGCCTTGAACATTAGTGAACAAATAATATTTAGAGGTGTTTTTAGACTGTGAAAGATACTTAATGAATCAGATAGTCAGTTGGAACTGAGTTTTATAGGATCACAATCTAGTGCCACGTCTAAATATCACACTACTACTGTACATTAGCTTTCAACTTCTTAAGGTAATTAGGGATAGTATTGATGGAGTTACCTTGTAGTTAGAAAAGTTTCATTTAAATTGCTCGTAATTGTTTGTCAAACTATTTGCATAATGCAAATAAAACCTAGGGAAAAGAATTGTAGTTGATAGTAACCATCAGGTGGTATATTGACACTGTTAGCTTACTTACTGTATGTCAGGCATTGTGCCTAGTGCTTTACATGGATTACATATAATCATTACCTAAGCTCCCCAAAAGAGTAGTAATAGCTCCTTGTTATGGATGAGAAAACAGGTTTTAGAGAGGTTGCATAATTGGTCTTCAAGTATCTCTTTATTTAAACAAAATAAATTATTATTCTTTGTTTTTCTAGATTATCCAGAAAAATGATCTAATATAACTAAGGAATGATGTCTGTCCCCCAGTCAGGAGTTTGAATTTTAGGTCCTCATTCAAGTTGCCTGTTTTGTAGTAGGAGTCCCCATGAGGAACAGAATGGACAGAATGAAAGCCAAACAAGAAATAAAGGAGCCTGTAAAAGACTCCGGGGAGATCATTTACTCCTGAATAACATGATTGATAGGCTTGAGGTGGGTGGGGTTCTAAAACAGAGTCAGCTGAACAATTAACAGTCTTATCGTTTCATGGAGTAATTGAAGGAGGACTGAGTTTCAGGTTATGTGTTGAGACCAGATTTTTAGATTTAGGGCATATTTCACAAATTTCCTCATGGAAAACTTATGACTGCCTTTGACTTGGGCTCAGTTAAAGGCACTTCACCTATGTATTCCCAGATACCAAGTAAAACCCAAACAGCCGAAGTCCATAAGTGACAGTGTTTTCAGTTATATTTGGGGGAGAAGTACCAAGCAGTCTTAATTTTTAAAACAGTAGTTTTCAGCAGTTCAAGTCTTGATGTTCTAAAGTAGACTGACTAGTTCTAGCTCTGTTAGCTTCCTGCAGAATTAAACTTTTTTTTGTTGTAACGCATAGGGAGAAATGAAAAAGTCACAGGAAAAAAAAATGTGTGTTTCAAAGCAGCGTTTTGACCAGGTGTTTCCTATACAGGAAGGTAGTTACTGCAGCCGCCAGCTGCTGTAGGCAGCTGCAGTATCTGAGGTGGCTAAGCTTGAGTGTATTTTAGGGCACTTGTGCCAGGCGCTTGTGGCATATGCTTTTGAAGCATGTGTTTTCCTGATGAAGAAAACATGCACTGAATATCCTGTGCTTTACACCAAGCTGGCTTTACCTTTGAATCTGTGTAATGAAACTGAAAATCACTGAGAATTCTCTGAGTTTGACTTAATTCTCTGAAAATTTGGCTTACTTTGAATAATAGAAAAGCATTTTTAAAGATTTCATAACCTTGTTTTTAAGGAAAAGTCTGTTTTTCTGATAAAAATAGACTGGTATTTTTTTTCTTATCAAATTGGTAATGATATTATTTTTAAATTAACGTTATACAGCATTGACGAGGACTCATGGAACAGATATTGTTATGTATTACTGATAGGAGGATAAACTAGAACAGCCTTTTTGGAGAATGATTTGCCAGTATGCCTTATCATTTTGCATGCCCTTTGACCTAGCAATTCTATTTCTAAGAATGTATCCTAAGGTAATAGTCATGGGTGTGTACAAAAATTTTAACTATAAGAATGTTTTTCGGTGTTCTGATAGAAAAAAATAGAAAACAATTTAAATATCTGAAAAATAGGAATCAGTTAAATTATGATATGTCCATGTTGCTAAGTCTGAAACCATTAAAAAGTATCTAGTTGAAGAATATTTAATGACATAGAAACATATTGATGATGACGTGTAAAATAAAAGAACAGGTTAAAATAGTATGCAGAATATGGTCATATATTTATTGTAGATCTATACATAGGCAAAAAGACTGGAAAATATATACTAAAACTTACCAGTAGTTATTTTTGGGCCATTAGATTACAGTGCCTAAAAGAATGCTTAATTCATAATTGGAGCACAGTTAGTATTTGTTGAATGAAATGTTTTATTCAAGATATTTCTACCTCTTACCTGAGGTTCCTAAATTTTCCCAAGTGAGCATGGATCACTTTTATTATGAAGGAAAAACAAAAGGCATTTTTAAGAAAAAGATGTACCCCTGGCTGGGTAGCTTAGTTGGTTAGAGCTTCGTCCCAATAAGCCAAGGTTGTGAGTTCCATCTCCAGTCAGGCCACATACAAGAAGCAACCAATTAATGCATAAATAAGTGGAACAACAAATAGATGTTTCCCTCTCCCTCTCTTCCCTTCCCTCTCTCTCTTCCGCCACCTCTCCCTCTCTGCCCTCCCCTCATCCTTTCCCTTCTAAAATCAGGTTTAAAAAAAAAAAAAAAAAGATGTAAATGGATTGGCCACAAAAAGAAATGTTCTTTTCTCTTAGGAGAGACATTAGTTTATAACTTAATAAGACACATTTCATTCAACAAATACTAACTGTGCTTCAACTATGAATGAGGCATTCTTTTAAACACTTGAGATATATCAGTAAACAAAACAGAAAGATCCCTGCTGTTGTGTAACTAACTTTCTAGAATTTCTGGCTTTAGTTTTTCCAAGCACATAACCAAAAAGGTACTTTTCAGTTTTGTTTACTCTTCTTGGGTTCCTGAGTTCAGAGTCAGGGATTTAATTAGTCTAAGAATAACCAGAGCTCTTCTTAGAAAGCAGCTCAAGTGTATGGATAAATGGCTTAAAGAAACTGGGAGACTAACGCAGCAAGATTTTTAATGTCATTAGATCAGTGCTGCCCGGACATCCAAGAACATATCCTAAAAGTTTAGGGACATCTATCTGTAATCTTTGTGGTGCTTCCAAGAATAATAGAGAATGTAAGCTCTAAACAAATCTTTCTATAGCAAATGGTTGCCATCTTAGCTCTCTGGTGATATAGCATAGACACAGCATGACTGCAACTATGGGGTCATGAGTTTCATAGGTACCCGGACCTGTTTTTTACTGTTGGGTTGTCAGTTTTCCTGTTTCCCTTTACCCCCACCTTAATATGGCTCTGTATCTTTCATCGCGAACTGTCTAGTCAAGTGTTATGATCAGGTAATTACTATAATCAGAATCAGAGAATCTTGAGTTCCAGGGAGTAGAATCTCCAGAGTCCAAATTCTATAGGATTTAAAAATTGGAAGAGATTGAAGTGCACATGGATTTTTGGCCTGTTGATATCCCCATAATTCTACAGTGCTCATTTCCCTGCATATCTTTCAGGTCTGCACTACAGAGTTTACATAAGGCTTGTGAAGTGGCCAGAATGCATAACTACTACCCAGGCAGCCTGTTCCTCACTTGGGTGAGTTATTATGAGAGCCATATCAACTCAGATCAGTCATCAGTCAATGAATGGAATGCCATGCAAGATGTACAGTCCCACCGGCCTGACTCTCCAGCTCTCTTCACTGACATGTAAGTCATTTTGCTAAGGATCATGGGAGTCCTCTCTGTTGTGTTCTAGGATGCCACAAGCCACTGTTCCTCCCTAATCTCTCCTCTTGGGGAATTAATCTTACCCAGCAATATTAGTCATTGTCTACACTGTACAACCACCACATAAAGAACCCTGTTCTTTCTATTGTCTGCATAGGCCTGAGGAGTTTCACTCATGGGCACAATGTAGTCTCCATAGAAAAGAACTGTAATATCATAAAATTCCATTAATTTAGATTCCACTAATGTGAAATTTGAGCTTAAAGGAATTAAACTAAAGTCTATCTTTGCATTGTCTGGGAAAGAAATGTTTGGTAAATAAATTAATGACAAAAAGAAGCTTTTAAAAGGATGTTTTCAATACTTCAGTTATTTCTATTCCGGCTGGAGTGGCTCAGTTGATTAAGTGTCGTCCTACACACTGAAAGGTTGGGGTTTCAATCCCTGGTTGGGCACATACAGAAGACAACCAATCCATGTTTTTCTCTCACATCAGTGTTTCTGTGTCTCTCTCACTCCCTTCCTCTCTCTAAGCATGTCCCTCTCTCTAAGCATGAGGATTTAAAAAAAAAAAAGTAAAGAAAAGAAAAAATGTTTCTAGTCAATTAAAATGAATACTTAGGTTTCATGTTTATTCTAACCTGATATCTGTGCAGTTTTTTTCCAATATTTTATAATTTGTGTTAAGACCTTTTGCCTTGTTAACTCTGTCTCAGTAAGGTTTTATTAAATCTTCCTGGTGTACTATGAGTTAAATAAAGGCCTAAGATAGAGCTGATGTTTATTTCCTTTTTAATGCCTGTGTGTTAAAACTTATTTGACTGTTTTAGAAATTTTTTCACACTTAGTTCCTGCTTTGGAAATCAATCAGGATGTTTATTTTGCTCTGATCTTTCTACATTTCCAGAGTATTCTATAACTGGGAGAGAAGAATAGCTACTTACTAACTGACCTTCTAAACCTTTGTCTACAGATTCCTAAAGTAATACTAAAATAGTTCATGATTTTTTTAAAGGTTTAATTCCGATAATATAATAAACTAGAGGCCTAGTGCACAAATTTCTTATTTTTTTTTTTTAAAGTATGACCCTTGGGTCATCATTCTGTATTTTATTGATTTTTTACAGAGCGGAAGGGAGAGGGATAGAAAGTCAGAAACATCGATGAGAGAGAGACATCGGATCAGCTGCCTCTTGCACGCCCCCTACCGGGTATGTGCCCGCAGCCAAGGTACATGCCCTTGCCGGAATCGAACCCGGGACCCTTCAGTCCGCAGTCCGACGCTCTAGCCACTGAGCCAAACTGGTCTCTGCTCCAGTGCACAAATTTCTTGTACGAGTAGGGTCTGTACAGGCTGCCGACCAGACCTTCTTCCCATGGTTGGCTGGCCGGCCCCGCCCCCTGGTCGAACTTTCAGTTGAGGGTACAATTTGCTTGTTAGGCTTTTATTATAGAGGATTATTTTTACTAGAAAAGGTGAAATTTCCAAGAATTATGTGAACAGAACAGTCAGAAAAGCAATGGAAGTTTTTGCAAAGGGTGTTATCAGTACTAGGACCTCTTTTTCGTTATCCTTCATCCTTTCAAGATCCCACAGTAACAAAAAAGGTGTAAGGGTTAGTTTGTTTTTCAGAATCTTGGGAAATGTTACTGATTTCTGGCTTTACAGCTGGTTCATGGGTATCAGAGGAATGGCTCAAAAATGGACATTCTGAACCAGACTTACATGAAAAAAAGAAAACCCTTCTTATTTTTCATGATTTTATTAGAGGAAATTTGGAAATTATAATACAAAAGAGGAAAATGAAATTGCCCATAATTTCTCTACATCCCCAAACAAACAAAAATAATTTGAAATGTACACTCTGGTACCTGGTAGAAGCTCATTACATATTAGTTCTTAGTATGTACAATATAGCCCTCATTTTAAGATAATTTAATAAACAAATATGTATCTGTTCATAGAAAAAGACTGAAAACTGCCAGTCACTGTATTTTAATAACAATTGTCTCTGATAGAAGAATTTTCTTGTGTTTGTATTTTCCGAACTTTTCTCCATTGAGATTGAAAAAGTGTATTTGTCTTGTAATGCTTTTTCCATTTCCTCCCTAAATTGACCCAGAAAAAAAACTTTTTTAAGTATGCTGAAAACACAGGGAGAATGTGTGCCAAATGAACTTGAATGCTCTGTGAATAAAATTTATGTTTTAAAATCCAAGGAAGGGGAAGAAGGGAACATACCTGAATGGTGCCTCCAGTTTATGTCAAGTGCTATGCCAGGCACTTCATAAAAGTATTTCATTTAATCCTCATAAGAACCTCATGAGGCAGATATTATTACTTTCCTTATTTTATGTAAAAGGAAAGAGGCTCAGAGAAAGGAAGGAATTTGTTCAAGTTCACACCACTAGTAAGCAGCAGGACTAAAATTAAAACCTAGATGTGTCTGCTCCCAAACCACTTTGCCTCAAGCAAGTGTAAAGAGGTTGTATAAAGATTGCTAAACTAGGGAATCTAAACCATGTGCAAAGATGCTAAGCTTTGTTTTTTTACCAATATTTCTTTTTAAGAGAAGACTGAAGTGTGTAACTCTCCATCATTAGATATGTCTAGGAAAAATGATAGGGAACATTAAGAATTTTAGTCCTAGTCAAGACAGGAAGACTGAGGGACTGACAGAGTATAATTATTAGCTGTATTCTGCAAGATTCATGGAAAACTAAAAGCCCCAGTGGTAGAGAGCCCCAAGGTTATGGGGTCAAAACATTCATCTTTGGAGCTCACTAAAGCTATTTTTGCAGCCAGTGATAAGGCTGTAGGCAGCAAGGGTAGGCAGGATGCCTAAAGGCTTAGTCCATTTCCATCTCCAAATAAGGAGGTACAGAGAAGATACCTTTCTTGAATAGGTAGGAAGGGAAAAATGAGACAGAAAGTGCTGTCAGCCTCATTCACATTCTGCATAATATGAAATAATGCATTTTGAGAGAAGCATCCAGTTACATTGAACCAATATCTGTCTAGTAATTGGAGAATCAGCTTCCTAATTTGATTTCATATAAAGGTTCCAAGGGTAATTTTATTTTGAAAAGAATCAGAAGACTAAGGGAAGCAACATAATCCTGCAGGTAAAGTGTTAAGCTGGGCTGACAGTTGTGGTTCTCTTGCCAGTGTACGTGATCATTGGCTGTCATTTAACCCTCCAGCTTTTTACTTTCGTTATCTGTAAAATGGAGACAACCATTTCACAGAGAGATTGTGAGAGCTTTTGTGAAAAGGAAAAAATTTTGAATGGAAATATTCCAGGTAGTTAATCCTTGAAACCCATTTTGGAAGGGAATTTGCCTCATTGAAGAAGGCAGGAATCACTCTTGTCTCTCTCCTGTTTTCTAAAACCATAGAAATGAATGAATGATAAGCATTAGGTGGCATTTTATGCAGCAGAAGACCCAGTACCATAGTGGGTCAAATCACTGGCCTACCCAGCTCACCAACTACTCAGTGGTACTTGATGAGAAAATATGGACTGTGGTCCTCCATTGAAGTTTATACACAGGATAGCTTATTTGCCTTTATTTCTTCATGATCTATATATGTGAATATATTTAAGGACTTTTAGACATGTATAACCTTCAAGTAATAATTTCTACATATTTACATTCTGAAAAGAAATTTTTAAAAATATTGTTCTCTTTCGGCCATTCCTCCATAATATAAATTTAAAAGTAATAGAAACCTGTCAATTTGGAACCATAATCAAATAGCACAATCATTAATTAAATTCCTGCCTAAGAAAAATCAATATTTCTCTCTTCTCAGACCAACTGAACGTGAGCGAACAGAAAGACTAATTAAAACCAAATTAAGGGAAATTATGATGCAGAAGGATTTGGAGAATATCACATCCAAAGAGGTAAGAGACCTTAAGTCCTCATTGTTTCAAGGCCAGGTAGGGGTAGGATAGGTATGGGGCTAAAAATGGTGAGTGATTGAAAAGTACAGAGAGACTTTATAGAAATTAGTATAATATGTCATCTTTGTTTCAGATACGAACTGAGTTGGAAATGCAAATGGTTTGCAACCTGAGAGAATTCAAAGAATATATAGATAATGAAATGATAGTGATTCTTGGTCAGATGGACAGTCCTACACAGATATTTGAGCATGTGTTCTTGGTAAGTTTTGGGGCCCTTTTAAGTGGTGTGCCAAAGATAGTCCATACCAACCCATGGGGAAGGGACAACTGTTAAATTTTATTATATTTAAGTAAAATGTAACAACATCAAAAACAAAGATAATAAATACTCATCAGTTTCTAATTTTTTTTACTATTATCTGTGCTCTTACATTTATTTACATCTATTGTGTGGTGGTGATGTTATATAATGGTGAGTTTCTGCTCATCTATTCCCAATTTCTCATTCAGTGATTTCATAAGATTGACTATGGTGGGAAAATTTACACCAAGGAAACTGGCAAATAATACAAATCAGGCCTTCTCCTTCCTTCTCCCTCCCCACAATGGGTTATTAAATATCTCATCTGTTCTCTTCATAATAGTCAAAGTAATTAAAACAGACCAGTCTATAATAGTTTTCTACAGTGTACCCAACTAGGATGATCCTTTAAGATCATTCTTTCAAGTCCGCCAAATGTGTCGTAAGGTCGGGGATATCTGAGCAAAGCAAGTGGGAACTACTTACAATGAGAGGCTATTGGATTTTTAAGCATTTTGAACCTTGTAGCTACATTTTGAGTTCCGAATACTTTTTTTGATTACTAAAAATTTGGTGATTTAAAATTGTTCTTTATAGTTCTTGAACATTCATTAACTTGTAATTAGCCCAAGAGGACCTCTCCGACAGATAAATTGGGAAAGCTTCTAAAATCCTAAATATGAAAGAGTTCTAGTTTTTGCCGAAACCGGTTTGGCTCAATGGATAGAGCGTCGGCCTGCGGACTAAAAGGTCCCAGGTTCAATTCCGGTCAAGGGCATGTACCTTGGTTTCGGGCACATCCCCAGTAGGGGGTGTGCAAGAGGCAGCTGATCGATGTTTCTCTCTCATCGATGTTTCTGACTTTCTATCCCTCTCCCTTCCTCTCTAAAAAAATCAATAAAATAGTATTTTTTAAAAAGAGTTCTAGTTTTCATCTGTGTGTAGTAGTGGGAACAAGGTTAACTAGGACAATTAAAATTGGGGTGTGAGGGGGACTGGAAAGATGCCAAAACCTCTGTGGGTTTTTTGTTTGTTTTTATGCTCATCCTAGGATATGTTTATTGATTTTTAAAAAGAAAGGAAGAGGAGAGAGAAACATCGTTGAGAGAGAAAAACAATATCATTCAGTTGCCTCCCTTATGTGTCCCGCCTATGGATCAAATCTGCAATCTAGGTACGTGCTCTGACTGGGAATCAAGCCTGAAATCTTTTTGGCATACAGGATGACACTCCAACCAACCGAGCCACCAGCCAGGTCAAAACCTTGTTTTTTATTCTATTTTCCACACTCTTTGACCAAAAATGCTAACAAGGAACTAAATTCGATTGATTTGAATTTCACTTCTTTCTCTGGTGAGGACATTTGTGAACTGTGAAATAATTAGGAGCTGGTAAACAAGAGAGAAGAATAAATGCACAGGAACTGACTAAACTGAATCATCGCACCCCGAATATTCAAGAGTTTATTTCACCCAACAGTCAAGCTTTGTGTCATGGAGAGCTTGTGCTCTGAATTAACTTGTTGACACTCCAGAGCAAGGATGTCAAACTCGCAGCATGCCTCATTTATTTGGCCTGTGTTAGCCTTTTAGTTGGATATGCTTGCTCTAGAATATGAGTACTACAAAGTGATTCATAGTGGTATATAGCTATGAAATTACTCATGAAAAGCTGTGAGCTAGGAAGGGAGCTTCTTTCTATTACTTGAATATGACCATTGCTATTTCTGGATACGGATCATACAGCAAAGCTCTCATTGACCTTTTCATTTGTAAAGCATCTGTCTTTGTTGTCTTTTGTGTATACTTCCATGAGGATTCAGATATTCCCTGCTCTTGTATTATTGGAAAGAATTTTTGTGTTATATATAGAAAACTTCTGAGTCATTCATTCAAATGGACCTTGTCCCCAATTGTCATGTATCGTGACATTATTATGAAGGGCAAATGCCCATAGCCACAGTAGCTCATGTTTGAAAGTGACCAGCACTATAAACTTAAATTCTCCATTTAGCTTGGATTTTATACCTAAAAGGACATAGACATGAATATCAAATATAGTCCATATCTGACTGATCAGCCTGTTTAATTTCAGTCATACTTCCCCATGTCTCTGATGCTACCTCTTCAATAATTATCTTCTTCTTACCCCCCCCCTTCAAATGGTATATTTTAGGACATATAAACAAATTTTAATAGTACTTTAAACAGAAAGAACAGTCCATTTTTAATATGTATCAACTAGTGGCCCGGTGCACAAAATTTGTGCACGGGGGGGGGGGGGGGTTCCCTCAGCCCAGCCTGCACCCTGCACCCTCTCCAATCAGGGACCCTTTCGGGGATGTCTGACTGTTGGCAGTCAGAGATGTCTGACTGTTGGCAGTCGGACATCCCTCTCACAATCTAGGAACACTGGCTCCTAACTGCTCACTGGCCTGCCTGACTGATTGCCCCTAACCCCTCTGCCTGCCTGCATGATCGCCCCTAAGCACTTCTGTCTGCCTGATCACCCCTAACTACCTCTGCTTGCCTGTCTGATCACCCCTAAGTGCTCCCCTGCTGGCCTGATTGCTCCTAACTGCCTCTGCCTTGCCCCACACCTGGGACCCAGTCTTCCCTCCCTCTGGCTAGCTATAGGCACCCAGGACCTGGGCCAGCTTCACTCAGGCCGGCCACAGCCACAGGCAGCTGCAGGCATCCAGGACCACAGGGCATGCAGCCTAACCCCAGGGCCGGAAAGGACCTGCCCCTTGTGCCGCTGTGGTAGCCCTGCCCCTTGCACGCTGTCGCCCTGCCCCTTGCGCCACTGCCACTCCCACCCCTCGCACCACTGCCACCACTCTGCAGGGCCCCGGCCTGAGGAGCGGATGCTGCGCTGGTGGTCCCAGCCAGCCTGCGGTGCCCGTACTGTCCCCCCTGCAGGGCCCCACAGAGCGGCCTGGGGAGCGGATGCTGCACCAGTGGTCCCGGCCGGCCCACGGCACCCAAACTGCCCCCCTGTGGGGCCCCCGCAGAGCAGCGACGGCGCGAGGGGTGGGGCTGTGCCCCGCTTGACCCCGCCCCCCACTCCTGATTGGCTGGTAGCATAGCAAAGGTATGGTCACTTTTGCATATTACTCTTTTATTAGATAGGCTGTCCATATTTTTGGGAAAGGGAAACTATTCTGCTGCAGATACAATTCTGTTTTCAAGAGAATGGACATGATCTTTCTATTGTGAATATTTTTCTTATTTGAGAAAAAATAATCTTTCAAAATAGAGAATCCTGAAATTTAACTCTGATCCAACAAAACAAGTAGATGAACAGATTGTCTAAACATCTTATTGTTCTTTTTTCCCTGATGGCCTTTTCCTTTTGTTTGCACTACCATGTCCTGTGTCCAACCCCCTATATCTTCTCCAGTGAGTCTATGCCCAGCAGTTAACACGGAAAGAGATGTTATCCAAGTTGCGAATGGTGGTGGTAATTTTCTGCAAAATCATTTTATCATGTGCATAGCTGCCATGCCTGGAGTGCAAGTAGTTGTGTGAAGGGAGGCAGCAGGATTTCTCCCCTCCCTTGGAAGAATGTTCAGCTCTGCAGTGCACTACACAGAGATGTTTATTTGAAAAGGTGTCCAGCTGGTCTGAAGAAGAAACGTGTAGAGCATAGTTTAAAGAAAATCTTCAGCAAGAGGAGAGGATTCATTGGCTGGAAGCCAGACTATTTCCAGAAAAAGTTCTTCCACACCCTTAAGAGTATACTGTTTCTCTGAGCTGGAAGCTTTTGCCCAACCAAATCTCAACATCAACAGCTCTCCTGGAGGCTGGCCGATTTGGCTGAGAAAAAGCAAGATGTGAACAGAGACCCTTTGCAGAAAGGCAGGCAAGCTTTCTTAGTTCAACAAGGGAAACACAGGAGTACTGGACACACAACCAATAGTTTTGTTCATAAAAAAAAAGTCAGAATTTTACTGCTAGTATATTTTTTAAGATTTGACATTACAATATCCTTGAAAAATAGTGTTTATTTTTCCAAGAAAAATTAAGTCTCAAATTGGTGGTTACTTTTTTACAGTAGGTGCAGAGAAATGGAAGATATGTGAATAAGTCTGAAAATAATCAAATTGACTATTTTTATCATATTCATGATTTTCATCCCTCTACTAAAGATGTATAGGATAAAGGTAAAAGAGATCTTGAGCCTGGTTGCCACAATAATGAAAATTACAGAGTTGAGGCTGTAGGTGTGATGAAAAAGATATAGCCTGGGATATCAGTCCTTAATTGTGTCAAGTTGTATTGATTTGAGGAGAACCCCAGTACACTCTTTCTTATTTGCCATAAATGTGCTCTCCTATTCTATTTTGGTTGGATCAGTTGGACCCCAACAGGGCTATTTCCTGAAGATAACAATTGGGGGGGGGATCAGTCACTTGGGTCTTTGGGCCAGAGTACAGTGTAGGGGAACCCAGGGTGAAAAGATAGAAATGAACTTAGTTAAAAATGTATTACAGTCCCAAGATTTCATTTTACATTTCAGGAATATTAGAAAATGCTTTGCATAATTACATAGAACATAGTGAAAAGCCCCGTGGAATTAAGTCATTATAAGCCTGAGAAGCAGAGAAAAAGAGGTTGAATCTGTGGAAGACCCAGGAGGCCAATGTAAATGGCATTTGCATTGAGGGCAGAAAAGTAATTACACCACATAGACTCCAGTTCTTTCTTTCAGGTTGAACTTGAAGCAGCCATAACCACAGCCCACATCACATTGCACAGGCTTCACGCGACAGCAGCCAGAGCTTTTAGTTTGTTTCTGGATATGTGTCATTTCGGATTGTCAGGTTGAATTTTCTCAGACAGGTAGATAAAAACCATGAACTTTCCCCATCACGTCAGGGTTATTTCCACTAGATGGACAGAGTTCCTCTCAGAGGATTTAGATTTCTAAATTAAGGAGTTAGGGATCACATTTCCCTGGTTCCAGTTTAGCCACTCAACCCTTGAGCATTACTTGACTTCTTTCTCCTTGAAGTCCTTTGTAGTTCTTGCCATTTTCTTTGCTGTCAGAGCTGGTTTTCTAAAGTTGAGCCTAAAGCCTTCTGAACCTTCCATATTTTTGGAAAGCAAGTCAGCTGAGCCCTACTCTGTAGAAAAGATCAGTTGTTCATCACTTACTGGAACCTCGGTACAGTATCCTTGAGATCTTCCAGTTAAATGGCTAAATTACATTTCACTTGCAATATTGTAATAGTGCTTGCATAACACTTAACAATTTTCACAGTGCCTTATTTATGTGTTACATTTAATCACTCAACAAACATTTGTTGATCCTCTTTATTGTGCCAGCCATGAGCGTAGATATTTGTGGAGTGTGATCTAATTTCATAAGGAAGGAGTAATGACCTATATCAGATAGATACTCACAGAAGACCAAAGGGATAAGGATGCAAAAGTGACCCTTGAATTAGACAATTGGAAAATTCATTAGTAACATTAGCAAGAATGATGAGGGCAGAAGCCATAATGCTGTGGATTGAGACTCATGGGAAATGAGGAATTAGAGGAAGTGTTAGATTATGTTTCTGTGAAACCGGTTTGGCTCAGTGGATAGAGCGTTGGACTGCGGACTGAAGGGTCCCGGGTTCGATTCCGGTCAGGGGCATGTACCTTGGCTGCAGGCACATCCCTAGTGGGGGGCGTGCAGAAGGCAGCTGATTGATGTTTCTCTCTCATCGATGTTTCTGACTTTCTATCCCTCTCCCTTCCGCTCTGTAAAATAAAATAAAATTAAATTAAAAAAAAAAGATTATGTTTCTGTGAAACTCGGCTATGAAGGGAAGGGGGAAAGGACAGTGTGTAGAGGAGGATTTCGAATGAAGAGAAGATTTTTCCATTTTAATATGTGAGAAACTGTTTGTTGGCTTGTAAAAGGCAGACATTTATTTCCCACAGTTCCAGAGGCTGAAAGTCTGCCATCAGGACGCCTGCAGGTTCAGTGAGGGCCCTCTTCTGGGTTTCAGCAGTCTCTGTATTCTCACATGGCAGGAGGAATTGGAAGAAACTATATATTTGTAATTTAAGGAGGAAAGTACTCACTAGATGTACAGAACTATGTGGGGGTGGGGGAGTAAGAGAATTCCATTTTATAGATAAGGAAAAGGAGGACATGTTAAGTAGTTTGTCTAATGTCTCACAGTAGGAACCGGTTTCAGACTTGAACCCAAGTCTTCCAATGCTATTCCATTTAACTCAAATAATTTTAAAGTGTAACAGAACTATTATGAAACAGAATATTCACATGGCCTCAAAGATTGCTTACACCTAAAATGACTACTTGTAAAGCAAACTCTACAATAGAAGGATGTAGCAGACACAAAGATACTACCAAGAATTCAAAGTCAGCATGATAAATAATGGGACAAAGTGACAGTATGTGCCTCATGATTTGATACAGTAGGAAGTACAAAACATCACCCTTGTAATATTCTTGCCAAGAATACTTGACCTAAATTTAGTTATCAGGAAACAATCAGAAAAATCCAGATTGTGGGCAATTTTCCCAAGGTTACAGACCTGTAGTCTATTAAAATGTTAATGACATGAAAGATAAAATAAAGATAAGGGTGAACTGTTGTAAATTAAAGGAGATAGAGATATGACAACTAAATGCAAGGTATGATTCTTAATTGAATGAATATAAAGTATATTTTGGGTTTTTTTAAAATATATGTTTTTATTGATTTCAGAGAGGTAGAAACATCAATGATGAGAGAAAATCATTGATCAGCTGCCTCCTGCATGCCCCCTATTGGGGATTAAGCCCACAACCCGGGCATGTGCCTGGACTGGGAATTGAACCATGACATCCTGGTTCATGAGTCTACACTCAACCTCTGAGCCACACCCCACAAGGCTGAAGTATATTTTTTAAGGACAGTTTTTGAAATTCAGATATGTATTGATGTTATCTTTCTTGATTATAAAAATGGAATTACGTAAGAGAATTTTTTGTTCTTAAATGATACATGGTCAAGTACTGAAGTAAAGTAATGATGCTCAAATTACTTTTAAATGGTTCGGGGTGGGGGGATTAGGACATATACTGAAAGAAAGGGAAGAGGAAACAGAAAGCAAATGTGTCAAAATATTAAAAATTGATGTATCTTCCAGATAATCTATAGAACCTCCTTAAATTTTGTGTATCCTGTTTTCCTCATTTATTTTTACAGAAGCTGCTCTTTCTCTCTTTCTCTCCCTCCCTCCCTCCCTTCTCCCCTCCCTTCCTCCCTCCCCCCTTTCTCCCTCCCTCATGAAACATAATGCACTAGAAAGAGTGTGGGCTTTAGACTGAAATCTAGGTTTAATTCATAATAATGCCATTTTGTTTACTCAACAATGTTTATTGAATCTCTGCCAGGTGTCAGTCAGTATACTGGCACTTCCATAGGGAACAAGAGAAGCTTACATTACAGTGGAAGAGAGGTAGTAAATAAACATATAAATAAATATACAAACAATTGCAATACATGCTTTTGAAAAAGTCAGAGTACTGTAAACAAGAATAACAGACATTTAACTTAGATTGGAGAATGGTCAGAGGTCAGAGATATATTTCCATCATTGTAATCTTGAACAGAAATTATTTTAATTCTCTGAGGGTTGGTTTTCTTATCTATGAAAATGAAGGTAACTTTATCATTTGTGAAAACTGAACATGATAACATACAAAGTACCTGGCACATAGAGAGGAAATTCAGTGATGGCGTTCTTTTTAGAAACTGCTTCATCCCTCACAGGACTCCTGTTTAAATATTGTATTTGGTTAATGTGCTGGTACTCCCTAACCCTGTCACTTTGGTTTCACAGGGCTCCGAATGGAATGCCTCTAACTTAGAGGATTTACAGAACCGAGGGTAAGCATCACTGTTTTATTTTTACCGTTTCCAGCCCAAGAGGTGTCAGTGAATTACGTTACACTCTAGAGTTGCTTCCTGTTGATTCTAATCAAGTTCAGTCTAATAAGAATTAAAACTGCTGTTCTCCCACTGTTTCGTCCTCCTACCCACCATGAAAGATCACTGTTTCGGTAGTAAGGCTTTCAGAAACAAATGTGTAAGCCTTTCCTGCGGTTTAAAAACAAATGCAGTTATTAGTTCCTTTAAAAAAATTTTTGTGGGTTTTTTTAGAGCAGTTTAAGGGTTCACCGCAAACTTTAAGGGAAGACAGAGATTTTCCGTACACTCCTGCCCCAACACATACTTAGCCCCCCCGTTATGAGTGTCCCCCACCAGAGTGGTGCATTTGTTATAATGGAGGGCCCTACATTGAGACATCATAGTCACCCCAACCCATTAGTTTACGATTCACTGTTGGTTGTTGTACATTCTGTGGCTTTGGACAGATGTATAATGTATCCATCATTACAGTATTACAGAGTATTTTCACTGCCCTAAAAGCCCCCTATGCTCCGTCCATTTATCCTCCCCACTTCCAACCCCAGCAGCCACTGATCTTTTTGCTGTCTCTATAGTTTTACCCTTGGTCCCTATTTTTATGTAAGAATATACAGAACTGCATATGTCAGTTTCACAGCTGTCTGTTCAGTGTTTATTGAGTATCTTCTGTAGGTCTCACATAGTGCTCGGTGCTGGAGATCCAAAGGTAAATAAACCCTAGCCAGGTGGCTCAGTTGGTTGAAGCAAATGCACCAAAAAGGTTGTGGGTTGGGTTCTTGTCAGGGCACACACCTAGGTTGCAGGTTCGATTCCAGGTTAGGGGAGTGTACCAGAGTCAACCGATAGATATTTCTCAGATCGATGCTCTCCCCTTCCCCCATCCTCTCTTTAAAAATCACTAAAAACACATCCTCAGGTGAGGATTTTTTTTTAAGTGTACAAAGATAAATGAGACTCAGTAAGTTACTTGTAGACTAAGTAGATTAAAAATGGATAAGCTGCCGAAGCCGGTTTGGCTCAGTGGATAGAGCGTCGGCCTGCGGACTGAAGGTCCCAGGTTCGATTCCGGTCAAGGGCATGTACCGTGGCTGTGGGCACATCCTCAGCAGGGGGTGTGCAAGAGGCAGCTGATCGATGTTTCTCTCTCATCGATGTTTCTGACTTTCTATCCCTCTCTCTTCCTCTCTGTGAAAAATCAATAAAATATATAAAAAATAAAAAATAAATAAAAATGGATGAGCTTCTGAAATTGAACAAGAATGACCTACCTTGAATAAGGAAATGAACTCCTAAACTGTATGGTATTTGAATTTTATTGTAGCAATTGAGACCACAGTGAACATTCAGCAAGTAAAAAGCTATTGCCATTATTTCCTTTTTATTTCTTAGCTATTGCCTAAGTTTTTTATTGAACTTGGCCGTAGCAGGTCACATCATCCCAACAAGAGAAGAGAAAATCTTGTCTGGAAATTGGCTAACTCTTCATTGTAGACAGAGATAAGATCTACTGAGGCTCACGGAGGCTGGTTACGGGCTGCCTGTTTTCCCAGCTCCAAGTCAGCCTCCTGGTTATCTGTAGCATGATTAAATGCATACTCCCTACTTTTCCCCCAGAAGAAAGGTATGTCATAATTGCTAAAATGAACTTGGAGCAAGACTGAAGCCAAATAATTATAAAAAGAGTTCCAGGGGAGGAAATCTGGTTACTTAATTTAAGATATGGAAATAAGTAGAGCTTGGAAAGTTTAAATTGATAAGAATTAAGTCTAGAGTTCTTAAAAGCAGAGACTCTATCTTAGTTTTGTATAAAACATACATCTCCCTAGCTCAGAGCTTTATCGGATACTCAGTAAATGTGAAGGGATGATAGAAAAATGAGGTTAGCTTATAGGAAACTAGCACCTAGATACAGTGTTTAATATGAAACCTGAGATTTGATATAGCAGTGCTTGGAAATGCATTGGAATCCCATAACACATACATCCACTTTGACTTTTTACTTACAACCCCTGCTTGGAGATGAGACCTATTAATCTCATTTACTACTGAAAAGGCTAAATTATAAAATGCAGGTTTTAAAAGACAGTATGGTTGGATGTTTAGATATTAACTTAGATCTTATTTCTTAAATTTATTAAACTTTAGTGAGTGAAGAATTACAGTTCCGGATATATACCCCAAAACATATGCCTATGGATGAATTAAGGGATTTTCAAGTATAATTTTTATATTAAGGCTATTTTCACTAATCTACTGACTTTAGGGCCCCAAGTAAAGTGCTACTTCATATAGAGATGGCAAAGAAATTTCAAGTGTCAATTCCAATTGGAAGTAGCTGCCTAAAGCTCTATAATGAAAAGGATTGGGAAGGCCCATTTTACCATGATCCATTACTGAAGTTTGAAATTGGAGGTGGAAGGTTCTTCTTCTTCTTTTTAGTTTTTTAAAAATATGTTTTAGAGAGAGGAAGGCAGACGGATAGAAGATAGAAACATAGATGAGAGAGAAAACATCAGTCAGCTGCCTCCTGCACTCTCCCTACTGGTGATCAAGCCCACAACCCGGGCATTTGCCCCAACCGGGAATTGAACCCGGGACCTCTTGGTCTATGGGTTGTCACTCAGACACTGGCCAGGCGTGCATTTTTATTTTAAATAAAATAAGTGTGCTTGCTCATGTTTTTTCTGACAGTTTTTTTACCTATGTTTTTGTTGATTTGAGAGAGAAAGGAAAGAGAGGGAGAGATAGAAACATTGGTGATGAGAGAGGGTCATTGATCAGTTGCCTCCTGCATGCCTCCTACCGGGCATGGAGCCTGCAACCTAGGCATGTGCCCTGACCAGGAATCGAACTGTGGCCTCCTGATTCATGGATTGTTGCTCCACCACTGAACCATACTGGCAGGGCCTTTTCTGACAAGTTTTATTGAGAGAGAATATATATACCATACAGTTCACCCACGGAAAATATATACTTCAGTGGTGTTTAGTACATTGACAATTGTGCAGCAAGCAATTTAAAACATTTTTTCAACGCAAAAAGAAAGCCTATATTCTTTAGCTGCCTCTATTCCCTTCTTTCCCCTAGCCTCTTAGAAACTACTAATCTACTGTCTGTCTCTAGATTTGCCTATTCTAGACATTTCATATACTGTAAATGGAATCATACAGTATGTGGTCTTTTAAGAACTTTTTAGCTTAACGTTATATTTTAACATTTATTAATGTGATAGCATGTATTGTTAGTACTTCATTCCTTTTTTTCTTGCCAAATAATATTCATAATATATCACATTTAATTTACCCATTCATCATTTGGTGGACATTTAGCTTGTTTCCTCTTTTTGGTTATTTTAAAAACTGAGATGAACAATCATGTACAAATTTTTAGATAGACCTCTGTTTTCATATCTCTTGAGTTTCTGCCTAGGAGAGGCATTGCTGGGTCATATGGTAACTCTATGTTTAACCTTTTGGGGAACTATTAGACTTTCCCAAGTTGCACGTGCTTTTTAAGTTAAAAGGAAAAATCATTTCTGGTAATAAACATTAACAGATTCAAATGCTAAGTTAACAGATTCAAATCATATCCCAGAACAATTTTGGTCTCCTCACCTAACCACAGAACTGGTCAGCTACGGCTCTCCCTTCCTGTAGTCATTTTTCTGACTTTGGAAATGGGTTTGTAGAGCCCTCCCTATATGCGGTTCTGAGAAGGAAGCAGTGTCTGCAGAAAAATGAGGGAGCCTGTGCTGTGTTGTTAGAGTAAGCTCCAGTGATATCGAAGTTCACACAGCACTGAGAAAAGATAACCCTTTGGCAAACTAAACCCAAGCATTTATTGAGATTGTGCAGGGAGACAGATAGCAGAAAAATTTCTTGATACAGAAACCCTTTCCTGCAGCCTCTCAGCAGAGGAGAACTCTCAGACACATCTGCTGCCATAGCAGCCAGGAATGCAGCCTAGAGAGTTGAGAGAGTTTCAAGTCCAACTTTCCTCTGACCCTCCCAGCTCTGGCCTCATTTGCATTTCATAGTTTAGAGAGAGTAGGAGAGCAAAACCTGACAATCTGGCATTTAGGAAGATAGGAAATTTCTCCTGTTTTTTGTTTGTTTCTTGAGATACATAATTTAATACAAGTGACTTCCAAAGAATAAATTATATTGCTGGTAATTTTAGTGACTAAAGAGGAATTGTCCCTCATGGGCCTCAGGCTGATTCTTTTGAGTAAAATACAAGACGTGTTTTCAAAAAACTATCCAAGATGAGATTGTGTAACTACGTAAACGGAAATGGAATTTAGATGTTCAACTTGGTAGACAGCTTTTCTCCCAGTAACTCCCTGGTGCCCAGGTGTGCCCAGGACCCTGTTACACAGTTTCTGTACTAAATAAGTATAGCCTCTTAGTTTGTTAGATTTCTTCAGTATTTTGGTATTTAATTTCAGCATAGGGAATAAAAAGTTGTAAATAAGAAAAGCAGTGCTGGAAATTGGATTTAGCCTGAATAGTAGAGCCAATTTCTCCCTTGGTTTTTTTTTGCAGGGTGCGGTATATTTTGAATGTCACTCGAGAGATAGATAACTTCTTCCCAGGAGTCTTCGAATATCATAACATTCGGGTATATGATGAAGAGGCAACGGATCTGCTGGCTTACTGGAATGACACTTACAAGTTCATCTCTAAAGCCAAGTAAGTAATGGGTCTCGAACACATTCTTACCCTCGTTCTGTGTGCACCACTAAACCCAAGGCTGGGGCCTGAAAGCTATAGATAATTACTGAGAGTACTCCGGAAAAAGGAAGTAAAGAAAAAAACGAAAGCCCTGGCTGATGTGGTTCAGCTGGTTGGGTGTCGTCCAGTGCACCAAAAGGTAGCAGGTTTGATTGCCAGTCAGGCCACATACCCCAGTTACAGGTTTGATCCCTGGTCAGGGTGCAAAAAGAGGCAAATGATCAATGTTTCTGCTCACATCAATGTTCCTCTCTCTCTTTTCCTCTCTGTATAATCAGTTTTTAAAAAGAAGACTGAGCCTGGCTGGGTTGGCTCAGTGGATAGAGCATCAGCCTGCAGACTGAAAGGTCCCAGGTTCAATTCTGGTCAAGGGCATGTACTTGGTTGTAGACACATTCTCAGTGGGGGGTGTGCAGGAGGCAGCTGATCGATGTTTCTCTCTCATTGATGTTTCTAACTCTCTATCCCTCTCCCTTCCTCTCTGAAAAAAATTAATAAACTATATATTTTTAAAAAATATATGACTGAGATTTTTTAATCCTCAGGGAAAGATTACTAGTGACTTAATACTTTTCCTGTAATTAGATGAAGTCCCTGAAAGATGATCTCATGTTGGCTAGTTCCATTGGGCACAGAATTAGAGTCTATAAACTTAAGCTGCAGCTAAAGAAATAGAAATGAGAGAAGGGAGAAATTCTGAATTAAATGCTTAAGTTGCCAATGGAGACATTTTAAAGTTGTATAATTGACAATATTCCACACAGATAGAATACTGGGTCCTCCTCTTTATAAACAAGATCTTTGGAAATCTTTTCTCTTTTTTTTTTTTTTTTTTACTTTACTTTTATGATACTCTAAATAGTGAATTTTTTCTCTGGCCTTTCCATTGATGTCTTACTTAAATTTAAATTTTTAATTACTCCTTTTAGTGACGCTATTTAATTATTTTAATTTAGTATTTAGTATTAATAAGTCAGTGCTCATTTTTTTATATGTCTTACTGATTTTAGAGAAAAGGAAAAGGAGAAAGAGAGAAACATTGATGTGTGAGAGAAACATCGATTGGTTGCCTCCCTTACATTCTCTAACTGGGGGTCAAAGCCACAACCTAGATATGTGCCCTGACCGGGAATCGAACCCACAGCTTTTTGGTGTATGGAATGACCAATTGAGCCACCTGGCCAGGCTCAACACTCATTTGTTTTTTAAGTCCCTGGAGATTTCCTATTTATGCCTTCAATAGAGGGAGCATAGCATGTTGGCCATGCTCCCTTAGGGGGGATCACATTCAAATCATGTCTGGCAGGTGACAGTTACTTCTGTTTATAAAGTTCTCCTTTAAGAATGATTCCATACTTCTCTTAAGGACTTTCATGATGAGGATATTCTTCCTTTTAGTTACCTAAATTCCCATACCCTAGCTTTGAGCTCATTCTCTTAGTCTCTAGCCAGCACCTAAAAGAGCGCTTTATATTCTTCAAGAACATCCTATTTAATAAAAGACCATTATGCAAATTGACCATACCTCCAATCAAGCCACACCCACAAGCCATGTCCACCAGCAAATCAGGATTAATTTGCCAATTAACACCCAACCAAGATGGCTGCTGCCGGAGGCTGGAAAAAGCCTTGCCAAGAGGCTTTTTCAGGCCTTGGGCAGCCAGGGGGCCAGGGCGGAGCCAGCCAGCCAGCAAGATTGGCCACATGGTAATCGCTGGCTGGGGTCCCGTGCCCAAGGACAAAAGCCTCGGCCAGAGGCTTTCGGCCTTGAGCCACAGGTGAGCCATCAGTAGGATATCCCCTGAGGGCTCCCAGTATGTGAGAGGGGGCAGGTTGGGCTGAGGGACCACCCACCCCCAGTGCACAAATTTCATGCACCAGGCCCCTAGTCCTATATAATAAAAGAAAAACATGCAAATTTGACCGTACCTTGGCTCCTGATTGGCTATTCTACCAGCCAATCAGGAGCAGGGGCGGGGCCAAGTGGCACAAGCGCTGGGCCCTGGGGGTGGAGATGAAACGGCAGTGGTGGCGAGCACCCAGCCCCCGGGCACTGTGCGGGGGAAGCGGTGGTGGCAGTGGCAGGGAGTGCCCCTGGGCGCTGTAAGCAGAAGTGGCGGTGAGCGCCCAGCCCCCAGGGCCGGGTGGTCGTAGGCAGCCGGGGCTGAGCTGAGCAGGGCAATGGCCAGGTGCCCAAGGCCTAAAGCCTCACTTGGGCAGGCTGAGGGTGAGCCATCAGTTGGACATCCCCTGAGGGCTCCCAGTATGTGAGAGGGGGCAGGTTGGGTTGAGGGACCACCCACCCCCAGGGCACAAATTTCGTGCACCGAGCCCCTAGTTCTATATTATTAAATTATTAGAGGCCCAGTGCATGGATTCATGCACATTGAAAGGAAATTAATTAGAAGGTGGCTGGGGGGCAGGACTGGGTGAGACAGGCCAGACACACCCTGGAGCAACCTCCTGCAGTCCCTCCCCAGCCACACGTGGGGTAGCGCTGGAGTTCAAAGGGTGTCTGCGGAGTGAGCAGGGTTCCTCCAGCAGGTGAGGTCTCTTGGGCTGCCTTGCAGGGATTGGGCCAAAACAAGCAGTCCGACATCCCCCGGAGGGGGTTCCAGAGTGCAAGAGGGCACTCTGCAAAGTTGCTGTTGCGTGGCAGCTCCTATGTTGAACATCTGCCCCCTGGAGGTCATTGCACATCATAGCTGTTGGCTAATCAGCTGGTCACTTAGGCTGTTATATGTATAGATAGAGCTAGGCCTGGACGGCAATCAAAGTGTGAGTGTCTGGCGTGGAAGGGCAGGTCTTAGCTGACCTCTGGGCCCTGGGCAGCACCTGGACACCCAGACCCCCATGCTCCCACCTCCACCTGAATCACAGTGCCTGAGTCCCCACATGGAGATGCAGTGAGCATGCCGGACACTGCAGGGCAGGACACAGCGTGGGCCTCTGGGCCGCCCAGCTGTGCTGCATGGAAGCCAGGCAGACAGCGCACTCTCTCCCAGCTGACCTCACAGACCAGCTCCTGCACAAACCCATGGGGAGCCTGACTGGCCCCTACAGCCCCAGCGGCTGTAGCCTAGCTCACCTGGAAGATGCCACATTTGGGTGTGGGGCCGGCTCCTTGTGGCACGAGCCCTGGCGTCCAGGGGGAAGTGGGAGGGGGAGTGAGAGCAAGCTCAGCAGACACCCCATTCTCACCGCACCTCCATCTCTGTCACCACGGCCCCCAGGTAGCTAGCAAGAGGTTGCAGCCCCCCACCCAGGCACCGCAGGAGGTTGGTCACCGCCACCCATCCCCAGTTCTCCATCCCAGCCCAGGGCCCAGTCCCGATTGGGCAATCAGGGCCTGCCGGCCGCTGATCACCATCTACAAGGCAATCAGTCAGGGCTGGGCGGCTCGGCTCCCTCAGTGCCTGGGAGCTGGGTGGCGGCCCCACCCCCCGCCACTGCCGCTGGTTGCCATCTGCGAGGGTGATCAGCGGGGTGATCAGGTCTCCGCTCACATCCACCTTGGCCTGGCACCGCCTGCTCACCTGCTCCACCATCCTGCCATGGTCCTGCTCTTGTTGGGGCCCATCAGGGCCAGCAGTATCTCCACTGCCACCTGCTGCCTGTGCCACGTCACTGATGCCCACCATGTTTTGCGCCACCCCCTGGTGGTCAGAGGACATCATAGCAAGTGGTCGAACTCCTGGTTGAACATTTCACATATTAGACTTTTGTTATATAGGATTCCCAATAATAATGCCACCCATGACATGCTTACGATGTGCCAGGTACTTTACATGTATTCTCTCATGTAATATTTTCTAAAACCCAGGGAAGCAGATATTGTCATCCTTCTGTATAGATGTGGACAGACTATAGAGACAAAGTTCAGAGAAGTTAAGAAACAAATGATGAGGCTAGTACTTAAACCCAAGATTGTATAGGAATAGTCTAGTCCCTTAAGGAAAAGACCAGGCAAGTTGTCAGGGTCACAGCTGAAGGGGCTAGAGTTCAAGGTGAGGCCCCAGTCTCGGTGAAAAGAAAGGGTGATTTCAGCAGGGCTGGGATTAGGATGAGGTGCCCAGGTTACATTTAAGTAGACACTCACTTTCAGATTCCTGAGAGTGAGTGCCTCCTGGGTGGCAGGCACATTGGGCATCTTATGTGTTTTACCTAATCAGGGCCCTAAATTCCAGAATCTGCATATGGGTGAGTTTAGGGTTACTAATGTAATACCAGGCTTAATCTGGACAATCCAGCAATTCAGCATTGGGTGCCTCGTGGGGAGGCGGTAAGAGAGGGGGACTTAAATTGGGTTAGTTGAAAACTGACATCAGATCCTTCATTACATGAGTTAGAAGCCATCCACTTTTTGAAAAAGCCTAGTTCAATATGAATAAATGTTTTCATGGAAGTGGATTTTATAATTGCATTTTTCTTAAGCTTGTCCAAATTTGAACACTTTCCATGCCTGCAGGTATAGACCTGAAATTGTATGCGTTAAAGTTGTCAGAGCTTGATGGGAATATATTTCAACACAAGTCTAAACTTCAACCTGAGTCACTGTGCATTGGCTTCCCCATACAGTGTAGAGGAAAACCCTCTGGCTGTGGTCGGCAAACTGCGGCTCACGAGCCACATGCGGCTCTTGGGCCCCTTGAGTGTGGTTCTTCCACAAAATACCACAGCCTGGGCGAGTCTATTTTGAAGAAGTGGCATTAGAAGAATTTTAAGTTTAAAAAATTTGGCTCTCAAAAGAAATTTCAATCATTGTACTGTTGATATTTGGCTCTGTTGACTAATGCGTTTACCAACCACTGCCCTAAGGTGCCATAAGTGAAACAAGTATTTCCTAGTCCTTTGAGATAATCTAAGCACACAAACACACCACACCAACCTTAGGACACCAACATTTTTACATGTAATTGACAGGAGGTTAATCTTACCTTCTTTTGAGCTGTTTCAGTTACTGCAGACTGGTCTCTGCATTCCTATAGCTTATTTGGCTCACTCATTTTGGCACTGAAACGGGTGCCTCCTTGCCTGGATACTGAACTCCTCATGTCTCCTTCTCCACAAGGAAGCTTATCTATTATAATACAGTGAGCAAGTGAATAAATAAATTTCCCCTTTTAGGCTGACATGTGCATTTTTAAATTTATTGGAATAGCTACTTGGCAAGAATTCCAGACCATGACACTAGTGATAAGAGTAATCATTCTTTCCCAGATTTAAAAATGTTGTTCCTACTTATAGCTGACAGATCTAATCAGCAGATCCATAAGTTTGTTCACACATTTAGCAAATATCAGAAGGCTTATTCTGTGCCAGACATTGTGTTCTTAGCAGAATTAGCATAACCAGTAATGCTCCTATTCAAGATAGATAAACTCTGGTATGTTAAGATTGAAAGGTTTCGTTTTGTTTTTTAGTATCACCTTATGGTAACTTTGTTTTCTTGTTTTTCCACCCCATTAAAAAAGGGGGGTAGTTATGTATTCTGCCCTCCTTGCTGAAAAGGCCACGTGGTGCCTTTATCTCATGGTCCATCCAGTTCACGGGCTGTACAGCCAGTCCCTAGACAGAACATGGGTTGTGGTGTTGTGAAAAGTAATATCCGGGGCTGCATCTGAGTACAGAGGAGGATTCGTTTCACTTGGTTTGTGCTCTCCTCCAGGGTCAGGAACTTGAACTGGAAGCAATTGAGAACATTTGGGTAAATAGGTGAATCCCTGCCACACCTGTAACTCAAGAGTGTGCCAGCCATGAAGCATGCCCCTGGGGCCATGAAGGGACTGACCTTCATGGGGTCCAGTGACTACAGGGGTCCAGTCTCTAAATTGAAAATTCTCCCCTAGCATTCTGTGACCAGCTGTCATTTCAATTACCATTTTGAACTTTGTCTGCTTCTTCCACTGAATTCTACCTCTTAAGGAAAAAATGTTACTTTGCCTCTTAGTACTTTGTGCATTGTCTTCTATATGGTAAATGTTTGCTGAGTGAATTAAAGAGGCTTACTGTTAACAATGAATATTGTTGAATACACTAGAATTGCCTGCCTTCCTGTACGTTGATTATAGATGTATACAGGTCCACAAGGTGGGATGGATTGCATAGCAAGAAAATGGAAGGGCAGGACAGGAAACTTAGAAACATTTCGAACCCGGCTTTTAAAGTGTACTCACCATTGTGTTTTCCTCAATCCCCAAAATTAGGAAACATGGATCTAAATGCCTTGTGCACTGCAAAATGGGGGTGAGTCGCTCAGCCTCCACTGTGATTGCCTATGCAATGAAGGAATATGGCTGGAATCTGGACCGAGCCTATGACTATGTGAAGGAAAGGCGAACAGTGACTAAGCCCAACCCCAGCTTCATGAGACAACTGGAAGAGTACCAGGGGATCTTGCTGGCAAGGTGGGTCATTAAGTGTGATTTTCTCAGCTTCTCCATCCTTACGCTCCCTGGGGAAAGGTGAGATGGCCTTTTCTGCGCTAGTTCTCAGCCTAACATGGACGTGTCACATGCTCAAAAACTGTATCTCCAGCCAGTTTTTTACAAAATAAGTATAAGCATTAGACATTAGCATGGAAGTTTAGGCATTTAATCAAAACTAACATTATTTTCCGCCCTATAATTTAAACTAAAGGGTGGAAAATACTATTCCCTTATATCAGTTCTCACCTGGGTGTAGATTCTAACAAACACTTATTTCCCCTCCCCCCATTTTATTGAATTTATTGGGGCTGACACTGGTTAACAAAATCACATAGGTTTCAGTGCACAATTCCATAACACATCATCTGTGTATTATAGTGTGTGTTCACCACCCTATGTGTCTCCTTCCATCACCATTTACCCACCTATGTCCTCCTCCACCTCCCACTTCTCAACAACTTTTCATGCCAGATGCTCTGTCTTACCAAAATGGATACTGATTGCTTCCAAGGTAATTCTAGGCATAGCTGAAATTCTTAGAAATTGTTTGGCCCATTTGTTAAAAAGGAAAATATGGGAAAAGAAAAGTGCCTGCTGCTACTTTGGACTTTTTTTTTTTTTCAGTGCTTGGTTTCACTAAGCCCACTCCAGTAATTTTGGTCATGGATAAAATCAGCATAATTGGGATATATATATATATGAAAAGGTGCATTCCAGAAATAATTCTCTTGGTTTTATATATAAATACATTTTTTTTTTAATTTCAGAGAGGAAGGGGGGGGAGGAAGAGACAGAGAGAGAGAGAGAGAGAGAGAGAGAGAGAGAGAGAGAGAGAAACGAACATCAGTGATGAGAATCATTGATTGGCTGCCTCCTACATGCCCCCTACTGGGGATGGAGCCTGCCACTGGAGCATGTGCCCAATGTGGAATCGAACCATGACCTCCTGGTTCCTAGGTTGATGCCCAACCACTGAGAAACTCCAGCTGGAACTATCTGTGTGTTTTTTCTTTTTTTTCTTTTTTAAATATATATTTTATTGATTTTTTACAGAGAGGAAGGGAGAAGGATAGAAAGTCAGAAACATCAATGAGAGAGAAACATCGATCAGCTGCCTCTTGCACACTCCCTACTGGGAATGTGCCCACAGCCAAGGTACATGCCCTTGACCGGAATTGAACCTAGGACCTTTCAGTCTGCAGGCCGACGCTCTATCTACTGAGCCAAACTGGTTTCAGCTGTGTGTTTTTTCAATCCTCACCTGAGGATGTACTTTTCATTGTTTCTAGAGATAGAGGAAGGGAGAATGAGATATTATTAATCACTGTATTATTTTCCATACAAGTAACTGTAAGTCTGTATATTCCCCATCCCATATATGCTTTGTAAAAATGCAAAAAAAAATTACAAAGAAAAAATTATTTATAAACTCAATACCTACAGAGACAGTTGACATTATCTAACCTTTCAACTGTAATAACATATACTGAGCACTTACATTGCACTTAACCATCACTTGTTCCTTTTACCCCCAGGTTATCTTCTATAATAATAAAAGCACAATATGCTAATTAGACTGGATGTCCTTCTGAACGAAGGCGGGGCTGCAAATCCTCCAGGGCTGCAAGGGCCGAGGCAGCTGCTGCGGCTATGAGGGCCGAGCCCCTTGCACAAATTTCATGCATCAGGCCTCTAGTTGAGATATAGTTGACATATAGTATTGTGTAAATTTAGGCTGTACAATGTGTTGATTGATATATTTATACATTGCTAACAGCTTACCACCATAACATTAGCTAACATCTCCATCCCTTTACACATTTCTTTTTTGTGGTAAAAATATTTAAGATCTCTCTTAGCAACATTCAAGTATATAATGAAGTATTAGCTGTTACCACCATGCTATACATTAGATTCCCCAGAACCTGGCAATCTAATAACTGGAAGTTTGTACCCTTTGGCCAGTATCTACCCATTTCTTTCAACCCCTCCACCTGGTAGCCAGCACTCTACTGTCTGTTTCTCTGAGTTTAGCTTTTTTAGATTCCACAAATAGGTGACACCATACAGTATTCGTCTTTCGCTGTCCCCAGTACTAGGTCTTGAACATCTTCTTGTATCAATCAGAACTAGTTGTTCCATCAGTAAGTTGGTAATTGGTTATAAGATGAGCAGTTTGTTTCACTGCATTATTTATTACCCCTTTGGTAGTGAAAGCCACCTTCAGTTGCTCTGGGGGAAAAGTTTCAGGTATTAAGCTGGATTTAATGATCAGCTCCCAGAGATGTTGAGGTTCTGTGGAGTGCTAGATTTGGCTTCGTTGTTTCCATGTAGGCATGTTCTCTGTGGTTTTGTTAGGGTGAAGGCACAGCTGCCCAGAGTTTAACTCCAGTAAGTCTCATGACTTGGTCTTGACTCTTGAATCTGGGCTGTTTCCCCTGAACAAAATATTAAATAGTCTTCCAGCCTATTCAAGCAGAGTGTCCACCCTCCCACCCCCGAAGTATTATGAAAATGTAGTCACTGCACAGCATTATGGTTTCCACTAAAAAAAAACCCTTCCCATTTACTCAGTACTTGGCATGATTTCATCTGAGCTATTCTCTTCGGAGGCTGGGAGACTATGAAAGTCTCCTCCACTTAAAAAGAACTTACAGGCCTTTGGGGCTAGATATTGATGACATTTTTAGATTAGATCAGAAAGTAGAACACAGCAGTTCTTTTTGGCACAAGAAAAAGGCATCTGAAGATTGGTTGAGATATAAATATTATATATTCCCAGACACATGACGGATGTTAGTCAGTGTCCTCACGTGACCCATTGAGAGGAAGGATACTATGTGTCCTGCCAATTTCAGTATTTACTCTGGAATCCCAGGCTACTGCAAGCTGTTAGGTTGGTGTTTTGTTTTTTTTTTAGCATATGTGGTTTTCTTAGGTGTTAAGGAAATTTCAAGAAAATCTTAAATGAGGCTAAGAAGAGCAGCATAGCCATAGCCAGTTTGGCTCAGTGGATAGAGCATCGGCCTGCAGACAAAGGTTTCAAGTTCAAATTTGGTCAAGTGCGCATGCTCCGGTTGTGGGCTCGATCCCCAGTAGGAGGCATGCAGGAAGCAGCTGATCAATGATTCTCTCTCCTATTGATGTTTCTATCTCTCTCTCTTCCTTTCTTTCTGAAATCAATTTTAAAAAGTTTTTTTAAGGGCAGCATAAACCACCACACGAATCACTCTGCCTCTTTCTTTTCGGACCCCTACCTTCCTGGGCTTGATTGATGGAGGGAGAGGCAAACCCTGGGAATGAGGAAAGCACAGAATTTGAGTCAGTTTTCTTTTTTTAAAAATATTTTTTGATAATTTTGAAAGAGAGAGAGAGAAATATTGATTAGAGAGAAACGTGGAGGCACTGCCCCCTGCATGCCCTCTCAGGGGATTGAGTGAGCAGCCACACTTTCTGAGTAGTATATCTGGTTTTCATTTCTGGTTTACCCCCTTGCTCTCCCTTTGAGAAGTTCTCATCCTCACTTACCCCATCTGTAAAATGAAAATCAAGAGACTTTTCTCACAGAATTATTGTAAATTAAAATATGTATAAATGTACATTATGTACTGTTAAATAGTATTCAAATGTGATTCCCCTCATCTCCTTCCTCTGATAAACACATATGTGCATATGCCATTTATTTCTCCTTCACTGATGTGGGTATATGCCATTTATTACCTGCCATTTATTACCTCTTCCCTCCAACCACTGCCTTCCACCACCCACAGACAGACCAACTCCATTAGAAACAGGGATGGGAAGTGGTACTGGAATTTCCTGTATTGTGATGTCTCCTGGATTTTAAGAACTAGAATCCAGTGCAGGGGAGATCACTCAGACTGCCTTCAGCTGCAAGTAATAGAACATCCACCAATCGAGATTTCAACAAGAAATGCATACTCAGAGTAAGATTATTTGATGAGGGTTTTATAGAGGGACTTTAGACAAAGTTGTGGAGTTGAAGTGGAGTCAAGCATAGATGTTTAGTAATTGCTCTGATGTCCAGAGAGGAGGGAACAGTTACTAGAATCTGGAAGGAGACTTCTGCAGAGTATGCTCTTCTCGGCACCTCAGAGAAGAGCAATCACCTTCAATTAAGAGTATAACCAACCTCTCTGGCTGGTTTGGCTCAGTGGATAGAGCGTCAGCCTGTGGACCAAAGGGACTAGTGTTCAATTCTGGTCGGGGACCCTTGCCCAGATTGCGGGCTCAGTCCCCAGTGGAGGGTGTGGAGGAGGCAGCCAATTGGTGATTCCCTCTCATCATTGATGTTTCTATCTCTCTCTCTCCCTCTCCCTTCCTCTCTGAAATCAATGAAAATATATTTTAAAGAGAAAAAAAGGGAAAGCAATTCAATGTTGCAAAAGAATATTACCTTTAAAAGAAAAAAAGATTATAGCCAACCTGGAGTAACCCTGCAGAAGGAAACTAGGGAAACAAATGGCCTTCACTCTCCTGCCTCCAGTCTCCTGCTGAGTGTGTCCATTAGCCCAACCCTGTGGAAGTCAGAAGGCAAAGGGGCCTGTTGATGTGGTCCAAATATCCTCCCTGGGGGCAGGGAGTAGGATGGCAAAGCTGAAGAGTGCATCTGCAGGAGCAAACAAAAGATATCTGGCCCAACACCAAGCTGCAGGTGTTTTTTAAAGTTGGACTATACGCCATCACTTGTAACAAGCACAGAACTAGACTCTGTAATGGCTCAGTGATGTAATCAGGGACTCTTCATCTTTCTTCTCTGCCTTCCTGGTTAATGGTTTGGTTCTTGAACTTGTCTCCTTATGATTGCCATATGTCTGCCACATTTCTAGGCATCTACATGTAAATTCCACAGCATCTGGATGAATGAACGGGCGTTTCAATTTGGGGGGGAGAGCTTTCCCAGCACCTCCCCAATAGACTTCTCCACAGGAGTCATTGGCCAGGACTGGGTCATGTAGTTAAAACTAATCACTGGCCAGGAAGATACAATGTCCTTGGCTGGCTAAAACAAATTCACATTCACGTTCTAGTGCCAGGAAAGTGCTGCATTCCCTGAACCCAGGGCACATTGAATACCCCAACAAAGTCAGGCTTCTGCCAGTGAGGGAAAAGAGTGGGAGTGCCTGCTGGGTGAGTAGCCTGTAGGGTCTGCAATCTATGATATATTGTCAGAAATGGCACTTGCAGGCTACCTGCCAAGCTAACTGCCAAGTGAATTGGGCCCAGCAGATTCTTCCCAACCCTGGAATGCTGCTCCAGGAACTGCTTGCTTAGAGAAGTGAAGAAGCCCCAGACTCCTGTGATTGTCTGGAGCTCTGACTAGCTTTGCAGTTTAGGTAACCAGGAGAGGGCAGTCCTTAGAAAAATCCCACTCATTCTGTTTGCAAAGATATTCCACTTCCTACCCAGCTACTTAAGTCTTTTTGTGTTTCGCATCTTCTCCCAGGAAGCATGTGGTGGCTCCCAGAGAGAGCCTTGACCCTAGCATTATCTAGCCACATGGTTGTCCAGGGTGGCACTGGGTACTTAATTCGAGGTGGCAGACTCTTTATGAGTCTTTTAGCTTGGTACTTTTACCTCTTGGTTGGTAGGAGAGAAGTTTAGCAAAGTGATTTATGAATTGGTTGCAGTCTCTTAATCAGAATGTGAGACTGTGGGCCAAACAGTAATAGCCCCTCTGAAATACAAGGAATTTTTTGCATATTTCAGTGTGTCTTTAAGAGTCTGGAGAAGGCTAATATTTAATATTCTCCCTTAGACCTAAGGGATATCATAAAGACACTGATATTATTCATATCTAATTTTATTTTTTATAGTCAGGGAATGAGGCAAGAGGAGGGGTGTGGGTGTGTGGGTGTGTGTGTGTGTGTGTGTGTGTGTGTGTGTGTGGAAATCCTCTATTGAACAACCAGCAGTCCTGTTTGTTATTCTCAACTCTGATCATACAGGTATCTGGCAGATTTATGTTCCATTAGACAAGTTCGGATTTCAGGCTTTTGCAAGCTGACCATGTGTCTGTGATATTAGGTTCCAGTGTATAAGGCAAGGAAGAAAAACTGGGTGGTGGCCAGGGAGAGTTTGTGCCACACGTCCTCATAGATGTCCGTTTTGATTCATTCTTTGAACACCACTGTCTCCAGGGCCAGAGGAGATAGAGTTGTCTTTTGCCCTGGCTTTGCTGGTGGAGACATTGAAGGCTAGTTAGCTGGTGCACAGTGGTGAGCCAGCAGGAGGGAACCTGAGAATAAGAAGATGTGGTCCTGGTCAGGTGACAGCCAATCACAGTCAATGTTTAAAGGATTTTCTTTTTCTTTTTAAAGATTTTCTTAATAGCTTTTCAGAAAAATAATCTTAAAACGCAGCACACAGAAAATGTTCAATTGAAGCTTTTTCTCTTCTCCTTTCTACAGGCTGCCTAATGCCCTAAGAATAGCCATAAATGCTTTGATTTTACTATAACTGATATTCTACTTTTAGCAATATTTTCCTCTATATAACTTTCTCCAGTAGAATTAGTATTTTCCCAAACATATACCAATATGAAAGAAAGCAAGTCAAGACAAGAAAATAGGATATGATGTGCATCCTGTCATTTAGATTTTCTTCTTATCCATTTACTAAAAGGCCAAATTTATACCCAGGTCAGAGGCCACTCAAGGTGGAAGAGAACTGGAGTTGGTTACATCATCCAGACCACAAACCAGCTCTTAAGTTCTTTTTGGCAACTTGTTTACTTGCTGCCTACCTAGAATCAGGTGGGAATGTCAGCTGAATTTAAATATTAACAGTTTAAAATAAGTATGGAAGATGGCGGCATTGGTAAACACCTATCTTGCTGCCCCACACAACAATTTCAAAACTACAACTTAACGACAGAACAAACATCATCCAGAATCACCAGAAAGCCACTGGCTGAGTGTAAATTCCACAAATAAAAGTAAAGATAGGACACTGTGACTCAGAGGAGTGGCAGAGGGCAGAGTTGAGGATATGCACCGAGTCAGAGGTTTGGAGCTGTGCACGTGTGAGCAGATAGGGCGGGCGGCTGCAAACCTGGCTGGTTTTCTCAAACAGGGAGGGAGACAAAGGCATCCCACTGCACTTATTCCCCAGTTCTGGATGAGGTCCGGGGAACCCACACAAATACGGGGTGAAACTGGAGGAAACATGCTGAAACTCGGGCACAGCAGAAGTCCACAAGCTTGCGGGAAGGGCGTGTAAACTTGGGAACTGCAGAAGCATGTGAGCTTGCAGAGAGGACTCGTGACTTGCTCTCTGGTTCGGGAGAAAAAAAAGAAAGAAGGGAAATCACCGGACTGCATTGTTTTCAAACCCTGGGTGAGACTTTGGGTGTGCAGACTCATTTGGGGAGAGGCTGAATTGTCTGGCAGCGGGTAGAGCTCGGCAGCAGTTTTCTCTCAGAGGTGTGGGCAGCCATTACCACCAGACACAGAGACCCAGGTGCCACATAGGGTGGAGCTGACAGGAAATCAAGGCTGCCTGCTCAGCCCAGAGATTCCACCAATCCAACCTAAGCACAGATGATCCTCACAGCCAATTGGCCTGGAGGTCAAACCCTTCTAGTGCTAACAACAATAATCTAGACTTAACTTCAATACTGTGCAATCCATAAAGGGCTGCACCAAGAGTATCCACCTCAGGTAACTGGGGAGGCTGAGCCACTGTCCCTTAGAGGACATCTACCACACAAAGCTAATCGACCAACTCAGGGAAGCAGCCAAAATGCAGAGATATGGAAAGAAATCAGATGTGAAAGAAATGGAGGGAAAAAAAACAACTGGGCATAGAGTTCAACACCACGGTTCTAAGGCTTTTCAAGAGGCTCCTAGAAAAGGCCAATGAACTTAATGAGACCTTTGAGGATATGAACGAGACCTTCAAGGATAAGAACAAGACCCTCAAGGATATGAACGAGACCCTCGAGGATATGAAAAAGGACCAACTAGAAATTAAGCTTACACTGACTGAAATAAAAAATATTATACAAAGACCTAAAAGTAGTCTAGAGGACTGCAAAATCAAGTCAAAGATTTGAAATACAAAGAAGCAAAATCCATTCAGCTGGAAAAGCAACAAGTAAAAAGAATCAAAAAAATTGAAGATAGTGTAAGGCGCCTCTGGGACAACCTCAAGCATACCAACATCCAAATTATAGGGGTGCCAGAAAAAGAGAGAGAGCAAGATAATGAAAACCTATTTGAAGAAATAGTGACCAAAAACTTCCCCCACCTGGTGAAAGAAATTGACTTAGGAGTCCAAGAAGCACACCGAACCCCAATATATAAGAACCCTAAGAGGACCACACCAAGGAACATCATAATTAAAATGCCAAGAGCAAAAGACAAAGAGAGAACATTAAAAGCAGCAAGAGAAAAACAGTTACCTATAAAGGAGCACCCATACGATTGTTAGCAGATTTCTCAACAGAAACCATGCAGGCCATATGGGAGTGGCAAGAAATATTCAAAGTGATGAATAGCAAGAATCTACAACCAAGGTTACTCTACCCAGCAAAGCTATCATTCAGAATTAAAGGTTAGATAAAGTGCTTCACAGATAAGAAAAAGCTAAAGGAGTTCATCACCACCAAACCAATATTATATGAAATGCTGAAAGGTATTCTTTAAGAAGAGGAAGAAAAAGGTAAAAATAAAAATTTTGAACAACAAATACACATCTATCAACAAATGAATCTAAAAATCAAGTGAATAAAAAATCTGATGAACAGGATAAACTGGGGAATAGAACAGAATCATGGACATAGAGAGGGAATGGACTGACAATTCTTGGTGAGAAAAGGGGTGTGGGAAGTGCAGCAAGAGACTGGACAAAAATCATGCAACTATGGGAGAGGACAGTGTGGGGGAGGTGAGGGCAGAGGGTGGGATGGGTATCGGTTGGAGGGGAGATATAGGGGGAAATGTAATTAATAAACTGAACAATAAAGATTTTTTAAAAAGAATCATGGTCATAGAGAGGGAATGGACTGACAATTCTTGGGGAGAAAAGGGGTGTGGGAGGTGCAGCAAGAGACTGTACAAAAATCATACACCTATGGAAGAGGACAGTGGCGGGGGGAGGTAAGGGCAGAGGGTAGGATGGATACCAGATGGAAGGGAGCTATAGAGGGGGGAAGGGGGGACAATGTAATTAATAAATTGAACAATAAAGATTAAAATATTTAAAACAAAAATAATAAAATAATAAGTATGATCTAATGCCTTCCATCTATTCCAACTAGTGAAGGAGCATTAAAATAAAGTGGCTTGGGAAAAAGCTTCACTGGAAAACAGTTTTGTGTTACTAAGTAAAACCTGATTTATACATGCCCTATGACCCACCTTTCTGCTCCTATATATAAAACTCCTTTGAGAAACCAAAGTGTGCGCCAGGCACAGGAATGGCCATGGCAAAATTGTTTGTAATAGACAGAACTGCTCATCAAAGGATGGGTAAATAAATTTCACTCTGAAATTACAGCTACGCACATCAATGAATCTTGAAAACAGAGTTAGGCAACAAAACACTTGTAGAATACATACAGTATTTCATTTACATAAGCCTCAAAACATGCCAACCTGAGCAGTATATTATTAAGAACAAAACGTGGTGGCTTAAAAAAAAAAAAAAAGAATGAATGAAAGGTAATGATAAACACAAAATTCAGGACAGATGTTGATAACCCCTGAGGGGGTGGAGAGGAGGGGAGGGATCAGGAAGCCCCGTGGAGCAGCAGTGCCTCAAAGGCCTGGCAGTGAGTATCTTGACCGCATCAGAGAGCTGCCCACTGTCCATGCAGGTCCTATTGCAAACATGGAAAAGGCAGCAGAATCAGACCTGTCTTCAGACTGGGGTTTTTCTTTCTCCTTGACAAGTAGGTGTCAATGTAATTCCAGAGCCCTGACCCAATATTTTCTGGTGATTGTCTCCTCCAGGAAGAGAAAGAACTCCTGCTGGGCCAGTGATGCCAGCCAGTTCCTCTGCAACATGCACTGCGTGTGCCTATTAGCGTAACTTCACTATCTCATTCCCTCCTGATTGGTTCAGGATTTGCAGGCAGCTTTAAAAATCATACTTCATAGGTTTGCCTGTTGCCTGACAAGATGTTCTTATACATTGTTAGAAGGATGAGAGCAACTCCCTGAGATAACTTCCTAATCATTTGCATGATGGGAATTGTCCTGCCACGGTGGCTAAGAGGAATTGGTGCAGGTTTGAACATGCTTATATAGGTGAAGGCTGGAAATTGGAGAACACAGTCATATTTTGGTCAGGAAACGGGGATGTCTGTATAAGAAAGAAGAAACTTGGAAGGAAAGCACATTGGCATTGGTTGATCACAGTGTTTAAGCCTCACCTATCCAACCAGTCGACTTGCCCCTCCACATAGTTTGGGATGTGTGATATGTTGTCTCCTCCTAGAGGTGGCTGAGTTCTTGCAACTTGAATAGAGTGAAAACCCTACCTTACACCCATATTGATTATAGCTTGCTTTCATAAACAGACTGACCTACTCAGAAAAGCATCCTTTTGCTGTGCAGGCCTGAGTCAGAAAGATCCCCACCCAAGCAGCAGACAGGCACGGAGAGCTGAGAGCAGGTGCAGACTTGAGAACAAACAGGGGTTCACATTAGTGCAGGCACATGACTCAGCAGAGATTTACAGGCCTCTGAGGCAGGCGTGGCCCTGAGCCCAGGATAAGTTGTTTTGGGCTGTTGCCCATTTTACCCTGCGGTTAGGTCACTCTTCATCAACTTGTAAGTCATGGAAACCATCCCTCATAAACCAGTTAGTGACCTATTCCCTGGGCAGGCGATCCTGACCAGCCACAGGGCCACCTTTCTCTTTTTGGCCAGAACTTTGAAACTGTGCTTCTTTGTTCAAGACTGTGGTTTGAAATGAAATACCTTTCCCACGCCAGGCCTCCCCTCCATAAAGTAAACCAAAGGATGGATGTGTGTGGCCTTCCTTTGGCCCATCTGCTTTCCCAGGTGTCGCCCTAGCCTGATGGTTTTTATCCAAAGATCCTTATGAAAGGGGCTGTGCTTTCTGCTAATTCTTTTCCGTTCTGTTACCAACCTTTTTTGCCAGGTTTACTAGCCTCATCTTTGTTTTCTAACTCAAGAAAGACTACCGCCCTCCTCACACTTTCTTGTCAGTGATTAATCCTTTATCAGCTCTTCACCCCAGTTATGAGGATTTGTGATGAGCTTCCATAAACTGTTTCACCTTATATTACTCAAGTGCTGTTTTGTTCTAGGTTGTTGTTTTTTCTGATTATTAATGAATGTTACACATGCTCATTATTTTAGAATTTCAAAATTTATAAAAATACTGAGTATAGAAACTAAAGCCTTCCCGAAAAGTATTTTTCTTAAAAGAACTGTTACCAGTTTGGAGATGTTCCTCCAGATATTTTTCTATATTTATTTTAACATGGGAACTGCCCATTCCAATTGTGTTTAGCATGCTTTTTCGCTTAATAGTATACCTTGGACATCATTTTCTAAAATACCTGACTTTTTTTTTACCAGCCTCATAGCATAGAAGTATATGGACTCTAAATAAATATTTTTAGGGGTCTAATGTTTTAGGACTACATTGTTACAGTGAGCATCCTTTTAATATATCTCTATGCACTTATAGTAGTAATACTCCAAGAAAAATTCTTGAAGGAAAAATTGCTGGTTAAAGAGTTAAATTTTGAGGGCTTTTACCAAAGTTCACTCTTAAAAATCCACATTCTTCCCAACAGTAGTATATGAAAGGGTTTGCTTGGCCATTCTATCAATAACACTAGTTGCTAGCAATCGAGTTAGCTCTTGTCAGTCTAATAGCTTAAAAAAATCAGATCTCATATTTGCCTTTGTTTTTATTGTTTTTGCTTTGCTTTTGTCTTTTGCTGTTAGTTAAATTGAGCAAATGTTTATTGCCTACTTCCATTTGGCATTAACAAAGCATTTTGCAGGTTACGATTTAAGTTTATGTGGGAGCGGTTTCCTGGGAGGTGCTGATTGTTTCCACAGAGCAGACTAAAGTGTTTCTTGTGTGTGTCCTCCACAGCAAACAGCGGCATAACAAGCTCTGGAGATCTCACTCAGATAGCGACCTCTCAGACCACCATGAACCCATCTGCAAACCAGGGCTAGAACTCAACAAGAAGGAGATCACCACCTCAGCAGACCAGATTACCGAAGTGAAGACCATGGGAGGTCACCCATCCATACCTCCTGTCTTTGTGGAACATGTTGTCCCACAAGATGAAAATCAGAAAGGCCTGTGTACCAAAGAAAGAGTGATCTGCTTGGAGTTTACTTCTAGGGAATTTCATGCCGGACAGATTGAAGATGAATTAAACCTAAATGACATCAATGGATGTACATCAGGGTGTTGTCTCAATGAATCAAAATTCCCTCTTGACAACTGCCATGCATCCAAAGCCTTAATCCAACCTGGACAGGCCCCAGAAATGACCAACAAGTTCTCAGACTTAACAGTGGAAGATTTGGAGACAGATGCACTGAAAGCAGACATGAACGTCCACTTACTGCCAATGGAAGAATTGACATCTCGCCTGAAAGATCTCCCCATGTCCCCTGATCCTGAGTCACCAAGCCCCCAACCCAGTTGCCAGGCTGAAGTCTCAGATTTTAGTACAGATCGCATTGATTTTTTTAGTGCCCTGGAGAAGTTTGTAGAGCTTTCTCAAGAAACCCGGTCACGATCTTTTTCCCACTCAAGGATGGAGGAACTGGGTGGAGGAAGGAGTGAAAGCTGTCGGCTGTCAGTGGTGGAAGTGGCCCCTTCTGAAGTGACAGCTGAGGGCCAGAGAAGCAGCTCCTTGAGTAACACTCCCCATGCATCCGAAGAATCTTCAATAGATGAGGAACAGTCAAAGGTAAAAGCTATTGTTATAGTTCTCCACCTAAGACATTCTCTTCTGAGACGAAATATTTGGGACTCTGCTGTGTTCACTTTCTTTTTAACGTGGCTAGATTAGGAAGGCAGTGTGGGAGAGAAAGCCTGGCTGAGACTCCTTAAAAACAGGGTTTAAATATTTTTTTTCATCAGTTGCTTTTTGAAGAATTTATCTTTTCAGGTTTTTTGGTGTCGTTGGAAGCCATTGCTGAGAGGGGGTGAGGGAAGAAGGGATTAACAAAACCAAAAAAAAAAAAAAAAGTTCTTGGCTGAACAAAGAGCGGTCCCCTTCCTGGACCTCTGCAAGTTCAGATCAAATCTTACCAGTAATGAGGTGCCAGGGGCTCAGCTGCTGCCTGAGTGACACTTGTGTCTCTGAAAAGATGGGTTTGTTTGGAAAAGTTCTTCCTGGCTCAGAAAATTCTAAGACTAGGCCTGTGTGAATAGTTGTTGGAGTAGCATCGAAATCCCATGCTGAGTTCTTGCTATTAGTAATGTTTCTGAGTTGGTCCTCAACTCAAACCCTGTGGTATTCAGGAGTTCAGGATGGTTTGTGGAAGTGACTTGAGAGCAGACAGAATTCCAAGATTCTTCTCAGTGGCATAGGAGCTCTTGGGAACCGTTACAGAGCAGGGAAAGAATTACTGTATGTCGCTATTTGTAAGGCTCACACTTACTCTCATTTTGACCCTTCTGAAATTGGGGTGCATTTTAATCAATACAATACAGTAGTTGAAAATAAATTGTGACAAATTTACTCTGACATATCAAAGCTCGCTTAATGAATTCAGTTGAGCTGACATCTCCTGATGTTTATCTACTTATAGTTACCACCTTGTCCATTATTCATCTGTTCTCTCTCTCTCTTTTTAACCACAGGAGGGTAGTTGTTGTCTTCTCCTCTTCCCAAAGGCCGTCCCTCTGTTTTGAGTCTACTAGGAAATCTGAATGCTTGCGCTCTCCTTTGGACCAATGAGTATAGCTGCTCTGACAGAAATAGCTTTTTTGTAAAGTCCCTGGTCATATGAGCATTCCCTCCACAGCCCATGTACACACCGACCCGGTGTGGCTGCTCTCCCAGCCTTGGCAAGTTTGCCTCCCTCTGATGTCCCAGCAGATTTCTCCCAAAGGCATAACTGACCTTGTTGGTTTGTACTAGCTCTGACTCTCTTTTGAAGGAGAAAGACCAGAACAATTACTAGGGAAATATTGTACTTTGAAAGCTTATAAAAATGTTAAAGTAAATTGATGGTAACAATGATGTCACTTTAAGAAGTGTGCAGGGGCCATTTCCAGATTTTGATTTTGATTTTTTTATTTTTATTTTTTTACGAAAGGACTTGATTTTGCATTGGCCAATTTTCTTTGGCCTTATTCTAAATACAGCTGGAAATTCATAACTGGTAGAGCAATAAAATGTCAGCCAGTCATGGTTTCTTAAGTTTTCTCAGGCACGTGGCTGCATAAGCCAAGTAAACATTTCCCAGAAGGAGCCATGTGAAACTTAGGAATTGTGTGATCAGACACATAGTGCCTCATGTGCGGGGCTGCTGCTGCTAGAAGTGGGAGGACGTGGATGAAAACTGGCAACACAGAAGAGAGAAGAGCAGTGAGTCTCCAAATCAGACATCAGACAATAGCCTCAACCTTGCCTTGTCTAACACTGGGCATATCTAAGGTGGGCACTGAGCCCTTGAATGGAACTCTTCCCTCGAACTAGGTTAGGCTCTGACTGGAAGTTGATATAGGCCAGAAAGGAAAGATTTCATTTCCCCAGCCTGACCTAAGTTCTGAAGGCTCGTGGTCTTAGGAAAATTAAAAGCCTCCAACGCTATTTGCTGTTCATTTTTGGAGCAAGATATTAGATTGGCATCCTGTTTGAGTAAACAGAACAGAAAGTTCAGTAGACAGTGATACAACCTGTAACTAATTTGGTATCTCTGCCTTTGATTAATCTGTTTTTCTCTTGTACAACGAAACAGATGGTCCGAGTGCCGTTCTCGGCAGAGGACAGTCCCAGGCACTCCACAGTTGTGTCCTCATAGCCAGAAGGTTCTCCTGGATCCAAGGATTAGTAATCAGAAAATCTGGCCTTTTCCATTAGACTACAATTTGCCATAACCATCTCACTATTTTTCTTCTTAGGCAATTTCAGAACTGGTCAGCCCAGACATTTTCATGCAATCTCACTCAGAAAACGCAATTTCAGTCAAAGAAATTGTAACTGAGATTGAATCTATCAGTCAAGGAATTGGACAGATTCAACTAAAGGGAGACATTTTATCCAACCCATGCCATACACCAAAGAAGAACACCATCCATGAGATGCCCCTTGAGAGGGCCCAGGCCCCGGAGAACAAACCTGGAAATCTGGAGCCGAATGAGGGTTCCTGCTCAGCCCCTCCTGAACTAGCCAAAGACTCAGGGAAGTGGGACCCAGAAGGCTGCCTAACTTTGCCCTCATCCAACACAGACTTGGAAGAAGAGGAACCAGCTGAGGGGGAACAAGAGATCTGGGGCCCAGGGATACACCCAGGTGCCAAGTGGTACCCTGGGTCTGTAAGACGAGCCACCTTGGAATTTGAGGAGCGCTTGCGGCAGGAGCAGGAGCACCATGGTGCTACTCCTGCTTGTACCTCATTGTCCACTCGCAAGAATTCCAAGAACGATTCCTCTGTGGCAGACCTAGCACTGAAAGGGAAGAGTGATGAAGCCACTCTAGAATATCCATTTGTCCCCAGCGAACCAGAGATGAGCAGGAGCAAAGGGAAATCCAATGGGTCTGAGGCTGGCTCCCTACTGCATTGTGAGCCAGATGTCATTGTTCCAGCGCCCAAGCCGCTGGATTTCCAGCCCTTGCAGGCTCCGCAGGAGTGCCTGGAGTCAGAGACCAGAACCAAACAGCAAGGAGTCCTGAAGGAGCAGAGGATTGTGGTTTCATGCCAGGAATCTGGAACACAGGCAGTCCCTTTTCCCAAGAAGATAGAAATCATTGAGTATACCCACGCAGTTACATCCCCGAACCACACTGGGCCAGGGGCTGAAATAGCCACCAGTGAAAAGACTGGGGAGCAAGGACTGAGGAAAATGAAAGTGGAGAAGTCCATCACTGTGCTCTGTGCACTAGATGAAAATCTCAACAGGACGCTGGACCCCGACCAGGTTTCCCTCCACCCCAAAGTGCTACCTCGGCCGCCTCCTTCCTCTCCTGAGCACAGCAGGCCCACCGACCCGACCTCCGCCCTGAGCAGCCCTGGAGACGGGGGCAACAGCCCGGCGACAGCCCTGGACACAGCAGCGCCTTTTGTCAGTCACACCACCCACTTGCCATCTGCCAGCTTGGATTATCTGCATCCCCAGACCGTGGTTCACCTGGAAGGCGTCACAGAGCAAAGCAGCACCACAGACACTGAGCTCTGTGCAGAGCCGGGGCGCTGGGAAGAAAGCCAGGAGGGCCCCCTGTCCAGTGATGAAGTGCCATATAAGGGCTCCCAGTTAACTAGTGAAGACTTCAGTTTAATTAGCAAATGTAGTGACAGCATTGGGAAGTTACAAGAAAAACTGGATCCATCACCTGCAGCCTGTAGACTCCCTCATAGCTCCAGTAGTGACAATATAAAGGATCTGAGCCACAGCTCCCGTGTGGTGAAGGTGCACGCTAAAGAAATTGAGTCCCAAGTGATTTGCCAGACAGGGCTCCCCAAACCATCCCAAATGAGGCGTTCAGCTTCCTTCCCCAAGTTGGGTTACTTGGACCTGTGTAAAGACTGTTTACTGGAGAGGGAGCCTGTCTCCTCCGAGTCCCTTCATCTCAAACTTCTTCAGCCCTTCCTCAGAACAGACTCAGGCATGCATGCCATGGAGGCCCGGGAGCCCCCTGGAAACTCGGATGCCCCCCAGAACCCAGAGCCCACCAAGTATTTTATAGAGCAACTTAAAACAACAGAGTTCATCGCGCAGAGCAAGCCAGTGGAGAGGCCCCTTGTACAGTATGCCAAAGAGTTTGGTTGCAGTCAGCAGTGTTTGCTCCCCAAGGCTGGACCCGGATGGACTAGTTCTGGAGGAGGCCTTACTCTGCCGCAGACCCCGGGGCCGCAGCGTGCAGGCCCTGCTCCAGGGCTGGCCTTGGCTCCCCGGCAGCAGCACCACAGAACTCACCCCCTTGGGAGACTGAAGAAAGCAAGTGAGAAAAAACGGACAACCAACCCTTTCTATAATACCATGTGATTCTGAGCCTACACATGTGACTTTCTAAAAGAAATGTTTGTAAAAGGGGCAGGTGTAATATGTAAGGAACATGCACTTTATTAGTTAAGTTTATAACATTTTGGTCATTTTACTGTTCCTGGCACATGCAGAGTTTGGGGTTTTCTCCCTCTGTGTATGTGTGTGAGAGATTGCTTTGGACGGCAAGACCATTTTATCATTTTTATTTTTAGAAAATTCAAACCTCAAAATATACTCATTTTCAAAGAACACCTTTATCAAAAGGCAAATTGCTGTTTTTCAATCAACTGCCATCTTCTCATTCTGCCCTTTGGGAAAAGGCATGCATGCTTGACAGGTGGAAGCAGATGGAGAGGGTGGGGGTGAAGCCGGAAATGGAAAATGCTGCCCCTGGGCCAGTGACGAGGTTTGTTCTCTGGCCTGACGCTCGGTGGCTGAAGGGCAGCGGGGCGGCAGGGGCATCGGCACGCTCTCTCTGGCCCCAGCCCGGCCTGTGGAGTTTGTGAAGGGCGGGTCCTGCTGTTTCAAAGGGGGCCTTGCAGAATCCATTCTTCTGGTGAAGAAAGGCATCATAATGGCTGGCTTTATAAACTTGTAAGTCAGTTTTTTTATAAAATTAAAAGTCAACCCCAAATGAAATCCAAGAGGTCCTCTGTTGAGAAAAGCATAAGAAGAAGGTGAAATGGGAAACAGACACAATAGGGACAAGTTTGAAAAATAGCAATTGAAAGTCAATGTGTTCTTGTAAAATGAATACATATATAGGGTTTTAACCCTTCCATTACTTGAATAATTCTGTGGGCCTCTTGAGTTTAATGGCCATATTTTTTCCAATTTATTTTCCTCCGTTATGCTGTTTCTCCCAGTGCTGCCTGTTTGTTTATTTCATAGCTGATGACGTTTGAATTGTTACATTACTTTTGTATAACCTCCATTGAATGCAAAGTTTTCTTTTTGATACTATCACTGTTAACACTTGACATAAGTTTTTTTGCCCCCCCTTTTCCTGGAAGATTTGTCATTTCTCTAGTTTTTACACAGTATTTATGTACATAATATCACATTCTTGCAGTGTTTTGTTGTTGTCAGAGGGTCTTTTTGATTTTTTTAAGGAGTTTTACTGCAACTGGAAAAAGACAACAGAAATAAAACTGACGGGTGTTGTAGGAGTCTGTAGAGTATACTGACAGCTGTTTTGTTGTTTAAATGGAGACTCCGGATTGCCAGCTCCTGCCAAATTGTGCATTAGTGACTCCCTCCTCAGAGAAACCCCTAAAGGCTCCCTTTAGATCACAGTGTAACTGATGGCTGCGTCCTCAACTGAAATCCCAGAAAGGTGTTTGCCTTCGCTGAACCGCGGTCAGGGAGTGTATGGGAGTGCTGACCGCTGCCCCAGGCGGAAGCTCCTCATGGGTTAGGCCGAGAGGCTGCAGGGTGCCTCAGCCAAGGGCAGGCGTCCTTACAGATTCCACTTTGGATGCGTTTGCTTTGCTGCTACTATGGGATCCTTAAGACAGCAGCACCTGCCACAAACAAGCCTATTTTAGCTTCTTACAGAAACATGTGTAGACTGGAGTGAAGGACCCTCATCAGAACTGAAGAGGTTTGCAAATTTGATTCCTGTGATTCCTGTTTGCTTCGGTTGATGTCCACATTGTTGAGAGATTGACCAAGTACAGGCTTGAGTGTTAGGTTTTTGGTTCATCACAGCACTGAGAGGAAAAGGCAGATGCACAGACTGTAAAAGTGATGCCAGAGGCCAGTGTTTGGTGGGGTAGGGAGTGGGGTGACTCAAAGGAGAGAGAAAAGTGGACTGAGGCCACTCATAAGTGCTGGAGAAGCTGTGAGTTCAATTGCCATGTGGAAACTGTAGTTGCATCTGACATCACTGCCAGGAGGCATATTGGACAGAAATCTCTATGTGTAGAAACCTGCTTTATGGTGTGGTAATTATATATACCTGTACTTTCTCTAAATAGTTTCCTTAAATGTCAAATGTATCCTTCAAAAGGCTTTGTGGTTCCTTGGATATGGAATGTGCTGTAAAGTGTTTTGTTGGCTGGTATACCAGTGTGAGGAGCTCATCCATCTACACTGCCCTGTGTTATTGAGACAACTCTGCCACCACTCTGATGGGGAAAGGACAGGACGTTTTGGCTGGGCTGGGAAGAGGAGAATCTGCCAGGAGGTTAAGGGAGTGGAGTCGTCGTGTTAATCCCTTGAGATGGTGACATCCCTTGTTAAGAAGTACAAGCAGGATAGACAACTATACTGTTCTCTCTTCTCCCCTCCTGTGTTTGATGCTCAATCTCACTGCATTAAATAACAGCAAAGATGGGAGTGAACCTTCTAATGCTGTGAAGAAAAACAGAAACCTTTTTTTTAAAGAATAGAGCAGGAATTTTGAACCTTTTTCTTCACATGGCACACATAAGCAAATTACTCAAATTTTGCAGCACACGAAAAAATATTTTTGTTGCCAATCTGACAAAAAATAGATATAATTTTAATTTATTTTTTAAAATAGTAATTACCTATCCTTTTTGCTCCTCAGTGACTTTTAAAAATCAGGTGCCTATACTTGTATATAAGGATTTCTGGTACCAAGAATTAACACAATCTTATTATGTGACGTGACCAATAAGATGCAACTAAGTCTCTTACATGACCTGTATATTTATGGTTCAAGACAGGCATTCAAACCCCACAGCTATTGTTGTGTTGGCTGTTGTTGTTTGTTTGTTTGTTTGTTTGACAATCCAAGGGAAAAGAGGTCAGTGTCCTTGACTAAATAGTCAGGTATTACAGGTTTTAAAAATTCTTGCCACACACTGGTTGAAGATCACTGGATTAAAGGAAACATTCCTGCTCGCCTTCCATTTTTTAAAAATATTTTGTCATTCAGTTTACCTGCCTAAATAAACGTCTTCTATACAGGGTCTGTAATTCGGCCAATGCCAAGGGTTTTTGCATATCCTCTCAGACTCTGACACAGCTGAGTGTTCTTATATTATTTACATGACTGAGCAATGTCCAGGGAAAGAACATAATGAGCTATCAAGGACTTTTCAGGCTCTCTTCTCTTCAAACTTTTGATAATCTCGGGTGGCCTATTTCTATTTCCTGTTCATGGGAAACCCAGCCCTGGGACAGCAGGTCTGGTAGATTGACAGAGATGAGTAGGAAAGGCCTTGACCTCTTACTCAGTGCCTCTCTTTGTGTATGTGCATGCATGTGCGTGTGTGCGTGTGTGTGCGTGTGTATGCGTGTGTGTGTGTGTGCGTGTGTGCGTGTATGTGTGTAAAGTTACATTTTGGTGCATGGGGTAAAAGCCCCAGGAGCACACAGGTTTTGAGCTGTAATCTGGATGGTTACCTGGTCATTAGGAAGGAGAGAAACCCCCACCCTTTATAATTTAGAAACACTTAGGAGTAGTGTATATATAGTAGACATGTAGCACTGTAGTATAGTAATATTCATCTCTCCTCATTTTGGTTGCCTTTCAGATTCTGAATGTTTGGGATCATTCCTAGCATCTCAGCCTCTTCCAACTCTCTATCTAGCATTATCCTGGTTCTGTACTTTTATCCCTACTGTATCTCCTCTCTCTCATCTTGGGAATTACCAAGAGCTCCGAGGACAGCCTGAGGAGGACAGCCTCGGTTCTGAGGTCCCTCCTGATAAAGGGCGCAGACAGATGCTGTTGGATAGACCTGAAGCTTCTGAGACGTGGCAGCTCACAGACATCTTCACCTGTTCCTTCTGAGGATTCAGTTCTGAAGTGATCTAGGCATGTTTGGTAAAAATGTTTTGTGGGAGTGTTTTGTTTTTTTTTAAGAAAGCATTATGCAAAATGGTTCACTTTTAGGGCATTTTTAAATAAAGCCATTCTTTGGCTTTTTTTTATATATATAACTATTTGTGGATACTTTGTTTACACTGTGTGAGTATTAAAACGTCATCATCTTGCTGGCAGCTCAGTCTCCTCCTCCAGGGACCCAGCCCTGGCTGTCCTGTGCGCCCTCGCACAGAGCAGGGCTGTAATGGGGAGCCCGCGGTGGTAGGCGGGGGGAACCTGAGGCCGACTTCCATTGTGTCCTGCACTCCCACCCAGCACCCTGTATGGAGTCCTCAGTGATGGTGTGTCTTACAGTGATGGTTGTACTGGTGAATGGCTAGTGTCATTTTGTTTAATTTTGTTTTGCTTTTTGATGGTAGATGAGATGAAATTGTAGCTCTTCCATCACCAATCCAACTTAGAAGGATCTTGGGCTTTGTTTTCCCCTTCAACCTAAAACAAGGCATGTATTAGACAAATGGATTTGGTGTCTAACTCATCCGGTCCCCGTATTAGGAAAAAGCCTGCTGCCACAGCAGGCAGCTGCACACTTCTAACCCGTCTCCCGGGTTTGGGGGTCCCTGGATGCCGTGGAGAGCTCTCGCAAGGTGCTTCTATACTCTTCCAGCCTGGAATGGAGGGTGACTCAGCCTGCCTCCCGCTATGGAAAGAGAACCAGCCTCATTTTCTCAGTGCCCCAGAGTGCTAGGACAGGATTTCTAAACTGGAATCATCCCCAGGGGGCTTGACCAGGCCCCAAGGGGTCTATGACTATCTGTCCTCACCACAGCACTGGCGGCAGCATCCTGCGTACACACACAGCTAATGCCCAGCGCTTTACTTGAGCTGTTGACCAGCCTGGAAACCGGAAAATGCCCTGAAATGTTTCCCAGTCAATACGGCCACAGGGAGTTGGTTTTTATGTTTTATTGGGCTTGGTTTGCTTGGTATAGCTTAAGGTGCCTTTTCTTTCTTTTCTTTTTTCTTTCTCTCTACATTATTTTGTAGGGCTTGTTATAAATGTGGAAAACTAGTCCAATAAACTTGTCACCTCTGCCCTGGCCACCCTAAACTTTTATGCTCACACTTTTAGTGAATAAAGCAGGTGCTCCCTGGAATCTCTGGGACCTTTCTGAGGCATTTGAAGCAGAACATAAAGAGTGGTCTCATCTCCTTCCTTAATCTTCATAGTGATTGGGATGTTCCACTTGTATCATAGATTTTTTTATTACTGATGTGCTCCGCTGTTTTTAAATGTGAACTTGTGCGCAAATGTGCAGATTCAATGTTCTTGTTACAGACTGAATAAATTTTTATTTTGAAGATGAAATGCGTGTACTTAATCAAGCTCAACAAATAGGGTGGATGGAAGAAGGCACCGGGGTTGGAAGAGAATGCTGATGACGAACATGAAGCAGTGCCCATTGATTGATCTCCATCAAGCACACCCTTAAGCTGACCTCTGGGAAAAATAAACTTTCTACCTCCCACAGAATACAGAGTGCATGGGAAATAGGATCGCTAAAGATTATTTCAGATATTGTGGCTCCAGTCATGTGACTAAGCTGGGAACTTGCCTGGTCAAAGAGGCTCTTGCCAAAGCCACCGCCTGAATGTTAGGAGAATGAATAAGCAAAGGGACCAAAACTGCGCTGCCATCTGTGGTGCAGTGACTGCTCAGACAGCTGCCCTGACCCCCGGGCAGGGGCCGGGCCTCTCGGGGGGGTGACCTCTCCGGACACCCACCACGCTTCCAGCACAATACCTCTGTTTACTCAGAGGCTTCTAGAAATGGGGCATGACTCTCCCAAGAAGCTACCCCTCTGCCGCCATTAGGAGAGAAGCTTTTGATGTGGGTGGTAGAGGGCACAGGGCAGTTGTCTCAAATAGGCGGGGGGGGGGGGGGGGGGGGGGTGGAGAAAAGGCTCCCAGCGCTCCCAGCCCTCCACAGGCGTTAGCGCTGCTCATCGCACACAGGGCAGCACTGCCGTGTAGGGAAAGCTCCGTTTCCAAACTGCTAACAGAATTCAATGAACTTTCCAGAGGAAACTGCCTTGGACCAACATTGGCAGCTTGCTTCATTCTGGTTCGTCCATATCAAGTGAGAGGGCACACCGCTGGTGCCGCGTCCCAGCCAGTCTACGTAAGTCAGGCTGGGCCTTCCAGCCCAGGGAACAGACCAAATCACGTCTCGGGTGGCCAGGACACTTCTTCCAGAAAACAGCTTTATGAAGGGTGAAATCCACGCTTGTTTTCCACAGAGTTCAGAGCCCTGCTGACAGTTTGAATAACAAGAAGGGGCAGCACGCGCCCCAGTGGCTTCACCTGCTTGGCACTTTGTGCCGAGGCCCCGCCCACCCACCGCTGCGCCAGGGCTTGGCAGCCAAAGAAGGCTAGAGGGCAGGTCTGAGTCATGCCAGGGCCAAGCGATACCTGTGAATCCTGGCTCCTGTGACCACGCGCTCCCCTCCCCCCTTTCCCCGATGATGGAACTGAAGGCAGGTTGGATTTGAAGGCTTCCTGCTTCTTAGGCCCAGACCTTCCCTCTGGCGTGGAGTGCCTCACTGGAGGGAAGGCCTGGGGCGAGGGAGAAGGCACCCTTTTAAAGTAAAAGGCAACATGTCAAACTTCTTCTCTGCCAACAGGTGGTGCAGGGTTAGAAAGAACCTGACCTAGCCCCCATTTTACAGCCCAGAAAGCTGCAAAAAAATAGGGTGACAGCCGGGACTACAACTCCATTTTCTAATTAGTCCTGACGTCCTTTCCTCTCTGCCCACAAAGCAGTAACTGTCAGCGTCAGTATTTGTGAGAGGAAGTGGCACTGCACTGCCCTTCAAGGAGAGGCAGAAGTACGTGGTCTGGAAAACATGGACCTAGGCACCAGACCACTTGGGTAAGAACCTCAGCATCATCAACTGCCAGTTGAGAGATGGGTAAGCTGCTTAACTCCTGTGCCTCAGTGTTCTCATTTGTAAAGTAGGGACATTAATAATACCATCTGAGAAGATGTTAGGATGGAATTAATATTTGTAAATCCCTTAGCACAGTGTCTAGCGCGTAATGTGAGCTGTCGTTACTAAGGAGCAATTGAGGCATTAAGGTCCTTTCTTCCTAATTTTGTGCCTGGAATCTTTAGGTAAATGGGAGACTCCATATCTACCATTACGACTCCCCATAACATGAATTATTTCTGGAGCGCTCGTAACAGTTTGATTCTGTTCCCCTACAAGTCGCTGAGTCCTTGGACTCGCCTGAGAAAGGCGCCTGTGAGGGCCTCCCAGGTTCCCACCATCTGCTCTCCCCTTTACCAAATGCTGCCCTCTGCCCTCTGGAAGCTGCCCCACTGATTCCCAGCGGTGCCCGAGAGTGGGAGTAACTGGCCCCATGCCGCTGCCCTCCGGGCTTTATGATCCAAAGAAACGGATCCAGCCCTAGCCGGTGTGGCTCAGTGGACAGAGCATCAGCCTTCGGGCTGAAGGGTCCCAGGTTTGATCTGATCAAGGGCACATGCCTGGGTTGCAGGCTTGATCCCCAGTGTGAGGCATGAAGAGGCAGCCAATTAATGATTCTCTCTCATCATTGATGTTTCTATCTCTCCCTCTTCCTTTCTCTGAAATAAATAAAAATACTATATATAAACAGATCCAGGCAGGGGGCTGGTGCTGGGTAGACTGCAGCTACAGGGACCAATTATTATTTACTGACTATTTTGACCAGATTTCTTTTTATCTCATTTTTACCTTGGTCAGTTCTCAGATCTCTGTTCCTGAGAGGGTTGGGAAGTGGGGCCTTTCCTGGGACGGAGACGGGCACTAGTTCAAACAGGGCCCAGAAGACTTTAGAAGTCAGGCTGTGCGTCTAAAAATGGGCCAAAGTGGATGAGCAGACTGCCGCCAAGGCTGTGTGCCCAGGTTGCAGGCTCTACCCCCGGCCTGGTGGGCTGGTCAATGTGTGTCTCTCACATGGCTGTTTCTTCTCTCTGTGTGTCTCTCCCCCTCCCTTCTATTCGCTCTAAAAAATCAATGGAAAAATATCCTCAGATGAGGATTAAAAATACATACATACATAAGTAACTAAATAATTTGGCTAAAGACCTGTTTACAGCCGCTTCCCCTTGACCTACGTTCCAGGGTGCCCAGGTGCATTCACTTTTCTCCCCCAGAGCATCTTCCAGGACCTCTCCGAAAGGGGGTGTGGAGGTGCGGTCCCCACCTTGTTTCCCCCACCCCTCCCGGCATAAACGGGGACTGTGATTGCAGCAAGAGGGAGGCCGCTGGCTCTGAGAGGAGCGCCCCCTCCTGGCCCATTGCCCTCTCAGCGCCCATCACACCCGGCAGGAGCCAGGGCGGGTAAGGAGTGCGCACACCCCACACCCCGCACACACCCCCACGATTGTTTTTTTAAATTTTATTGATTTCAGAGAGGAAGGGAAAGGGAGAGAGAGAAATAACAATCATGAGAAAATCATTGGTTGTCTGCCTCCTGCACACCCCCTCCCTATTGGAGGAGGGTTCGAGCCTGCAACCCGGGCATGTGCCCTCCGCTGGAACTGAACCTGGGACCCTTCAGTCCGCAGGGCGACGCTCGGTCCACTGAGCCAAAACCGTCACTTTGGACGCTTTTCTGAGGCTCTGCACTCAACTTTCCCGCGGCGGGATGGGGCGGGCACCCTGGTCCCGCCCTCCGCCTGGGCTCCGCCTTCGCAGGTTGATGGCAGCAGCAGCTGGGACTGCAGTGGCGCGGGCCCCGGAGAGCCGCACGCAGCGGCCGGAGCGCGCAGCCCCACACCCGGCCTCAAACGCCCGACCGGAGCGGCAGTTCCCGCACCCTGACCCTGCCTCGGAGCCCCGCGCCCCCCAGCTCCCTCCGCACAGGAGTCGCTGCGTGTGCGCCCCTCGCGGGACCAGGTATCCCCGTTCCCTCTCCCCCCTCCCCCGCTCCCTGCCTGCCACCACCGCAGACTGCGGAGCAGGCAGGATCTCTGGAGGGGCACAGGATTGCACCCCCTCCCCCCTGCCGCCCAAATCGTCCCGGGTGGGGCAGCCTGGTGTCTATATTTGGACGGGCAGCGGCCAAAGGGTGCAGACACCTAGTCTCACAAGAACGCAGCGCTGGGGCAGGAGGCCCAAGGAGGGTTCGGGAAGTCCAGGCCTTGGGCCCCGGGCTGCAGAGGCAGCTTGAAGGGCACAGGGATGCCCGGTGGTTAGGGGACAGGAGTCGGTGGCTGGACTTTGGGGAAGAGCGAAGGGCAGGCCCCGGCTGGAGAAAAGGCACCTCAGCCTCCCCACTCCTGCCGATCTGGCCCTGGCGCTGGGGTGGAGCACCCCACCCCCAGGAGAGTTCAGGAGTCAGGAGAAGCGGACGGAAAGGATGGTAGGCAAAAGGCAGAAGGCCACGGTTAGGGCCTTTGGGAGAAGCCAGTGCCCAGAGGAGGGGGAGGAAGATGACCCCCTTACATGGTGTCCCCAAAACAATGTGGAGGAGATGGGTGAGCACAGTAGCAGGAAGGATTCAGGTTAGGCAACAGGAGGAACTTCTCCTTGGCAAATTTTTAGAAAATTACGAAACATCTGCCTGAACCAAGCCACAGCTGAGGACCGTGGGGCTGCAGGTCTAGCCCACAGCTTGGAGCCAGGAGCCCAGGGCCGAGCCTCTGGCTCCGCACAAAGCCTCTGGCAGACGAGCGCATTCTGTGAAGGGATGCTCACCCCAGGCTGGCAGTGGGCGGGCAGCCTGGCCGTTGAGGCTCCTCCCCAAACCACTTCAACTTCCAGGAGCATTTGGGCCCAGTGCCCCCTCAGTCTGGGTCTCTGAGAAGTCAGACCCACCGAATCCTAGCCCCTGAATTAAGCCCCACTTCATAGGTGGCAAAGGACTTTCTCACACTTTCATCACCTTGAAGAAAGCTCCCTGCTTCTAAGCCCAGACTCTGAATTAATTTATACCCAACTCCTGGCCAGATAACCCTTTTCACTTACTCCCCTAACCGCACCCCCACCCTTACACACTCTCTCTCTCTCCCGGCCTCCCACAGTGCACAGGGCCAAGGGCCGAAGGTGTTTCGGGGCACCGAGACCCTCCCTCTCTGCCCCCAGCCATGAGCCGGCGCGTGGTTCGGCAGAGCAAGTTTCGCCACGTGTTTGGGCAGGCGGCAAAGGCTGACCAGGCCTACGAGGACATCCGTGTGTCCAAGGTCACCTGGGACAGCTCCTTCTGCGCCGTCAACCCCAAATTTCTGGCCATTATTGTGGAGGCTGGAGGCGGAGGTGCCTTCATCGTCCTGCCTCTGGCCAAGGTGAGGGTGAGGAGACAGCAGCTGGTGGGGGCACTGGTGTGGCCCCGGCACTCCAGGCAGCAGCCTCTGTTCGCACCCAGTTCCTCTCCTCAGTCAGCAGGGCTTTTGGTTTGGGTTGCTGCCCCCTGCCCCCCCAAGCTGTCACAGACCCATCAGGAGCCTCCTCTCCCCTCCCAAAGCAGCGGCATCGCATGGCCTGAACCCACTCTCAGCCCAGCACCCTCGTCCCGGCTGGGACCAGGAGTGGGTGATGGAGATGCTGGGAAGCAGTGGGATGAGGGCCTGGCCAGAGTCTCTTCCTCTCTCTCCTAAGGCCACACCCCCTCGTATTCTGGGTGTGAGGATCTTTCTCCCTAAATCACACCCCACAGCTTCACACTGAGGACAGAGTCGGGCTCTCCAGAGTCCCTGGCCACCTCCCACTCTGGTTCTTACAGAGAGGTGTATGAGAACAGAGCTCAGGGGGTCATGACACAGAAGCCGGAGCATGCTCCCTCAGCCAGGTAATGGCCACCACCTTTGCTGAGTAACCTGAAGCCCCTCCACCCCTGGCCTGACCACCCCCCCTATGACCTTGACCTGGATTCTGCCCCCTATACCTTGTCAGGGGAGGCCCCACAGGTGGCAGGAAGAGGCCTGACAATAGCCAATGACTCACCCCAGGACAATGCAGACACCATACAAGGACACCATCCCCGGGGCTCAAATTTCAGCTGGAGCCACCTCCTCCCCCAGTTACTACTGTCATTCCAATGCCACACAGCCACCCTTCTCCCCTACTGTCTGGGCCAATGCCAGCCCAGCCACGGCTTCAGAGCCCCTATGAGCAGCCCATAGAGACCAAAAATAGATGGGTCCCAGCTCAGGTTGGAGCATGACAGGCACCGGAGTGCCTGCTGTTTGGGTTCCAAAGTAAACCAGTGACAAGAGGGGGAATCTGCCAAGGGTGTCAGGTGCTACACTATGTACTATCTCACCTTCACCGCTTCTGCCAGGGGCTTCCCATACACATCCCAGCTGGGGAACAGGCTCAAGACCAGCCTCCTCCAAGCAGGCGTTTTGGAAGAGCACTGGACTACGAGCTCAAATCTTGGCTCTACCAGTATCTTGTGTGTCCTTGGTTAAGTCACCTGACCTCTCTGAGTCTAAGTCACTGGTATTAAATGACTTCAACTCTGTCTGCCTTCAATGAAGTACAGGGAGTAGGCTGAATGGGATTGGAGGTGTAGAGAGGGGTCTGCAAAGAGAAAATGAATGATAGAGACTGGAGATGCAAACAGGTCCACTGCCTGACCCCAAAATCACCCAGCACAGTGGCCCCACATCTCTCTCTCTCTCTCTCTCTCTCTCACTCACTCACTCTGACCCCTCCAGACAGGACGAGTGGATAAGAACTACCCCCTGGTCACTGGGCACACTGCCCCTGTGCTGGACATTGACTGGTGCCCACACAATGACAATGTCATCGCCAGTGCCTCAGATGACACCACCATCATGGTAGGAGCCCGTTGGAAGCCGCTGGGTGGTCGGGCAGGGGGAGCTGCGGGGCTGCCTCACCTGTTCTAGAGAAGGTAGTAAGAGAGGTGCTGGGTCCCAGGGCCCTGTCCTACCCAGCTCCCAGGCTATTTTTAGCTACATGCCCACTCCCTCCCAGGATGCAATGCTTGGGACTAATAATAACCATGGCCAATTTGGGGGTGAAGAGTAGGGAGTTACTGCTCTGAAGTCTCCCTGCTGAGGTGATTAAGATCTCTGGAGAGCTGGCAGTGCCCCCTCCCGGCTCCCAGCCGCCTCTGACCCAGGCAGGCACCATTACATCTTGCCCTATATTTGACACCAATAGGGTTGGAGGGGCAGGGAGGGGAAGTAAGGGAGGAGCTGAGGGACAAAGTAGCTCCTCATCCTACCCACCCTCTGCCTTTTCCTCCTACCCAGGTGTGGCAGATTCCAGACTACACCCCTATGCGCAACATCACCGAGCCCATCATCACACTAGAAGGCCACTCCAAGCGTGTGGGCATCCTCTCCTGGCACCCCACTGCCCGGAACGTCCTGCTCAGTGCAGGTCTGGGGGCCTAGCGAGGGATCCCCACTGTAGATCTTGGAGGGAGGGCGGCAAAGGCAGGGCCCAGGTGATGGTGACCGGCCACTCTGGGCAGGTGGTGACAACGTGATCATCATCTGGAACGTGGGCACCGGGGAGGTGCTCCTGAGCCTGGACGACATGCACCCGGACGTCATCCACAGCGTGTGCTGGAACAGCAACGGCAGCCTGCTGGCCACCACCTGCAAGGACAAGACCCTGCGCATTGTGGACCCCCGCAAGGGCCAGGTGGTGGCGGTGAGTGCCTGGCCTGGCCACTCCCCAGCCCCTACCCCAGGAACCAGCTGCCAGGCCCCTGGACCTGAGCTCCCCTGAGCCCCTGGTCCCAGCGCTCACCTCCCGGTCCCAATTGCAGAGGCCATGCTTCTACCCACCACCACCTCCCGTGTCTGCAGCCACAGCTCCCTGCTCTGAGCCTGAGCCTGGAATTCTCTGCCCCGTTCCTCTTCCCTCCCCTCCCCTCCATCTCCGGGGCTCAGAGGAGATGGGGAGGAGTTGCAAACCGTCATCCCATTAGAACCCGCATGAAACCTGAGCTCCCAGACCCCTCTCCTCTCTGCCGGCACCCAGAGCCATTTTCCGGGGGAGATGGGCCGCCCTCCCGCGCTGCTGGTCTCACCTTGGTGCCTTGGGAGGGCAGTGGCTGGCGCCTGCCTCACCAGCCTCAGACTAACGCGGGGGGCGGGGGGCACTTGCATGCGTGGCTGCGCCCAGGGTGCGCGGCCCTCGGCCTCTAACCCACTAACCCCGCGAGCAGGAGCGAGCCCGGCCTCACGAGGGCGCCCGCCCGATGCGGGCTGTCTTCGCCGCCGACGGGAAGCTGCTCAGCACCGGCTTCAGCAGGATGAGCGAGCGACAACTCGCGCTCTGGGACCCGGTAGGCCAGGCTGCGCCGGGGCGTGCGCTCGCGACTTCGCTAGGTCAGCCCGGGGCGCGGCCGGTGCCCGAGAGGGCGCCTTCGGAACGGCCTGGCGGCGCCCCCAGGGGCCAGCAGACACCCCCTGCGCTAGGGTCGGCCTCGGAGAGCACTTGGGGCTCATCGTCTGCTGAGAGGCACGCCTACCGGCCCCTCGAGGCCCAGGCGCTCCCAGGCGGGGGCAGTGAGGGCCCCTCCGTCTCCGGCCCCTGGAGTTTGCCAGCAGGTTGCTGGGCCCGCCAGGACCCCCGGGGCGGGCAGCTGGGTGACGCCTCTCCCTGTTTTCCCCGCCCCCAGGAGAGGTTTGCGGCCCACGAGGGGATGAGGCCCATGAGGGCCATCTTCACGCGCCAGGGCCATATCTTCACCACGGGCTTCACCCGCATGAGCCAGCGAGAGCTGGGCCTGTGGGACCCGGTAACGCAGCTGGAAGCGTGGGGTGTGTGCCCCGGGGACTGGCATCACGGCAGCGGGGCCAGGCGTCCCCCCCCCCCGCAGGGCATGCCCACCTGGGCGGGGCTGGGGGCTGCTGGCCTCCCGGCAGCGCCTGCCACCCCTACCGCCACCGCTCCGCCCAGTTTTGCTGCGTCGCCTGCAGGAGCCCGCACTGGCGCCCCCGACTGGTGATGCCAAGTCCCTGGGGGTGGTTTGCGGTGACGGCATGCAGCGGAGGGGCCTGTGTGCGGGGCCTGGGAGCGACGTGTCCGGGCGGGGCCTGCCGCTCGGTTCACCAGGACGGCAGAGGGAGCGCACGGGGTGGGGGGTGGGGGGTCCGGAAACGGCACGGAAGCGGGCGGGCAGGCAGGTCACCCACCCCGTGCTCTGGCAGAGCAACTTCGAGGAGCCGGTGGCCCTGCAGGAGATGGACACGAGCAACGGGGTGCTCCTGCCCTTTTACGACCCCGACTCCAGCATCGTCTACCTGTGTGGCAAGGTGCCCGCGGCCGGCGGGGAGCTCGGGCCGGCGGGCAGGGCGGGGCCCTTTGGGGGACGGCCCTGACCCCGCTGGCCTTGCAGGGCGACAGCAGCATCCGGTACTTTGAGATCACGGACGAGCCGCCCTTCGTGCACTACCTCAACACGTTCGGCAGCAAGGAGCCGCAGCGCGGCATGGGCTTCATGCCCAAGCGCGGGCTGGACGTCAGCAAGTGCGAGATCGCCCGGTCAGCACCTCCGCCCTGCCCACCTCCCGTGGGGACGGCGCGGGGGCGCCCCCTGACCTTGGGGAGAGCGGGGTGGGGGTGTCAGCGCCAGCCCAGCCCTCCTAACTCGACAGTCTGTGACCTTCCGTGTCCCCATCTGTAAGATGGTGGCCGCCCCCAGTGGCGGCATTGCCCGGCGGGACTACAATGAGCTCAGTGTGATGTGGTAGGCGCCCCGAACCCTTCCCGGGCAGGAGTTAACGGGGTGCTGAGCCCCACTCCCTTACAGGTTCTACAAGTTGCACGAAAGGAAGTGTGAACCCATCATCATGACTGTGCCCCGCAAGGTGAGGGGCCGGGCAGGTGGGAGGTGGAAGGGAGCGGAGCAGGCCCAGCACCTGCTAACCTGGTCCCCCTGGTCCTGCCCCCCCAACCCCATCCCCCCGCAGTCAGACCTGTTCCAGGATGACCTGTACCCGGATACGCCGGGACCCGAGCCGGCCCTGGAAGCGGACGAGTGGCTGTCGGGCCAGGACGCCGAGCCCGTGCTCATCTCGCTGAGGGATGGGTACGTGCCCCCCAAGCACCGCGAGCTCCGAGTCACCAAGCGCAACATCCTGGACGCGCGCCCGCCCTCGGGCCCCCGCCGCAGCCAGTCAGCCAGCGACGCCTCCTTATCGGTACGATCCGGCCCGCCCCCGCCCGGACCCTCCTGTCCCCCCGCCCCCGCCGACACAGCCTCCTGTCCCCGCCCCGCAGCAGAACACGCTGGAGGCGCTGCTGGAGCAGGTCAAGGCCCTGCGGGAGCAGGTGCAGGCGCAGGAGCAGCGCATCACGGCGCTGGAGAACATGCTGTGCGAGCTGGTGGACGGCACGGACTAGCGCCGCCCCGACCCGGAGGGTGCGGCCGGCCGGCCGGCGGGCGCAGGGGCTCCTGCCCAGGCTTTTGGGCTGCAACCTGGGACCCCGCCCCTGGGCTGGGTACGGGACTGGGAATGGAACTCCTCCCCCCCGCGGGAAGCCTGGACAAATGGCGCCTCGCGGAGACAAGCGTCCGTCCGGCACCGCGTCGCCCGGCAGCCACGCCGCGGACCCGGCAGGAGCTGGCCTCAGGAGGTCCGGGGCGACGGGGCCTCAGCAACGGTGCTGCGCAGCGAGACGGCGTCCGCTCAGGGCAGAGGAGGTCCTTAGCTATTAGCAAGATGCTTGGGGATACTGGGGGACTTGGGCTTGACCTCAAAGGGGTGGCATTCGATAGGTGTCCCTAGACTGGCGGGGAAATCACAGGGCTATCCCTCTAATGAGGCCACATGACTCCACCCACGTGAGCGGAAAACCGCGGATGCCACCCCAGCTCCACAGACAGATACAACCCATTGGCTGTAGAGCTGGATCCGCCGGCTACACCCAGCAGAGGGCGCTCTTCCCTCCTACCCACAGGGGAGGGCGGGCAAAACCCGCCTGAGGAAGCAGGTTCACCCCCTCCCCCCACACACACTGCCCCCAGCCCTCTGTGTGGCCTTGGCTCTAGGAGGAAAACAAGTCATACCGAATGAAATCTTTTACTAAGTGTTCAGTCTGTGCCTCCTGCCTGGGGCGTGTGTGTGTGTGATGTGTGTGTGAGATGTGTGTGTGTGAGATGTGTGTGAGAGGTATGGGTGTGTGTGTGTGTGACTGTGTGTGTGTGTGTGTGTGTGTGTGTGAGGTGTGAGAGGTGTGGGTGTGTGTGTGAGATGTATGTGTGTGTGTGACTGTGTGTGAGATGTGTGTGAGGTGTGTGTGTGTGTGTGTGAGATGTATGGGTGTGTGAGGTGTGTGTGTGAGATGTATGGGTGTGTGAGGTGTGTGTGTGAGATGTATGGGTGTGTGTGTGTGTGTGTGTGACTGTGTGTGTGTGTGATGTGTGTATGAGATGTGTGTGAGGTGTGTGTGTGTGTGATGTATGGGTGTGTGAGGTGTGTGTGACTGTGTGTGTGTGAGATGTATGTGTGTGTGTGACTGTGTGTGTGTGTGATGTGTGTGTGTGACTGTGTGTGTGTGTGATGTGTGTATGAGATGTGTGTGAGGTGTGTGTGTGTGTGATGTATGGGTGTGTGTGTGTGTGACTATGTGAGGTGTGTGTATGTGTGTGTGTGACTGTGTGTGAGAGAGGTGTGTGTGTGTGACTGTGTGTGTGAGGTGTGTGTGACTGTGTGAGATGTGTGTGACTGTGTGTGTGAGATGTATGTGTGTGTGTGACTGTGTGTGTGAGAGAGGTGTGTGTGTGTGACTGTGTGTGAGATGTGTGTGAGGTGTGTGTGTGAGATGTATGGGTGTGTGAGGTGTGTGTGACTGTGTGTGTGTGAGGTGTATGTGTGTGTGTGACTGTGTGTGTGTGTGAGGTGTGTGTATGTGTGTGTGTAACTGTGTGTGTGTGAGGTGTGTGTGACTGTGTGTGTGAGATGTATGTGTGTGTGTGACTGTGTGTGTGAGAGAGGTGTGTGTGTGTGACTGTGTGTGAGATGTGTGTGAGGTGTGTGTGTGTGTGAGATGTATGGGTGTGTGAGGTGTGTGTGTGAGATGTATGGGTGTGTGAGGTGTGTGTGACTGTGTGTGTGTGTGTGTGTGTGACTGTGTGTGTGAGAGAGGTGTGTGTGTGTGACTGTGTGTGAGATGTGTGTGAGGTGTGTGTGTGTGTGAGATGTATGGGTGTGTGAGGTGTGTGTGTGAGATGTATGGGTGTGTGAGGTGTGTGTGACTGTGTGTGTGTGTGTGTGTGACTGTGTGTGTGAGAGGTGTGTGTGTGTGACTGTGTGTGAGATGTGTGTGAGGTGTGTGTGTGTGTGAGATGTATGTGTGTGTGTGACTGTGTGTGTGTGTGAGGTGTGTGTATGTGTGTGTGTGACTGTGTGTGTATGAGATGTGTGTGAGGTGTGTGTGTGTGTGATGTATGGGTGTGTGTGACTGTGTGTGTGAGATGTATGTGTGTGTGTGACTGTGTGTGTGTGTGAGGTGTGTGTATGTGTGTGTGTGACTGTGTGTGTGTGTGTGTGTGAGATGTATGGGTGTGTGAGGTGTGTGTGACTGTGTGTGAGATGTATGTGTGTGTGAGAGAGGTGTGTGTGTGTGTGTGTGTGTAGAACGAGTCTCCCAGCCTCTACACACGCTATCCCCAGGCGGCTCCCCTAGAGGCTGACAAATGAGCTCAGGATCCACCAGGCATCCTCTGCCCGCAGGGCCTCCCTACACGAGCTCAGCAGGAACCCCAGGCCGCAGGCGGCATTCCTCCCCAGAAGGCAGATGGGAAAAGCCTCAGGTTTGAAGCCTCTTTAATTTGTGCCTCAGAATCAGTCTGGTGCCCCGGCATCGGGGAGGGGGTAAGAGGAACCGTTTCTCTTTGTTCTTTCCTTCCATCCCTTTTGTGTCCCTTCTGAACCTCCCGGCTGAGCCAGGAAGGCCAGTCAGAGAGAACCTGGGCAAGGGTGTGCCATGGGCCCCTGCCCCTGGCAGGGTCTGTGCTTCTCGTGTGGGTGGGGAGGGGCAGGGGAGAGCCGGGGGTTAGCACCATTGGATGAAGGGTTTCAGGATCAGCCCCTGGGTGGGGCAAGTGGGACGCACAACCACAGAGGGCTAGCAGCAGCTGGTGGGAAGGGGTGGGTGGTGGTGCCAGGGCCTTGGGCAACCCCTCTGCATCCAGTCTAGTGTAGGGTCTAGAGCTTGCCCCCAGCTCACTATGCCCCCGTTTGACAAAACATCATGTGGGAGCCAGGCTTGCCCAGGTGTGAGGGGCCACCTTGGGCACCCTCCCTGATAACAAAAAAAAGTCTTGGGGAAGGGGTCTCCAACCTCTGTCCGCCCAAATTGAAGCTGGGACCACCCTGAGACCTGGGAGGGGTGTGAGGGCTGGGGGAGCTGGGCACCCCGCTAAGTGCACTTGACGCTGAAATGCTGGAGTGGGGGAGGGGCTGGGCCCTAGACGTGCTGGTTTGCGTCTGGAACAAAGCAGCAACACAGCACTTGGGGAGCTCAGCTGCCCCCAGGGGTGGAGAGCGGAAATGCAAAGGCTTCATGGGCAGTGTCCTGGGGTGGGTTAGTGAGCAGGAAGTGGGGCCAGCCAGAAGGAGCAGGGATGGGGACACTGCTCCCCTGAGGACTGGTCTCCCGCTCAGGACCGCCTGGCTCTGCCCTTGGACCAGGAGAAGCCCGAGGGTCAGTTACAGCAAAGCAGGGGGACCGAGCTGAGCCAGCTGCCTCCTGGCCTGGCCAGGACAGGTACCCCGTGACCACGCCGACCCCCCTGGTCTGGTGCCTGGTGCATCCCTACGCCCCCAAGGCGGTGGCTCTGGTCTCCAGCCACAGCGCCTGCGCACGGGCCAGGGAATCCCACTCCGTGGGGCTCAGTGGAGTGGCCGAAGGCCGGACAGAGGCACTACTGCTCCGTCAGCGAGAGCCTCAGGATCCGCTCCAGCTCCTCCTCCTCCTGGCGCGCCCGCCGCCGCCGCTCCTCCTGCTCCCGCGCGGACAGCTCCATGGCCAGCCGCAGCTGCTCGTCGTAGCTCCGGAACACGCAACCGCCGGGGCCGGGGCCGGGCCGGGGGCTGGGCGCCGCGGGGCGGGCGGCGGGCTGGTGCTTCGGGGTGGGCGGGGTGCTCCTGGAGGCAAGGACGACACATCCAGGGCTCCGGGCGCAGCTGCGGGGGAGCAGGGCGGCAGCCAGTGTGGAGGTCCTGCTCACCTCCCTGGCTCCCACTGGGTGTGACAGATCCCTGTCCCTACAGAGCCCATCCTCCGGGGGGCAGCAGCCAGCTGTGGGCTTCTAGAACCCTGGCCCCAACATCTGGCCTGGGGAGGGTCTGGAGGCCAAGGGGCCTGGCCCCACACCGGCCACGTGAGGAGGGAGCACTGCTCACCCCCCCCCAGACTCAGAAGAGGGTATGGTAGAGACCATCTTAATCCCAGAGGTCCCTGGTGAGGGCACCAGTTCCTCTGGGCCACAGGGGCCGTTCAGTGAGCTGCGTCCTCACCCACTGTGACGGGGGCGGGGGGGTATCTCCCAATCCTGGTGGACAGACCTGTCCTGTTGGTGACCCTCGCAGGACATGGGGTGAGTGCCCGGCTTGCTGTTGGTTAGCGCCTCCCAGATGGTGACCTGGAGGGAGAGGGTGGGGCCTGTTGGCTGTAGCGGCGCCGCAGTCAGGTGGCCCCGTGCGCGTCCGGGGACGAACCTGGTCGTACTCACTGCCCGCCTCGAGCAGGCTCTGCTGGATGGCAAACTGCAGAAGGTCGTCGTCCTCGTCGGGGGCCGCCGCCTCCCGCTGGCCACCCAGCACGCTGTAGCCTCGCGGGGCCTCGAACAAGGTGGGCGAGATCTCGCACCCACGGCAGGAGGCTGAGGGCAGGCCGAGGTCAGAGCGGGACAGGCAGAGGTCAGACCGGGACAGGCAGAGGTCAGACGGGGACAGGCAGAGGTCAGACCGGGACAGGCAGAGGTCAGACCGGGACAGGCAGAGGTCAGAGCGGCAGGCAGAGGTCAGACCGGGAGGGCAGGGGGCGCTGGAGGGGGGCCGGGCGAGCGCGCTCAGAGGGGCAGGGCTCACTTGAGGAACTGGAGCTGCTGACACTGGAGGAGTCGCTGCCGGGGGACGGGGTCTCGCTGCGGGGGCTGCCTCGCACCGAAGGCACGGGCTCGTCGCAGCCATTGAGGTTCCCGAAGGTGATGCGGGCGTTGAGGATGTGGAAGATCGGGATTTCTGAGGACGAGGGAGCCGTCAGGTGCCACCACCCACCCCCTTACACCGCAGAACCCCACTCGCCCTCATCTAAACCCGCCCCAGCCCCACCGCAGCAGCCACGGGGAAGCGGGACGGGGCTCACCAATCTTGACAGGGAAACCAGGAGGCAGGCGCAGGGTGATGAAATCCCGGAGCTTGGCAAACAGCGCATTGCTGACAGCCATGAGGTCGATGATGGGAGCCACCTGCTCACACAGGGACAGGGGGTGCTCCTCACAAAGCCACAGCTTGGCCTTGAACCTGCACCCCCCCGGGATCCCAAGGGGTGAGGGACATTGTAGAAGAGATGCTCTCAGAACCTTCTGGAGCCCAGCCCCTCCGTCCCCGCCGTGTGGCCCTGCCCAGCCCTCCCTAGTACCAGCAGGGGGCCTCACTTCTGTGTCTTGGTGGTCAGTTCCATGGGGCGGCCCATGTCACGGCTGCCAAGCTCAAAGTTGGGGTTGAAGTACTCTTCTGCGGTGATGGCAGTGGGGTTGGCTCGGCTCAGAGTCTGCGTAATTAGGGTCTGCACCACATGGGGGGGGGGGCCAGGAGCCCTCCTCAGGCCCTGATGCCAGGCCCGGAGCCATCCCCGCTGCCACTGTGGCGCTGGCATGGTCGTGGGCATCGTGGAAAAGGGGTCCTCCCGGCACGCTAAGCAGGACACCTCCCAGGCCTTTTCCTGAGCCACATCCAGACCCTCCCACCAAGGGGCACTGCTGGCCCACACTCACCCCGTTTTGGGGGCCCCCGTGCTGCTCAGCAATTCCCAGGAAGGACTGCAGGGGCGTCTTGCAACCTGTGAGGGACGTGGCATCGTGGAGGACACTGCAGCCCTCGGAAGTAACAGCACCCCAGTCCGAGGCAGGAGGAGGCCCCCCGGGGGCGGGGCAGCCGCTCCTCCACACCAGCATCCGCTCCTCCACACCAGCATCCGCACCTTCGCCTGGAGGGGCTGAGGACCAGGGGCGGGGCCAGGACCACTATTTCTATGCTGGCCTGAAAAGCAGGCCTTGGGCTCAGGGTAAGCTTCCAGTGGCACTCTCCAAGTCGATGACACTGGACGCACACACCTGCTTTTGGTGAACAGTTTTGGAGTGGACGTGTGTATGTATGTTTTCAGACACTTCCATATTCACTCGTTCTCCTGTGAGGTAGGCATTGTGTCTCTCTGCTTTAGACACAATAAATGATGCCCAGAAAGTCAGGTGTAGTATCAAGAAGCTCAGGGAATCGGTGGCAGGGCCCAGATTTTCTGCGTAGGGCCGTGGTCGGCAAACTGCGGCTCATGAGCCACATGCGGCCCTTTGGCCCCTTGAGTGTGGCTCTTCCACAAAATACCACGGCCTGGGCGAGTCTATTTCGAAGAAATGGCGTTAGAAGAAGTTTAGGTTTTAAAAACTTGGCTCTCTCACCCAGACCGGTTTGGCTCAGTGGATAGAGCGTCGGACTGCGGACTGAAGGGTCCCAGGTTCGATTCCGGCAAGGGCATGTACCTTGGCTGCGGGCACATCCCCAGTAGGGGGCGTGCAAGAGGCAGCTGATTGATGGCTCTCTCATCGATGTTTCTGACTTTCTATCCCTCTCCCTTCCGCTCTGTAAAAAATCAATTAAATATATTAAAAAAATAAAAACTTGGCTCTCAAAAGAAATTTCAATCGTTGTACTGTTGATATTTGGCTTTGTTGACTAATGGGTTTGCCGATCACTGACCTATGGTATGTCTCACTAGAAGGGCCAACAAAGAGCAGACATGACACTTCTCTCCCTTCCCAAACCCAATGCAGACTCTGGGCATGGACCCCTTCCCAAGGAGCCCAAACACGTGTTGCCGTGGAATCGCCTTGGCAGCACGCCAGGCAGCCGCTACCAACCACGAGGACCCGGTACTCGGGTTGGACCTATTTGCCTGAATAGACTATCCCGGCTTTTGCAAGGATGTCAGAGGGAAGGCCGAAGGAGGTGTTCACGTGGAAGCTGGTTCCTCACAGCCCCCCACGTGCCTCTGCCTCATTACCTTTGACCTTGCCCTTGTGCTGTTCTGAAAGATGCTCTGTCCGTGTCCGGGTGATGAGTTCCACATTGGATGCCCCATATACCTGGGAAAGATGAAGAACAGGCTCAGAGACGGCTCTGGTATCCCTACTCCTGGCTCCCAAGAACTTTCTGAACTCTTCCTGCAAGGAAGGGTCTGGGGCAGGAGACAGGGAAGCTGTTGGCTCCCTTCTCTAGGCCTTTAGGCAAGTAAATCTAAGATCAATTATTCATTCAGCAAACACTTTGTCAGGAGTCTATGTGCTGGGCACTGAGGCGGGCATCAGGGGTGCCGTGGTGACCAGCCCCGCCAGATGGTCCCGGCCCTCCTGGATCACAGTAAAGTTGAAGAGACAAGAAAATGGACAGTTCTGGTGTGGTGGGGACATGCCTTGTGTGGGGAGCACAGGGCTGAGGGGACAAAACGCAGAGACTCTGACCAGCCTATGAACCCAGGAGACGCCCAGGGGGAAAACACAAGCTCTGCAGCACCTGCCAGTCCCTGCGCTCAGCGGCGGCACCCCGAGGCCCTGGCGGGTGCCGTGGGGTCCCAGAGGGCCCGACACAGTCTTCTTACGGGGATAGACCTGGCTTTGGGCTTTGGTGGCCAGGGTCTGCACCTCAGCTGTCCTTACAGTGATGCCACCTGTACAGGTCATTTAACCACCGAACCTCCTTTCCCTCCTCATAAATGGGCCGACACCCTACTTCACAGAGCTGCTGTGAAGATTACTGACCCGGGGAAGGGGTTCAATAAATATCTGTAAAACGGGGTTAATAATAGTACCAACCGGAAGGGGTTGTTATGAGGATTAAATGAGCACGTGTGTGTGTGTGTGTGTGTGTGTCTGTGTGACATGTACACCTATTTGTGTGTGTGCATGTGTATATATACATTTATGTTAAATGTCAGAAGGTTCCTTGAACATGAATATAATAAATGCTCAATAAGCCCTGAACATTCTCATCAGTTGCCTCTTACTCTGGAGGCCTTCCTCAATGCTGCACGGCTCTGCACCCCCGAGGCTGAGAGCGGGTGTTCAGGAGAGCCCAGCCCAGCTCCCTGTGGGCAGAAGTGTGGCGGGACTGGCACCAGAGCTAGGCCTCACCTTGGCTTCGTACCCGTTCACCATTTCAGTCTTCTCGCTGCGCCAGCCCAGGATGCCCGTCTTGTTCCTGAGGGGTCAGAGCGGTCCAGGTGAGAAGGCACCCCCAGGTCGGCTCCCGGCCATCGAGGCCACGCCCACTCACCTCTCAAAGGAGATGTTCTTGGTGTCGAGCTGTGTGGTGACAACAGGCGCCGTGAGCCGGCTCAGCACCTGCTCCTCCGTGGGCTGAGCTGCGGCCAGCAGCAGCTCGCGGTCCTGCCCGGCCAGCGCCAGCGTCTCCGTGTACACGACCCGGCGGTCGTGGTCGATCTCCATGACCACGGCACTGGTGTCTGCCAGCCATGGGACGGCTCGGAGGTCAGGGGCAGCACGGAGCTGCTGCCGCCTCCCCCCCCCCCCCCGCCCCACCTCCTGCCTGCCTGACCTTGGCCCCTGAAGACGAAGCTGCGGTTCCCTCGCTGCCAGGTCATGTGGTCAAAGCCCAGGAGTGTGGTGTCCACCCGCAGGTTCTGCCCGCTCTTCCACACTCTGTAGGTGTCACTGGGGCAGATCTTGGACACCAGGGGCACTAGGCGGAAGGGAAGGTCAGAGGTGACTACGATTTGCCAGACCCACCCAACCAGGGCCACCTCAGGGCACGGGGGTCAGGTGTGGCCAAGAAAGGACGAGGGGATAAACTGTCCCCCCCCGCCCGTCCCCCACAGAAACATAAACCACAGCCACTCAGATACGAGCAATCATGTGTCAGCCACCACCCAGGCCCGAACACCCACCATGTGTTCATTCCAACAAATATTTATTAAACACCTACTGTGTGCCAGGCACCATTCCAGCCACTGGGGAACAACATTTAACAAGGCAAGACCCCTGCCTTCTTGGAGCTTACCTTCCAGCAAGGAGTGACAGGTAACAAACAAATGAGCCGCTCATTGCAAAGAGAAGGGAGTAATGACAACGGGACTGAGACAGGGTCTGAGGGGGTGCGGAAAGGCCCGGCTGGTGGCCCCGAGCTGAGAGCCAGAAGATGAGGAGCCACAGGAAGAGCTGTGGGAAGAGCGTGGTGGGCCGGGGAACAGCAAGACCTGCCTCAGCCCCTCTTACCCCAGCTGGTGAATTCCCACTTCATCTCCACGTAAAAGTCCTGGGCCTAGAGGAAAAAGGGGAGTGGCGGGGTCTGTGCCACAGACAGGGCTCCGGGGCTGCAGGGGAAGGCCGAGAGGCTGCCTCACCTTGCGCAGCTTCTCCAGGAGCACGGGGATGCCCGCCAGCCGCTTCACCAGCCGCTGGTAGTCCCGGTACCGCAGCACCAGCTGCACCAGCTCCAGGTCCCGGGTACTCACGGCCTCCTGAAGCACTGGGGGTGGGAGGGAGGCGGAGCGGAGGCGGCGTCACAGGGCGGGTGAGGACACGAGGCTGGGGAACCCTGGCTGGGGGCCGGGGTCGGCAGGGGTGCTCACCCGTCCAGCCGCTGCGATTCTCCCTGCCCACGTCGGCACCATGTGCCAGGAGCACACGGGCACACTCAAGGTGCCCCAGGGTGGTGGCCAGGTGCAGGGGAGTCCGCCCGCGGGGATCCAGCTGCTCGATGTCCACCTGGAGGAGGAGGTGAAGACGGAGCCCTGGTCACTTCTGAAGTGGTCCCCCTGAACCCAGAAGCCTCTAGGAAGGCAGGTGCATCGCACAAAGCAAAGGGATTAGCTGGGGCCAGGGGAGTGGAGAGGGGCTTGCGGGCCAGGACAGGAAGTAACTCTGAGAGGGAGGGGCTTCCTCTTTTCCTGTCCACCCAGGTCCCCTGACCAGGTCCCCTCCTCTACGGCCCAGTGGGCTCCTATGGAAAGTAAGCCTGGGCGACAGGTGGTCTGGAGCGGCTGCTGGCCAAGGAGGGCCGCCGAGACAGGACATATCCTTGGGCCCAAGACCACCCCAGGAAGGGCCACCAGTTTAGATCTTTGACGTTGTCACTGAGATTGAGCAAACAGCTGCAGTGAGACATTATAGCAGCGGTGCTCAACCTGCGGGCCACAACCCCTTTGGGGGTCGGATGACCCTTTCAGAGGGGTCGCCAAAGACCATCGGAAAATGCAGCAATGGAGTTTACTGTGGTTATATTAGGACCCATGCCACACCATGCTTCAAGACAAAATTTCATTTATCTGTAATTAGAAATAAATATTTCACATTATATAATTACATATTGTTTTGTGATTAATCACTACGCTTTAATTATGTTCAATTTGTAACAATGAAAATACATCCTGCATATCAGATATTTACACTAGGATTCATAACAGTAGCAAAATTACAGTTACGAAGTAGCAATGAAAATAACTTCATGGTGGGGGTCCCCACAACAGGAGGGGCTGTGTTAAAGGGCCGCGGCATCGGGAAGGTTGAGAGCCGCCGCTCTATAGGAATGAAAGGATATGTTCATGGTACAACTTCAAACCCATGTCCAATGCCTGGGGATACTACGTATTATTTTTAAAACATATTTTATTGATTTCAGAGAGGAAGGGAGAGGGAGAGATAGATAGAAACATCAATGATGAGAGAGAATATTTGATTGGCTGCCTCTCCAAGCCCCCTACTGGGGATCGAGCCACAACTCAGAAGGGCATGTGCCCTTGACTGGAATCGAACCCAGGACCCTTGAGTCCAAAAGCCAACACTCTATCACTGAGCCAAATCGGCTAGGGCTGTGTTATCATTTTATAAACCCTATTACTGTTTTATGAATAGCACAGTTATGCTGCACACACACAGAGGTGTATATATCACACACACACACACACACACAGCACGCACACACACACACACACACACACACACACACACGTGCTCATTTAATCCTCATAACAACCCCTTCCGGTTGGTACTATTATTAACCCCGTTTTACAGATGTTTATTGAACCCCTTCCCCGGGTCAGTAATCTTCACAGCAGCTCTGTGAAGTAGGGTGTCGGCCCATTTATGAGGAGGGAAAGGAGGTTCGGTGGTTAAATGACCTGTACAGGCGGCATCACTGTAAGGACAGCTGAGGTGCAGACCCTGGCCACCAAAGGCCAAAGCCTTATCTCCATAAGACTGTGTCGGGCCCTCTGGGACCCCGCAGCACCGGCCAGGGCCACGGGGTGCCGCCGCTGAGCGCAGGGACTGGCAGGTGCTGCAGAGCTTGTGTTTTCCCCCTGGGCGTCTTCTGGGATCCGCAGGCTGGTCAGAGTCCCTGCGTTTTGTCCCCTCAGCCCTGTGCTCCCCACACAAGGCATGTCCCCACCACACCAGAACTGTCCATTTTCTTGTCTCTTCAACTTTACTGTGAGTCTCAATGGGTTGAATGGGGGTCTCCCCCCCCAAAAAAATGTCTACATCCTAATCCCCATAACCTTTAAAAGTGACATTTTCAGCAAAAGGGTCTTGGCAGATACGTGTGTTAAGGATCTCAAGGTGAAGTCAGCCTGGCCTCTCCAGGTAGCCCTAAATCCAGTCGTGTGTCTTTATGAGACACACAGGGGAACGGCACGAAGAGGAGACATTCCGTGTGCAGACAGAGGCAGGGACGGGCGTTACGCAGGCGCCAGCCAGGGATGCTTAGTTACCAGACGCTGGGAGGGGAAGAATTCTCGTCTAGAGTCTTTGGGGGCAGTGGGGTCCTGCTGACACCGTCAGTTTGAATTTTCCGCCTCCATAATTACGAGGAAATAAATTTTTTAAAGGATTGTTTAAATTGATTTTTAGATGGAGAAGAAGGGGGAGAGAGAAACACTGATTATGAGCACAAAGCACGCCCCTACCAGGGATGGAGCCCGAACACAGGGCATGTGCCCTGACCAGGCACTGCACCAGCTGCCTTTCAGTGCACGGGGCAGTCAGTGCCCAACAGAGCCACACCAGCCAAGGTAATTTTTTGTCTTAAGAATAAATTTTTGTCTTAACTCATCCACTTTGTGGTAGTTTGTTGTGGAAATCAATACAATGATAAACCCACAGAATCAAAAAATGCAATGAATCCCAAGAAAAATATGCCAAAAGGGGGGGGGGGGGGGGGGGCAGGGGAGAAAACTACACGACGTTCCATCAAAATAAAATGCTGAAACCTGGTCATAAAAAGGGAAATCTTAAAAGCATTTTGAAAAATGAGACACTGTGTGTAAAAGAACATAGGAAACGTTACATATTTCTCATGAGAATCCATGCAAGTTGGGAGACAAGAGCATGGGTAAAGTGCTAGGGGGGAATGTCAAACTGGAATTCTACATCCTATAAAAAATCCTTCAAAAATAAAGGGGCAATAAAGATTTTTCATAAACAAACAAAAGTTAAGAGAATTTGTAAAGAAAGTTGTCCAGGTGGGAGGGAAATGCTACAAGATGGAAACTGAGACCTAGGAAAGGTGCCGCAAACGGTAAGTTTGTGACTGAGTATAAGAATGTCAGTAAAATATTTAAAACCCACAAGAATGAAGAGATGTCAGCAGATGAGACATTTTAACACATCTTTAGAACATGGAGAGTGGCCGGGGCACTATTGACGTGGGAGAGAGGGTACCCCCCAAGCTCTCACAGAGGGAGCCTCGGTGCGGAGCAAGCCAGATCACCCCCTAGCACCCCTGAAAGGTACAGAACAGGCAGGGAGTGGGAACAGCAGATGTGGGGGTGAGGCTCAGGGGTAGATACAGGGGGCTGGTTAAAATTCAGAACCCTTGGCCCCCTCTCCAATCTTACCATGTGGGCGATACCCCTCCCCCCCCCCCCCCAGGATGCCAGAGGTTATTCTCTGTAGAAACTGAGCCTGAGATGCACAGGACTCAGGGACACTGGCCTGCGGACGAGGTCATGGGGCTGAGGACTAGTGAGCGGTGAGAGCCCAGCCCATCCCTGCCTCAGGTCCCCGCCCACTGGCACCCAGACTGCCCACCCCACCCCGCAGGAGAACAGAGAAGCTGCAGACACAGACCTCTGGGAATCCTACAGTAAGCAGGCTTGCCACCCACCACCTGCCAGCAGCACCCATGCATCAGTGAGCTCCACAGCCCCATTCTTCCTTTTTTAAAATTGATTTAAGAGAGAAACATGGCTGTTTTCCACTTATTTCTGCATTCGTTGGTTGCTTCTTGTATGTGCCCTGACTGGGAATCGAACCCACAACCTTGGTGTATTGAGACAACGTCCTAACCAACTATGCTACCAGGCCAGGGCGCCCTATTCTTACCAGTAAATATGCCCCACAGGCGGGGATGACTGGACATTTGAGGAAAGCTGCCAGCATAAAAGAGAAAAAAATAGGCAATTGGGTTTTTAAAACCCAGAGGAAACACGGTCAGTGCAGGAAACAGAAGAAAACTTGTTTGGAGGAAAACAGCAATTTAGATCCTCAGAAAAAACAGGAGAAGATCCCTGTCTTCATAAAACAGAACGGGACGCGGTGACCTCCCGGGGCCTCTCCCCCCGCCCGTCTCCCACCCGCTTTCTCGGGTCAGCTACGCCTGGAGCTGCACCTGCCCGTCCCCCACCACAGGAAACAGTGCCTCATTCACTCCCTCTCCCGGCTAAAGAACTTCCAAACTCTCTGTATCTCTTCCTTTTCCCTCACGTTTCATACCCAATCCTTCTGCAAAACCTGACCGTACCGGCTCTCCCTTCAAAACAGGTGCAGGGTCCTCTCGGTTTCACACCCCGCCCCCCCAGGCTGCCATCCTGCCGCAGGCACCCATCTCTCACCCGTGGCCTGATGCCTCCTCACTGGTCTCCTCACTCCTCTCCTGCCTCCCTCCTCAGCTCCAGTCCCACCCGGCCCAGCCAGAGCAGCTACCGCCATCCCCGGAAACGCCCCCCAGGTCCTTCAGCTCAAAGCCTGTCCGTGGCTTCCCATCCAATCGCCCCGGACGCCTCCTTAAACGCCTGTGCTCCCCGCCTCTCCTCCACACTCGGCTCTCACAGACCGGCCTTCCCTGCACCCACCTCCTCCCGCCCCCCAGGAGCTCCACCCAGCTCAGGACGATGCTCAAGTCGCCTCCTCAGAAAGGCCTGCGCCACAACCCACTTTCAGTGACAGGTGCTATTTGTCTAGCGATTGACCCTTACCTCGCGTTAGTTCTCTTTCAACATGAAATCGCTTGTTTGTTCGTTTCCGTGGTCTCCCTGACCTAAACTGTAAGCCCCTCAGAAGGGGGGTCCCTCTCGGTTCCGTTCACGCCGGGTGCCCAGCTCCCAGGCAGCGCCTGGCCCGTAACTGGCGTTTAAGGAATGCGTGTGCAACAAACACACAGCTGGCTACACCCGAGGGACACGGAGGGGAAGGCAATACAGGGTACAGTTGATAAGCCACGGAATAGTGGTAGAAGTGTGTTGTTGATCATTGTGGCGGTAAATAACACAACAGTCTAGAGTTCAAGGTAGTCGCCTCTGGGAAATGAGGTGCGAGGTGGGGAGAGGCGGAGTGAGGACTGCTGCTTTTCATTATAAGTCTGCTATCGACAGTTAAATATTTTAAAACACGGATATGAACTCCTTTGTCAAAAAGAAAGCACTTTAAATTATTTATATTATTTTTTCTAACCTTGTGTTGGCATTTCTTCATTTCAAATATCCCAGGAGCCTCAAAAAAGTGTACCTGGCCCCTGTGGCCCTCTGAGCCGCGGGGACTCAGAAATGTGAGTGGCTCTCCAGCTGCTCCACACCAGCTCCCCACAGAGGAAGGAGAGCAGGGATCGGGCTGGGGCCATCGGGGCCCCGCCCTGGGTGGGGTGCTGAGCCCTGGGGTTCCTAGCGGGGAGGACCCACAGACCCCGAGCTGGCTGGGGCAGTCAGCAGGCCTTCCCGTGGGGCTGCAGCTGAGCCGTCTCACCAGCCCTGCCCCAGATGCTGCTGCTAACAAGGCCCTCGGGAGCTGGCAGGACACCCAGCCCAGCCCCAGGGCTCCAGGAGCTGCCTGCCACCTGCCCCCTCAGCTGCCTCAGTCCAGGCTCCAGAGAGAGGCTGGCCCTGCCTGCAGGGCGGGGGTGCCCCCCCTCACTCCCACTCCTCAGCGTCCAAGGCACAGCTGTTTTCCAAGGGTCCGGCCTGTACCCAACCAAGCCCCAAAGCAGCTCCCCCACCTGCTGGAAGCAGAGCCTGCAGTGGAAGTGGCACCTTGCCCCGGCCCCAGGTGGGAGAATTCATTAATTTCCTCAGCAAAGCCCTGAAGCTATTTAATTGCCGGAATGAAAAGGTTGTGAAACCCGACACCCGGCGATCCTCACCCAGAGAATGGAGGCTCTGAAACCCCACAGGCCTCAGCTGGAGTCGAATGCAGGGGTCTCTCCAGCGTCAGAGCCAGGGCTCCCTGGGAGGTCCCCACTCCCCAGAGGTCCCCCCTCAGGCCCACACACGTGCACATGCCATAAAGACACACGCTCCTACTCCTGCCTCCACACTCACAGCATGTGTGCACCCAAAGTGTGCAAGCACATGCATGCCAGCCGCAGCCCCTGGCTCTACAGGTGTCTGTTCCTGTGTAACACACGCCATGGCTGCCGGCACATCAGCACATGCGCACCCCCCACATCCACACGCACCAGCAGGGTGTGTTTTCAAACTTGTCCAGCACTAGCAGAATCCTTTTGTTGGCTGAAACCTTACAGGGACACACCAAATGTATAGCCTAAGCCCGGGTGCTGGAGGAGAAGGGAGATGGCCCAGTGGGTGAGGCCTTGCCTGCTCAGTCTTTGTCACTTTTCCCTGGTGCCCTCCCTCCTCCAGCCCCAGGGGCACAGCTGCGGTCTGCTGTGGTCACTTGCTTCTCAGTTCTCCCACCGGACCATGTGGTGAAGGGACAGGTATGTCTGAGCCACTCAAGGGGGAAGGAGGCAGGAGGCTTCCTCAGGCGGGGCTGAGCAGCTGGGGGGTGATATCTGCTAACTCTCCCTTCGCCCTCCCTCCTCCATCCTGTCCCACGCAGCCCCTCCCCTCAACCCAGACACATTGATTTTTGGTTTCTGGGGTTTGTGGCTCTCTCCCCGGAGCTTCCCAGCTCACCAGCTGTGGGGATGGCCCACACTGAACTGCTCACTTTGGGGGGATGGCGGGAGGGGTCACAGGTGCTCAGGAACACAATAGGTACCTTGGGTGGGGCAGCCTCTGTCTGAGCACCCAGGGGCCCCACAGCTCTGGGTCAGAAGGGTGAACGGGAAAACAGGAAGGGAGAGCGTGGTGGAGGAGCCCCAGGAAGAAAGATGTTTCCCTAGAATTACAGCTTGGCCCTCTCCAGAGTGCCTGTTGCCAGGGGAGGAATCCTGCTCCCCGTACACTCTAACCTCCCCCTCCCACCCCCAGGGAACGCCAGAGACGTGTGACTCCAGAACCAGGGCCATGGCCAGCTGGCTGTGCCAACCTCAGAACTTTGCCAGCCAAGAGGGACCTGGCACACCCCAGCCCCCTCCCAACCTGGCAGGGCATATGCAAAGCGGGAAACAGGGCACCCAGCAACCATATACTGCTGGGCGCCAGCTAGGGGTGGTCATGGACCCTTCCCTTCACCAAAAAACACCCTCCCCGCACCTCCCATCTCCCTAACCACTTGCCGTTTCCAGCCCCCAAAAGAGTTGGGGGTGGGGACTGAGCAAAGCCCATGAACTTGCTCAGAGCCTGCCATCCCCTCCCCCTCGGGGCAGACAGCATTGCCAGGCCTGCCCACAGGAGGGCCTCTGCAGGGCTCCTGGAGGGAAGACAGGCAGCTCTGCCAGGTGATGGCCAGGGAAGCCCAGATGCTGTGCGAGAGGAATGCCTGGCTGTTTCCTGCCGGTCCGTGCCAGGAGAACCAGAGGGACTCCGGCCGGAGAACCAGGAGTCTACGGTGGTTTTACGAGGTCGGGCGGCTGCCCCCAGGCCCACCCTCTGCAGGAAATGGCAGATCGGGCACCTTCACCCCTCCCTGGACGCCTGAGGCCCTGGGGACTGAGCAGTGCCCATGTGGACGCAAGTGTCATCCTGGGTCAGTCCTGAAGGTAAGACACAGCCAGAGGCCGCTCCCTCCCAGACTGACTGGCACTCCCTTCTTGGCATGAGCAGAGCCAAGGAGAGGCCTGGCCTGATTCCCTTGTGGCTGAACAAGGGTTAACCTCAACCAGTGCCCTATATTCCCCCTGGCCTGGATCAGATCAAGTGGTGTCCATTTCTAGGAGATGCTAACTCACCAGGGCAGGTGGGGGTGGGGGTGGGGGTGGGGTGAACCTGGTGCCTGGTTTCTGTGGCTGCGTGAGAGGAGGAAAAGAGGAACACGCACAGCAGCCCCAAACCACCCCTACCTCCAGCAGGTTCCAGAGCTCACCACCCCAGCCGCACCCCGGGAAGATGGCTGCTGAACCGAGGACCATCCCTCGGAGAGGCCTGGGTGAAAGAGCCTTTGCTCCTGGAGCATTGTGCCTCTCCCCAGCCTCTGCAAGAAGACCATCCACCTCTCCAGCAAAGGGGTGTGACTGAGGCAACCTGGCGATGTCTCTGTTTGACACCCTTCAACCCCCCACCCCTCCGCCATCCCATCAGGAAGCTCCTCTCCGACCAGTCTTAAGTCTCTCCAGCTGTAACCTCTGTCAGAAACTTGTCTTCTTTTGTCCTCGGGGTCAGAGCAGAGCAGAGGCTGGAAGAGACTGGGCAGCCTGTGCCTCAGCGCCTGGCAGGTCACACTGCACTTCCCCGTTCACACTCGCATCACCAGCATCACGGAACGGGGCCTCCTGGAGGGCAGGGCTGTTCATCTTTGTCCCCCGGACCTACCCCTGTGACCCCGCTTTCTTCACCAGGCCCCTGCTGCTGAAAACCACTTCCCTGATGATGGGCAAACAGAGGCCCGGTCTGAGGAGCAGGTTCCAGCATCCATGTGTAAGTGGAGGTAACATGGAAGTGGACACCCCAACCAGCCCAGACACTTGGAGGCTCAGATCACCCCAACACTTCCTGGGACGGCTACGCAGAGATGATACGGTGCCGGCCTGGGGCTCAGCGGTTGGCTTCGGAGACACACTTTGACCTTTCCCTGCTTCACTGTCTGGTGATGCCCCCCTCCTCCCGTGGGAAGCAGACGGCTGTTCAGACTGAACTCCCTGGGACTCAGGAAGTGACCCTCAGAGGGGGCAAACCACTGAGCAAACCACTCCCAGCCCATGGCCCCAGGACGGCAGCCAAGTCTGCAGGCCTCCATGGAGGCCACCCAGGGCAGGTGGGGCCCAGCTCCAGCGCCTGCTTCCCCACTGCGGAGGGTGACGGCCATGCCAAGAGTGCCTACCTGTAGGGGGGGGGGGGGGGGGGAGGGTGGAGTGGGAACCACGTGTGACCTATGCCTGCCTGCCTCCATCACATTCTTGGAAGCCACTGTCCAGCAAAAGCTGGCTGACCCCTCTGTTCTCACTGACTTGCAAGAACCAGGGAGCCTGCTGTGTGTGCAGAACCTCAGATCATTCCTGGGGCCAGTGGCTCCCAGCTTCCTCAGAACCTAGAGGCCAGGCCCCAGCACCAAAGGGCAGGAGAGCGCCTTTCAGCACTGGGACAAGGCCCTCTGGGCTTCCCCCAAAAGGTCTCTCTCTCCAGTCCCCATTACCAAGCCGGTTCAGGGTTCTGAGGGACCCAGGGGCTCTGCCCAGGCCGAGAAAAGATAAGCACTCACCGTGCGGGCAGAGGGCACTGGGTGCGGCTGGGATGCCGGGGAGTGTCACCAGCCTATTCTCTGATCCTGGATTTATGCTCCCCCCACCCCCGTCTTCCCCCTGTCTAGCCCACCTCCGCACACTCCCCCGGGAGGTGGCTGACTGGGGCGGATTCTCCCAACACATGGAACACAGACCGAGCCGGCGGCCCCTCCCCGCAGCCCTCACTGCCCCGGCGAAACACCCCCCCGCCCCCCGGCCGCCAGTCTGAGGTCTGGGACACGTGCGGGGCGCCCGTCCCCGGCGGAGAGCAGCGGGCGAGGGGCTGCACCCATCCCTCTCTCCCGGTCCGCGGGCACAGACGCCGCGGCTCGAACAAAGAAGCGTTGCAAACTCGCCGGGGAGGCGGGACGGCCCGCGCCCGCCCCCTCCCCACGCTCCGCGGGCGTGCCCAGCCGCGGGGTCCCCGCCGCGCTCCGACGGCGCGCTCACCTGGCCCGCGCGGACCTCCCTCTCCAGCTCGCGGTGGCGGTTGTGCCACACCAGGTAGTGCAGCGGGTACCTGCCCTCGGGCCCCTTCCTGGCGGCGGCGTTGGCGGGGATCATCGCCCTGCTCCTCATGCCGGGGCCGCGGCGCCCGGCCCGGGAGGAGGGACGGCGCCGGAGCCGGGGCGTGGGGCCGCGGGGCGGGGGGCCGGCGCTGCCTGCTGGCGAGGCTGCGGCTCGGGCATGTGCCAGCGGCGCCGGCGGGCGGAGGCGGCGCGCCGGGCGGGAGGCGAGCGGCGCGGGCCACGGGCGTCCTCGCGAGGCAACGGCGGCGGCGGTGGCGGCGGGGGGCGGCGCGGAGAGGCCCCCACCCGCCCGGAGGGGGAGAGGAGCGGGCTCCCGTGGCGCGGACTCGCGCCTTGTCTCCCACACCCCCGCACACAAAGGCGCCGCTTGGCGGAGGGAGCAGCCTCCCGTAGCGGGCGCGGGGGCGCACAGGGCGCGGGGCCCCGGGGACGCCACCGCCGCCGCCGGGACGCGCGCCCACAGCCCCCGGCTTCCCGCAGCCGCATAGCCCGGCCCTCTGCCGGAGCGGCTGGCGAGGGATGCGGGGATGCAGGGGAGAAGGGAGGGGGACCTGGGTGCTCCAGACCAGGCTGGTTATAGCTCGGCCCCGCGGCATTATGGGACTTGTAGTCTGCCTTGTGGAACGGGGTGGCCAGTGGCCGGGGAGTGTCCCGCATTGTCTACCCCTCATCCCCATCCCATGAAAGCGTGGGTTAGGAGCCAGGCCTGGCCGAAACGGAGCCCGCGTCCTGACGCAATCCCACCCGCTGGCATTTTGTCTCTTGATGGGGAGGGAAGGGGGTACAGCATGGTGGTGAGGGGGGGAAGGTGTGTCCTTCAGGATTGAGTTTGGATCCCAGTAGAACGTGAGAAAGGATCCAGATTCTCTGAAGAGTGACTGGCTGGGACCCCCGAAAAGATCAGGGCCTTTCGTACCAACAGCCATTGGAGCAACCAGGGGTCTGGCGCCTGAATTATTATAGAGGCGTCTTCCCTGCCCTTTTATAAAATTAAATTCCATGTTCCACACTTGACATTGGAAAGAGAATGTACGGTCAGACTGCGGGGACAGCCCCGTCCCCCATACACTGTCTTCTGCCAGGACCAGAGGGGGGCTGCGCAGAGGAAGCAGCAGGTGGCAGCTCCCCACCTCCATCCCCGTGTGGTCCCCTCGGGAGAGAAGTGACTGATTTCAGAGCCAGCCACCTTCCTAAATAACCCCAGGGTAGAGGGGTCCAGCCAGAAGGGTCCTGCAGAAGCTGTGGGAAAATCGGATTTGGCATCGGTGGCCATCAATCGCAAGGGTGGGAAGAACCGAGAGGCTTGGTGCACTCCTTGGAGGGCAGAGGGCCTGGGATGTTTGAGACAAGTTAGAATTCCCCCTTACCAGCTGCCTGGCCTTAAGCAAGCTGCTTCAACAGTCTGGTTTCTCAGACCACTGGCCTCTAAAATAAGACTGGACACTACCTCCCGGGGTGAGCTAAAGAAAGTACCTGCCCAGGAAAGGGGGCATCCCTCTCCCAGCCAGGCGGACTGAGACAGTTGGCCGGGACCAGGTATAAGGCCTTGGTGAGGCCACCTCGGAACCAGACGGGGATAAGGAATTGCACACCAGCCCTACTTAGAACAGTCCAAGAAGGGAGGCGCTAGCGAAAGCTTGCAAACCCCCGCGCCTCTCTCAGGTTACTTGGTGTGGTCTTTCTCCTACCTCCTCCACACCCTGCGGTGCCAGGCCCTGAGGGCGGGGAAGGGTCAGGGATGAGTGGACAGCCTCGCCCTTTCTCCAGTCTGCGAGCAGCCAGCTGGTGTCTCTGGCAGCCGGGGACCACTGCCCACCTCCACCACCAGGGGTCAGTAGAGTGTCATGGCTGCAGCCTGAACTGAGAAGGGGGCTGCAGAGGGGGAGGGACCACTAGGAGTGGCCGGGAGAACGCCTGTATGTTTCCTTATTAAATTCTTTTTAGAACCTTGAGTGTGATTTCTCTTTAACTGTTCTTCTTCCCGAGGTGATGACATCTCCAAGAGGAAATCCTGAAAGCCTTTTATCCCTAGCCGCAGGCCCAGGGCTGGGGCGGGGCTGGGGGCTTCCTGAACAAAGTTTGGAGAGTGGATCCGCGTCTGGGCCACTCCCGGGTAGTCCTGGTCCAACCTGGTGAATCATAAATTTTCCCCTGAAAAAATCTTTGAAGAGGGAGCTCAGACTGGATTGGGGCGACGGGGGCGCCATCCCCCGGCATCCGACTTTCTGCTAAGGCAGCCATGTACGCAGACTAAGCCCAGGTCACTTTTCCTCCAGCCTGCGCGCTCCAGCTGCCACGTGCTCCAGACGCGCCCACAAAGCAAAGAAACAAAGACAACCAACCCACAGAGCTGCCAGCAGCCGCCTCGGCATTTAATAAATGAAATTCCATCGCTGGGGGTCGGTCGGTTGAAGAGACGGCCGTCGGTGGTGGGCTGTGTGCCAGTTTGGGCAGCTAGGCTGCTTCTTCCATTGCCTGGGCTGGGGTCACCAAGCCCATGGACTGACTGCTGGGTGAGCGTGCAGCACTGGATGGCAGGTGGAGTTCCATCCCCCACCTCTAACCCTCGAGGTATCCTTGCTTACAGAAACCTCGCCAGCCAGCGGCTGACGGTGGGGGAAAAGGAGGCCTGCAGGATTTTTTTTTAAGGTGTGATTATAAAAATATCCCGTGGATCGCTATTTCAAACAAACTTGTCACTCTGCGCTGCAGCAAAAGGCGATGGAGGCAGCTTTGCATGTATTTCGGGTGGTGTGACTCATGAGCATTACTTTGTCTCCCCCAGGGAAGCAGCCTGTCCACCCACTAGTCATTGCTGCCCTGGCGCCGCTGGGATAAAATGGACCAACTCTGCATCCCTGCGCAGGGACTCCCCTCACCCCTCACCTGGTTACTGAGCAGGATTCCCTGCCGCTTGGGAACTCTCCCTTGATCGTGTCACTACTGACCTGACCCCCAGGCCTGGTCTTGGGCACCCTAGACCCCTCCCCATGAGCAGAATGCTCTGGCCTTTTTGCTGCTGCAGGGATGGGGGCTGGGTGCACGCGAGGCACACGTGTTTGGGGGAGCATGCTCGGTGCACTGGTTCAACCGTGGGTTCACCCACATGCAGTCTAGCCTCTGCTCCCTGTTGTCTCCCGACCAATCCCCCGCTCCACCATGTCTCTGTGCGAAGTCCAGGAAGAAAGGCTGCCACAAAACTAAATCCCTATATGTTATATGCATACACCCTGGACATACACACCTCTGATGGCCCAGAAACGTGGATGCATACAAGTCGGATGACAACTGGGTATAACTGCACACCCGCACAGTGGTCACCCATCAGGAGGCTTTTTAAAAAGCCGCCCCTATTCTTCACTTTTTAGAGGCAAGCCCTGAAGAAGGACAGATGCAGTCTTAGCCCTAAGGTTAGGGCGTACACACTGCTGCACCTCTTTGGCATCTGGGCGTCCATGTTGTTGGCGGTGTGCACAGTCAGCAAGTGTGACCACACACACACCTAGACACACCGATGTGGGGACCTGGGAGACCAGGACGCACACCTCACACCGAGCAGAGATAAGCGGGTACCCCAAGCCACAGCCCCTAGCAGGAAGGAGAGCCTAGGCCTCCAGCTCCTTACTCGTGTCTCGGATTCCCAGGGGCCACTGTCCTAGGGCCCGCACTCCGGGCCAACCCCCATCTCGAAAGCGAAGGTGATGAGCTGACTCACACCGCCCTCGGGACCGAGATCCGCCAGAGGTGGGGCCTCGGCCTCAGGCGACGTCGCCTGTTCCAGCCCCGCGGCGGCCGCGGTCCCTTTAAGCGCCCCCGCCCCTTCCTGCCCGCGCTCGCGGCTTCCTCTCCCCGGGAGGCGGGCCGGCGGGCTGGGCGGCGGGGCGGGCGTGCGGCGGCCCCTCCCCCGGTGGGCAGGGCCTGCGCCGCTTCCTGCAGGAGCGGCCGGGAGCCGCGCAAGGGGCGGAGAGAGCGAGCGGAGAGCGGCGGCGGGGCGGCGGGGCGGCGCGGGGCGGAGGGCGCCCGAGGGCGAGCGGGCAGGCGGGCACGGCGGGTTCCGGGCCAGCCCAGGGGCGGTCGGTTGGCTGGGCGTGCGGAGCCTAGCCGGGACCTCGCCGGAGCCGGAGCCGGTGCGGGCAGCAGGGCCGCCGCCGCCGCCGCCGCCCGGGGCCGCCTCCCGCGCCCCCCACGCTGGCCCAGAGGGCTGCGGCCGCGTCGCCGCTGAGGATGTCCCGGAAGGGGCCGCGAGCGGAGGTGTGTGCGGACTGCAGCGCCCCGGGTAAGCAGGCCTGGCGGGGGCGGGACCGCGCTGAGGCCGCCGGGCGGGCGCCTGGGCCTGGCGGGAGCGTCGTGCGGGGCCGGAGGGCGGGGTGGGGCCGGGGGCTGCGGCGCGGGGCCGGGGGCTGCGGCCTCCGGCCTCGGCCCCCGCCCGGGCCACTGCGGAGCCTGGTCCTTGGCGGGAGGGCCGGCTGGGGGGGGCCCCGGTTCCCTCGCGCCCGCGGACGAGCGAGGAAGGACATTCTCGGCGCCGCCTCCCACCCCTCAGTCTGAGGGAGGCGGGCAGCTCGCCGCCCCCCGCCCCCATCTCAATATCCGAACGGAAGCGCCAGCCTGGGGTGGCCGAGGGCTGTGGCGGAGGCCGGCCCGGTTTAGGGGGTGGGGGCGAGTGTGGTTTTGTGCCGTCTCAATGCCACCCCCGCGTCTTGCACCTGCTGCTCGCATGGTCTGCTGGCCTGCTGGGGTGGCGGAGGGCAAGGGGCAGAGAGCTGGGCAGATGGGCCGGGGGGAGGGGGAGGCTTGGATACTGTTTCCTCGGGAGCAGATGAGGGGGTGGCTACTCCTAGAACTCCCTGCCCCTGGCTCCCAGGGCTGGGGCTCCTCACAGGCCTGGTGTACGGGGCCAGTGTAGCCTGAGCATCTTCCTGAGGCATCCCTCCCCCAGGCCACCGGGGACTGGGACTACCCAGACTCGCCTTTTCTTGTGCCTCAGTCAGGCCTGTTTGGGAAAGTGAGCTTGGCATCTCCCCAATTTGGGCAGATACTCCTCCTGGTGCCCTAGCCCAGTCTGACCAGAAATGGGTAGGGGGTGTTGAGGATTCTAGATTCCCCAGGAGCCCGCTGGTCCCTGGCCTGCCCCAGGGCTGTGTTGTCCATGGTGTTTTCCTTCTTCCCAGCAGTCAGCTCCAGGCTGATGGGAACCCCCGACCTGCTGAGGAAGTGAGGAGCAGTGACACCCCCCCCCCCAGGCTGCTCCCTTCTGATGTGGGAGGACACTGCCAGTGATGGGGCTCAGCAGCTGGTTGGGGCGGGCGGGGGGGGGGGGGGAGCCCTGGCCTTGTCCATCCTCTCTTTAGAAAAGGAACTATCTCCCTGGGCAGGCTCCAGGGGTCTGTGAACTCTAGGGGGACTGTAGACAGACCCGGTGTGAGAGCGTGGCGTGCTGTTTTGTGGGCCCATAGCTCCCAGACTTTCTTTGGACTGCCCCAGGACCCCAACAGGTTGAGGCTCACAGATGCCTGGTGGCTCCAACCTGGAGTGTTTGGGAGCTGGATGCTGGCAAAGGCCCGGTACTCTGTGGTTGGCTATGACCCTGGGGCCTCCTCTCAGGGCATGCCACGATCTAGCGGGTTCCGAAGACGCTGTCTGGAGTTGTGTGTGCTTACCTGTCATTAGCTGGAAACGGTGATCCCCTGGCCCCAGCTCTAGGGGGAGAAGGGGGAGGAGGAGAGCTTGCCTTCTGTGCGTCTGTCCCAGGTGGTTGTGCCGCTCTCTGCTGGGTGGGAGTAGCGTGCACAGCAGACACCCTTTCAGGGGAGCCTGGGTTTTAGGGTTGTCTTTGTTTCCAGCTTACTCTGAGACCCCATGGCAAGACCTCCCTCACTCTGTCCCCAGTTTCCTCACCTGTAAGGCAGGAAGTTGGAGTAGAAGTGATTTGGGGGGAGGGTCCCATCTCCAAATCTGTGGTCCTGATTCTGGGTTTGAGGGATGTAGACCAGCATCAGCAAGGCAGTTGCCTTTTTTCCGTTTCATTTGCCAGTTTGGCTGCAGTCTCTGGGTGCCCATGGGGCTGGGGGAGGAGTGGTGTGTGTGAGGTGTTTGTACTGCCTAACCCCTATCCCTGGTCCTTGTTCCACAGAGGCATTCATGCCCCGGGGCCCCCATTCCCCTTGATTAGGTCAGGAAGAGGCAAATGGTGAGAAGGTGAGGGTGATGAGGTGGCCGGGTGATGACAAAGTCTTATCACCCACCCCAGCACCTACAAGGTGTCTGGCACAGAGCAGGCACTCCCCAGGGGTGCGGATGCTTGTCAGGACCTCTGCTGCCTACTTGGGTCTGCTCCAGACCCCGCTGTGTGCTGCGTGGAATGGCGCTCTCCCTCTGGGAACTACCCTCGGCCCAAGTAAAAGGCTTGAGAGAAGGCAACTGTCTGGAGCTCAGACCCAGAGCCCCCCCTGGTGTGTCCTACACAGAGTCTAGGCTTCCCTCCCTGCAGTAGGAACCCTGCAGTTCCAGCCCTGGGAAGTGGGGGGGGGGGGCGGGGCGCGTTTGGAGGTAAAGGTGAGATGCAGCCTGTGGCCCCCAAGGGCCCCTCCCTGTCCTCCCTCTGCTCCCAGGCGTGGGCACACAGGGCATAAGTGTGAGTATGTTGTGCGGCAGCGGGGCATGGCATGGCTGCTATGGCTGCTGGTCGGGCACCCTTTGTACCCCGGCCTGCCTTGGGAGTCCAAGAGGGGGCTGGGGTCAGGGAACCTGCAGAATGTGTGTTTCCCCATCCACCCCCGCCACACAGTCCTGGCCCAGCTCTCAAGGGCTTGTTCCTCACCCTACGGGCCTCCGTTGTAGCCTCTGGCACAGGAGCGGAGCTATGGGCACCTGGGATGAGCAAGGCTGGCCACCAGCTAGGGCCATTTGGCAACCTGCAGGCTCATGTGCCTCCTCGTAGTACAGATTATTGTGGGGTGGAGTGAGTGGTGGCCTTTCTTCCAATTTTATTGAGATGTAACTTATGAATGGCAAACTGCACGCTCCTTTCTGTGTGGCCTGGTGAGTTTGAATGTGTGTGCATAGCTGTAGCCATCACTCCAATGCAGAGGGAGAGCATTCCCATCACTCTGCAGGGTTTTCTTGTGCCTCCGCCCTGTCGGTGTCCCCCAAAGGTAGCTGCCGTTCTGCCCTCCGTTGCCTGCTTGCAGTGTGGTGGCTTCTGTCTTCCCCGGTGAGGGTCTGGCCCCTGGCTCTGGAGAGGCCGCCTTTGCAGCAGACCTGGCCCCAGAGGCGCTGGTGGCTTGAGTGGTGGCGTGAACTTTTCTTAGGAGAAACCTCCGTGGAGTTGGCACTGGTAACATCACCTCAGGACCCCTCCTGCCACTTGCCCACATGTATCAGACCCCCACCCTGACGGGAGGCAGGCGTCCAGGAGGATTGGCAGAGACCAAGTTGGTCACCACACCCCCTGGCCCTTACATTCCCTGTCTGTCTTCTGTCCAGGGAGCCTCTTTGGGACAGAGTCCCTTTAACCTTACACTTCAATAGCCATTGACTTTCAGGAAGTCTTCCTGGCTCTTCTGCTTAGCAGCTGGCCTAGGTGAGGCTTAGGGGCTCTTGCTTGTGTATGTCCAATGTCCCCTGGGCTTTCTCATCTGTCATTCAGAACCGAACTGGCACCAGTGTGCCCCAGACCAAGACAAGGTCCCCTGCCCACCCTTCCTATTTCAGGTCGCTGTGGGCAAGTGGGGCGGGGGAGGGCGGACCCCTTTCCCAGCCTAGGAGAGTAGCAAGCAGAGTCCTGGACCACATTCCCCAGATCCTGGTGTGTGGGTCACTGCCACGTTCAGGGACGTGCCTGTCTGTTCCGGCCAGTGCCCCGAGGCTGGGCTTCTCTGGCAGGGCGGTCCATTTGTGATCCCGGCCTGGGCGGCTCCCCACTTACAGGAAACCCCACCATTTCAACAAGAGGAATTTAGGCTGCGTCATTTCCAGCTTCCTGCCTGGGCTGCCGGTGATGGCTGGAGGGCAGACCCCTGACCCAGTGGTGTTGGGAGTGGGGGAGGGAGCTTTTTATACCTGGAGCGTCTCACCACTTGGGTGAAGCCAACACTAAAGTGCGCCAACACTAAAGGGCTGCCCGTCTTGGCACACATGGTGGGCTCCTTCCTCTTGGGCCCCGGAATTAGCTCCCCAAGAAGGTGTATAGTGTGCACCTTGTGTTTTCCTGTTGCCCTGTTTTGGTGCGATGAGGGATCCCTGACCCAAAAAGCTGAGTCCCCTCTGTCCCCTCGTGTTCCCATGCGATGAGGGGCTACCTGCTGTGGGCAGAGCTCATGCCGCACCCTGACTCAGAGTCTCCTCGCAATTCTCCTGGGGACAGAAGTCCTTTTGGGGAAGGGTCTGAGAAGCACCTTCTGGTTGGAGAGGCTCCCGTTACCCTTGAGCACTAGGGAGCAAGGCAGGTAGCCAGCCTCCCTGCCGGGGACAGGGCTTCCTGAGACAGGGCGGGGGCCCGGGCAGAGCACAGTGTCCTGGGAGACAGGCTCCCTGCCCCCACTCTCCAGTGGCACACAATGGCTGCTTTCTCCCCCGTGACCTTTCCACAGCCTGAGCTGGATGCAGCTGTCCCCTCCCCCTCTCCCAAGGGGCCCAGGAGGGGTGGCATCTCCCTGCCCTTGAGAAGGCCCCCAGGAGCCCCCAACCTATCCTGCCCCTTCTTGTTTCCAAAGTTCACCTCTCAAGGAGTGGAGAGAGGTTCCCAGAGCCCCATTGCCCCGGGGGTGGGGGGCTGTCCTTTCAGGACAGAGGCTCAGGGACCGCAGTGGTGCTGGACATGGCACGGTCTCTGGCGTCTAAGTGCCTGCGTCCATGTCCCAGCAGTCCCACTCACTCGCGGTGTGACCTTGTGCACGTGCGCGAACCTCTCGAGGCACACTATTGCCTCGATGGTAAGGCAGGAGGAGCCTTCCCTACCTTGCCTGACAGTTGTGAGTGGAGCATAATGGGTACTCGGTCAGCGTTAGTGCCTCTGCTCTCCCCGTGCCCCTTAAGAGGGATTCCATCAGTGATGGTACAGGAGGCTCAGGCATGCAAAGGCCTCTTGCCTTAGCAGGTTAAGGACAGAGTCAGGTGTCCCTGGGGGTTGTGACGGGTCCGGGAGGTGGGCCATTGGCTCCAACAGAAGTCTGGGTGCAGGAGAGATGGGCCCTGACCCAGACACCGGAGTGCCTAGGGATGAGTGGTGTGGAAACATCGGGGTTCCGTCCCCTAGGGCAGTGGTCGGCAAACTGGGGCTCTGTTGACGAATGAGTTTGCCGACCACTGCCCTAGGCGATCCCTGCTTCCCTGGGGAAGGGCTGAGGTAGCAGTCTTGTTCCCTGGGGAAGGCTATGGGAATGATAGTGGTGACTGCAGGACGGGAAACCATGCCCGCCGAGTGGGCCCTGGGGACCGCACTCTGAGAGAGCCAAATACGTTTAGGAAAGGGCTCAGCTGTGTCCGTCGCCAGCTGCGAGCCTATGTGGAAATCCCTCAGCTTCCTCATCAGTCGCCTGTGCCTACTGATGTCCCAGTTTCTAGACCTCTGAGGGACCGAGTGAGTGAGTATGTGCAGACACTAAGCAGAGTGCTGGCCCAGAGCAGGTGCTCGGGGTCTCGCCTGCGTCTGGCTGTGCTGACCCTGGCCTCCACCTGCAGACCCCGGCTGGGCCTCCATCAGCAGGGGCGTGCTGGTGTGTGACGAGTGCTGCAGCGTGCACCGGAGCCTGGGACGCCACATTTCCATCGTCAAGCACCTTCGCCACAGCGCCTGGCCTCCCACGCTGCTGCAGGTGCGTGCTGGCCCTCCTGCCCCACAGTGTGTGCGACCGCAGGCACGTTTCCCTCCCACTCACACACACCCGCACGACTCAGTAGCCCCTAGGGGGCAGCACCTGCCTGGGGAAGACCCAAACCCATCTGCTCATCTGAGAGAGGAGGCATCCAGGCCCCGAGTCAGGCAGACCTGGGCTCTCATCTCGGCTCCGCCACTCACCAGCTTGGCCATGCAGCACTGAGCAGGTTGCTTAACCTCTGTCAGCCTTGGCATGCTGGTCATGGGACTGGAGTTCTAAACAGGACCCACATCCTTGAGTGGCCTGACTGGGTAGAGGTGCAGCAGTGCACAGGCACCCGTAGGCCCTTTGGTACTTTTGCAGCCACCCTGGCTGTGGCCAGTGCCTGGTGCCCAGCACGCAGTGGGCTCTCACTTGGCATCTCCTCCCCGCAGATGGTGCACACGCTCGCCAGCAACGGGGCCAACTCCATCTGGGAGCACTCCCTGCTGGACCCTGCACAGGTGCAGAGCGGCCGGCGCAAAGCCAGCCCCCAAGACAAAGTCCAGTGAGTCAGGCTGGAGGGGTGGTGGCAGGGGCTGTGTGGTCTGGGACACGGGCCTGGGAGGTGGCCCGGTAACTAGCCTCTCTCGCTCTGCTCCCCATTTCCTCCTATGTGCCCTGTGCAGCCCCATCAAGTCAGAGTTCATCAGGGCCAAGTACCAGATGCTGGCATTTGTGCACAAGCTTCCCTGCCGGGATGATGACGGGGTCACCGCCAAAGACCTCAGCAAGGTTTGAGGGGCCCCACGATGGATGGGCGGGCCTCTCCTCACCCATAACGCCCGAAAGCTTCTCCTCAGTCACCACGCAGCCCTAGGCCCCAAAGGCAGCGAGGTCAGGCAAGAACAGCGGGCATGTGGAGCAGCGAACTTGCTTAGTTAGGCTACATGTGGTCCAGGCCCCTCAACCCCCAGGTGGACACACGAGGCTAAAATTCCCCAACTGCCACCAAAAGCCAGGAAAACATGGGGTAGTTCCTTAGCCTCTCAGAGCCTCCGTTTTCTCACCTGTAAAGTGGGAAAGAACAGCATCATGTCATACGTAATGTCTGTTCCCAGCAGAGCATACAACAGCAGGTGGTAGACGGTGACTGACAACAGCTCCTCTTAGTTGGTGTTAACTCCTAGTGGGAAGCCTCCGGCCTCCCAGACAACTGAGCCTCAGCTGGGCCCTCGGAGCTGTGGGAGTCCCAGGTGCTTCCAGAACCTGGTGCAGCTGGAGGAGGGGCTCACACATTGTTGCATGCTCTCGCTCCTTGCAGCAACTGCATTCAAGCGTGCGGACAGGCAACTTGGAGACATGTCTACGCCTGCTGTCCCTGGGTGCCCAGGCCAACTTCTTCCACCCCGAAAAGGGCACCACGCCTCTGCACGTGGCTGCCAAGGCTGGGCAGACGCTGCAGGCCGAGCTTCTTGTAGTGTATGGGGCTGATCCTGGCTCTCCTGACGTGAATGGCCGAACACCCATTGACTATGCCAGGTGAGGGTTGGCTGAAGGGTGGGGCTTGGGTGGGTGGGGGAAGTGGGCTGCTGCTGCAGGCTGAGCCATGCCCCCTCCCCACAGGCAGGCGGGGCACCATGAGCTGGCAGAAAGGCTAGTCGAGTGCCAATACGAGCTCACTGACCGGCTGGCCTTCTACCTCTGTGGACGAAAGCCTGGTGAGCAGAGTGCGGGCCAGGCCTGGCCGGGCCGGGCAGGTGGGACCCAGACACACCTCAGCAGCAGGTGCCATGGTGACAAAGCCAGCTGGGGAACAGAGTTGCTAAGCAACTGGCTCCTGTGAAATTGCTGCAGGCTCTGGGCTGTAGCACTTTGGGATAGGGAGTGGGGGTGGGCATAACTTCTAGCCAGCTCCCAGGCTCTCCCCTGACACTTCTGGGTGCCTCTTCCTGCTCATGGCAGTGAGGTGGGCTTCCAGCTACTGAGGCCACTCAGCACCAGTGACTTGGCATTTTTATTTTTGTTCAGATCACAAGAATGGGCATTATATCATCCCACAGATGGCCGATAGGTAAGTGCCCACCTGGTGTCCTGTCCCAGAGGCTGTTACAGGCCATGTTGGTGCCTGACCGCCACAGCCCCCACCCCTCCAGCGCCCCAAGCTTTAGGGGCCTGGGACCCCTCCACATTCCCCACCCCACTCCTCTAGGGGCTGGAAGCACAAACTTTCATAGTCTAGTCCTTTCTCCCTAATTCTGGGCCCCGGGGCAGATAATTGTCAGGTTAGCACATGGCCAGCATAACCTGAGCTCCCTTTTGTCAAAAACATAGTGCTTGAGTACAGGCAGCACCCCCAAGAGCAGTGGGTCACCGGGTTCTATTCCCAGTGACACTGACCCCACTAAAATCTTAGATAAACCTCTGCTTTTCGGTGCAAAGGTGGTGGGCTCCAGGGACCTGAGTACCGGTCAGCCCTGTGTGGTGTGTTCGTAAATTGGGCAGGGGCTGGAGGGCAGGGCATGGCACAATCCAGATGTTTCCGCCTCTGATCTGAGAGGCCCCAGGTGCCCAGACTGGAAGGTACCATCTCCAGTCCTTACCAGCTTACTAGATGGTTGCTGGCGCCACCTGGTGGCCGCCTCTGTTGGCCATCTTTATACCCTGCTGCGCCTGCTGGCTTGGGCAGATGGGGACTGTCAGGTCTGGGCACCTCAGATTCTGAACCCAGACATCCTCTGTTCTGAAATCCCGACTTCCCCCTACTTCTCTGGTCTGATTCTCTGCTGTGCCTGCGTGGCAGGGGGTGTTAACACATATGGGCACAAACTCAGTGAAATGTTAACTGAGCACCTTCGCAGTGCCAGCTGCTGTTCTTGGCACTGAGACACAGAGGTGGCTCCAACATCATCCCCGCCTGTAAGGAGCTCACAGCCTAGTCAGACAGTTGTAGTTCAGTGTGGGACGTACAGCAGGAGAGACAGAGGCATAGACGGTAGGAATGCTATGCCAGGAACTGCAAGCAGATGGTGAGACTGCAGCGTATGTGAGAGGCTGGGAATCCCGGGAGCAAGACTGGAATAGAGACGGAGTGGCCAGTCCTGTGACCCCCGAGAGCAGAGAGGTTCCAGCGTGGGGGTGTGTAGAGCCAGCTCTGCCGCTTTCCTGGCTGTGTGACTTCAAGCAGCTGCTTAACCTCTCAGGGCCTCAGTTATCTTACCGGGAAATGAGGGCAACTGTACCTGTCTTTGTGGGCTGTCGAGAGCATTAAATAAGATAATGCATGCAAAGCACTTAGCATATTCTTTAAGTGAGCTGTCTGTGACGTATGCCATCTACACCTGTTACTGAGATGTTTCACGCCCGGGGACAGGTCCGCCAGGTGCGTCAAAAGGCTCACCATGGGTGCTAGGTAGCAAAGAGTTTTGTAGGGGCGAGAGTGGGAGGGGAGCTGGGTTAATAAACCAGCCAGAGCCCGGGCAGGAGGAAGTGATGGCAGAACCTGGGAGAAGTTGGGCCGAGGCTTGAGGCTGAGGGAGGTTTGGGTGGCTCCCAGCAGCTGACGTGGTGCCGGGTGAGGGGCGCTGAGGAGGAGCCAGTCAGGAGCAGGTTGGGGGAGAGGTCAGTTTTGTACAGTCTGGGTCTGGCGTGCGCACAGAGATGAGTCTGAGCTTGACGTGGGAAGGCGTGTGCTCCCTTCTGCTGGGTAATTGCTGCCTCTGTCCTGTTCTTCCCTCTGCTGCCTTCCCCTGGACTTAGGTCTCGGCAAAAGTGCATGTCCCAGAGGTATCGGTGTCTGCCGCGGGCGCAGGCTCTGGGTGGGCGGGCGGGGCGGCTCTGGTTGTGTGGCATTGGGGTCTTGTCTCCCTGGGATCTCTGCATGTTTGGGGGGTCGTTGGCAAGGGTCTGGCCACATCTCATGTCTGGTCTCTCCCTTCTTCCCCGTTCTCGGCTCCCTCCTTGCCCACAGCCTGGACCTGTCCGAGTTGGCCAAAGCTGCCAAGAAGAAGCTGCAGGCGGTGAGTCTGCTCCCATTCCTAACCCCCCACCCCCTGAACCCCGCCACCCGCCCCTCTGACCGCTCCCCCTTCCTCTGACCTGATGTCCTTTTCCAGGTCTGAGCTGCTGTCACTACAGCCTGCCCTCTCCTCTTTGCTACTCCCCCACCCCTTGTCTTTGACCCTGGCTCTGCCTTGCAAAGGCTCCCAGGGCCCTGAGTCCACTTCTGACCCACAGTGGCATTAGCTGGCCCGGTCTGGCCTCCCTTTTGCCATCTCCCACCTGGAAGCCTTGCAGACAGACCCACAACCCCATTTTCTAGTTCTGAGTCTGTGGGGCTGGGTGGCGTAAGGGACAAGTGGTTGACCACATCTTAAGACACCTGAGCTGGCTGTCGGCACGGGGGCCAGTGCGTCTGGCCAAGCCCGTGACCCCCCCTGTGCCTGCAGCTCAGCAACAGGCTTTTTGAGGAACTCGCCATGGACGTGTACGACGAGGTGGATCGAAGAGAAAACGACGCTGGTGAGCTGGGAGGGTATTGGAGGCTTGGGGCAGACGGGACAGAGAAACTACCCACGAGGGAAGGCTAGGACCCGGTGTGGCTCTCGGGCACTTTGGTCAAAACTAAGAAGGGGTGCCTGGGCTGGTCTGCTCGGCGGCCTGTATACAAGCCTCTGCCAGCTGTGAGCCGCCCGGGCAGCTTCCCCAGCTGGGCAGAGTGCTGAGCCTGAGGCAGCCAGCCTGCTTCTCCTCCCCCAGCCCCACTGGGGCTCATCTCTGCTCTAGCTGCCTCCCACTTTGGCTCTCTCCCCAGGCCTGCTCCGCCCCCTGCTCCCCGCTCCGCCCCCGCCCCCACCCCCACCCCCACCCCCACCGCTCCTTCCTAGCCACAGCCGGATTCCAGCCCAAACCCGGCCGGGCCTTGTCAGTCTCCCGCCGGCCTTGCCCAGTGCCTGTCGGAAGGCCACCCCGTTTTGATCACCAAGCTCCATGGGCCTGGGGAGGAGCTAGGAAAGCTGTGCTTGGCGCTCTCCCCCACCCCAGCCCACGGGCCCGGCCACCCTGGACAGTCCGCTGCCCGCTCCTCCCCCACAGTGTGGCTGGCCACCCAAAACCACAGCACCCTGGTGACCGAGCGCAGCGCCGTGCCCTTCCTGCCCGTGAACCCGGAATACTCGGCCACACGGAATCAGGTGAGGAGGCTTGGTGGGGGGCCTGGGCTCCTCCTTCCCTTCCAGGGGCCGCCAGCTCTGTGGGCCTGCCTCCCTCGCCGGCCGTTGGCTGGGCCTGGCCCGCTCGTCCCCACCCCTGCCCAAGGCTCCCTGGGCCCGGCTGGCACTGTGACGTGGGCGTGGGGAAGAAGCTATTCTTTTGAGCACTTGGTGAGCAGCTTCGGGGAAGGGGGTTCCAGCCTCCTGAGAGCTCCCCTCGGCACCCCGAATCTGTGCCGCCCGCCCCCCTCCCCCCCCCCCCCCCCCCGCCCCGTGAGCCGGCGGGTGTGTTTGCTGTGGTGGAAGCGCGTAGCTGAGCGCTGACGGCAGCGGCCCGTCGTGCCAGCCCGGCCCCTCTGCCTCCCAGGGGCGTCAGAAGCTGGCCCGCTTTAACGCCAGAGAGTTCGCCACCTTGATCATCGACATTCTCAGCGAGGCCAAGCGGAGGCAGCAGGGCAAGAGCCTGAGCAGCCCCACAGGTGGGGGCGAGGCGGGTGTGGGGGGCGGGCCCCGCCCAGGATGTTCTCTCTCACGGCTCCCTTTCGGGGCTGTGTGGCTGAGCCCTGAGTGACAGGCCTGTGCCCTCAGACAACCTCGAGCTGTCCGTGCGGAGCCAGAGCGACCTCGACGACCAGCACGACTACGACAGCGTGGCCTCGGACGAGGACCCGGACCAGGAGCCCCTGCGCGGCGCCGGCGCCACGCGCAACAACCGCGCCCGGGTCAGCCCGCCGGCCTCCCGCCCGTCAGGGCCCGGCTCCGTCCTCTCGGCGCCCAGGGCCGGGGGACAGGTGGGCTGGTCACAGCGTGGGGAGCAGCCCCCCGTCCTGTCCCGCGCTGACTGGCCGTGTCGCCTCGCAGAGCATGGACTCCTCAGACCTGTCGGACGGGGCGGTGACGCTGCAGGAGTACCTGGAGCTGAAGAAGGCGCTGGCCACCTCCGAGGCCAAGGTGCAGCAGCTCCTGAAGGTCAACAGCAGCCTGAGCGACGAGCTCCGGAGGCTGCAGAGGGAGGTGAGGGGCGTGGGCTTCCGGTGCTCCTGGGGTGGGGGTGCTGCCTGGACCCTCTGGAGCTTCCGACCCCCTCCACTCCCAGATCCACAAGCTGCAGGCGGAGAACCTGCAGATCCGGCAGCCGCCCGGGCCGGTGCCCACACCCCCCCTCCCCAGCGAGCGGGCGGAGCACTCGTCCGTGGGGCCTGGCGGGAGTGCCCACCGCAGAGACCGCCAGGCCTTCTCCATGTACGAACCGGGCTCGGCCCTGAAGCCCTTTGGGGGCCCGCCTGCGGACGAGCTGGCCACCCGGCTGCAGCCTTTCCACAGCACTGTGAGTTGCGGCTCAAGGTGGTGGGGAAAGGGGCCGAGTCCGCCACGGGGCCCTCCGTGACCCCCTGTGCTAACCCCCAGGAGCTGGAGGACGACGCCATCTATTCAGTGCACGTCCCGCCCAGCCTTTACCGGGTAAGAGGGCCGGGCAGGTGGGTCGGCTCCTGCAATAGGTTCTGAGCCCCAGTGGGTGCCCGGCTTTGTGCTGGAGGCTAGGCACAGGCTGACCAGACACCCACGGTCCCCACCCTCCATGGGGAGAGGCCGGAAGGTGGGTGACGGGGAGGGGGAGAGACTTGACTCCAGCCCTCCTGGGTTTTAGATCCGGAAGGGGGTTTCAGCCTCAGCTGTGCCCTTCACTCCCCCCTCCCCACTGCTGTCCTGCTCCCAGGAAGGAAGCCGCCACACGGTAACGACTCCTCCCTGTGCCCAAGGGGCGGCTGTACGGGGGTGACCGCAGGGGTGGGCTGTGTGGGGCTGTGCCCGTCTCTCACCTCCTGTCTTGTCCTGCGTCCTCCAGAGCAAACTTTCCCGCCACGGCAGCGGCGCCGACAGCGACTATGAAAACACGCAGAGCGGGGACCCCCTGCTTGGGTGAGGCACCGGCAGAGGGAGGTCAGGTGGGCCCCGGAGTGGCTGAGGGCACAGGCAGGAGGCCTCCCGGCTAGAGCGTCTCTCCCTGTCCCCGCGCCCAGACTGGAAGGGAGGCGGTTTCTGGAGCTGGGCAGGGAGGAGGACTTCCACCCGGAGCTGGAGAGCCTGGACGGAGACCCGGACCCCGGGCTCCCCAGCACCGAGGACGTCATCCTCAAGACGGAGCAGGTCACCAAGAACATTCAGGAATTGCTGCGGGCTGCCCAGGAATTCAAGCATGACAGGTACGGGCAGGACACCGGCTCCTCTGGCCTGTGGGTGTTGCAGAGGGCGAGCGGGGCCAGTGTCCTGAGAGCCCCCTAATGCATACCTTCCCCCACAGTTTTGTGCCCTGTTCAGAGAAGATCCATTTGGCTGTGACTGAGATGGCCTCTCTCTTCCCAAAGGTACAGGGCCAGAGGGAGGACTGGGAGGCTCAGGCTGGGGCAGGTGTGGACACACTGGGCCCCACTCAGTCCTCACAGCCTCTCTCCCTCTCTCCCTCCAGAGACCAGCCCTGGAGCCCGTGCGCAGCTCTCTGCGGCTGCTCAACGCCAGCGCCTACCGGCTGCAGAGTGAGTGCCGGAAGACAGTGCCTCCAGAGCCGGGCGCCCCCGTGGACTTCCAGCTGCTGACTCAGCAGGTGATCCAGTGCGCCTACGACATCGCCAAGGCTGCCAAGCAGCTGGTCACCATCACCACCCGAGAGAAGAAGCAGTGACCACTCTCCCTGCACCTCACCTACAGCCTGGGACCTCACGGCCGCGGGAGCTGGGCCACTCCAGACACCCCACCCCCAGAGCCGCTGGTGCCAAGTGCCCTTAGTGCTGCCTCTCCCCTGGCAGCCAGGCACCCTGGTGCCCACCCCCTCAAGTCCCCAAGGATGGGGAGGTGGGGTGGCAGGAGCTTCTGTCCCCCACATTCCATGCACCTCCCCCTGTACATAGCCTCCCCTCCCCTTCTAGTGTGCAGGGGCCTGTAAGGCATCACTCCAGCCCCTTGCCCTCCAGGGCACCCTCAGCAAAGGGTCTGGTGGGGACACTTCGAGCAGGCGGCTCCCCTTACATGCATCCCACCCCCATGAGCCAGTTCAGCCCTATTGGGGGCTGAGTGGGGGCACCCCTCCTCTGTACATAATCTCTGTGGATGTCCCCATCCTGTAGCCTCCAGACCCCATGCTGCTCTCCTTCAATGCCAAACAGCCCCAACCTGTGTCCCGGGGTCCCCAGCAGCAAACACTGGAAAATCTCTCTCCACCCCTTAATTTTAACGTCGTGGTGACTAAGGGTTCCTGCGTGTGAGTGGGTGGGGCGGCAGTGCCGTTCCAGAGGCCTGGTCCGTGTGCAGTTTGTGAGGGTGAGGGGACCAGAGCAGCAGGAGGGGGGGGGGGTCAGCCCCCCTCACCCATCCTGGGGCCAGGGCCTTCCAGAGGAACCAACTGGGGTCCTGCCCACTGCCTCCCCTCATCACTCCCACCACTCCTACCCCTTCTCTATAAACTGAAAACCACTCCCCTCCACCTCGCCCCCTCCCTGTGGAGGGGGAGTGTGCCCACTAGGGCAGAGAACTGAGCACCTGAGCCTGGGGCTGGCTCCCCGGGGTCCCTGACTCAGCGAGAGGCCCCTCCCTATGCCCTCTGAGAGGCGAGCGCCTGTGCGTGCGTGTCCGGGTCGTAACCTGGGCCACAGCCGGGAGGCTGGAGAGGCAGATGGCAGCGGCCGCCAGCGCTTCTCCCATCCTGCCTCTGCCCGGGGGCCGGGCTCTACCTGTACGGTGGGGGTGGGCTGCTGTCAACATGTGTATCATGTACATTTGTATCAAAAATAAATACGTGATCCTGTGCTGTTTCTGATGCTTGGACAATGGAGGGGAGGGGTGGGCGGTGCAAACATGAAAGTGAGGAAGGTGAATGTGTCAGGAGCAGGAAGCAAATGAACACGGCTCCTCACTGAGGGAGGAAGCTTGCTGTCTGGGAAACAGGTGCAGGAAGTACCACCACCCGAAACCCGCCTCCAAGGCCGGGTTGGCAGTGCCCATTGATTTTATAAACTCCCTCCCTCACAACCCAAGTGGCCGAGGATAGTGTCACAGGTGGGAGCGAGTATGTCTGTACAAACTCAACGCAAGATTCTACTAAAATAATTTAGTTAAAAATACAGTTTCGGCAAAGGAAGCTAAAACAGCTCCTTTTTCCTCGGCCACCCTTCCACACAGACATAACCGGCCCCGCTGCAGATGCGCCATCAGGCCACCAGAGGGCGGCCCTGCGCGAGCTCCACGTGGCGGAGGTCGCGGCCTCCCGGGGGCGGAGGGGCAACCCCGCCAGCGGCAGGGCCGGCATCAGTCGGAGCTGTCCCCATCTGGGCCGCTGACCTGCGCAGGTGGGAGGAGGGGTCTCCGCCGTGAGCGCTTGACCCGACGCGGGGGCATCAGCAGCCGCCTCTTCAGCACAGCTACGGGCGGGTGGGAAGCAGTCAGGGGCGGGGCGGCCATGGGGCGGGGCTCGGGGTGGCGAGGAGGGGCGCTTCTCACCCGCCACGGTGTCCTGGCTGTCCGCCACGGGCCCCCAGTAGATGCTCTCCCCGCGTCGGAAGTTTCGGTGCAGCCGCGTGCAGAGCGTGGCCAGGGTGAGCAGCACCAGCAGAAAGGTCAGGGCCATGGCGGCCCAGGCAGCTTCCTCCGTGCGCGGGGTGGGGCCCCGGGCTGCCCGCGGAGGCGCCGCTGCCCGAGGGGCCGGGGAAGCCTGGCCGGGACAGGCACAGGCCCCCCTGGCTGCTCTGCCCTTTGGGCACCTGGGCCTCTATCCCGGAGCTGGCACTGCCTCGAAGACCCTCGGGTAGCAGGGGGGCAGTGGGCACAAAAGGGGCATTACCCCCTTCACCTGGGGTTCCTGACTTGGGCTTCCTGCCCTCCAAGCTCCACGCGGAAGCAGAGGGGAACCTCCCGGCGGAGGAAGTGGGCTGGAGACCAAGGGCAGCCCGCAGCCCACGCCTCTTGGCACCTGAGTGCTGCCTGGGCCCCGCAGACACCCCCTCCGGGCCCGGGGGCCGCCAGCTCCGCAGAGTGAAGGCCAACGCTGGGGCCTGGGGAGAGGAGACCACACTCATCCTCTCTCCCCAGGTAACCAGCGACCACACCACCCACCACGCTGGGTCCCGCTCCTCACCTGCACACACCCTCTCCCGCACAGCCTCCCTCTGCCCGGCGTCTGCGCCAAGGGAGAGGGCCCAGAGAGGCCATCAGAGAGGAACTGTGCCTTCTTCCTCTGCCTCTTCCACCGCCTTCTCTTCAGCAGGTGGGCAGCCCAGGCTGGCTCCACCCATGCCATCTCCAGCACCACGCCCCATGCTACCAACACGAGGGGCTATGAAAGAAGGCAATTGTTAGAAATGCTAACATGAAGGTGGGGGGAGAACAAGAGGAAGCCCCCGAATTTCCCTTTTCCTGCACACGGGGCTGCAGCCGCTGCCGGTGTAAGACAATTGGCTTGCACCAACCACTTACCCGGTCCTGAGTGAGCCTGGAGTCGGGGGCCAGGGAGGGCTGGGCCACGTGAACGTGAGCCAGGAGGGCAAGCTGGAGCTTTAGCCAGGGGTGGGCACAAGGATGGTAGAGAAAGCTGACACTCTCTGCCTGGAGGAAAGGCACGGAGATATGAAGCCAGGCCGGGGCCTTCTGTGATAATCCCAAGTTCTCCCATCCTGGGGCCTGGTTAAAGGGACTCCCAGGATGGCAACATGACCCTCCGACCAGGAGGGCTCAGGGAAGGAAAAGGGATCTGGGTAGTGGCATGCACTCCCTCTCGCCTCTGAGCATTCCTTTCACCCCTCCTCCAGTCAGACTCCGACCACACTCTTTAGCTGTATTTCTCTGCACCTGCAGGATGGTTCTAAGGTCCCGTCCAGACTGTAAGCATTGGAGACCAAGTCTTCTCTTCACTGATCCCATCTATATAATCAGTCTCCCAAAGGCATCCAAATACAGGGCACCTGGGCAGCAGGTGCACAAGCCCAGGATGGAAACACTTGATCAATTATTAATATTCTTTGATTGAGCTGACCTGATGCTCAGCACTGTGCCAGATGCTGTAGGACAGTAGTCAGCAAACTCATTAGTCAACAGAGCCAAATATCAACAGTACAATAATTGAAATTTCTTTTGAGAGCCAAATTTTTAAAACTTAAACTTCTTCTAATGCCACTTCTTCAAAATAAACTCGCCCAGGCCGTGGTATTTTGTGGAAGAGCCACACTCAAGGGGCCAAAGAGCCGCAGTTTGCCGACCAAGACTGTAGGAGATGCCTAAAGAGAACTCATGTACTTCACTTGCAGGGGACGCAAAGGAAACTCAGGGAAACAGAACTAATGCAAATGAAAGAGCAAGCTAATAAACCTCAGACTGGTTAGTTGTTAAATTATAAGACTTTAGTTATAAGAATTATGCAAATTCAGAGAAGGTCTGATGTGATCAGGCAAGGTCTCATGGGAGAGCTGAGTTCTGCACGGGGCTTTGAAGATGGATGCGTGTGGATGGCAGGTGGCCAGGGGGCTTCGTGCTTCAGGTCAGGACGGGAGCAGAGGTACAGTCCTGGGACTGAGCTTGGCACTCACAGGTGTGGTAGGTGAGCCACAGATTTGAGAGGTCAGACAAGGCTTAATTAACTAGGTCGGGCCTGAAAGCCCGCCAAAGGAGAGTGGTCATGGAAAGGTGGGAAATGAGCCATCCAAGATTTCTGAACAGCAAAATGATTTTGAGAAAGGGATGTTTGAGGAAAGGAATCGGGTTGGTGGAATGAGGTCTCTTGGCCTGGAACTATCAAAAGGATTAAAAAAAAAAAAAAGTGAGATTTTTCAAAAGGAAAACCAAAAGGAAGCTATCTGCCCCTGGCAAAAACAGGCAGCCATGCAAGGCGAACCCGCAGTTTGGAGCCTGGAAATGTGAGGCACACGCCTTACACAATGCAGCTTCATTCTTTGCAAAGTGCTGTCACTCGCTGTTCATTTACTCCTCGTGGGGAGGGCGTTATTGATATTCTCTCTCACAGAAAACCGGGCCACAGAAGCCGGGAGAATTCCCAGGCACACAGCACATCTGGAGCATGAGCTGTTGTTTCTGCTGTCCCCCTGTCCACTCAGCCTGCCCCCCCACAGCATCCCCTGCACAGCGCTGCACAGAGGCCTTGGCTCATCAGCCGGACTGGGAGCATTTGCCTCATCCGGAGGGAAGTGGTGACAAACGGAGCTGATGAGCTGAAAGGCAGAGAAAGCCTGCAAGTGCAGACACCTGGATGGCTCCTGCTGGTACTCACCTGCCGCGGGCTCGTCCGTGTGTAAGTCACTCTCGGCGACACCTATATGTGGGGAAAGGGAGAGCTTAAAGTAGCTGGGAGGCTCCGTGTGGGGCGTGGGGAGGGGACAATGAGCCCCAGGCCTCCAGGTTGGGATGAAGACATTGCCGACTGAGGGATGGAGGGACCGGCAGAGGTCCTTCCGAGGGTGACTGTGGAGGTGCAGAGGGGCCAGAGCGGGCCTGGGCTACCCCTTCACACCCTCACGTCGCCCTCCAGGCTCCTTCCTACCTGTTGGGGCAGAGGCCACAGGCCCTCCGGACAACGGGCTCCCGCCTCCTCCGCCGGCTCAGCCATCACCTGTGGGTCCGAGGCGCAGAGGAGCTCGGGCGCTGGCCTCAGCGAGGGCCCTGCCCTCTCCCAACCCAGGCCCTGCCGGCCAGGGGAGGCCTCCTAGTCCCTCTCCGAGCGCTACTCCCTCCAGGACCAACTTTCGGCAAAGAGCTCTGAGCCCGCTCAGGAGCGGGTCGCCTTACCTCAGTGGGACTCAGGAGCCCCGCCAGGGCTGCCAGGAGGAACAGCTGGGGCGAAGGCGGAGGAGGCGCCATCCTAGATCCGGCCCGCCGCCCGCCCGCCCGCACGGGAGGGAGGGAGGGAGGGAGCGCGCGCTGCCCCGCCCCACCCCGCCCGCCCCGCGCGTCCACGTAGAACCCGAGCTCGTGCGCGCCTGTCCGTCCCCGCACCCCGCGCGCGCCCGGACACCCCAGTTCGCACGCCCCACGCGCCGCCCCGGACCGCGCATCCGGACGCCCCAGACCGCGCCGCGGCCCGGACGCCCAGCTCACCCGCCCCGCGCCCCGCCCCTGCGCCCGCCCCGCCCCGCCCCCAGCCCCGCCTGTGCGCGCGCCCTGAACCCCAGGCCGGAAAAGTTTGGTGCCGGAATCCCGCCAAGCGCCGCGCGCTGCGAGGCGGGCGGGGACCCCCTCCTCCGCTCAGCATTGGTCCCAGCGCCGGGGTGGGATCGTGGAGCCGGGCGAAAGGCGGGATGGGGTCCCTGTGGGCCGGGTGGCCCCGGAGGAGAGACGGGCAGGCTCCTCCGGCGAATTCGCGCCAGACCCGTCCAGTGAAGAGGCGCAGAGTCACCCAGTCCGAGCGGAGGAAGGGAGAGGTTTTCCGCCCAGAGCCTCGCCGGCGGCCCATCCCACTCCTGCCCTGGCAGAGAGGGCTCGAGCCCGGCCTCGGGGGCTCTCAGACCGCCACCCTCCCGCGCCCAGGCGGTCGGGGAGGCCGGATCGGCCGGCAGCTGCCTGGTCCCCACTCCGCCCCCACCCTCCCTCGTGCTCGGCCGGCGTGCGCTCCGGAGACACTGTCACCGGGAGGGGGAGGAACCAAAGCCGCGCCCCGGCGAGCGGCGGTGCCGGACCTCCCTGCAGGGGGCTCTCTGCGGCCCTCTCCCCGGTCCCCATGGCCTGGTCCCGGCTCTCCTCAGGATCTGACGGGACCGCGAGTGAAGGGTGAAGGCTGAGATCCCCGGCCCCGGACTTCCAAAGGGAGGAAGGTGTTCGGTCATCTCTCACACACCTGTGACGTACAACGGGTTCCCAACTCTGTCCCCGTCCCCCCAGTGACTGCCTTCGAGGTGGCGCAGGGACTCCAGCCCATGCCCTGGGGCAGCCCCATCACAGGGCGAAGAGTGTCTCCCGCACCCCGCACCCGAGTGTGTCTGTTCTCCGGCTTCGGAGGCGCGGGGCTGTTTCTGCTGGGGAAGTCCTTCCTAGGGAGCGGTTTAAAAATATATTATTATTATTATTATTATTATTATTATTATTATTATTATTATTGATTTCAGAGAGGAAGAGAGAGAAACATGATGAGAGAATCATTGCTCTGCTGCCTCCTGCACGCCCCCTACTGGGGACTGAGCCCGCAATCGGACATGTGGCCTTGGCCTGAATCGAACCTGGGATTTCAGTTCGAAGGCCGAGGCTCTATCCACTGAGACACACCGGCCAAGGTCTGGGGAGCGGTTTTAAGGATCTCTGTGAAGCCAGGCTCCTGGGGAGCCCCCCGCTCCGGGCACAGGCACGGCGCACTGATGTGGGCAGGGGGACGCGCTGGGCTCCCGCCGCAAACCCGGGCGCCTTGGTCCCCGCAGGCCCAGCGCCAGGCCCCCCGCAGGCGGGCATTGCGCAGTGGCTGTGCCCACGGGACCGAGAGGAACTCCAAGGTCAGAGAGCGCGGCCGGGCCGGGAGGGAGGCGCGGCTGGTGCCCTCGGCTGCCGCTCCGGGCGCCGCCGGGAGCCGCGGTCTCTTCACTCCTCTTTCGCTCCTTCTCACCAGCGGCCCCTGGGGGCGCGGAGACGCGGGGTCCCGGCAGCTACACCCCGCGCGGGGCAGAGGAGCGGGACAGAGACTCCTGCTCATCCCGGTCCCCCAAGCCCTGGTCTCGGAGTCTCCCTGCTTCTCCGGCGCCGACACCCCATTCCTCGGCTCGCTGCCCTCCCCACTCCCTTCCGGCTCGCGGGCGCGTCCTCGTCCCCCTCCGTGGCCTCGGTTCCTTTCACCCTCTGCTCCCGCTTGTCGCAATCGCTGTACAAAGGGCCGGGGGGGGGGGCGGGGGGCGGACAGGGGGAGCCGGGCCCGAACTGGCTGCCTCTTCGGGGCCCTGGCCAATCCGGAGCGCGCCCCCCCGCGCGGGAGGGCTCTGGGCAGCCGCCGCAGCCGGGCGGAGCCGCGGGCAGAGCGGGGAACTCGCCGAGGGGACAACCCCAGCGCCTGCCGCCGCCGCCGCCCGCCGCCCGCCCGGGCTCCCACCTCGCCATGCCGCCGTGGGGCGCCGCCCTCGCCCTGCTCCTGGCCGCGATCGCCCTGCTCGGCCTGCTGGCCCCCGGGCTGCGGCGCCTCGGGAGGCGCGCCGTCGGATCCAGGACGCGGCCGGGGGCCGGGGGCCCGGACGACGAGGAGGAGGCGGACGGCGGGGACTCGGCGGACCAGTTCGGCCCCGGGCGCGAGCCGCTGCCCGGCGGGTGCAGGCTCCTCTGTAAGCCGTCGGCGCTGGCGCAGTGCCTGTTGCGCGCCCTGCGGCGCTCGGCGGCGCTGGAGCCAGGCCCGCGCTCCTGGCTCTCGGGGCCCCACCTGCAGACCCTCCGCCACTTCGTGCTGCCGGCCGGGCCGGGGCCGGAGCTGGCCCGCGAGTACCTGCAGCTGGCGGATAACGGGCTGGTGGCCCTGGACTGGGTCGTGGGACCTTACGCGCGGGGCCGTCGAGTCGCCAACGCGGGGGGCCTGCCGGCGGTGCTGCTGGTGATCCCCAATGCGTGGGGGCGCCTCACCCGCAACGTGCTCGGCCTCTGCCTGCTCGCCCTGGAGCGCGGCTACTACCCGGTCATCTTCCACCGCCGCGGCCACCACGGCTGCCCGCTGGCCAGCCCCCGGCTGCAGCCCTTCGGGGACCCTTCAGACCTCAAGGAGGCGGTCACTTACATCCGCTTCCGACACCCCGCGGCCCCGCTGTTCGCGGTGAGCGAGGGCTCGGGCTCGGCGCTGCTGCTGTCCTACCTGGGCGAGTGCGGCTCCTCCAGCTACATGACGGGGGCCGCCTGCATCTCGCCGGTGCTGCGCTGCCGCGAGTGGTTCGAGGCCGGCCTGCCCTGGCCCTACGAGCGGGGCTTCCTGCTCCACCAGAAGATCGCCCTCAGCAGGTGGGTACGGGGAGCAGACCCGTGAGGGGGTGAGGAGGCCTTGGGCTGAGCGAGGCACCAGCAACTGCGCAATAACCCCGCCTGGCGCTGGGCCTGCGGGGACCAAGGCGCTCGAGTTGGCGGTGTGGACTCAGACAGGTCTATGGCGACGTGGGCGAAGTTCTCACACCGTCTGAAGCTGCCCAAGCCCTCAGGTCCAGAGAGAGCCGGGGAGCCGGGAGCCGGGAGCCGGTTTAAAAGCCATAGGAGGCTCCGTCAGCATCAGTGTCCTAGGCAGGGCCTCCCGCCCGGGGCCCCCTGGCCTCACCGTGTCCTAGCAACCTGAGCACAGGCCCCATCCTGACAGCCGGCGCCTGACGTCTCCCGCTCAGTCCGCATCTGTGAAATCAGCAGAGCGGGCTCTGGAAGCCACTGCAGCTGGCTATCTGTCCAGAATGTTCCCTCCTCAGTCTTTGAGCCCGGAGGCGACGGAAATAAAAAAAAAATAAATGTGGAGGTATTAAACATCTTTAGGCCCAACAAATATTTTGCACACTCCTATGTGCTCAATACTTAAGGCAAAAATGTAAAAAATATTTAAACACTTAAAAAAAATCTCCATAAAGAGAACATTCTACCCTACCACCAGGCATACAGGTGGGACTTGTCCCGAGGAGGCGACATTCCCACGGCACATAACCAGGCTTCCACTGCCGCTGTCCTAGGAGAGGCAGGATGGGGCCACAGACAAATTGACACCAGTGTGCCGGGGCAGAAAGACCTGGGATGTGGGCGCAGGTCACGGGTTCAAACCCTGAATTTCCAACAAGTTAGCTCCTTGGAGCCTTCTCTCTCCAGTTAAATGGAGTTAATAATAATACCTCCCCAGGTTCGCACAGGCACGAAACGAGGCCATGAAAGTGAGCTTGGCACTGGGTAGGTTCTCTTTCTTTTCTTGCCCCATTTTGCCTCCTGTTCTGAAATCAAATCCTGAGCTCAATAATAGCAGGCTGCCATGACAACCCAGAGCTTCCAGAGTAGTCCAGGAGCAAGGTGCTCTTGTTTACCTTAAGTGCCAGCTTCCATCCCCCAACCCCCCCTCCCCCCATCCCGGCAACAGCTGAAGGACAAGGTGAGTGCAGTGGAGAGGAAACCCGAGCCTTTAGTAACTACCCTGCTCATGGAAGTTTGGGATTAAAGACTCAGGGCAAATCTCTTTGGATGATTTCAGGAGACACACATCCAAATTCAACAGACAACTGCTGGATTGATCCCCCCAATAGTCTCAGCTGCCCATCCTGGCCTCCTCATCGGGTCCCCAGGCCTTCTCCGGGGCGGTGGCAACAGCACAGATGTCCCCCTTCCCCAGAACAGTTGTTCTCAGGCTCCCATTGGGTAACTCACCCTGTACATCAATTCCACTTACGGCCTCTGCCATCCAGCCCTTTCTAGGAAAACCTCCTCCACACTCTCATTGGTCAGTATCTGGATAGCATATTCACTTTTTTTTTAATGTATTTTTATTGATTTTTTACAGAGCAGAAGGGAGAGGATAGAAAGTCAGAAACATCGATGAGAGAGAAACATCGATTAGCTGCCTCTTGCACGCCCCCCACTGGGGACGTGCCCGTAGCCAAGGTACATGCCCTTGACCGGAATTGAACCTGGGACCCTTCAGTCTGCAGTCCGACGCTCTATCCACTGAGCCAAACCAGTCTCGGCAGCATATTCGCTTTTAAAGCGCACAAACGAATACACCCCAAAGTAAAATGTTAATTGTGGGGGTGCCACCTGCTGGCTTAGATCGTCTGAGCCAGGAGTTATTCTAAGAGGGGTTCAGGAGGTGACAGTTCATCACGATTCCCACAGAGGGTCCGAAGTTTCGGCCAGGAGGAGAGCCATCGCTGTGGCTCAGAAGCTGCAATCAAACGCTGCCCCGCGCTGGGCAGGTAACGCCACGAGGGGCAGACCTGGTAGGAACTTGACCCAGGAAGGGGGGAGCAAATACCGATTGCTCTCAAGACCGCCAGCCCCTCTCACCAGATCTTCTCATTTGTCTAAAGGAGCCTGATAGCTGCTTTTTATTTATTATTTAAAATATAATTTATTGATTTTGGAGAGGAAGGGAGAAGAAGAGAGACCGAAACACCAATGATGAGAATCATTGATTGGCTGCCTCCTGCACGCCCCACACTGAGGATCCAGCCCACAACCCCGGCATGTTCCCTGACCGACCGGGAATCGAGCTGTGACCTCCTGGTTCATAGGTCGATGCTCAACCCCTGAGTCACGTCGGCCGGGCTGACAGCTGCGTTTTAAATGATGACAATGAAGTGGATGTTTTTAAAAACATATGGCCAACGCAAGCCTCTGTGGTCAGAATCGGGCTTGTGAGCTGCCAATTTGTTGACTTGTTTTCTAGTTCTCCCCTCTCTTTCCTCCCTTCTCTGTTCACCTTCTTGCTACCAGGTACACCACAGCCCTGGAGGACACAGTGGACACCCACAGACTGTTCAGGAGCCGCTCCCTGCGAGAGTTTGAGGAGACCCTCTTCTGCCACACCAAGAGTTTCCCCATCAGCTGGGACGCCTACTGGGAGCACAACGACCCCCTGCGGGATGTGGACGAGGCAGCCGTGCCTGTGCTGTGTATCTGCAGCGCGGACGACCCCGTGTGCGGGCCCCCAGACCACTCTCTGCCCACCGAACTCTTCCACACCAACCCCTACTTCTTCCTCCTGCTCAGCCGCCACGGCGGCCACTGCGGCTTCCTGCGCCAGGAGGCTCTGCCAGCATGGAGCCACGAGGTCATCTTGGAGTGCTTCCGGGCCCTGACTGATTTCTTCCGAACAGAAGAGAGAATGAAAGGGCTGAGCAAGCACCGAGCCTCATTCCTCGGGGGCCGGCGTCGCTGGGGAGCCCTGCAGAAGCGGGAGGTCTCTCCCTCTGCCAGTCTGGATGAGATCTTCAGCTGGAAGCGATCATATACCAGGTGAAACCGGTAGGAGAACCTGCCGTCCTGCACGGGGAGCAGAGGATGAGGGGGGCGAGCAGCTGCGGCGCTTTGCCTCTGACTCAGCCCTTTCTTCTCTCCCGGTCTGTGGAGACATGGAGCTCGCAGCTAGCTGCTGCTTCTTGACCCTGAGCACAGCTCCTGCCCAGGCTCCGCTCAACACATTCCTGCTCATCCTGGTCAGCAGCCGGACATACCTGGCCATTGTCTCCTGTCACCGACCCCGTAAGCCAAACACTAGCACCATTTAAACCCACGGATTCAGGATAAAATTCCCTCTCGCCTGCAATGACTACAAGAAGATGAGTTTCTGTGCCGTTGGGCAGCTCTGTCCCACAAAAATGATCAGCTCTGTGACCCTGATGCTCAAGCTGAAGCCACTTCTGTAGTGAGGACAGGAAGTCTGAGCCTCGGTCCCACTTCCCTCATTTCATTCTGTGGTTGTGGCACCCTGCTGACTGCATGCAGGTTGTGGATGTGGCCTCAAAGAGCTGCCAGGCTGCGTGTGCCTTGGGTGAGTGAGAAAGGTGGCGGAGACCCTACGTGCAGTGCTGAGTGGGGGTCGGTAAGAGCCGCCAGGTAGAGACTGAAAGCCTGTCTTCTGCAAGTTTCCAGTGGGAATGGAGCTGATCTGAGGCTTCAGCCTGGGACCTCAAGCCTCACTGGACAGATCCCAACATAATTTTAGGAACAGGAAGTCCTCGAACACAGTCCAGACCATGGCTCAAGAAGCCTGACTCTCGGGCACTTGACTGCTCCCTCTGGTACCATTTCTGGGGATTATTGCTCCAGAGAGCTCTGGCCAGAGCTGCTCTTCTCTTGGGACGTGGGCTTTCTCTTAAGTGGTGAAAAGTATAAACCTTGTATCTTAGGTGTTGTCTGGTTAGCTGCCCACTTTATGACACCATTAGCCTCTCCATCTCCAGAACCTGGAGAAACTTCTGGGACCAGGGAAAACAAAAAGTTCCGAGATAGGCGAGAACTGACCCAGTAATTCATAAATATTTCACACTACCATGCTTTTTCTGTTCAGTTATTCCAAAGGCCATTCATGTAGATGCAGAAAAAGCTTCTTCCTGGATGTGTGGGGTTTGGTTTTCTGAGGAATAATGCTGAAGACCAGTGTAAAGGAAGGTATTGGGCACACTGACCCATCGTCCTGGCGTGGGTTAGATCAGTAAACAATACAACAGGACCTCTGATTTCATGTGCTGCTAAGAGCTTTGTCCTGAAGTTTTATTTAACTCCATCATTGAGAAAGAGGGCATCTGTTTCGACTGGAAGCTTCATCCTTGCCTCATAAACAGCAAAGCAAGTTTAAAGAGAAGAGAAGATATTGACTGAAGCCATGTCCTAAGACAGCAGTCGGCAAACTGCGGCTCTGTTGACTACTGAGTTTGCCGACCACTGGGATAGGGGCTTAATCACAAGGAACAACAACAGCCTGTAATTATTGGAATCCAGAGTCTAGTCAGTGGTCGGCAAACTCATTAGTCAACAGAGCGGCAAACCTGGGCTTTTGCGAACTGCATGTGGCTCTCGAGTAGCAGTTTGCTGACCACTGTCCTAAGACAATGACTTCTGGGGCCATGATTTTAGGTTTGGATTATCTTAAGCCTTATTCTTTTAGATCAAATAAGAAACTCTGAACTATCCAAAAATCTAAACTGAAGTGCAGACAACATTCAATGTCTAAGGCACATTCTCCTGTCATAAAAAAAATGACCTCCCTCCTTTCCCATGCCCTGCTCCTCCCCACACTCCTCATCTACGGGTCCTTCACTGTTTCTGATCGGGAGGGTAACAAGGAGCTGAAATCTAAAGAAGCCGTTCACTGCCGGTTAACAACCTCCGAGTGAGGCTTGGTGCAGGACAACGGCTGACATCAGCCCTCTCTCCCCCAACATCAGGTACAATGGGAATTTCAATTAATTAGGGGCCCACGGTCCCATATGCAGGACCTAGGATCACTCCAAACTGACTGCAAAATGGGAAATAGCCCATTGGTTTTAAACACTCGTTTCTGGCTTAAATGGCCTCCAAGGTCTAAATCTGTATCGTCAGGTAGCCCAGAACTCTGGTTCTTTAAGATAATAATAGCTATTTGAGAAGTCATGGTTCGCTTCCCTTTCCTTTTATAGGAAACTCTGCAGGGAGATGAGAGAGAGAGAGAGAAGGAGAGAGAGAGAGAGAGAGAGAGGAGGGGGAGTTACTGTCTTAAAGCCCTCAGCCCTCAGAGAGGCAGGACAGCTCTAGTCCAGGCTCCATTAATTCCCTTAGATCCACAAGCCTAATGACCTAAATCAGCAATTTTCAGCTTTTCAATTTTCATCTCACAACACACATAAACTAATTATTAAAATTCTGTAGCACACCAAAAATATTTTTGACAATAAAAAAGTAGGTAAGATTTTGATTGATTTACAAAACTAATAATACTAATTATCTACCCTTTTGCTCTAAAGTGACTTTAAAAAAAAATCAGGTGCCTATACTTGTATATAAAGATTTCTGGTACCAAGAATTAACCAATCAGATGCAAACTTATTATGCAACATAATGCAACTTTATTATATGCAACTCTATTATATGACCTATGTATTTCTGGTTCAAGACACAACATTCACACCAGACAGCTATTGTTGTGTTGGCTGGTGTCACTTTTTGACAGCTGAAGGGAATAGAGGTCAGTGCCACTGACTAAAGAGGAGAGTATTGCACATTTTAGAAGTTTCTTGCCGCACACAGGTTAAAAATCACTGACCTAAACCCTTAGGTATTCCTCCATTCCCCTGGCCAGACGTGCGCATAGCCTCTCTCAGGAAGCTGCCTATCTATCCTCTTTCCCTCGCTGCTTGACGATATCACTGCTTTTCAGCTCACTTTTGCCAAGAAAGTATAGTTCCTGTTCAAACAGGTTTGGGTGACCCTGTCCTTCCATCTCCTGATAAAGGAATCACCCAATGGCTCTGCTTTGGTGAATGGCTAATTATATGAAACCAGCTTGAGGAACCCCAGACACACTATTCAGAGAGAATGTGTGGCCCTGGAACAAAATGACAACTTAATGAGTTTGAGAAAGCAAGAAACAAACATTACAAAACAAAGCCCGAAGGACTGACGAGCTGAAGTTTTCCAGGTAGCAAGGCTTTAGCAACCCTCTCCAGCCTCATTCACTTGCTTGACACCCTTTTGGTCTCTTCTTTATTTATGAACAGCTTCAAATGGTAAGAAAGCCCTAACCAGTTTGGCTCTGGATAGAGCATCGGCCTGCGGACTGAAGGGTCCCAGGTTCGATTCTGGTCAAGGGCATGTACCTTGGATACAGGCACATCCCCAGTAGGGAGTGTGCAGGAGGCAGCTGATCGTGATCGATGTTTCTCTCTCATCGATGTTTCTCTCTATCCCTCTCCCTTCCTCTCTATAAAAAAAATCAATAAAATATATTTTTAAAAACCCACAAATGGTAAGAAAGAAAACCCCACTGACTTAAAGGAGGCATTATCTCAGAAGTAGAGACAAGTCCTCTGTCTCCACTCACTGTATCAAGATGCAGGAAGAAGACAACAGACTCTGAAGGTTAGAGTTCTACTAAGTTCTGACCTGATACCGAAGTCTGTGCTAAGCTATAATTTAATTCTCTTTAAGACTTAGTATTTTATGTATTTATACATAGGCTTCTGGAGTGGCTTGGCTGGAATCAAAGGTATGAAAAATAAAGCACAAAAACCTCACTCTGAGAAAACATAATTTCTGTTTTGAATGAAGATATCCTTTCTAAGGATATCTTGAGTATTGTTAGAAAAGAGGTCTTGACACAGGAAGTGTTATCTTGCCTTTATATATAAAATCTCAAACCACCAGACACAGAAGCTCCTCTCTCACCTTCCATGCAGACCACAAGATCCTGTGTCAGCAGCTGTAAGTAATGCCAAGCTCTCTTCCTTTATAAATGAACTTTAGCATGAATTCCTCTCCTTGCTTAAACAAGCAGGCATACTTGGCCGCGTTGGTAGACCTTGGTAACAATGCCAGTAGAAGTATTTTTGTGATTCTTCAGCCAAACCACTAAGAATGGCATCAGAAATTGTATTCGCTAGTTACCAGGATTGGTAGAGATGAGATTGAGTTGTACCTAGAGATGATCTGAATGCCTGAATATGGGATGAGTGCCTCAGGAAGCAGTAAGTTCCACATCAGATAGGGGACAAACTAGACTGCCACTTGGCACATATTATAGAGGGGACATGTGCCAAGAAATAAGGTGTCCTAAGTTATATATAAACTGTCTTCTCATCTGAGAGTTGGTGAGTTAAAAGAGTACGCACAGTGGCTTGTAAAGACTTCTGGGTAATTTATGGGTCTAAGGATCATTTGATCACAGACCTAGGAGTTGGGAGATGACAAAGATCTTAATAAAAAATAACCTTGCCCAAGTGACCGGAGGATGTTAAGATATCCAACAATTATGCTCTAAAGTGTCCAGGAAGAGCTTTAAGTCGAAGGAAACGTGGAATTCCATTAAACCAATAAAAGACACTAACACACACAAATAAAAAATGTAATAAGAGAATACCTTGTTGTAGGGCTCATTACTAATATGGTTGAACAAAAATCTCTCCATCTTGTTTGCTTCTGAATAGTAAATAAATTGCAGTCTCCCTGCAACAATGGAATGTCATTATTTTTTAAATCTCCAAAAACAAACGTGCCGTTTATCTCCTGAGGTCCTCTGTGTACTGAGCATGCTCACCTACCTGTGGCGTTAATAGGGCCTCCCTGCACATTCTCTATTCCCTGGTTGTTGCTTCACTCCTGTAGATCTAGCCTTGTGTCCCCTAACACTAACCGGTGGCAGCTCTGTTTAATCAACAACCAGGCCTCCTGTTCTGAGCTAATAATTTCCCAGCAGGCTCAAAATTCCCTGATCATCAAAGGTACCTACATAGAGATTTTCCAGTGGACAATTAGCAATTTGTGTATTGATGAGAAGGAAGGAGTTTGGCGATGTGGGTTCTAGTTTGTACTTCATCAGTGACTCCTATGTCCTTGGGAAAGTTATTTTGGGTTGTTCTGTATGAAAAGATGGAGACTATTAATTAGGCCTTAATTCAGGAGGTCTGTTAGGATGAGACAGTAAAAGCAGGTAGATCCCATTCTCCATGTCTGTTTAACTCAACTGAGCACATAGACCTCTCTGATGAGGTGACATCTACTTTCACATCAGAGTTAATTACCTAATTATTACAAGGCCAATAAGTTCATTATTAATTCTACTGCAAGGCTAGAAAAGAGCCTGGGAGAACAGCACATTTTGAGACTCACAGTCCGGCTCCTGGGTTGCCCAACTGAGGCCAAATCTGCCTCCCTGACTGCCCCCGCCCCATCCAAACACCTGCATGCACTCTGATAATCATGTTATGGTGGCTAATAGCTTTCACACTAGTTCATTTGTTCCAGCCAAGAACCATCTGTTTTCCTGCTTTTCATAGATAAAGTTTCAGAGATGATGTGACTTTCAAGATCTCACAATTAGTATGGTGGGGCTAAAGACAGAAGCCAAACCACTGCTCTTTATGTCATACTTTATTTGCCTTTTCTTAATCACTGGCTGAGATGACAGTAAATAGTGCTCATTTTATACTTCATAATATAAAGGATAACAAAAGGGGAAAGGATGTATCTTTAGAGCTGCTGGAGTGTAAAATTCCATGGGAGAGCTATATACATTATAAATGACCGCCGAACTTTATTGTATGGTTGCATACCCTTAGCAACTGTCTCCCTCTACCCATTAAGAACAAGTATCTGGCCCAGTCAGCATGGCTCAATGGTTGAGTGTCCACCTATAAAACAGGTCACGGTTTGATTCCTGGTCAGGGCACATGCCCAGGTTGCAGGCTCAATCCTCAGTGTGGGGTTTTCCGGAGGCAGCCAATCAAAATCAATGATTCTCTCTCATCATTGATGTTTCTCTCTTCTTCTCTGAAATATAAATATTAAAAAACCCCACAAGTATCTGAAAATAGAGAACCCTGGCTCTGCAGCTGGCATCACTGAGATGCAGGTGACAGCACTGGATTATAACCACCGGGCTGTGGAGCTAAGCTGACCACTGTGGTAACTTTGTGTTCACATTTCTTTTAGTCAAGTAGGATAGGCTTTAAACCCTAAGCATAACTCAGAACATCTCTGGTGTGTTTAGCCAATGCATTTGTTTTGTGTTGTTGACACAGGATACATACAGGCTAGAGGCAGATGTTTTCTAATACTCTCCTTCCACTGTAGCTTGAAGAGCCCAATTGGGGTTGGGGTGGGAGGAATGGTGGTTAAGCAGAAAGAAATCTTGTTTTGTAAATCTTTTGGAATTTGAATTGCTCCAAATTCGAGGTAGGATGCTGGAAATGCTGAAGATAGGAGACCTGGGAACTAACCTTGGCTCTGCCACATAGTTGTTTGACCCAAATAAAACACTAATAAATGTTAATCTTAAAATAGCTCAATATCAACATTCTGGGAGTTAAGAAATTAAACTAAGCCTGGCTAGTGTTGCTCAGTGGTTGAGCATCTACCCATGAACCAGGAATTAACAGTTCTATCCCAGTTAGGGCACATGCCCAGATTTCAGGCTCAATGCCCAGTAAGGGGTGTGTCAGAGACAACTGATCAGTGTTTCTCTAATCTATGTTTCTCTCCCCTCTCTCTAAAGTAAAAACATACTTAAAAACATACATATGAACCCCAGTCCATGAAATCCCTCTTAATTATTCATTAGCCTTCTGACAAAAATGCCACTTTAAGAGTGTTTTACACAAAGGAGCTGGATTAGATAATCCACCGCATATAGGGCTAACATGGGATGATTTTCAAATCTGGTAAGATAAATTCAGATGAAGACACCTTTTGAAGCTTTGTACAACATCTAAGACCTGCTTACATCTGTGTCCGTTTGTGGGAGTTGTAGTTATGTAGACCACAAATAGGTCTATATAAAACTTAAGGGCCTGCATCAAACTGTTAGAACCTAAAGAATCATGACACCCATAACACAATAGGCTGCTTCACCCTCTGGACAAACAGAATTTCAGGCAATTAGACTAGAGAGTTCATGTCTGCATCTGAGAATTTTACTCTTTCCAATATCTTACTCGTTTAAAAAATTTATTTTTATTGATTTTAGGGAAAAGAGAGAGAGAGAAAGGGGGGGAGGGAGAGAGAGGGGGAGAGAAGAGAGAAGAGAAGAGAAGAGAAGAGAAGAGAAGAGAAGAGAAGAGAAGAGAAGGGAAGAGAAGGGAAGAGAAGGGAAGAGAAGGGAAGAGAAGAGAAGAGGACATCAATGATGAGACTCAACCAATTACCCGCTACTGGGAGTCAAGCCTGAAACTTGGGCATGTGCCCTGACTGGAAATCTATGACCTCCTGGTTCATAGGTCAACACTCAACCACTGAGTCATGCCACACAGCCTCTTATTCATTTTTATAATCTCAATACCCAGCATAGTGCCTGAGATTCAGTAATTACACTTATTTTTATGGGGATTAAATTACTTTAAAAAAAACTATACAGACACTCTGTGTACTAAAATTACTTTATTACAGTTGATTTTTTAAACATTTCCTTTGCTATGATACAAAGGATACTTACAAACAAAATATTACATATGACCTTGTTTTCGCTCTTAAGTTCTGACAACTTGGTAACAGCTTTAAATGCACAATCTATACAATTAATACAGGTTATATATGAACTATAAGGTATGTTGAACCAGAAGAATACTGACAATATACTGTACATAAGCCTTACCAGTTAGTGCTGTGGACCATTTCTACCAAAGGAAAATGCACACCTGTACCAGCTGGTGCTGACAGTGAGGGAGAGGCTTCTTCCCCATTGCAACCCTCGGTAAGCCTCCACTGTGGGCATCTGTTTGGTCCGAAAATTGAGAGGACTGCGTATATTTGAAATTAGTCATCTGTAAAGTGGAAGAACATCCCTTTCAAGATGATAATCTCTCTCACACACAAAAAACCAGTCCTAGTTTTAGAAGACCACGAGTCCTTCGTCCACTACAAAAACCCTACAGGCTCAAGGGCTTTAGGAGATGAGAAGATGTAGGCTGCCAAAAAAGGAGGCAAGAAACCAAGCCAAAATCTAGGTCTTGCAAAATCATCATTTTCCCTTCACCAAAGGGAACTAGAAATGTACAAATTCATTGATGAACCTCAATGATAACATCAGTTTGCTGATAACCCTCATTTTATCTGGACCCCTGACTTGTGGGAATAACTAAAAGAGATTGTAAATAATATAAACCACTTTTAGAAAAAAACCTCTTGCTTAAAATATTCCCTTTAGCCACCAAAGCTGGTCCTAGGCTATTACAGGTGTGCATTCATCTCTCAATGGTCAACTCAGAAATGATAAGGTTACAGCTTTTTTTCTTTTCTTTTTTCTTTTTTAAATAAAAAAGCAATTGACTGAAGCATTTTTCTTTTTTTTAAATTTTAGGTAAATAGCAAAAATAAAAATAAAAACCAACCTGGCATTTGCATAAACAATGCAAATGGAGCGATATGGCCTTTAAGATAAGGGGTTAGTAGAAAGGAAGAGAGAAGTGAAGAAAACCCAGAGAAAATAATGTATTAATTTTTCTTCTTAAAAATTTCTACAATACATGTGCAAAAAAATCATGCTGGTTGAGGAAAACAAAGGGAAATGAGTATATAAAATTAAAAACATAAATAATATGTTTGGATGAATGGTAAAAGCAGAAACCAACCTGGGTTACAAAAAAGGATTATACATTCAAGATGCTCTTAAACCCAGTGGGATAACTTATGTTAAAACTGTGTTAATAGTTACGTTAAAAATCTCAAGTTTGTTTTTAAATCTTCACAATACAAGCAAAGCTGTTTTAAAATATACACTATACATATTTCTCATAGTCTCTCCAACCTCATTAATGCGCATTAGGCGATCTTTTTCATATACTAAAACAAGGGGGTTCTGACAGCTAAATTGCTCAGAGCAACCCATCCATTATCTAAATGTCTGAAGTTTTAAATTGGTTAAAAATTTTAGCAGACTTACATAAATAGGATTTAGCAACACAAGTGTTAATTTAAAAAACTCTAACGCATTTACAAATTATCAGGTTGGGATAGTCTGGGGAAGTTATGTGCACTGTACTTTAAAATGTTATTTACATCAGACCACTGATTTTGTAAAAATTTCCCTAAAAGATAAAAAATAAAATAAAATAAATTTGGAGAATTAACTTTTTCTAACCTCGCAGAGAAGGATCATAAAAAGGGAAGGTAAAATAAGAACAAAATTATCTCTTAATAGAAACCTTACATATCCCTCTCCACTTGAATTTTGCTCTATGAAACCACTTGCCACTCCTAATAGGCTCATATATTAAGTGTCAAGATAATGTGGTAAAATACTTTGTCAGATAAATTACTGGCCTCAAGTGGACATTTTTTTTTTTTAATTTCCACCTTGTGACTCTGGCTTAAATTTTAGGGCATGTGTATATAATTAATTACAGGGGCACTTTAAGTAGGCACAATTCCCATTTAATGTGGAATAAAATGTGTAACACATAAAATGCTACTGAGGAGAAGGGTGGTAGTTTCTGTGATATTATGAAATGCAAGGAAGCACATGTGGAATGGGCACCAAAAAAGAGCTGTCTGGCAACACACCAGGGGCAGCCGACATATTAAACTGAATATACCTGTCTAGGACAAAAACGGGGAATAGAAGGGTTCCAATACCCCTTCCTTCATTTGTTTGATATGTATCAAATAGTCACATGGATCAGCCAGAATTTGCAAATATTAAGCAGTTACATCTTTTTAAATCACACAATTCACTACATGACCATTTACAATTTATAGTAACAATAATGTTCATGCTGAGGCAATGTATTTGAGGGCTCAGAAAAAGCAAAATATGCCACTAAGAGAAACCTGTTCTCACACAACTGGTCTTCATGCTTTCAAGTGGCCCTAATATAGCTCTGATGCTAAACCAAGCCATGCAAAAGCAAAGAGTACACACGTATCTCATTTCTAAACTCCACTGACCTCGGAGTTGCCATAGAAACATATGAGTACTGAAAGCATATACATGAGGGTTCATGGATTTTTAAAAATGCATTTTCCTTGTCTATGGTCTCCAGACTTAAATACCTTAGGGCTAGGACTACAGGCATATCAGAGAAAGGTTAAGTGGGGATAATGACAAAGGAACAAATTAATTCTGGAAAGAGGAAAAATGCTCCAGCAATGGGATCAATGTGCCAGCGATTAGAACAGTTCATTTCATTTGAAAATTCAGCCTGAAGAGCCCAATAAACAGTTCCAAGCCATAATGTTACCTGCATAATTTACATAAACATTAACACTCTTCACTTTATAGACAAATATACACTTCTGTAAACATGGCCACTGGGGGAGGGAGGCTCCCTACCTCATTCATGATTGAGGACATGTAATCATTATATTAAATAAAATGACTTCACTTCAAAAGATTTTAAACCTGACCAATGATTAAGCTTCATTTCCCCCTGTTTGACAACATTTAAGCATTAATTCTAAAAATGCCACCTAGGATGGTTTCAGGGTTAGATGCTAGGACCACAATCTGCAATCACAGCAACTTCTCTCTAGCTGGCACAGACTTATAAACTTTAGTATAAAAACAAAAAAATACAGAAACTAGGTCAATTTGTTAGCTACATATTTACAGATAATTACATGATTTTTTACTCACAATTTCTACAAACTATGAGTGAAAAGGAAACTGTGCAGGTTGAATTACCCGTACTTTGGGGGGAATTCTTGGGCATCAAGATACCCTTTTCATTCATTCAGAAGACTCGTCTTCTCTCCACTTTTTCATGGCAAACTGCCTACAAATGTTCAGATTAGTATATCCAATGGTATCTGGTTTCAGAGAGTATTAACCTTTTTCTATACTTAAAGGAGAATCTCTTGATATTTAAAAACAAAATAAATCCAACACAGATGCCTTCACACACACACACAAAATCTCCGAAACTTCCGTTAGGATCGCTGGGAAACAGTTAACAGTGATGGTGACATAGTAAATGGCTCCCCAGATGTAACCTCTTCATTTTTTTTCTTTAAGGAACATCTATTTTTTTTGGGTAGGTGGGAAGTGCAATTTTAAAAAACCCACAACAGGCAGATAAGGTGCATACTAATTTATATATTTCTTATGCTCTGAAGGCTACCAATAGGCCAAGTGGGTTCTCTCTTCCCTTGTTTTAGTGAAAGTTTGGAAGTCTGAATATAAACGAGGGAAAAATTAGTCAATGTGACTTTCAAGAGGGCTCCCAGAGTTCAGTAGAAAATATAAATATACAATAAAGGAAGAGTTCTCAGCTTCACTTTCTTTTTCTAGACAGTGACTAATAAAACTTACTTCTTTACAAATTATAGTAATTTCCAATGTAGTCTACTGTAGTGATTTCATAAAAGTGCAGACAACATAACCAGACACACAGCAAAATAGACTTCAATCAGTAGTCCTCGCGTACAAGAGGCAAGTCTGCTAAGTGTACAGCACACTTCATTCTTTCAGGAATCGGAGGATGGGAATTTTCCAGTTTTTAACTAAGAGTGAGTGCCTTTTCAAAGGCAATGCTAGAACCTGGTTGGGGCACTATCTATCATGTTAGATGAGGGAAAACAAAATAGAGAAATTGTCTTTAATAATGGTCTGCATTTTGATAAGCAGCTCAAAGACGACAGTCCAAGTTTTGGCATTGTTCCTTAGAGAAGGCAGTTTTCTATCTAAGAAACAAAAACCTCTTCTCCCATCATTATAGAAGATTCATACTTATATACATTAAATGTATTATTTTCTGACTTGAACACACACTAGACACTTCACATTGAGCATGGGACAAAACAAAAGACCATAAGCCTCCTAGGAAAGGGTTGCTGTGTTGAGCCAAATCTCTGCTTGAATAGTGGCTCAGAAGGGGTGAAGGTACACAAAGAACTTACTATTAGCAAGTAAGAGGCAGCAGTTAAAGGGAGAAAGCCCCATGCCAATGCCATATCCTTCTCTCCCAGTGGCCATTTCCTACTGATTTTATGGTTTAGGAGAACTTTAGATGCTTCAGCAGTAATTCTTTTTTTGTCTGTTTTGGTCCTTAGCAAAATTTATAATTATTGGTATTAATGAAGTAAAAAGACTAAGAGGATCAATGACATCACTACTAAGAAATACGTAGACTGCACATGAAGATCGTGTGATTTATTGGTTCTTCTATCATCTTTGCAGAGGAATCACCAACAGTGTTTTTAATTTCCATGGTTCACTTCTCTCTGCATCACTTATCTTTACTGCCTCGAGACACAAACTCATAGAAACACTAAATGGCTCCTTCTCCAGCACTATTTTACTGTCTTTGCAATGTATGGTTCCACATTCCACTTAACTTTCTTTCCACTCACACACATGTTAAGGAGATTAAAAGAGAAAAGACTGCAGCTAATGACCACCTTCTCACAAATATCACCCCAGAGTACTCATTCTTAAACACATGCATTCTTGCCTTAACTGAGGATTTAAAATAACAAAACAAAATAACAGAACCTTAAATGCCCTGATGGAAATGTACAGTATGAGTTACATCCATCTACCTATACACACACATAAGACACTCATATGTATATACAATATATACATACAAATGATAATAGCTATACCAAAAATGTGCATATTTAACACAGTTTTAAAAAGCCAGTAGATCATGGTATAATACAATTTATTTCCACTAGTGAATGGCACAAATGGAGAAATGCAAAGGAGGTGTTTCAAGTACAATAAAGTCATTTTTCACAGGTGAAAATAAACAGTATTATTCCAGTGTCCAACACAATGTATTTTATAAAAGTTTAAAATGCCAGACATTTAGCACTTAAAGAAGTAGAAAGTTACTAAAGTCTGTCTTATGGTCTGAAAGACACTCATAGAGTTTTTTATTTTCAATAAGAGGATGAGAAAAATTAGGTGGGAGTGGGAGGGAGGAACAAGGACAGTTCCTTTAGTGAACTAAGTAGTGTTTACCTGATGTCTGGGCAGTTGAAAATCATGACTATACTAAATAGTTAAATTTCCCTATAAATCCTTGGCCTGTAGCAACCAAGCATATTATACCTAAGGGCATGGCATCAAATGTAGAACTATTCATCCCTAGGGACAGAATTGACTGAAAAAAAGGGTAGCTCTGAATAAAAATAATATAAACATTTTCCAGCTAACATTACTATATAATGAAAAAACTATAATTTGGGATTAGATCTGACTTTAATAAGAGGAGAAAAATATGTGCAAAAGGAAGAAAACCCAATTAGAAATAATATTTATCAAGATATGAGGTTTTGCTTTTGAAAATGCTAACTAAAGAAAGGGAGATACAGTGAACTTAAGAAAATTTTTACTGCCAAGCTCTGGATACCAGATATAGCATTAATAACTTTCTGATATGCTGGACAAATTTCCCATTTTTTTTTCTTAAACACATATGTACTGAGTGAACAACTCTTGGAGGAGGTAGTAATTTGCTCAAATATTGACATTTGCACACTGACTTAGAAAGTGTCTGCTTCTTTCTTTAGAGTCTCTAAAATTTTCAGTTTCCTGCTACAAACTTTATTCTTTACTGATTCCTACCATGTATGAGATTCCTCAGAAGTTAGATCTTTATAAACACACACCAATTAATTAGAATTTTTGCAAACTATATATTTAAAAAATAAAATTAATTTAGTGGAATAATCCAGGTATACTCATGACCTACACGTTAAACTGGTTGCCCCACAGATAAATCAGATACAAAGCCCGACCGGGGAGACCTCTGGGGTCAGCATTCAAGCACAGTTTTACAAGTACATACGCTCTGTGCACAAACTCAGCAATTCAAATCTGACTGATTCTAAGTCACTGGAAGTAGTTTGGATTTTAGAGTTTTGTGTACAGAATGGATTTGCTTCTCTACTCTATCCCTCTAGTAGTACAGAGGGGCTAATAAGAATTTTTTTTAAGTATCAAATTCCATTTTATTTTTTGGGCATTCTATTAGTTCTAAAGCTCTCTTCTATAATTTTCCTCCAAATAAGTAGATATTTCAACTTGTTTGAAATATTATATAATACTTGAATGTAAAAAATAAATGGAGAAAACTAAAAGCCCCTTTCATTAGATATGACAAGTACATGTCCTGTTCATCTAAAAGCTGGTGATCTTGAGCATGGCCAATAGGATAATATATCACAGTGCTACCTGAAACACTGCCTACAACTGTGTGAATTCTATTGTGATACTGGCTTTTAAAATATTTATATTAAAACATTAATTTTTTTTTTCAGTTACCTTTAAATGAATCCCGGAAACTCCTAAAGGGGATGATCCATGGAGATTGGACTGACATACCTGGGGAAAACTTAAATTTAATTGAGAAAACCAAGATTTCCAAAGTGACAGATTATATTTGGTCATCAGTCTGGCCTAGGTAAAAAGTATCATTGAGAGGGACTGGAAACTTTGACTATATGAAAAGCAGGACTCAGAATTAGCAGCAAGGGTTCTTCAAGACACTTGGGGAGGGGGCAAGACAACAACTTGTAGAAATTCTGATATGTCACTGGAAAGAAATTTTTTTTTTCTTCAAGTAATACAGCTCCCTATCCATCCTCAACTAAATCTCCACACTGGCAATGGAATGCCAAGGAACATCTGACTTTCAGCACTGGGTTGATCCTTCATTGAAAAACAAAACAAAACAAAACAAATACAACATGCCCCTCACTGGAAAAAAAAGGTTAGCTTTTGTCAAGAGATTCCCTGACCACTATAACTTATTTTACTTTTCTTTTTTTCTTAATTTGCCAAACTTGCTAGCTCCTTTTCAGTAGTAATTTAGCAGAGGCTAGAGACTTCAGCAAGTGTTGTTTCTACTGTAGGATGTTAACATGATGTCAAATAGTCTCTAAGTCTCAAAGAACTAGAAGTTTGTAAAGTATTGCAGCAACAAAAACAGTAATTAAAAAAAGAAAAGGAAAAAAAAGAGGACCTGCACACGCAGCAAAATCTACAGTGGTAGTGAGGGTTAGTCAGCAGCTGGTAAAGTCATTGGCTCAGTGACTCCTGGTTCACTATGGCAACTAAACTTTAAATAATTGGCTATTCTACTTGTAAACAGGAAATCCCATAAGCCAAAAGGGGGTAATCAAATTAATGTCTATGTAGTGTGATGAGAATTCCAAAAGGTGGCAGTTTGTAAATATGGCATTATTCAAATACCTCAGGCATTGGATGTGTGTTGGCTATACGTCTTTGTTTTTGTATAAAGTAAAAAGTACTGTTTGGGGTTTTGGGAGTTACAGAGCTTAGCTAGGATGAAACATCACAGTATAAGCAACAAAACATGAGGATATATAGGCTTCATCTCCTCACTCTGCTGCTGAACACACCTATGATAGGAACTTTCAGGGACCTCTCTCACCCTTCTGGTCTTTGAAGGCTCACAGGTTTGTTGGAAGAAACTCCCACACAACTTGTGATCTCCTTAAGCATCTCCATCTCACCGTGCCACAAAGAAGGCACAAATGAAGGGGGAAAATCACTGACAAGCCTATGCAGCATTCAGAAAAGAACTCATTTGTTTTCTACTCTCTGAAAAAGTCAATGCAACCCTTCAGTGTTCATGGCTGTCCACTTTTTTTACTCCAAATGAGGCTGAGAAGTCAGATCAATGTAATAAAGAAAACGAACTGGTGAGGGGATACAAATATGTTTTTATAATAACTTGTTTTAGCATATGCTGCCTGCTGTGAGTGGTTCATAAGAATTTGGGGTATGGAGAAAGGCTTCGATCTTTTCACAAACTTCTTAGGATATAGTTGCCCAAAAGAGATGACTTAAGCCATTTTGCTATATTATATATTTGCAGTCTTCAGAAAATAACCCCTATCTAGTCCATTTCTTTTTACCACACATGACGTGCGTGTGCGTGCGTGCACACACACACACACACACACACGCATACATATCAATTCCCCTTTTTAAATTTCTCCAAAAGTTAAAAACAAAAAAACAAAACCTGGCAGCCAAATACTATGACATCCAAATTAGTAAACACAAAACAGAATGCCTTAAAAAAATGAATAAAATATACCATATGCATTCAGCTTCCACACTGTAGTACCCAAGTGAGGAGGCTGCTGTGACGAGTCTGTAGGCAGTTTCTTTTGGCAGACAGCTCCAGCAGAATTGCCACTTTCAACTATTAAGCTATGTATACGACAGATGTGACCCATTGGAGATCTGTGAGGTGACACTCGTGCTTCTGCTCATGCCCTGCTCCGTCCGTCCCCCAGAAGCTGTCCGCCTCAGAGCCTGAGGACTGTTGCGGACCCCCATACTGCTACCTCGGGGCACCCCTTGCATTGGCCCTGAGGGGTGACCCCACGGCTGGGGTCCACCTTGCATTGGATGGCCCCAAGCTTGTGGTGGGCCACCCATGGGATGACCCCAGTGAGGTCCTGGACCCCCAGTAGGGTTGTGAGACCAACCAGAAGCTCCTGGGTAGCTGTGGCTGAATGCCTCAGGGGAGAGATTAGAAAGGACCATGTTACTAAAACCCAGTCTCATACTTTCAGAGTCAAAAGCTTCAATTTCTCTGGCTTGACGCTCCAGCAGGCTTCGTATTCGTTCTGTGCGTTCATTCTGCAAAGCCAACATCTCTTCTTCAATCTGTTAGGGGTTGGAGAAAGGAAGCAAAAAGAGTTGATTTAAAAATTAAAAAACTGAGGAAGCAATAACTATTCAGTTTTGAAGTGAATCATGAAGAAATTCGCTCTTGCTCTTTTCCGTAAGGATGTGCATTTAAAGGCCAGCCCAGCCAGTGTGCTCAAAGGCTGAGTGTCGGCCTTTGAACCAGGAGGTCAATTTGGTTCCCAGTCAGGACACACTCCCTGGTTGAGGGCTCGATCCCTAGGAGGGGCATTCGGGAGACAGCCCATCAATGATACTCTTTTATCACTGATGTTTCTATCTCTCCCTCTCCCTTCTTCTCTCTGGAATTAATAAAATAATATAAAAATATTTTAAAAAGAAAAAAGAAGGCAGCTGTGGCACATTTACACAATGGAATGCTACTCAGCTATAAAATAAAGGGAAATTTTTAAAAAAACAAGATGTAGCAATCATACATAATTTACATTTCTAAAATATGTAAAATCAAGCTCTGGCTGATTTGCTCAGTGGTTAAGGTGTTAGCCTGTAGACCAAAAGGTCTCAGGTTTGACTCCTGGTCAAGGGCGTGTAACTCGGTTGCAGTTCCCCAGCCTGGGTAGGGGTGTATGTGGGAAGCAGCCAATCAATGTGTCTATTTCTTGTCAATGTTTCTCTTTCTCTCTCTCTCCCCTTTCTCCCTCCCTTCTACTCTCTCTGGAAATCAATAAAAAAATCCTCAGGTGAGGATTAAAAATTAATTAAAAATAAAAATAAAATGCATAAAATCAAGTTCTTAAAAGTAAAGGCAATAACCTCTATTAAAATAATAAATCAATGCAATTATCATCAATGGCTATGAAACCTATTAGGTAAAACGTTAAAGGAGCCCACCGGCGTGGCTCAGGGGTTGAGTGTCAACCTATGAACCGGGAGGTCAGGGTTTGATTCCTGGTCAGGGCACCTGCCCGGGTTGTGGGCTCCATCCCCAATGTGAGCATGCAGGATGCAGCCAAACAATGACTCTCTCTCATCACTGATGTTTCTATCTCTCTCTCCCTCTCTCTTCCCCTCTGAAGTCAATAAAAAATATATTTAAAAACTGAATGAAAAAGAAAATGGGTAAGGAAAAACCAATATTAACAGACATATCATATATCATTTAATAAGATAAATATGATACTGCTATAAAAATAGAAATTAATAAAATAGAATGTAAATCTCAGTAGATTTTTAAATAAATAATACAGGCACAATTGGCCAGCCTTTTGGAAGGAGATAAAAGTGGAACCCCGTTGTATACCATGTTCCAAATGGAACAAAGTGAAAAACAAAAACTGTACAGTTTTCATTAAAAAGTTAGAAGATTCTATGTATCTAGAGTGGTTGGGTAGTCATCATAATCAGTTCTGGAAAATTGGGAGGTATTCCAAATAAAAATACTTTGACTGCATATAATTTTTTTAAATGTAAAAAACCATAATAAAGTCAATAAACAATGAAAATAATGAGCCATTTAATGAAAGATCAGATTGATATTACCTGGAATACATTGATCAATATCATATCACTTAAAAGTGGAACTAGACATATTTCTTGATATGACGCAAAAGAAAGCCATAGTACCCCTTACAAAAATCCCTTGCAAAATTTTTTAAAGAAAAATATTGAATCTAAATATAATCATGCCTCTAAATCTAATTGCCAGTTTACAAGAAATATGAAGTAAAAAGGAATATATTAAACTAGAGGCCTGTTGCATGAAGATTCATGCAATAGGCTTTCCTTCCCCTGGCTGCCAGGACCAGTTTTCCTCTGGAACCTGGGACCCAGGCCTTCCCTCTGGCTGTTGCCTTCTGTTTTTGCTTTGGCCGGCTGGAGGCTTCACTCCAGCCAGAGCCTTCAGTCTTCTCTGCTCTGGCTGGAGTGCCACGCCTCCACTGCAAGCCCTGGGGCCAGGTGCTTGCCACCACGGCCCAGGCCACCGCAGCTTTGTCTCCACCCCCAGGGCCCTGCCCCCTGCTCCTGATTGGCTGGTAGCATAGCCAATCAGTAGCCAAGGTACGGTCACATTTGCATGTTACTCTTTTATTAGATAGGAGGATGACAACATGAGGATGCAATAAGCCAAATCCAGAATGTGGGAATTCCCAATGAGCTAAGAATCCAATCCACAGTTTAAAAAAGGGGTGGAGTGGGGCCTGTTACAGGCAAGACAATTAAGTAAATGCAACATCTGGGACTTATGTGGGCCCCAATCCAAATGAACCAATTTGAAAAATAATTGAGATAAAAGGGGCAATTTAGACACGGACTGAGTATTTGGTAATATTCAAATTTATAATTTTGTTAGCTATCACGATGGAATTATGGTGAAAAAGTCCTTGCCTACTTGAAAAAAAAAACAAAACACCCACATCTTTTTAAAATATATTTTTATTGATTTCAGAGAGGAAGTGAGGGAGAGATATATAGAAACATCAGTGATGAGAAAGGATCATTGATCAGCTGCCTCCTGCATGCCCCACACTGGGATCGAGCCCACAACCTGAGCATGTGCCCTGACTGGAATCGAACCTGGGACCCTTCAGGCTGCAGACCAACGCTCTATCCACTGAGCCAAACCAGCTAGGGCTTTACCTACTTTTAAGAGTGAAATAATACCATGTTGGGATTTGCTTTTTAAAAAAATATGTTTTTATTGATTTGAGAGAGAAAGGGGAGAGGAATAGAGAAATAAAAACATTGGTGAGAGAGAAACATCATCAGCTGGCTGCCTCCTGCACACCTGCCACTGGGGATTGAGCCCACAACCCGGGCATGTGCCTTGATCATGTGACCTCTTGGTTCATGGGCCAATGCTCAACTACCGAGTCATACTGGCCAGGCGTGATTTGCTCTTAAATACTCCAGACACTATTACCTAACTCTCGTTCCCCACCCACCCCCCTAAAAAAAAGTTGTGTGTATAGAACAAGGGAATAGATAAAAAATTAGGAGAAGAAAAAAGCAACCAAATAGGCAGACGTGTAGTGCACCTCCTCCCAAGGCCAGACTGGAAAAGCAAATAAACTGAAAAACATCCACCCAGAATTAACCAATTAGACACAGCTGAGGAGACAATTAAAAAAAAAAAAAAAAAAAGTAGGGTGAGGAAGCATGGAGAATGGCGGGACCAGGGATTGGGGCAGGAGAGGAATACCCGACCACCAGGCCAAGAGGGTGAGGTGGAAACTGCATTGCACCAAAGCCACATCCCTTGGTGACAGGCATAAACTCAACTATGAAAAGGAAAAAATTAGCACTGATAACTCCTAAAGCTGGGTGATGAGTACTTGGGAATTTCATTGTGCTAACCCTTTCTACTTTTGTGTATGTTTTGAATTTTCCATGATAAAAAGTTAAAAAAAAATAAAGAGAATTTGTAAAGGAGCATTAAATAATCAGGTCTCAAGATATTTGAGAATTAGCCCTGACTGGTTTGGCTCAGTGGACAGAGCGTCAACCTGTGGACTGAAGGGTCCCAAGTTTGATTGTGCTCAAGGGCATGTACCTTGGTTGCGGGCACATTCCCAGTAGGGGGTGTGCAGGAGGCAGCTGATCGATGGTTCTAACTCTCTATCCCTCTGCCTTCCTCTCTGTAAAAAAATCAATGAAATATATATATTTTTTTAAAAGGTATTTGAGAACTTAAGCCAATAGTCATTGCTCCATTCAGAAATCTAGCTTGACAAATATGTTAGTTTTTATGCACCAAGTTATTAAAAGTGCCCTAAAAAAAAACCACCCCAAAAAAGTTTAGCATGGGCAATACATGCAAATTAAAAAATGTAGACCAGCCAATATTCAGTTGTTGAACGTCTTCCCATGAACCAGGTTCGATTCCCAGTCAGGACACAAACCTAGGTGGTTGTGGGTTCAATCCCCAGTGGGGACCATGTACAGGAAGCAACTGATAGATGTTTCTCGCTCACATCAATGTCTGTCTGTCTCTCTCCCTTTCTCTCTCTAAAAATCGCTAACTCCTGGCTGGTGTGCTTAGTTGGTGGAGCATCAGCCTGTACACTGAAGGGTCGCAAGTTCAATTCCTGGTCAAGGGCATATGCCTGGATTGCGGGTTTGATCCCTAGCACATGACAGAGGCAACCAATTAATGTCTCTCTCTCTCATATCGATGTTTCTCTTTCCTTCTCTCTTCACCCTCCCTCTCTTCCTTCTAATCTCTCTAAAAATCAATGGGTGAGGAATTTAAAAAGCTTTTTTTTAATTCACACGGAATTTAATATTTATAATCATGCTATTATCTTGCTGAAATTTTAATGTAAATCCCATATAATAAAAGCCTGATATGCTAAGTATCCAGTCATCTGTTCAACCAATCAAAGCATAATATGCTAATGATATGCTAAGGCCATTCAACCATTCGCTATGACGTGCACCAACCACCAGAGGGCAGACAGTTGACTGGCTGACCATTCGTTATGACGTGCACTGACCATCAGGGTGCAGACAGTCTGACCAGTAGGCTAGCTTGCTGCTGGGGTCTGGCTGATTGGGACTGAGCAAGATGGGCCAGACACACTCTGGAGCCCTCCCATTCTGGCCAACCTCCTATGTCCCTCCCTGGTCCCAATCGTGCACTGGTGGGGTTCCTCAGCTTGGCCTGCATTCTCTCACAATCTGGGCTGAGGCATGCCCCCCCACCCCAAGTGCATGAATTTCATGCACCAGGCCTCTAGTCAAGTATAAGAAAAGTTGAGTCAACTGAGGCTTAGTCTGTTGATGTTTCAACCTAAAGAAACAATTCTTGGTTCATTTGGAGATTTACAGCAATCTTTAAATAGAATTATTTTTGTAACAATTAGCATTCACTCTAGTTCCACCTCTATTTTCAAATAATAGTTTCTCATACTTGATTTACATTAAAATTTCAGCAAGATGACAGCATAATTATAAATATTAAATTTCATGTGAACTTTAAAAAAACTTTCTTAAATCCTCACCCAAGAATATGTTTTTAGTAATTTTTATTTATTTTTGTACAACCAGTAAGCACAAAGTACAGATAATATATAGCTGTTATCATTTTTCAAAATTTTTATAGTTGGTAGGAGCACTGTCCCTGTGCACCAAAAGGTAGCAGGTTCAATTTCAGGTCAAGGCACATACCTAGATTGGCTTTAGTAGTTGCCAACTGACCTCATAGTTATTCATAGTCATGCATTCCTTGTGAAATGTAAACATCAGCTCTAAAAATGAAGTAGCAACTCAAAGCATTATAAATTTTTCCTCTTATTGTTCTTTTATTATTTTTAATACTTACCATTTGCATTTTCCATTTTAAAAGTAATATTAACCACCACATAAAGTAAAATAGAAAAATAAACCAAGCTACCATATTAATATCACCACTACTAGCATTTCTTCAATTCACTTCAAGTGTTATTTAACTTTTTTGTTTTATTCAAATACATCATAATATGTTTATTAAACACATTCACTTTAATACTATGTTTATAGCCATCATTGAAAAGGCTAAAGTTTTATCAAGTAGCCCTAGCCAGTTTAACTCAGTAGATAAGAGTTTCAATCTGTAATCTAAAGGGTTCCAAATTTGATTCCAGTCAAGGGCACATCCCTCGATGGTGGGCTCCAAACCCGGGCCTGGTTAGTGTACATGCGGGAGGCAACCAATCGATGTGTCTCTCTCACATCAATGGTTCTCTTTCTTTGTCTCTCCCCATTCCTTCCATTCTCTCTAAAAATCAATGGAAAAATATTCTTGGGTGAGGATTAACAACAAAAAATTTTTATTAAGCAGATTGGCCATTATAACTTAATTATATCTCTTATTAATTAATTAATTGAGAATTTTAATGAGCAATTAAGAGTATGAGCCAAAACTGATAACATATGCCAGGGAGCAAGATCTCAAATGCTCCTTATCTTTATTTTAGGTGGTTAGGTGTTTGAAACCATTATAAAATATGCTATAATCACCATACTTATGCATTATTTTCCTCCTATATTTTGGATTTCTTTTCCTTGGAATTTTCAGTCTTAAGTACTTAACATTTCCAAAGTTCAATATGTGCTTCCAAATTGCTTTCCAAAATGCATTAATGATGCATAAGGATGCACATCAATAGGTATCAGTTTTATGCTCACATTTTACTAGGAACATGTAGGCTTTGGTTCATATTTTGAAATGATTAATAGCACTGTTTAACTCTGAACCACTAGGTGGAGCTAAAAATACAAATATGTATACTTTAATAATACCAACATTTCTTACATAACTGTATCTGAATACCTTAAGGAATTTCCTCTCAGCGATAATTTTCAAGCATAAGAGATAGAATTTTGGATTGAATTTTAAATATGAAAGTTGGAATTACATTTATGAAATATGTACATGAGACAAAATAGATTTTTCTCAGAATTTATGTTTCTATCTTTCCATCCTGAATGAGAAACATAATTGAGAAAATTTTTAGAGGCAAGTACCTCTCAAGAAGCCAGTAAAGACAGCTATGCCATCTTACTTCGGTGGTTTTCTTAAAGCATTCTATTTTTATCACAAGAACTACAGAAAACAGAGGAAAATCTATGAGCCAAAGGTCTAGAAATAATGACAACTTTTAATAGGCAAAACCATTAGGCAAGTATTAATTTAACGGACCTAAGACTATATCAGCTATTGGGATTATGGCTCAGGAATTCTGGAACATAGTTCTGAATTATGGGTACAACTGATATTCTACTACTTCTTACAACAAATATCTTTCCTTTCTTTATCACTCAAAATCTTCTGCCCATCTCCCTTTCCCCAAAACACATACACACTCAGCTTACATACCTTACTGTGCTTCTACTTCTATTCTCTAATATATCTGATGAAGAATAAATAAAAAATAAATAAATAAAAGTACATCTGGAAGTAACATTTCAGTCTGACTTTTCACCTGTCTGGAACTGGTTTTACTTTCTGTCTGTATACAGGCCCAGAATGTATGAGTAAAGTATATATTCCTAAACATTTGTCCCTGCCTCTCCCAGGCAATTGTTAGTTCTTTCTCCTCACTATCCAAGTTTTTCTCTAACCTTCTTAGGTATAAAAAAGAAGTGAGGGCCCTCGCTGGCTTGGCTCAGTGGATAAGTGTTGGTCCTTGGACCGAAGGGTCCTGGGTTCAATTCCGGCCAAGGGCACGTGCCTCAGTTGCAGCCTCGATCCCTGGCCTTGGTCGGAGTGGTGCGCTAGGTAACCAACTGATGTGTCTCTTTCATATCGATGTTCTCTCTCTCTCTGATTCCCCCTCCTTTCTACTTTCTCTAAAAAAACAACCAATGGTAAAATATCCTCAGGTGAGGAATAACAAAAATAAATAAATGTTAAAATAAAAAGCGAGGAACACAGATCCAGAACTACTCTCTCAGAATTTAACTGTCTTCACATAATCCATACAATTCTTCTAGCAATTACTACTTAATTATAGGCTCCTTGATGTTTAGTACGTCCAAATTACTTATTTTTCTTTAAATGTTTTTATTGATTTCAGAGAGGAAGGGAGAGGGAGAGAGAGAGAGAAATATCAATGATAAGAGAGAATCAGTGATCAGCTGCCTCTTGCATGCTCCCTACCAGGTATGTGCCCTTGATGGAATTGAACCTGGGACCCTTCAGTCCACAGGCTGACACTCTACCCACTAAGCCAAACCAGTTAGGGTGTCCCTTAATATTTAGAACTCATAATCATATATATAAAAGGTTAATATGCAAACTGACCAAACAGCAGAACGAATGGTCGCTGTGATGCACACTGACCATGAGGGGGCAGACACACAAGCAGGAGCTGCATCCTGGTGGTCAATGTGCACCCACAGGGGGAGCGCAGCTCAGCCAGAAGCTGGGCTTATAGCCGGCAAGTGCAACAGCAGTGGCAGGAGCCTCTCCCAGTTCCACAGCAGCACTACGGGCATCTGACTGACCGCTAAGAGGAGAAGGCCTAAGCCATTAATCGGATATCCCCTAAGGGTTTCCAGACTGTGAAAGGGTGCAGGCCAGCCTGAGTGACCCCCCCCCGCCCAGTGCACAAATTTTGTGCATCCGGTCTCTACTTAATTATAAGGGTCACTATTGAGTCAAATATTTTAAATAAAAAGAAAAACCCTACCTAAACTAGAATTAAGAAAATATGGTATTGTGAAAATAGTCTAATGTCACCTCTGATATGAAAATCCTTTCTAATAAAAGTAATAAGCAAATTGACCATGCCTCCAATCAAGCCACATCCACAGCCATGCCATGCCCACCAGCCAATCAGGAGCAAATTATGCAAATAAATCCCAACCAAGATGGCTGTGGCCACTGAGAGCAGGAGGGAGGCTTGGGTTTCCCCAGCAACGGAGGAAGCCAAGCTTTCCACCTGCCATTGCTGGTCTAGGCCTCCACTCAATTTAAAAAAGTTTCAATTAGAGAAGATACATAATCCCAACAGAAATGGCGGCAGCCACGGAGCTGGAGAGAGCAGAGGCTAGGGTTGCCTGGGCAATGGAGGAAGCCAAACTTCTGTAGCCCTAGCCTAGGCCTCCACTCTAGGCTACAAAGTTTCAAACAGAAACGGCTGTCACCACAGAACGAGCAGAAGGCTTGGCTCCACTCCAGGCTACAGTTTCAATTGTAGAACATAAATTAATTCCAGATCCCAGGGCCTCCGCTTGGGTCGCTGGGGTGTGTGTGTGTGGCCAGCCTGCAAATTACCACAGGCCCCACACCCCAAGGAAACCCCCACACTGATCCAGGACACACTTCAGGGCAAACCACCTAGCCATCAGGCCTCTATCCTATCTAATAAAAGAGTAATACGCACATTGCCCATCACTCCAACACACAAGAGAGCTGCCCCCATGTGGTCAAAGATCCTGCCCCCATGTGGACACAAGATGGCCTCCACAAGATGGCCAGCTGGGGAGGACAGTTGGGAGGTTCCAGGTCTGCAAGGGAGGGCAGTTGGGAGGGACCAGGCCTGCAAGGGAGGCCAGTTAGGGGCAATCAAGCCTGCAGGGGAGGGCAGTTAGGGGTGACCAGGCTGACAGAGGAGGGAAGTTGGGGCAGATAGGCTGGCAGGGGAGCAGTTAGACATCAATTAGGCTGGCAGGGTAGTGGTTAGGGGGTGATCAGGCTGGTAGGCTGAAGTGGTTAGGGGCAATCAGGGAGGCAAGCAGGCTAGCAGTTTGGAGCTAGCAGTCCTGGATTGTGAGAAGGATGTCTGACTGCCCGTTTAAGCCTGATCCTACCGGGATCGGGCCTTAATGGGCAGTCGGACATCCCTCGAGGGGTCCCAGATTAGAGAGGGTTCAGGCTGGGCTGAGGGACATCCCGCCAGCCCCTGTGCACGAATTTCGTGCACCGGGCCTCTAGTATATTTATAAAATGTTTCTGAGGAAAGCAAATACTAGCACAATCACCTTCCTTCTACTAGTTATACCTTTTGTTCTAAGAGTGCCCTTCGTAGGGAGACCCGTTGTTCAAGTTCCCGAAGCTCTCGATCATGTTGTGCCTCAGCTTGCATCTTGATTTTGCTCTGATATGCATTCAACAGCTCTAGTTCCTGTTGCAGCTGCATCTTCAAAACCTGGCACTCTGCTTCCTGTGCTTCATCCAAACGTAGCTGAAAGAGAGAGAGAAAGAAAACATATATCTTACTGTGAGCTATCTATTTTTGACTTATGGAAAACAGACTACTCTTTTGTAGATAAATAATTGTTCTCTATTTTAGAGTAAACATCTCTGAAAAAGGCAGGTACAGTAACTAATGATGCAATATGAAGATAAAGCTATCATAAGCCATTTGGAGGAATCCTAAATAAGCATATATTTCTTAAGAAAAATTTAGACTCTGATTAGGTGATAGAAGACTGAATCTCTTCTCTCAAATGGAAATAACTACAGAACAGGGACCAGCCAACTATAGCCTATGGGCCAAACTGTGTGTGTGCTTAAATAGTCCACTAATTAAGAATGATCTTTACATTTTGAAATGGTTACATTTTTTTAAAAAATAAATTTTCATTGATTTTAGAGAGGAAGGGAGAGGGAGAAACATCAATGATTAGAGAGAATTATTGATCACCTGCCTCCTGCACGCCCCCTACTGGAGATCAAGCCCACAACCCAGGCATATGCCCTTAATGGGAACTGAACAGAGTCCTCCTGGTTCCTGGGTTAACACTCAACCACTGAGCCATACTAGCAGGGCTGAAATGGTTACATTTTAAATGGCTATTTAAGTACCTACACAATATCCTCAATCTTTCCTTCTGACCCACAAAGCCTAAAATATCTACTATCTGGCCCTTTAAGAAAAGTTTACAAAACTTATATAGAGGCCCAGTGCACAAAACTTGTGCATGGGGTGGGGAGGTCCTTCAGCTGGGCCTGCACTCTTGTAATCCAGGAACCCTCAGAGGATGTCTAACTGCTGGTTTAGGCCCGATCCCACAGGGCCCCCTGCGAGATCAGGTCTACACTGGCAGTCGGACATCCCTCTTGCAACTGGGACTGCTGGCTCCTAACTGCTAGCCTGCCTGATCGCCCCTAACCACTCTGCTTGCCTGCCTAATCAAACCTAACTGCCTGCCTGCCTTCCTGATCACCCCTAACTGCCTCTGCCTCAGCCCCTGCCGCCGCAGCTTTGTCCAGAATGACTGGTCTAATTAGCATACTATGCCTTTATTATTATAAATGCATTCAAATGTGACTATTAAGATTCCAATATGGAGCTGAGACCAGTTTGGCTCAGTGGATAGAGCGTCGGACTGCGGACTGAAGGGTCCCGGGTTCGATTCCGGCAAGGGCATGTACCTTGGCTGCGGGCACATCCCCAGTGGGGGGCGTGCAAGAGGCAGCTGATCGATGTCTCTCTCTCATCGATGTTTCTGACTTTCTATCCCTCTCCCTTCCACTCTGTAAAAAATCAATAAAATATATTAAAAAAAAAAAAAAGATTCCAATATGGAAATGTGCCCTGACCAGGAATCGGACCAGTGACCTCCTGGTGCATGGATCAATGCTCAACCACTGAGCCACACTGGCTGGGCACTATAGTACTACTTTTTCCCATTGCTTAGCAAAGTTGCTGCTCTAATCTTTTTTAGTTTTTTAATTTTATTGATTTTTTTTTATAGAGAGGAAGAGAGACAAAGGAAGAAAGAAACATCAATGTGAAAGAGAAACACAGATCAATTGCCTCATATACGTACTCCAACTGGGGATCAAACCTGGAACCTGGATATATTACCTGACCAAGAAGTGAGCCCGCCACCTATTGGTACGAGAGAGTGCTCCAGCCGAGCCACACCGGCCAGGGCGCTGCTGCTCTGACACTGATAAACGTTTGGAATATGTACTAAGGACCTGAGAGATAGCGGCAAAAAGCCTCTTCAGAACTTTGTGTCTAAATAAACCAATGAGAATTCTATACACATCATACCTGCTTCCACGCAATGCTGAGAGCCCAAGCTGCAGGAGAGCTATCACTTCCAACTATTATTTTAATCAGGTGTAGAAGGATGGGGGCACTAAATTGTTTTGCCTCAATAAAACAAACTCACGGCTTGTGTGGATAGCATTTCATTAATGCTGTGGTCATACTGCTCAGCCAAGATGGCTAACTTCCGGGTCTGCTCCTCCTTGAGCCGTTTCAGAACAGCTTTGTGCTCACTCTTTGGTGTAGTCTCCAGTAGGTGATTTCTTAATGCTTTGTACTGTCTGGTTTGGATTTTGCAGGTGTCCTGAAACTGCTTTTTTATTTGGAGTTCTTTAGACTGGGAAGAAAAAAATAGATGTATATAATTTTTAATATATGGCTTTTGGCATACCTTATGCTTACATAAAAAACAAAGGCTACTAGGAAAAAGGGAAAGAAAAACTAAAAAGATGAAATCATAAGCTTATAGGTACTTTTGCACTTGGTTACTGGGCCAGATCACTAAATTCTATACATTTTAATAACAAAATTCTAGTTTAAATTAGAATACCAACAACCTCATTTATACTTTGCTAGTAAGTTTAGCTACTTGAATAAATATTGAAATTCGTTTTGATTACTGTGTATATTGATGACAGAAAATTAAATTTCTTCTCAAGCAATAAATGTAGTAAATATTAAAGCATAGACAATATTTTATCAGATCTCTCAGATAGAAAATAAGCACATTTACTCTGTTCCTTATATGAGACACTTTGCTCCAATTTCTTCTAATCACAATCTCAACTCCAACTACATGGTCTGGAACAGACACCATAAAAAAGGATATTAGTAACTAATATCATTATTACAATTGGTCTTTTCCTTCAAGGAACAAACTAGCTAAAAACACACTTAAGAATAGTTTGCTCTTTAACAATACCACAAGTAGAAACTTGCAAGTCAGTTTGCTTGCAATTAGCCGAGTTAACTAATCTTTCAAAGGTCAAAAAAAATTATGGGACACAGGAGGAAATAACTCTTCTTAGGATGATGATAAACATAAATTACATAAATATTTCTGAGATCAAATAATCCAACATGCTCAAAGTCACTAATTATCCGAGAGATGCAAATCACAAGGATAATGAGGTACCATCTCACACCTGTCAGAATGGCTATCACAACAAATCAACAAATGACAAGTGCTGGCGAAGATGTGGAGAAAAAGGAGCCCTTGTGCACTGCTGGTGGGAATGCAGACTGGTGCAGCCATTTGTAGAAAACAGTATGGAGTTTCCTCAAAAAACTAAAAATGGAACTCCCATCTGACCCAGTGATCCCACTTCTAGGAATATATCCTAAGAAACTAGAAACACCAATCAGAAAAGATATATGCACCCCTATGTTCATAACAGCACAATTTACAATAGATAAGATTTGGAAACTGCCTAAGTGCCCATCAGCAGATGAATGGATTAAAAAACAGTGGCATAGCTATACAATAGAATACTACGCTGCTATAAAAAAGGAAGGAACTCTTGCCGAAACTGGTTTAGCTCAGTGGATAGAGCATCGGCCTGCGGACTGAAGGGTCCCGGGTTCGATTCCAGTTAAGGGCATGTACCTTGGCTGCGGGCACATCCCCAGTGGGGGTGTGCAAGAGGCAGCTGATCATGTTTCTATCTCAACAATGTTTCTAACTATTCCTCTCTCTTCCTCTCTCTAAAAAAAATCAATAAAATATTTAAAAAAAAAAAAAAGGAAGGAACTCCTACCATTTGCAATAGCATAGATGGACCTGGAGAGCATTATGCTAAGCGAAATAAGTCAATCGGATAAATATCACATCATCTCACTCGTTGTGGAATATAATGAACATAAACTGATGAACAAAAACAGATCCAGAGACAGAGAAGCATCAATCAGACCATCAAACTTTAGAGGGAAGGCAGGAGAGGGTGGGAGTAAGGGGGAGAGGTCAACCAAAGGATTTGTATGCATGTATATAAGCATAACCAATAGATACAGACACCAGGGGGGGTGAGGGCATGAGCAGGGATGGGAGGGGGGGCAATAGGAGAGATAAGGACACATATGTAATATGTTAATCAATAAAGGAAAACAAACATCAAACAACTATCCCTACAGAAATGCAGTCATATTAGACTTATGGTATGACCATAAAAACGAACTAAGCTTTCAGTTTGGTTTATTTCTGGATGCTGCTAACTTTAAAACTAATTATTTCACAGACATGTTGTTTAAAAATCTTTTGTGGGAAATTATTCTGTTGCCAATAGAGTATATATCTTTCTACTAAAAAGACAAAATAAATATTAAAAAATCATTATGAATTCCTATTTTTGTAAGCAACAACTAAAGAAGGTAATGTGGATGGACAGATACTGTTCCTGTTTGAAAGGAATTGGGTGGGAACTGGGGATAGCACTGGATGTGGTACAGCTTTAAGATTTTAACACAGATTACCTTAGGGAATGAATTTTATTTCACTCCAGGACAGTTATTCAGTTAAGACCAAGAGGAGTTTTATAGTTTAATTATCAAATACTTTTAAAAAGAAGAAAGGGTTTAAAAAGAAAATACTGTGGGACCTGGGCCTTATTTGATATAAAGTATGTTTAAAGTATGCAGACATATACAGATTAAGGTACTAATATGGAAGACAGCCTATATATTGTGTAGTTTTAGTTTATTAAGATTCATGTGACTATAGTCCTTCAAATATTTATTACAAGTTATAAAACTTGAAAATTTCTTGGAATTGTTAACTTGGTTGACTATGGTGAAGGGGGTTGGATCAGGTGGCTGGAGGGACAAAGGGGAGAAGGGGAAAACTTTAACTTTATAGTACACTTAGGTATCTTTCAAATTTCCTATCATGTGAATGAATTCCTCTATTCAAAGCAAGTATAAAAATTAAAGTTCTGTTATAATTCCACTCTTTTTCTTCAGCTGTACACAGACAATGAAGGGAAAGGAGTTAAAAAAGGCCTATTTTATTCAATGGCTTCTGTACTAATTAGGAACCGTCTTTTTTTTTTTAATATACAAATCACATTTAGAGCAAATCCAAAACTGAATTAACTGGAACAGAGAAAAAGCCAACAGGTTAGTTAGCATGTTGACATGTAATACAGTATTGAACATTTGGGTACATTTAAAATACGAATTTTGATTCTTATTGCTGGCACTTTCCACAGTTTAAAGTTTTGCTAGTTTTTGGTACTTGATGAGAAATACATAAGCAAAAGTCTGTAGCTATAGACACTGCACATTAAAACTATCCAAACATGCTTCAAATAAAAAGAAAAAAATTTATTCAATTTCTTTATGACAGACATCTATCCTAGACCTTTACTGTTTATGTGGATGCCTTTTTTTTCCTTTTCACTGTCAAGCTTAGGCTAAAGATACCTTCAGGCTCTTAGGCTGCTGTCGAACCTCCATGACATGCTTTCGCCTTAGTTCCCGTTCTCTTCGCTTATTATATTCCAGCTGGTTAGTGAGCTCAGTTTGATGCTGCAATCTGATCAACTCACAGCGCATTTTCTGAATTGTGTTGAGGTGACGAAACTCCAGTTCTTGCATGGATTCATGTTGTCGCAGCAGCATGGCATGCTCTAAGTCTTTTTGGGTCTGCCTTTTATTTAACTCCTAATCCAAAAGACAAGACAAAATGTATAATTTATTGCTGTATAATGGCAGGAAAAAAGATACTGAAAAACGGAATAACCAGAAAAGAAATGTAAAAACCAAGTTCGATAATGGCTGCACAGCAAATATTAGAGTTTTATGATTTTACTGTAGTAAATGGGCAATAAGTAGCACAAATTTCCTTATCCTTGTCATTTACTACTCAAGATTAAGACAAAGTTATCTGAAAAAGCTTAATGTCCTTTTCCTTTCCTCCTTTTACGTATTGCTTCTTAATTATATATTTGAAGAGGTCCCTAATCATCCTTTGAATTTTTTCAGAGTATACTCTTCAATTCTATTACATACTAGAGGCCCAGTGCACAAAATTTTTGCACTCAGGGAGGGGGTCCTTCAGCCTGACCTGCACCCTCAGTCCTGGTGCCCTTGGGGGATTTCCAACTGATGGCTTAGGCCTGCCCCTCAGGGGAGCAAGCCTAAGCCAGCAGTCAGACATCCTTAGGGCTGCCTTGGAGGCAGGAGAGGCTCCCACCACCACCGCTGTGCTCACCAGCTGTGAGCCTGGCTTTTGGCTAAGCAGCACTCCCCCTGCGGGAGCGCACTGACCACCAGGGGGGCAGCTCCTGTGTTGAATGTCTACCCCCTGGACACAGACAACAGTGTGGTGCTTATTAGAGGGAAGGGAGGGGTGGAGTAGCGGGGGCTAGAGGGAGCTTAATACATGGTGATGGAAGATGGTTTGACTTTGGGTGATGGGCACACAGAGCAATACACAGATTTCATATAATAGAAATATACACTTGAAACTATATGATACTATTAAGCAATGTCACCCCAATAAATTTAATTAAAATGTGCAAAAGTGAAAAAACAAAACAAAACAAATGTAACACACACACACACAATGAAGAAGTCAAACTTGCCCCTTTTGCCTAACCTTTCTCCAGCGGAGAAACATTGTTGCAAATGTTTCCCAAATTTCCCCAGCTTATCATAACATATCTATCACAGGAAATCATATAGTTTTAAAAAAGTGAATAACAATATACAATACAGGCATATAATATACTTTCTTCACCTAATAATATAATGGACATTATAGACAAGTTGATCTGTTGCATCCCCGCATGTGCTCCAACCAGGACAAGAAATGGAACCTGCAACCCAGGGATGTGCCCTTGACTTGGAATTGAACCTGAGACCCTTTAGTGCATGAGCCAATACTCTAACCACTGAGCACACTGGCCAGGGCTGCATATTACTTTTTTTGTTTTTTTGCATGTTACATTTTAAGCGCTACTTCTGAATTATGTTCCAAAAGGGCAGTATCAATTTATACTCTTACCAATACTATCCATTTCTCCATGCCATTATTCAGACTCAATGCTTTTGAATAATTATGCTATATTTGAAGCTTACTTTAAGCCTCACTCCTGGAAATAAATGTATCTATGGTCACAGGTACCTCTGATAATGAAATCTACTGTTTTCGCTAGTATAAGAGTTTTAAAATTTGTCTAATTAAAAATTATCTATAATAAAAGCATAATATGCTAATTAGACTGGATGTTCTTCCAGACGTCCTTCCTTCCTGACAAAGCTGCAGCGGCAGGGGCCGAGGCCAAGCCCCTTGCACGAATTTTGTGCATCGGACCTCTAGTATGATTATAAATGTGTTAAATGACTTTTTGCCTCCCGGGTGCTTAGAGATTGACCATCATCATGAACAACACAGTAACTATCTGAACCAGAAAATTCATGACTAACAGACTACTTCAGTGGAAACAAATGATCATTGATGTCCTTTACACCCTGGGAAGGCAACAGTACCCTAAGACAGAAATTCGGGAAAAACTAGCCAAAATGTATAAGACCACACCAGATGTCATCTTTGTGTTTGAATTCAGAATCCATTTTGGTGGTGGCAAGACAACTGATTTTGGCATGATTTAGGATTCCTTGGATTACACAAAGAAAAATTAATCCAAACACAGATGCTTACAAGACATGGCCTGCATGAGAAGAAGACTTCAAGAAAACAGAAAAAGGAATGCAAGAGTAGAATGAAGAAAATCAGGCAGACTACAGGGTTGGTGCTGGCAAAAAGTGAGTTGGAGATTGGACAACAGGCTTAAAAATTATTTAGTGATTTTATCTATGGTTACTGTGCAGTTTTTTCATAAGAGGATTAACTAACTAAGAACTTTTATGTGAAAATAAATGTGTCAAATGGTAACATACACTTCATGGCATCCACTGCAGATCAAAGGCATAATAAATTATCCAATTAATTTTCTAATATTTAAAAGCTAATGTTTCTTTTATTAATGGATTTAGTATTTATTAAATATAATATTTATTGAATGCCTACTATGGGTCAGATACTAAGCATATAAAGACCCAAATAAAATCTGTGACTTCATATAACTTCTTTTTGAAAAAACTTACTGATTTTAGAGAAAGGAAAGGGGACAGAGAGGAGAAAGTGAGAGAGAAAGAGAGAGGGAGGAACAATGATTTGTTATTCCACTTGGTTATGCATTCATTGGTTGAAGCTTGTATGTGCCCTGACCAGGGATTGAACCTGCAAGCTTGGCATATTGGGATAACACTCTAACCAACTGAACTATCCCAGTCAGGGCCTGTGACTTCATGTAATTCCCATTCTTGTGGGGAAGAAAGACTTTCTCCATGTATGTGAGAGAGAGAAGTACAAAAAAAAAATAAATTAATTAAAAAAGGAAGAAGCATTTTGCAATCAAGGAAGGTATTTCTGAAGAAGAGACATTTGAAGAGAGGTATAAAGAAAGCAAGTCACAAGGATATCAGGAAAAGAAGGACTTAGGCAGAGGGAAGTGTAAGTACAAAAGCCTTGAAGCTGGGATGTGAGTGACATATAGGGTGTCCCAAAAAATGTATACACACTTTACAGCTGATAGCTCAATTAATGTGTTTTTTACAGATTTAAGTTATTGGAATTAATAATCATTCAAAATGTGTATACATTTTTTGATCCTGATTTCACATCATTTAAACATACCTCCCTGACAAGGTCCTGCTCTAAGTTATGGCGTCCAAGTAACATTCTTCTCTTGAAGCGGCGGCACTCCAGCTCTAGGTATTGTCTCTGACGTCGAAGAAGATTAGCCTCTTCTTCTGCTTGGAAATGCTGTATATTCTCCTTCTGCTTTGAAAGCCACTCCTGTTTTTCTTTTTTTGGAGTGCTCTGGTTTTCATTCAGCTCCTAGCAACATAAAAAAACCACTGAGTTCAAAATACATAAAAATTAACTACATGAATGTAGCATTTGATATTTGACATCCTATATAATAAAAGCCTAATATGCTAAGTGTCTGACTATTCGACTGTTTGACCAGTCGCTATAATGCGCAATGACCACCAGGGGGCAGACGCTCAGATAGGTAGATTAGCTTGCTGCTGGGGTCCAGCAGATCGGGAATGGACGAGACAGGCCGGACACAACCTAGAGCCCTTCTGCAATCTCTCCCTGACCCCGATCGTGCACTGGTGGGGTCCCTCAACCTGGTCTGCAGGGATCAGACCGAAACCAGCTCTCTGACATCTCCCAAGGGGTCCTAGATTGCAAGAGGGCACAGGCCAGACCATGGGACCCACTGGTGCCCGAATCCATGTACCAGGCCTCTAGTATTTAAATAAAAGTATTTTATCTATGTCCTCTCTAAGGCATAGGCAATGACCTTAAGGAGGTAGGTAATATTTTCCCTTTCCTTGAGTTATCCATGAAGTAGGACAGGAAAGAGAAATGTACACGGGAAAGCATGCATACCCTTTTAACTTCGCACAGCTAAATTTATGGTTTCTAGCTTCAAAAACACAAAATGACTGGTAAATGAAGTAAAACACACTTTTCTTTCATCTTTTTTTGTTACAGAAGGCAATGATTTCAGGTAAAAACAATACGTGACTTAAACTTAGGGCTAAAATACAGTTATGTTTTACTTGGTTTTTAACAGTCTAAATATTAAGTTTTTTTGAAAAATTATGGATAGACTCAACATAAAAGAATTAAAAATTAAATAGGAAAGTCAACAAAAACATGGAAGAACAGTGATCTTCCTCATGAATGGCATTTAATATTCAATATTAATAACCACTAAACAATCAAAACCAATGTTTTTCTAACATTTTAAGTAACATCTCATAAACTAATAAATGGAAAAAATGTATTTCATTGGGCAAGATGAGAGCATTGACAATATACTCAATGAATCAAACCCTAAAAAGCTAATTAACACTAGCATATTCTCAATCTAAAAGGCATCATCATAGGCCTTTTAGGTTAAGAATAAATATAAATCAGCCATCTTTCCTAGGTATAAAATGATTTTTCGGAGATTACTAACCTTATGATCTTTCCTGTTATCAAGAAAGAGACCAATTCTTTGCAACTTTAGTTCATGAAATATTCAAACATAAAAATAAAAAGCACATAAATTAGCAGCTCTCAATTTAAGGGTGAATGTGTATGCACACTATGGGACAGTCAGTTACTTAATAAATGAATAGGAAAGCTATTATAAGTAAAATTACGTATATTTTCAGATGTTTCTTTTTAGATCCTAATCAACTGAGGATCTTAGTTCATTGATAAGTAATTCATTATAATCAATGTCTTCATTTGAACTGATATACACATTTAGTGAACACAAGCAACAAAAGAAAATTTCTGCATAGGGAATATAATCAATATTGTTATAATTATGTATGGTGACAGGTGAACATTAGATTTAATAAGGAGATCACTTTATCTATATATATAAAGAGGTAATATGCTAATTGTCATTATGGTGTCCCTGTAACAACCAATTTACATATGTTTTTAAAATATATATATTTTATTGATTTTTTACAGAGAAAGGGAGAGGGATAGAAAGTCAGAACCGTCAACCAGCCGCCTCCTGCACACCCCCTACTGGGGATGTGCCCCACAACCAAGGAACATGCCCTTGACCTGAATCGAACCTGGGACCTTTCAGTCCGCAGGCCAGCGTTCTATCCACTAAGCCAAACCCATTTCGGCCCAATTTGCATACTGATGAGTGGGCAGCTGGGGGCTGGCGGCTGGAGCCAAGTTTACGGGGGTATGAGTATAGCACCTGACAGGCATCCGGACTGCAAAGAAGAGGAAGTTGCCATGGGGAGCTCTTCCAATTCCCCTGCACAGACACCCTACCCCAGCCCTTGCACCCCCTGGGGGATGGGGAGGCTGACTGGCTGGGGAGAAGACCTAGCCTTGAGGGTAGCTGCAGCCTGTACCTCTGACTCCCCATCTCTTCCCTAGCCACCTCCACCAGGGGCGCCCACAACAATAGCAAGCCAGCGACCACCCATCTGCCCACCCATCTACGCCCCCGAGGCCCGCCACTGGATAAACACTTAAAACTACATTTTCATAAGGCTCAGAAGCTGTGTGAAAATGTTAAACCTCTCAGATGACAAAGTAACACGTCACGGCGTCCGAGCCTCCACAGAAGTTCAGGGCGGCCGCTGCCAGGCACCCTCCACTGGGGCAGGGCACGCCTCTCCTCCCTACAACTCCAGACCAGGGTGGAGGCAGGCCTGAGCGGCCCCCCAGGGTCACCCCCTACTGACAACGTTGAACCTGGTTGGGGGCTCGGGTAAACCCATCCTCCTAACTTGCCTGGCTTTGCCCTCCTAGCTTGCCTGGCTCCAGGAAATTGGAGCCAACCCTGAGCAGGTACAGCTGCAAAACAGCCACATACAATTTAAAGAATGGCACCAAGCAGGAAGGTTTGACAGTTACTCACCCTTCAGCCTCACCGCCCCCTCTAGCACTCCCCCTAACTCCCCTGCCCCCTGCCAGCACTTACAGGGATGACCACCGCTACAGGGTTGCTGGCCAGAGGCCTCCTCCCCTCCCTCCCCCCAGGCCTCCGGAACCCTCTGCAAAGCTTCCAAAGCTACAGTCCCGGGAAACAATCATGCCTCCATCCCCTAATCAGCACCTGCTAGTTGCGAGGGTACCTGTGGGCTTAAAAGTAACAATCCCTTCCTGTTCAATCACTTACTTGATGAAACATTTCTAGGTTTATCAGCTCAGAACCGCCACATGAGAACCCAGTGAGGTAGGCAGAGAAGAGATTACAATTCCCATAGTATATGCGTAGGTATTCAGAAATGAAGCTCAGAGAGGAAAAGTGTCAAGTTCAGTAGTTCCCAAGGTGCAGCACACGCCCCACAAGGGAGGGGGGGGGGGGCGCAATATGATTTTAAGTGGGGGCAATTCGAGAATGAGTTAACAGTGACTTTTTGCATCTTACGGTTCTAGGAGGCCTCATCTACAGCATATCCTACATAATAGAAGGCTAATATGCAAATGACCGAATGGTGGAATGACCACCAGGCAGCAGACACTCAATTCAGGAGCTGTCCCCTGGTGGTCAGTGTGTTCCCACAGGGGGAGTGCCACTCAGCCAGAAATCAAGCTCACAGCTGCCGAGCACAGTGGCAATGGTGAGAGCCTCTCCCGCCTCCATGGTAATGCTAAGGATGTCTGACTGATGGCTTAGGTCCACTAAGCCATCAGTCAGACATCCTCCCAAGGCTCCCAGACTGCTAGAGGGCACAGGCCAGGCTGAGGGACAACCCTCCCAAGTGCTTGAGTTTCATGCACAGGGACTCAAGTAATTTATATAAATGTCTAACCACTATGCTATATATCTGAAACTAATATAATCTTGAATGTCAACTGTAATTAAAGAAAAAAAAGTAAAAAAAAAATTTTTATCCTAATGCTTCTATGAGTTGATCAGATTGGATATAATTAATAATCAGATAACTGCCTTAACAATTTTTATAAAACAAGTACCTCCTTAAGCTGTTCTTTTCGAAGTTTGTATTCTCTCTTCTGGGACTCCAAAAAGCTATTCAATTCTTTCTTCTGTTGGGCCTGAATATGTTGCTGGAATTTTTTCTCCTCATTGGCCATCACTTTAGACTGTAACAAATTTTAAAAATAGATCAAATTAGTTAAATAGATTCTAAACCGCAATTTAATACATGTCACCTCGGATACCTTTATTCCCCAAGAACATAAAGTCAGTATAAACATTACCAAAATAAGAACTCCCAAATTATTATTACTCAGATATTTTATTATGTGAATTTTAGGAGAACCAGTAAAATAAAATTAATCTTTAAAGTAATATATATATATATACCATCTGTTTTACTTCTGATTATATACTAGATACATATTTATCTTAGAACATTTAGGAAATATAAAAAAACACAAAGAAGAAAAATTTTAGATGATTTTAGCACCCAGAAATAACCAATATAAACATTTTGGTGATACTATTCCTAATTTTTTCATGCATATATTTATATATACATATATATTTTAAACAAATCTGTAATTGTATTACACATCTTATTTCATGAATTGCTTTTGCAAATATGCTAATTTCTACCTCTTCTCAAGTTATTAAAAACACTACCCAAAGCCTAACAGGATTCTAAACACCTATACATTTTTTCACAAATTATTTCAAAATCAAGTATGTATTTAGACTGTAAGTTATTTTGCCAACTTCTCTACTATTGTGAGAGAGTGGTTCCTCCTTTTTTTGGCGGGGGGGGAGTGGCGGGGAGGTGAACAGGATAACAATGACAATGCCTCAATGTGGACTGACCAGACATATTTAATGATTTTGTGTGAATCTACTGAGCTTACGTTTTCCTTGAAAAAAATGTGACTCTCAAAATAAAATGAAACAGATGGGACACTAAAAACAGAAGAAAAGGTTTCCCATGACAAGACTGCTTAAAAATACACATTATCATAGTAAACAAATGGGCTAAATCTTAATCTCTCTTAATTTATAACCTCTAACATGTTGTGTATATTACAATAATACTCAATTATCTATACTAAAAAAAGGGTGATACGGTGATTAGACAGGATGTCTTCTGGACGTTCTTCCAGCTAAAGCTGCAGTAGCTGCTGCTGCGAGGGCAGGGCAGAGGCTCAGGCGGCCGCAGCAGTGGCCGCAGCAGCAGCTGTGTGATGGGAGCGTCGCCCTCCCGTTTGGCCTGGTTGCCTCCCATAGGGGGAGGCCAAACTGGGACTTAGGCCTGCTCCCCCTAAGCCATCAGTAGGACATCCCCTGAGAGCTCCCAGACTGTGAGAGGGGGCAGGCTGGGCTAAGGAAATCCCCCCTTCCCCCAGGGCACAAATTTTCATGCACCAGGCTTCTAGTTCTGACTAAAAAATGCAGAGAGAAGAGAATCATGAGTGATATTTTGAAATCTAAACCTTCTATTGATGGGTGATTTCTCAAACTCCTCAATTACCAGGGAATCTAAAGATAGATTCAACCTAGAATACTTGAATTACTTACTATTGTGACACTATAAAGCTATATATCAGGAGATGATCCCATGTCCATTGGTTCCCAAACTCAGTACTTGATATTGTGCACATTATATAAATATTTCTCCCTTTTCCCAATCGATTTGCTTGGTTCTGGGAACAAATACACCAACATCAAAATGCTACCTTGATTAATTCTGATCAAAAGCGAGAATAAAAAAATCAATAATACAGAGCCCTGGCCAGGTAACTTAGTTGGTTAGAGCATTGTCCTGATGTCCCAAGATTGTGGGTTCGAATCTCAGGGTAGATACAAGGATCTACCAATGAATACATAAATGGAACAACAAAGTGTTGTTTCTCTCTCTCTTCCTGTCGCTAAAAATCAATCAATAAATTAAAGTTTAAAAAATGTAATACTGAATCAGTCACCTCTTTTTCCATAGCAGCCTGATGTTTCTTGATAAGTTTCTCCATTTCTGCAGCAAAATTGTTACGTTGAGTTTCAAGATCTTTATCTAATCTGAGACGATGTTCATCCATCTCAGCCTTTAGCTTATTTTCTAGAGTCATCAGCTGCTTTTGATGTTGTCGCCTCATTCTCTTATAGCCAGACATCTGTTCTCTAAGTTCAGAGTCCTGCTCATGTTCTTGCATTTGCCTTGTAACCTAGAAGGAAAGAATAAAATAAAGCAAACATTTTCCTTTCAAAAGCATTTTAGACCACTCTGCTATTAACTAAGCAGGCAATTAATGTAAGAGTTCCCAGCTAGCAAATTCCAGCAGGTCTTTTGAACAGACAAGCTGGTTCTAAAATTTATATGGGAATGTAATGGGATAGGCAAGCAATCCTGATTTTGCGGGGGGGGGGAGGGGAAAGGGGTGTTGGAAGCATACACTTCAGTAATCAAAATAGTGTGGTTTTTAAGGATAGGCTAAGTAGATAAAAAAAAAGAGAATAAAACACAGAAATAGACCCACACATAGTCAATTGATTTCTGCCAAAAAGTCAAAGAGGAAAGTGTTGTTTTTTTTAACAATCCTGCTAAAACAACTGATTCTCTGCATAAAAAAATAAACCTTAATTCTATATCAATCTAAATACAAAAGTTAATTTGCAAAATTATTTAACCTAAATATGAAACCCAGAATCATATAGCAGAAGGAAACAGACTATCTTCACAAACATGGGGTAGGCAAATATTTCATGGTCAGTACACAAAATACGGACTATAAAGAAAAAAATGTATAAACTGGATTTTCAAATTGAGATGAAATTCACATAAAATCAAATCAATCACTTTATTTTTTTTTAAATATATTTTATTGATTTTTTACAGAGCGGAAGGGAGAGGGATAGAAAGTCAGAAACATCGATGAGAGAGAGACCTCAATCAGCTGCCTCTTGCACGCCCCCCACTGGGGATGTGCCCGCAGCCAAGGTACATGCCCTTGACCGGAATCGAACCCGGGACCCTTCAGTCCGCAGTCCAACGCTCTATCCACTGAGCCAAACCGGTCTCGGCAAATCAATCACTTTAAAATGAACACCTCAGAAGAGGTGCAACCACCATCTGTACCTAGTTACAAAATATTTTTTATCACCTCAGAAGAAATCCTTTATCTATTATACAGTTGCTCCTGATTCTTCCCTTCAGGTGACCCCCAATCTGTTTTATGGATTTATCTGTTCTGGGAATTTCATATAAATAGAATCATATAATATGTGACCTTTTGTGTTTAACTTCTTTCATTTAGCATGTTTTCAAGATTTGTCTACGTTGTATAGTATGAATCAGTAGTTTGTTCCTTCTTATAGCTAAAAAAATATTCCACTACATGCATATGCCATAATTTATCAGGTCACCCATTGTGAGTGAATATTTGTGTTATTTCCAATTTGGGGCTATTGTGAACAATGCTGCCATGAACATTTGTGTATATGTACTTGTTTAAATACGTATTTTCAATTCTTTGTGGTATATTCCTTGGAGTAGAATTGCTGGGTCATATGGTAATTCTATGTTAATCTTTTTGAGGAATAATCAATTGTTTTCACAGCAGCCAAACCATTTTACATCCTACCAGCAGTATACAGGAGTTCCAATTTCTCCAAATGCTCTCCAACACTTATTTTCCTTTTTGTTGTTATTGTTGTTTTTAGTTGCCATTCTAGTGGTGTGATGTGGTACCTCATTGTGGTGCTGATTTGTATTTCCCTAGTGAATAACGATGTTGAGTATCTTTTCATGTGCTTGTTGGCCATTTGTGTATCTTTTATGAATAAATGTTGATTCAAGTCCTTTACCCATTTTTAAATTGGGTTGTTTAAACTGGATTTTAAAACTAAAAAAATTAATTTCTTATCAAGAACAGTAAGAATAGGCAAATCACAGATGGAGAAAAAATATTTATAAGATATATATGATATAGTATTGGTATCCAGACTATATAAAGAACTCCTACAAATCAATATTTAAAAAATGGACATCTAAGAGCATCGGCCTTCAAACCAAAGGGTCCCAGGTTTGATTCCAGTCAAGGCCATGTACCTCAGGGGCCGGTTCCTCCCCGGCCCGGGGGCTGGTCAGGGCTTGTGCAGGAGGCAACACAATCGATGTGTTTCTCTTCATTGGTATTTCTATCTTTCCCTCTCTTTTCTACTCTCTCTAAAATTCAATGGAAAAATGTGTTAAAGTGAGGATTAAAATAAACAAAAAGGGATGGATATCTGAATAAGAAATCAGGCAAAAGACTTGAAGAGACACCCCACTAAAGAACATACATGAATAGACAATAAGGTGATTATGGTGATATCTTTAGTCATAAAGAAATGCCAAACAAAAAGAACCCTCTATGAGATTCTATTTGACACCCACCAGAATGGCTAAAATAAAAAAGATTAACAATGGCAAATGTTGAGTAGAATGTGAACCAACTAAAACTCTTATACATTGCTAATGGGCATATCAAATGGTACAACCATTTTGGAAAACTCTTCAAAAGTTTCTTAGAAAGTTAAACATACATATACCCTATGAATCTGCAATTCTATGCTTAGGTACTTACCAAAAAGAAATTAAAACATGATATTTACATAAAGATTTATACAAAAATATTCACAGCAACCTATGTGTAATAGCTCAACATGGAATTCAAAGCAAATATTCAATAGAAGGAATAAATAAATAGAAAACTATTTACAGTAATAACAAAGATTGAACACAGCCCTAGCCAATTTGACCCAGTGGACAGAGCATCAGCTTGCTGACTGAAGGGTCCTGGGTTCGATCCTAGTCAAGAACACATGCCCAGGTTGTGGGTTCGATCCCCAGTGGGGTTGTTCAGGAGGCAGCCAATCAATGATTCTATTTCATCATTGATGTTTCTATCTCTCTTTCCCGCTCCCTTCCTCTTTGAAGTCAATAAAAAATATATTAAAGAAACAAGGTGTTAGTTTTCTAAAAAAAAAAAAAAAAAAAAATAGAGTGAATACAACAACATAGATAAATCTCAAAAACATTAAGCTGAGCAAAATAAACAACTCAAAAGAGTACATTCTGTGTGATTCTATTTATATAAAATCCAAAAACAATTAAACCTAACAATAGTGAAGAAAAAGAAAGTCATGAAAATGGGGAAGTGACTAAAGAGGGATATGAAGGGAACTTTTTGGGATAACAAGTAATTTTACACATACTGTTTTTTAAGGGGATGGTTAGCCTTAAAACTCTTCAAACTGAATATCTAAGATCTGTGCATTTGATTGTATGAAAAAAATTCAAGGCAAAAGAAGTTAGACTGAATTATTGTATACAGTAAATATATTGAATACTAGAGCTATGCTTATCTTTGCACATAGATCTACATACTCTGAATTTTTATTTGAAATCAATGAAATTACAGAATTAAGTTTAAGGAAATGGATCTTAAGTTTTCTAAATCTATAACTTAAGTGCTCTTAATTTGAGTGAGTCAAGTTATGGGACAGAAGATTTGCTTGGGAAACATATAATATATGCCAAGTCACAAAAATGTTTTCCCATAAACTGGCCCCTTTCTATATATTTATTAAAATAGCTATGAAAAAAATTAAGTAAATTTGCCACTTGCTCTGTTCAAAGAGTTATTTAGATGTTGCAGAATAGTAGGAATGACCTGAATTATGGTAAGAGATGGTATTCTTAGCCCCATGTCATATAGCATGGGATTTATAAAATTTGCATATGTAGTTAACAAGTTAGATAACCCCAATATCTTTTTTTCTTTCTTTCATTTTCTCCAATAGCCTATCTATATTAATAAGAGTAATATGCTAATTAGAGCAGGAGACCTTTTGGAGACCTTCTGGACGTCCTTCCGGACAAAGCCATGGTGGCAGGGCTGAGGCAGAGGTAGTTAGGGGCAATCAAGTCAGCAGAGGAGGGCAGTTGGGGGCAAGCAGGCAGGGCAGTTAGTTAGGGGCAAGCAGGCCAGCAGGGGTGAGGGGCGGGGTAGTAGCGGGCAATCAGGGGCGGGCAGTTTAGGGTGATCAGGCCGGAAAGTGGGGCAGTTGTGGTTGATCAGGCTAGCAGGCAGAGTGGTTAGGGGTGGTAAGGCAGGCAGGCAGGTGAGCGGTTAGGAGCCAGCGGTTCTGGATTGCGAGAGGGAGGTTCAATTGCCGGCAGTCAGACATCCCCCAAGGGGTCGTAGATTGAAGAGGGTGTAGGCCCAGCTGAGGGACACCCCCCATGCATGAATTTTGTGTACTGGATCACTAGTCTACATATATAAAAGCCTAAGATGCAAAGTGTCCCCCTGAGAGTTCAACTGACCAGAAGTTTGACTGCTCACTATGATGTGCGCTGACCACCAGGGGACAGCGCGGAATGAAGGAACGCTTAGCCAGCTGGCAGCCACTAGGGAACTTATCCATGCACAAATTACGTGCACTGGGCCTTTAGTTTTTTTTCTATAACTTCTTTCTATCCCTAGAATACTTTACTGTGTTTTGGTCCTACCTATTTGACTGATCAAGGTTATAAGTACCCCATCAAAATAGCATTCCTGTAATTAACAAATAATAATTTTTATTATTTGGGAAATAAGAAAAAACTACATTTTGAGTATGTCAAATTGGATCACCTGACATTTTCCAAACATTCCCCCTCATTTATTTTTAGCCTATTTCCTTACTGTCAATTCTTATGTGGAAATAACATTTTTCCTCTTTCTCCAGTCTAAAACTCATTATTTAAGGCTCAATTTGTTTTATAAATACTCCTTTATGTCCTGAATTAAAAGTAATCTGAACTGTCCAGCCAGTGTGGCTCAATGGTTGAGCACTGATCTATGAATGAACCAGGAGGTCATGATTTGATTCCGGGTCAGAGCACATGCCCAGGTTTCAGGCTCAATCCCCAGTGTGGGACGTGCAGGAGGCAGCCAAACAATGATTCTCTCTCACCACTGATGTTTCTATTTCTCACTCCCTCACCCTTCCTTTCTGAAATCAACAAAATATATATATATATTTTTAAAAAGTTATCTGAATTCCTGCTGAGTATCTTATAGTACTCTTAAGTGTTTAATATCTCTCTATATAAAAAAGCAGTGACCGTAAAGACTGAAGGCTCGACTAAACACCAGAAGTCAGTCCTGCAGTCAGTACTGAGTACCCTGGTGATCCAGCACTGACTACTTAGGGGGCTGTGGATCAGTCCCAGAGAGAGGCTGGAGAGACAAGCGGACTCTGATCCGTAGCCTCTGTGGCAGCTGTTGGCCAGCCCTTCCTTCTCTTTCTCGCCAGGCCTAGCCAGACATCCCCCAAGGGGTCGTAGCCTCTCTTGCTCTCTGGGCCTCCACGGGGGCTGCTGACTGGCATAGAAGCCAGCCAATCAGAACCAAACCTGGGTGAACTGTAGGAGCCAATGACTGCCTAGGAGGCAGAGCTTTTGATGCTGACTGACATAGAAACCAACCAATCTGAACCGAATCGGGGTGAACTGCGAAGGCAGAACCTAAGGTAGGGGCTGAGGAGGGTTTTTAAGGCAGTTGGGGGCGAGATCAGGCTGGCAGAGGATAGTCTGGGGCGAGATAAGGCCGGCAGGGGAGGGCAGTAAGGGGCAATCAGGCAGAGGCAGAGGCAGTTAGGTGTGATCAGGCTGACAGGGGAGAGCAGTTGGGGTGAGATAAGGCTGGCAGGGAAGAACAGTTGGGGGTGAAATCAGGCCAGCAGGGGAGGGCAGTTAAAGGTGATCAGGCAGGCAGGCAGAGGGGTTAGGGGCAATCAGGCGGGCAGGCAAGTGACTGGTTAGGAGCCAGCGGTCCCAGACTGCAAGAGGGTGCAGGCTGGGCTGAGGGGTCCCCGCCCCCCGTATACATTTTTCATGCACGGGGCCACTAGTATTCTAAAATATTAGTTATTTGTGTACATATCTTGAAGATATTATTAGTTTAATGTCTGAGTGTTTCGTATATTCTTTCTTCTAACAGGCACTTAATTCTGAATAAATGTTTTGCAAAATAAACCTCAAATACAAAAAAAAAAAAAAACCAACCCACGCTATATCTGAGTATAGATGACAAGATCCAACATGAAAAATATACTTCAAATTCAGGTGAAGCACATACCAGTGATGCTGTCCGTATAGTAGCAAAGTGTTCTCGATTACGATAGTGTGATTTATGACGAGATACTTGGGGTGGAGATTGTGGATCTGACGCTCTTGTTCTAGGATCTCCCTCTTCTCTGTAATTTTCTTCTTCCTAAATAAAAAAGAGAGAAAACACTATCGAGGTGAATAGAGTTCACCTGAACTTTTAAGATAATTAGCTTAAAATGACAACCTGATCAACAAACCTGACATAATTTTAAAAGCAAACACAAATGAAAATTAGGAATGCTAATATTTTATTTCCAACAGAATTAGAATCAGGAGACATTATTTTGTCAGTGTATGCAATAGCAGAGATTCAAGATAATAAAATGTATAAAGCTAGACTTATATCCTACTCATATGTAAAATTGCAAAGCTTTAATATGACTTGAAAATAATGATGATGAAACATGCAGCCAATATTTTAAACAGCAGCAATGAAATTCATTTCTCAAAAGCTTCTGGGTTTTAGAAGCAGTAATATAGCTTTAAAATATCTTTAAAATGTGTCTGTCATTTGTCCACAATAAGTAATTAAAAAACAGTTGTAAATTGATGCCTTTCCTTATATATTACCTTAGTTCATTAACTAAAGAGAAGTCAATTAAGTAGCAACCAAGTAATTATGGGGCTAATCTTTTTTATCGCTGATTCTATTGTAAGAATATAAAAATTAAACATGATTTTGTTCTGAATAACACTACCACTTATCTAATCATTCTTAATAACTTTTTGCATGTGAAAAACATATATAATATAAAATTTGCTATTTTAAGCGTCTTTAAGTATATAAGTGTCATTAATTACATTCTTAATGCTGTACAACCATTGCCACTATTTCCAAAACTTTATCATCCAAAATGGAAACTCTGTATCCATTAACAAAAACTCTCCTCTCCTCAGCTCCTGGTACCCTTTAATCTACTTTCTATCTCTATGAATTTGCCTATTCTAGGTATTTCATATAAATGGAATTATACAATATTTGTTGGCTTGTATCACTTAGCATGTTTTAAAGGTTCACTCCATGTATCATGTATCAGAATTTCATTCCTTTTTATAGTTGAACTAGGGGCCCGGTGCATGAAATTCATGCACACGGGGGCGGGGGATGTCCTTAGCCCAGCCTGCATGCTCTCCAATCTGGGACCCCTCGAGGGATGTCCGATGTCCTGTTAGGATCGGGCCTAAATGGGCAATCGGACATCCTTCTCACAATCCAAGAAGGCTGGCTCCAAACTGCTCACCTGCCTGCCTCCCTGATTGCCCCTAACCACTTCTGCCTGCCAGCCTGATCACCTGCTAACCACTACCCTGCCAGCCTAATTGATGTCTAACTGCTCCCCTGCCAGCCTCTTTGCCCCCAACTTCCCTCCTCTGCCAGTCTGGTCACCCCTAACTGCCCTCCCTTGCAGGCTTGATTGCCCGCAACTGCCCTCACTTGCAGCCCTGGTCCCTCCCAACTGCCCTCCCCTGCTGGCCTGATGGCCCAAAACTGCCCTCCCTTGCAGGACCTGGAACCTCCCAACTGTCCTCCCCTGCTGGCCATCTTTTGGTGGCCATCTTGTGTCCACATGGGGACAGGATCTTTGACCACATGGGGGCAGCTCTCTTGTGTGTTGGTCAATCTGCGTATTTCTATTTTATTAGATAGGATAGAGGCCTGGTGCATGGGTGGGGGTCAGCTGGTTTGCCCTGAAGTGTCCCAGATCAGGGTGGGGGTTTCCTTGGGGTGTGGGGCGGCCTGGGCGAGGGGCCTGTGGAGGTTTGCAGGCCGGCCACACTCGCCAGTCACCCAAGTGGAGGCACTGGTATCTGGGATTAATCTATGTCTACAATTGAAACTTTGTAGCCTGGAGCGGAGCCAAGCCTTCTGTTCGCTCAGCTGCAGCAGCCATTTCTGTTTGAAACATTGTAGCCTAGAGTGGAGGCTTAGGCCAGCTATGGCAGGCTGAAAGCTTGCTGTTGTCAGGGAAACCCAAGCCTCTGTTCTCTCCAGCTCAGTGGCTGCTGCCATTTCTGTATCTTTTATAACTGAAACTTTGTAACATTGGAGGCCTGAGGCCTAGGCAGGCAGGCGGAAAGCTTGGCTTCCTCTGTTGCTGGGGAAACCCAAGCCTTTCTCCTGCTCTCAGTGGGGGCAGCCATTTTGGTTGGGGTTTATTTGCATAATCTGCTCCTAATTGGCTGTGGGCATGACTGTGGGCATGGCTTGTGGGTGTGGCAAAGGTACAGTCAAATTAGCATATTACTCTTTTATTAGATAGGATAATCTTCCATTAGGTGTATATACATTTTGTTTATTCATTCGTTGATGGACACTTATGTTGGTTCCATCTTTTAGCTAATGGTGTCTACTAACATGTTAGGTGATACCACAAGCTGTCAAGTTAAAAAGGAAGCATCCTAATAAATGCTAAAAGAAGCTATCTTACCTCAAATATTTTTAAGAAAATTAAAAATGTTTGTACTTAAAAGGCAAAAAGTAATGTGGCATATAACCCTATTTCTTATATACAGAATTTATACTTTTCTGTAACTACACTCAATTAAAAAAATTATCTTTATTGTTGAAAGTATTACAGATGTCCCCATTTTTATCCCCATTCACCCCTTCCTCCCCACTCCTGAGTCCCCTCCCCAGGCCTTTACTGCACTATTGTCTGTATCTGTGGATTATGCATAAACTATACTCATTTTTATTTTAAACATGTAAACATGGATAATGCAAAAGTTATTTTTTTAAAATCCTCATCCGAGGATATGATCTTCATTGATTCAAAAAAGTGAGGAAGGGAGAGGGAGAGAAAGGAAGAAAGAAACTTCGATTGGTTGCCTCAGGCATGCTCCTTGACAGGGAATTGTGTCCATGACCCTTTGATGCATGGGATGATGGCCTAGGGCCCAAAATTACTTCTGACCATTTTAAGTGTTTCTCCTACTCCCATTACTAAAAGTAACCATTACTATTTTAAAATATTTTTCATCTTAGTACTTCAAATAATACATATCTTATTTCTGTATTTCTTTCTTTTAAAATTAAAAAAGCATTATTTTTATGTTTTCAAAACATTAGTTTGCCAAATGCATACATTACATTGGGAATTAACAAGCCTATTGTTCCAAATTTCTGAAACATTAAAAAAAATTCCTCTTATACTGATCAGATGAAGAAAATTATTTACCAAAGTTGAAATTTTTCACTAAAACCCAAATACTCACAGGTTTTAAGTGGATGACAGAACTATTAGACATCACGGTATGATCTCCCTCCATCATGTCTAGCTCACTCTTGTCATCTGAGGCATCTGGAAGACTGTTAACACTACTGCTTTGGCTACTGGCACTAATGGACATACTGGGAATAGACTGATTACTTCCAACACTATTCACTGTTCCTGTCCGTCCAACACCATGATCTTGTTCCTAAGGGAAAAGAGCATTAGGTTCAAATATCGGTATTTCTTTTGAATTCTTGAATACAAGTACCTCGCATATTGCTTGACATACAGTCTTCAGAAAGTCACAGGTCTATTATGAGAAATCCCCTTTAATTGTCAAACCAGTAAGTTTACCAACTATTTCTTAGCAGTAAAAAAACCCAAACGTAAGAAAAAGTCAATTAACCAGCTTTGGATTATTTCTAAAGTGTAGCATTTTCTCTAAATTGGTATTTTTAAAATCCATTTATACCACACAACTCATGGGCTATATATAGAGATTATGCTAATTTCTCAATGATTCCCATGGTTAAAACAACCACCACCCTCCCTTTTTAAATATTTGTATTGATTTCAGAGAGGAAGGGAGAAGAGACAGAAACATCAATGATGAGAGAGAATTACTCATCGGGTGCCTTCCGCACACCCCACACTTGGGATCAAGCCCACAACCTGGGCATGCGCTCTTGATGGGAATCAAACCTGGGATCCAATCTGTAGGCTGATGCTCTATCCTCTGAGCCAAACCGGCTATGGCTAAACCACCCCTTTTAGTTATTTTTTATTGAAGCCTTGTAAGTATAGTAGAGGCCCAATGCACAAAATTCGTGCAAGGTGCTCCGCCCTCACAGCCCCAGCTTCGTCCAGGAGGTTGGCTATCCAGTCTAATTAGCATGTTATGCTTTAATTATTTATAGATTTTCCTTTCTTCCTCAGAATATAATCTCTAGCCCATCTTCTACCACCATATAATATTAATTCTTATCCATTTTTATGTAGATTGAAAATGACATATTACTTATATATTTAATCAAACTTATAAGATTGTTTTTCTGAATTAACCAGGCAAGCAATGGTATCTAGGCACCAACATTATAGCAGTCTTACTATATCAGAATTCTATAAGACATGCAGAATTTTTTAAAGATATGCAGAATTTAATTAATATAGACCAGGAGGTAGTTCCCAATCTTTTCTTGACCATGCCCCCAAATATAATTCTTATTATTTAAAAATGGAACTCCTATTCACATGGAGGAAGCCTAAAAGGCCATTAACTTGGTCTTAAACAAGCTTCCAAAGAACAAGGCATCCATGAAAGAGAAAAATAAAAGAATGAAAGGACAACTAAAGTACTGAGGAAGAAATCACCAAGAAATTGTTTAAAAATAATACTACATAAAGTGATAAGAAAAAATAGCAAATGCTAAAGTGCATAAACATGTAATTATATTTATTCATTGTATATAAAGCTCCTAGAACCATAAGAAATACAAAAAAAAAAAAAATCACTGTTAATAACTCATTCTTGAATTGCCCCCCCCCCCCCAAATCAAATTGCTACCCTGTGAGGCCTGAGAACCACTGATCTAGACCCATGGTGTGTATATCTCTCACCATATATAGATGTATATCTCATACATATATGAACTTATATCCCTAGCCTATTAAAGATGCTATATTAGAATTATAGATTTAACTACATTAGAATTTTATTAATTTCACAACTTTGCTAAAATACTCATATATTTAAAATAGCCCCAACAATTTTCTAATGACTATTATAAGAATAAAATAAAATAAAACAAAACTACAAGTTAAGAAAGTATTCCTTCACTGGAAAGTAATACAAAAAATCAAAGCTTTGGAATTCTAACAGGAATAAAAAAGAAAACTGAAAATATTTAGAGTGAAAAAGATAAGGTGAATTAACCATTCTGATTCGTGCTTTATTCATCTGTAAAATGAGTATTTTAGAATTGTGTAGATGGAATAAAATTGTACAGAATTGAAAAGAATCAAGTGTCTACGGTGACAAAGTGGAACACTTGGTAACTTCTAGAGTTTATTATTTCAAATATTTCCAAAAGTGTGTCCCATGAAATTGGAGAATGGTAAATAACAAACAAACAAACAAACGAGTTCAGTGGCCGAGAACTTTGAGAGGAACTACATTAAATAAAGTTGAACAGGTTTCTTTAATAAAGGACTTGCAGGGCTTTACTATGGCAATATACACTAAGAAGGGTTGGGTTTAAATAATGCAAAATCTCTTCCCACCTGGGATCCAGGTAGGAAAACACAATCTAGAAACCACTGATGGAAAAGATTTGTGACAAGACAGACTACATAAGGGAAGAAGCCAATGAAGAGAGCGCAGTATTTCAGTGATTTCTAGGTTATTACCTCTTCTTCTTCCTGTGCTTCTACTGCGGGTCCATTATGTGCCTCCTGGAAAAGGAGTTTCTTCATTTTTCTATATTGCAGATTGTCGAGCTCTCTGACTGCATCCTTTGTCCTCTGAATGAGATCTATTAACACTGTTTCAGGGCGTTCCCGAAGAACGAACATGTGCTGGACAAGACAGAGTAAAAGGTAAAACCTGTGCTGTATACATTTTTTAATTGGTACAAATGGACCCCTCCTAGAATGACTCTCCTAAATAATTATAATAGATATTTAATATAATCTATAGCTATCTAGTTCTACTATACTTCTGAATTCTTTCATTTACAAAATGAAACGTCATTTGCACATACTCTGTGCCTACATAACTACTCCTACAAATTTTATAAAAACTTTGAACATATTTTTGTTGGCCAACTGTAAATGCTGAGTTAAAATAATCAAAAAGTCTAATTAAACTCTAAGAATTAAGTTCAATTATTAAATTAGAGCCCTAAATAAAGGCTAAATATTCTAGAACTGCTGATTTCATAGTTAAGGCATGTAAGTTCTTAGTTAGGCTTCAATAGGAATGTATTTACTGATGGTGGTTTTATTCACATAAAACCTTGATGTTATTGGCTCTCTTATATTTCATAAGCAACACTTTATAAAACACTAGCAACTGATTAAAAGCTATTATATTAGTGATTTTTAATTTCTTTTAAAAATGTGTTTTTATTAATTTCAGAGAGAGGAAGGGAGAGGGAGGAAAAGATAGAAACATCAATGATGAGAGAGAATTACTGATCAGCTGCCTCCTGCACATCCCCTACGGGGGACTGAGTCCCTAATCGGGGAACAGGCCCTCACCAGAACTGAACTGTGAACTCCTGCTTCCTGGGTCACCCCTCACACACTGAGCCATACTTGCTGGGCATTACTAGTGATTTTTACCATTACCATTTAATAAAGCTTACCCTGATCAAATACAGAAAAATATAAAGAATGACTGCACCATTAGAAGTACCACGGTTACATTTTGGTATATTTCTTTTATTTTTTCAATTACAGTTGATATTCAATATTATATTAGTTTTAGGTATACAGCATAGTGGGTATTTTAAAAATTTATGAAGTGATCCTCCCAATAAGTCTAGTATCCACCTGGCACCATACATAGTTACTACAATATTACTGATTACATTCTCTATGCTGTACTTTATATCCCAGTGATGGTGTATTTCTTTTCAGAAATTTCCTATGTATAGATTTTGTTTTGTGAATAGCTAGTTAGCATATAGATTGCAAAAAGATTACTTCTACCCTGAGTTCATGAGATGTCCTTGAATTCTTATATACCACCTTTACCTTCTTTGTTCAGTTTATTTCTTCATTATGCAGAGTTGTTAACTATATATTTTATTCTACTTTCTTTGTCATCAGTATTATGTTATTCCAACTCATAAACTACAGAACATTTCATCAAATGTTTATGCTGAAATTATTTAAGCATTATTCTAATTCTGGATGGTTATTTCCAATTTTTATTTCTGAGATAAATAGCTTCATATTTTTTAAAAACTTTTTTTTCCTTTATGATGGTCTGTGACAGAAATGTAATTAGGCCAAAGAAAAAGAAGCACTTGATACTTTCCAATAAGGCTGTCCCAATACACTCAGAATTCAATAAAGGTAAATGAATACTACTTGTAGTTGGGATCTATTCTACAAATACCAAAGACTAGACCCTGGTGGGTTAGGTTTTTGTCAAAAGAGTTTATCCTTAGACAAGTATAAGAAGGCAGTAACATTCTTCCTTTTTCTGAGCCTAATTTCTTTGTTAATATTGTACCACTATCTACAATATTAAGTCTTCTTCCATTATTATTATTATTATTATTATTATTATTATTATTATTATTAGAAGTCCAGTGCATGAAATTCTTGCACTGGTAGGGTCCCTAGAGGCTGCTGGCTGGGTCTCCTCACCCCCTGGCAGAACTCTTGGAAGAGCTCCTTTTCTTATATAGGAATATTATTACTAAAGGCTGGGTGCACAAAATTAGTGCAGAGGTGTGATCCCTAGGCTTGGCTGGCAATTAAAGTGCAAGCGTTGGGCATGGAAGGGCAGGTCCCAGGTGACCTCCGGGCCCTGGGAAGCACCTGAGTCTCCAGAACCCTGCGCAACACCCTCTGCCTGAGTCACTCTGCCTGAATCCCCATGTGGAGATGTGGTGAGTGTGGCTGGATGCCGCAGGTTGGGGCACTGCACAGAAGCCAGGTGGGTAGCACACTCTCTCCAGACGAGCTCCCGCACGAACCCACGGGGAGCCTGACCAGCATCTGTAGTCCCAGCAGCTGTGGCCCAACTCACCCTGAAGAGGCCACGCAGGTGCAGGGTGGGCTCTTTGCGGTGCCTGGCACCTGAGCGCCGGGGCTTCCCTGGCACGCAAGCCCTGGCATCCTGGGGGAGGGTAGCAAGGGGAGTGAATGAGTTTGGCAGACACCCTGCATTTTCAACGCATCTCCGTCCCTGTCACTCCCGCCCCCAGGTAGCCAGCGAGAGGTCGCAGCATGTCACTGACGCCTGCCATGTTCTGTGCCGCCTCTGGTGGTCAGCGCACATCACAGCGAGTGGTCAAACTCCTGGTCTCCTGGTCAAGCGACCGCCCGAGGTGACAATTAGCATATTAGGCTTTTATTATATAGGATTACTAGTGACCCGGTGCACGAAATTTGTAGATATTGAAAGGGGATTAGTTAGAGGAAATAATTTAATACTGCTACTTGCCCTTTCTCTATAATAGAAGTGTCAGAGATGAAAGAAAATTAGTAAAATGTATATGAAAACCTTCCTCCTGTCAGTCATGGGACCCAGAGTCAAGTCCCCACCCACCCACATGCACCTCAAAATCGACTCAAAGTCAGACTCAGACCTGGCCGCCCCCCATTGAACTAGATCCAGACCTGGCCAGTCCCACCCTTGTCAAGCCATGCTGGGCAGGGGGTATAGCCTCAGGTCCCCTGGCCCGGCGCCAGGATGGGGGATGTGGCCTGAGGTCCCCAGCCCAGACCAGGGCAGGGGGTGTGGCTTGAGGTCCATCAAGCTCTGCCAGGTGGGGGACATGGCCTGAAATCCCCTGCCAAGCCCTGCTGGGTGGGGGCATGGCTTGCGGTCCCCTATCAAGTACCACTGGGCTGAGGCGTGCAGCCACAGGTCCCCTGGCCCAGCATGGGGAGTGCATCTTGAGGTCCCCCATCAAGTCCTGCTGGGTTGGGGGGAACAGCCTGAGGTCCCCTGTCAAGCCCAGCCAGGCAGGGGGGCACAGCCTCAGGTCCCCTGGCCCGGTCCTGGGGCGGAGGAGGGGCACAACCTGAGGTCCCCAAGCCTGGCACTGCAGCGAGGGGAACATCCTGAGATCCCCTAGCCCAGCACCAGGATGGGAAGCATACCTTGAGGTCTCCTGTCAAGCCTTACCAGGTGTGTGTGTGGGGGTGCAACCTGAGGTCCCATCAAGCTCTGCCAGGTAGGGGGCATAGCCTGAAGTTCCCTCTCAAGTCCATGGGGGGGGGGGGGAGCTGCAGCCTGAGGTCCCCTGTCAAGTCTTGCTGGGTGGGGGAACATGGCCTAAGGTCCCCTGTCAAGCCCCATGGGGGTGTGGGAGGGCATAGCCTCAGGTCCTTACTGATTGCTTGTTAAGGCTCCTTATGGGAACTTGGCCTCAGCTGTGGGTGCAGCAATCTTTGTGATGGAGTGATGGTCAATTAGCATATTCCTCTTTATTAGATAGGATAGGATTATTATTATTTATTCCTTACCTGAGGACATATTTATTGATTTTAGAGAGGAAAGGAGAGAGAAACATTGATCAGTTGCCTCCCATACACACCCTGACTGGGGATCAAAACTACAACCTTAGCATGTGCCCAACTAGGAATTGAACCTGTAACCCTTCTGGTGCATGGGGGAATGAATACTCCAACCATCTGAGTCAAGTGCTGGGGCCAATATTCAGTCTTCTTATAAAAAAAATAATATATTTGCCCTAGCTGGTTTGGAAGAGTGAATAGAGCATTGGCTTGTGAACTGAAAGGTCCCAGGTTCGATTCCAGTCAAGGACACATGCCTGGGTTGTGAGCTCCATCCCCAATGGGGGCTTGCAAGAGGCAGCCAATCCATGATTCTCTGTCATCATGGATGTTTCTATCTCTCTCTCTCTTCCTTCATCTCTGAAATCCATAAAAATTTATATTAAAAAAATAATAATATATTTCTAAGTTTAATAATTTTCTACATATAGATTTTGCTTACTTTTCACTAACGTAATTCCTAGGTATACTGAACATTTTGTTGCTGCAATGAGTACTTATTTATTCAGGCTTTCATTACTGAAACTTTATTGCTCTTTCACATACTATAGTTGCAAAACAATACTACTGAATATATATATGAAGATTTTCTTTGTATCTTTAACTGCTGTTCAGTGAAAATAAGCTGAATCTCTTTGAAACTCTAAAACATTCATGTAATGAAAGTCTACTTATATTTTGTAGTGAAAATCAACAGGATTCCTTAGGATCACAAAGAGACAGACACAAATCCTATTTACTAATAATGTCTTAACTAGATGTTCTGGGAAGTATATTAATTTCAACAATACTACTACTGTTATTAAGAAGATGGTAAGCCTACAAATGAAATAATTTTTTGAGAATATAAAGGATACCAATAATGTATTTAAATTAAGCAACAAATCTATTGAAAATTGAATAGAATTTACATAATTTTAAAAATATTTTCATTTAGTTAGAAAAAGATATTTCCAGAAAGAAAACAAAAGTGATAACCATTTTTAAGTTTCTCTTGAAATCTCTCTTTTCCCACAATATTTACATAAGTATATCACACCATTTTCTTTCATATTATTTTAATATACGACAGATCAACATATAAATTACAAATGTAATAAAATTATATTAAACTATGTTTTGCCAACTGAAATATAACATTATTCTATATAAACTAAAATTTATAACTCATTTATTCTTGCATATATAAAAATGTAGCCATTTATTACTACTTTGAATATTTGTATATTGTATTCAGTGACAGTAAAACCAGTTAATAAATTTTGAAAAAAAACACACAACAAAAACAAATGAAAAACTTAGTATCTGAGAAAATTTACCAACAACATTCTAGTAAAAATGGTAGAGCATTCTTTTTTTTCTAAACATTTATTTTTTTATTATTTTTTAATCTGAAGATATTTTTCCATATGTTTAGAGAGAGTGGAAGAGAGAGGGAAAGACAGAGAAAAATATCAATGTGAGAGAAACACACTGATTGGTTGCCTCCTGCAGGTGCCCCAACCATGGTCCAGGCTCGGGAGAAGCCTGCAACCAAGGTATGTGCCCTGGATGGGAATCAAACCAGGGACCTTTTGGTCAGGAGGCCAGCGCTCTATCCATTGTGTCAAACTGGCGAGGGGTGGTAGAGCATTCTTAATACTAATTCAGAATCAAAGAGGAATAAAGCACATATTAAAAAATAATTTCTATGGGATAGAAAACTGATTTAAGAGTATAAACTGACCTTTAAAAGTTCCTCTGATGTAGGGCGATCTTGAGGGATTTTCTGGAGGCAAGAATCTACAAAGTTGCGAAAATAATCAGACCTATTGTAAAGGAAAGTATCAAGTGAACATATTGCTATTTCCTTTAAAAGACAGATCCACAAATCAAAGTATGTGCCTATTGGTGGGAGGGGGGGATGGAAAAATTATAAAAGAAAGCAGACACGATACACTATGCATTTCATATAAATCTATGAAAACCATCTAAAGCAACCAATGAACCTTTACCATTTTCCAAAGATAAACTTACACAGATTATTTAAAAATCTTGGTTTCATATAATAACACAACTCGTTCTAAATTAAGGCAAAATTAGGGAAGTCAATTTTTTCTTCTTTGCATTCAAATCTAAAGTGACATTCTTCTCAATTTGTTTTCTCTCTTTTCTAAGCCATCTCTCCCTTGTTTACTTCTTAGATTATCTCCTATATAGCACACTCTTAGCTTTGGAGGGAGCATTTTGTATACCTCTTTGATATCCCTGAATATATGGATAAAATTTCCATTAAACTCAGAAAACCAATTAAGTTATTTTTAAAAATATTAGAAGTCTGCAACATATTATTATAGCACGTTATGATAAGAGTTTAGTGACCAAGGCAATAAGTAATAATTCATCATTTGTCTTAAAATATCAAATAACATTTTATGTTCCTTGTGCAAGATTTTTTTTGAATCCTCAGAGAATCTAAGTCTGTGTTCAATATATTATTTATATGTACCATAATACTAAACTCTGTGCCAAAAGATTCCTTCTATATATCTCTAATTTATGTGCCTTAATTATGTAATCTTTAAAAAATAAAGTATTGCTAATTTATGCATCTACTTGTGAATTTTAAAGTATTTATTTAGAGGCCCGATGCATGAAAACTGTGCAAGAATAAGCCCTCACAGCCACTGCTGCCTTGGCCCTGCCCCCTGCCCACTGGTCATTCCAGAAAGTCATCAGGAAGGTCATTTCGGAGGATCGTCAGGAAGGTCAGCCGTCTGGTCTAATTAGCATGTTACCTCTTTATTATATAGGATTAGAGTTTCTCCTATAATTTTTCAAATGCTAGATACACCTGAAGAATCAGTTTCCCACTAAAATTTTCTATTACTAATAAAAATGATCAATCAGTTCTACATAAACTTCTTTATATAAATGAACTTAATTTTATCAAATCAAGGAAACACTAGAAAAAGGAACATCAGAGCATTCTGAATAATAAATAACATAAAAACTAGAATGATCACAAAGTTATAAATTACCTGATAATTCTGATAAATCAAGTCATTTTATCTGTTTTTTATACTATATAAATTATAAACCATCCTCCAACAAAATATCACTATAAGTATGGCATGGTAATCTATATATTTTAGTTATAAAATATTAATGTTTAAATTGTGTTATTTATTATATAATCAGGGTAATATATATTCCTAAAGTTCAAAGAAAATATAAAATATAAATTTTTGTAAAAAGCAATATTTTTTGCTTCTCTCTAGCTTCACTGAAATGCATATGCTATGAAAAGTAGACATAATAAAGGATAAAAATGACATAAGGGTAAAATAAACCTATTTTATTTTATTTATCTTTGTTAAGAGTTTATTTAACACAGGTTGACTGAGGGAATTAAACAGGCTAATAGCATACATGATAAAGTCTCTTAATAAACCAATAAAAATAACATACTCCAAAGCAATGATAGATTAGAGTACTGTTACAGAAATACGCTTATTTTCATTTCTCTTCAGATAGAAATATATTTTACCTAACTGAAATGAAATCATTTTGATAACATTATCAGAACGCATTTAATTTAAAAAATGTTGAGTAATATATCTCTTAGCAATACTCACCATTCATTAGACTGTAGTGTAGGGGATTCATTTTGGGCTATGTGGTATAAGGCACTCATTGCATTCATATTAAATAAAGGAGGCTTTCTTTCCGCTGTAAGAGAAAGAAAACTTGTTATTGTTCTTGCAAATATTGTTAAAGTTTTTAAAAAATAACTTCAAACTTAAAAATTGCAAGTTGAGTTAAAAAAACATGTTTAAGTAAATCAATTTAGATTAAATTGCTAAATTGATCCTCTACCATTCCTAAATACTTTAAAACAAGAACACCCTACTAAAGAACAATACCTCCATTAAATCAGGCCATTAATGCTGATACATGTCTTTCATCTAATCCTCAAACCCCACTCAAGTTTCAATCAAATGTCAAATAATGTACTTGTGTCCTTCATGGAAATTGTCTATTTTATCTAAGTTGTTAAATTTATTAACATAAGATTATTATACTATATCCTTGGATTCTTTTTTTTTTTTTTACAGAGAGGAAGTGAGAGGGATAAAGTCAGAAAGATCGATCAGCTGCCTCTTGCACAACCCTTATTGGAGATGTGCCCGGAACCAAGGTACATGCCCTTGACCAGAATCGAACCCAGGACCTTTCAGTCCACAAGCCAACGCTCTATCCACTGAGCCAAACTGGTTTTGGCTAAAGTCCTTTTAAAGCCTGTAAATCTGTAGTGAAGTCAGTTCTCACACCTGTTATCGATTATTTGTGTCTTTCTTTTTTTGCCTGGTAAATCTGGTTAAGTTTATCAATTATCTTGAAGAAATAGTTTCTGATTTATTTTTCCTATTGTATTTGTTTTCTATTTGATTGATTTTTGCCTTGAATCGTAATGTAAATATCTGTATTTTCCAATGGTCTTAAGTGGTCCTGCTAGCGGTTCTCAACATTATGATTCATTGCATTACGATTCATTAACAGTAGCAAAATTACAGTTATGAAGTAGCAACGAAAATAATTTTATGGTTGGGGGTCACCACAACTTGAGGAACTGTATTAAAGGGTCACAGCATTAGAAAGGTTGAGAACCACTGCTCTAGAATCTTAAAGTAAAATTTAAGAGACTTAGACATGTGTCTTAAATTTTAACATCTAGTTCTGTGGTGTTCCTGCCAAAGATGTATAACCTAAATTTAATCATAAGACAAACTCATAGAGGGACATTCAAAAGTCTTGTATTTTTAGAATTGTTAAGGTCATGTCTTAAAGTAAAATTTAAAATACTAAGGTGTTCCAGGTTCATCTGGTACTTTCCCTATTTCAGACTCTGGATCAATTGTTTCTCTTGAAGGGCTATGGCAATAGATGTGCTCATTGCTACTGAGTTGTCACTACTCTTAGATCTTTTCAGTGGATAAAGTTAGGGAACAAATATATGTACACCAATATACAGGGTGTCCCCAAAATATGTGTATACATTTTAATAGCTGATGGCTCAATTTTGAAAATGTATTTTAATAAAGACTGCCTTTATAATTATTCAAAGTGTGTGTATACATTTTGGGGGGACACTCTATAATTATATACATACATGCACATTAATCACTGATATGTCTATTGAAAATAATTGTGTTTAGTACAGTATCTCAAATCCAATCTGATACCTTAATATTTATTCAAGCTTTCTCTCCATTACATGTAATAACTTTCTCTGACAATGAAAAACCTTGCTCTGATTATTTTTAATATATTTTATTTGATAAATCCCCCCTGTATGTAACCAGTCTCTTGTTGCCACTGCCCTTTCTTGTGAGCAGATGTCCCCCTTTCCCTGTTGAAGCTTTGAAACCCCATTCCAAGTCACTCTTCACTCACTCAGGTGTTTTTTTTTTAATGTGTTTTCTTTTTATTAATTCTAGAGAGAGAAAGCGAGAGGGAGAGGGAAGGAGGAGACATCGATGTGAGAAACATTGATTGGTTGCTTCTTGCATGCACTCACCCCAACTGGGGATCAAACACCCAGCCTGGGTATGTGCCCTGACCTGGAATGGAACTGAGTCCACTGAGTTTCTGGTATCCCACCCAAACTACAGCGAGGCCCTCCTCATAAGTCGCCATGAGGAAAGCCCTTTTCTTTTGGATGAGGCACTATGTGTTGAATGGATGTCCTCTGATACCATACAATATATTGCTCTCCAGACTGCAACCTCTTCAACCTACTTGGACTCTGATAGACCAAACTGAGCCACCTCTAGGTCTGAATGCCCACTAGGGTTCTGATTCTCCAAACCTGACTGCCCACTTGCATGGATACCCTCATTAGGTTCTGTTTTCCCAAACCAGGATATTGGTCTGTGGGAACTCTCTCCTTTAATCACCTGACTCTGATACTCCATTCTCGGCTATTATGCCTCACCAGCTAAATAGTTTAGGAAGGGGACAGTTACTGAAGAAATTCTGAATGAAGGAAATAACTCTTTCTATGATAACTTATTAAAGTATTAAAATTTTTAAATGGTGTAACTTTAAAAAAATGTTTTTCTTGATTTTTAGAGATAGAAACATAAAAGATGAGAGAGAATCATTGATTGGCTGCCTCCTGCATGTGCCCTGACTGGAATGGAAGTCATGGCCTCTTGGCTACTGGGTTGATGTTCACACCGGCCAGGTTGGACATTTATTTTTATTCAGTTTCTTCTTAAGGTAAAAAAAAGTCTTTGCAAATGTCCTCGAAAAATATAGTTTCTTTTCACCCTTTGCAGGAAAAAGGGTAGATCATTCCAATAATGACATATTAAAAAAAAAAAAGATACTTTCAAATGGAAGAAACATTTTATAATCCTCAAATTCAGACCAAAAGATCAGAAGAAAATGACATTATGATAGTCTCCAAAACTCAGTTTACTGATGTTGTCAAACTTAAAAATGATCTAAAGCCTGAAAGCAATGAATGGTTAATATAGGAATTCCAAAACAAGCAAAAATAGTATTTTGGAAAAAATTAGATTGCAAGGTAGAAACAGTCTGGTTGTATTGGAAATTACAATATTCATCTACTGTGTAATGATAAGCAATCTTTATTTTTATTTTTGTCTCAATTTCCCTATTACTTGTTTTAGAACACTACTAATAAACCTAGGTTGATAATAATTTATCAAAATTACGTATGGATTTTACTACTAACATGTTCTTTTCAATCCTTGATCACTACTGGAAGTGTTGAAGTCAGTATTTCCAATAGTCCCCACTTTTAAATAGAGTTTAATATAATACTCCTGTAAGAAGAAAAAAAGGAAAGGATATTGGGCTAATGTGGGGGTGGGGTGGGTATCTTGGGTAATCAAGAGCAAGAAGATGTTCATCATCTTTGATTACAGTGACAGTTCAATTACCCACCTGATTCACTTATAGTGGGAATGTTAGTAAAGTTATGATAGTTCACTCATTAAGCACAGTTCCATTCATGGGCAACAGAATAAAATGTGTGCACAACATCAAAATACTACATACAAATGACAAACAACCTGACTTCTAATTACCATACCTAACTTAAAGTCATAAGTATATTAGGTAGAGGTAATTCATGAATGCTTTAGAGATCTGCTATACATGGTAAATCTAGTAAGTATAGACATAGTCCAGGTGTTTAACAAATACTCATTAATATTAGATATAGATACTTTGACCAATAGTAAAAAATTTTTTAGATCTAATTTAACAGAGCAAATATAATATACCTAATATATATAAAAATAACTGGTCACCAAAATGAAAAATTTAATAAATTTATTGCTCCCCTTTGTAACTGACAAAATAAAAATCAAACCAATAATTTGGTACAGAAATTGAGGTAAGACATTGATTAAATCTTACCACACAGTAATAAAAAACAATGCTTACCTAGTTCAATACACGTTATTCCAAGAGACCATACATCTACTTTGCCATCATACTGTCCTTCATCCATGGCTAAAATTACTTCTGGGGCCATCCTAAAATATAAAATGTCATTTAAAGTTAAAAAAATTTACTACTCACTAAAATATAATGACTACATGGAGAACACCTGTGCAGGCAATATATCTGGATATAAGAATGTTTATAATGGGAAGTGAATGCATTACAGGTTGGGAGGTAAACAGTTACCATTGCACAGATAGTGTAAGACTTCTTTTTACTATCTATCATGATCATGTAACAGCATCCTACAGGAAGGATGCCACAGAGCAGGGTTATATTCTGCATCTGTTCAAGCTTGCACATTCTAATACTGTATATCCTTTAAGCCATTGGTAGTCTCAGAATCCCATTACAAACATCTAACTTTTGCTAGAAAGAGGGAATGAATACCGGCAATTACCTTCCTTGAAGTTACAAGCTCACTCCATTTATTTAAGAAAATATTCACCACAATAACCAACACTAATTACCATAGTCTTTCTTTCAAATAAAAATAGTGTTCTGTGATAACTAGTGTCTTAGCCTGGCTGGTGTTGCTCAGTGGTTGAGTGCTGACCCACAAAACAGGAGGTACTGGTTTGATTTGGGGTTGCAGGTTCAATCCCCAGTAGGGAGCATACAGGAGGCGGCCAATCAATGATTCTCTAATCATTGATATTTCTCTCTCTCTCTCCCTCTTTCTTCCTCTCTCTGAAATCAATAAAAAAATTTAAAAAGTATCTAGGGAGACTCACAACTGAAACAATCTATTATCAATCTTATAGGTATCTTGATTATAAAATGAAACATTAATTCATATCTTCAACTAGAGTCTAAGATTTTTTTTTAAGAGTCTAACATTTTTTATGGTACTTTAACCTTACACTTTATTTGCATTTGGAGTTAAGCACAGAGAGACACTTAAAAACACTCACCAACTTCTTTAATGAGTTTGTCACCAGGAACCCCTGTTTGTGTGCTCATGCAAAGACATGTAAATATTGCCTAGTTTCTGTGTTCCAAATACACTACATACAAATGAACAAATATGAAGAAAAACTAAAAAGAATAAAACCCCCAAATTAACAAATCCTATATAATAAAAGGCTAATATGCAAATTGACTGATCAGGGGAACACCTGGTGGTCAGTGTGCTCTCACAGGGGGAGTGCTGCTCAGTCAGAAGATGGGCTCACGACTGGCGAGCACAGTAGTGGTGGCCAGAGCCTCTCCCACCTCTGAGCAGTGGGGAGAGGGCCTAAGCCAGCATTCAGACATCTCCTGAGGGGTCCCAGACTGTGAGAGGGCACAGGCCTGGCTGAGGGACTACCCCCCCCCCCCCGTGCACGAATGTCGTGCACTGGGCCTCTAGTATGTAAATAAAGTAAATTTTCAATAATCAATAATTGGGTGTTTCCAATGTGTTCTTTAAGGTGTTGAAGTACGTTTGGGAAATTACTAAGTTTAAACAAAAATAAACAATTTTTTAAATTGAGAACTATGGGGCTTTTAAAACATCTAATATTCACCATTAATTTCTAAAGAGAACCATTAAGAAATATTATTTGCTCACAGAACCTTTGTTTTATATAGGGGAGGGAGGCTCTATCTAAACTAGGGTCCACAAAAAAATTTTTGGTTTTCTGGAACAGTGGTCTTCAAATTTTTTTAATTCATTTACCTCCAGTGAAATTATAAAAACTAGTATTCCCTTGCAAATACAGTAAATTGGATATCTGCTTTCAAGGTATTTAAAACTTGGAGCTGCAGAATTAGCTCATTCAGTTTATCAAAACCACTACCATATAACTTAATTAGCAAAGCCAGTGTTCATGCTATCAATTAGTTGAATCAGAATCATCTGTCAGAAAAAATCTGACTTCATTTTTCAGTACAAATAACACATTAATGTGTTCCCATGACAACCATCTCGGTTATGAATTCTTCAATTAGAAAAAAAAGAAGGGAGAGAAGATAACTGAGGAGGGGGAAAAAAAGGGAATAACTAAATGAAAAATACATGATGAAAAAGGTACCTGGCCTTACCAAGAGTTTGTGTCCTGGTTCTTCAATGTTTCTTACAGATTATATTCTGAAATTGTCCCTCTGGTGTTGCTTTGCGGCTTTTATATCTCAGGGTAAATACATCATTATAATACTCAGAATGGGCAAGAAGCCTTTCTTTTATGAAGTGGGAGAAAGGAGATTTGAAAGTCCATGGGAAAAAAGAGGTAGTGGATTTAACACTCTCTGCATACACCCAGAAATAAGACACATATGGATAGATGTTGAAAATTATTCCCTTCAAACTTGCTGACATTAATACCGAATTATTTATGGTTAAAATTACATGTTGTCTAGAATTTGCTTCAAATTAATTAAAGGGTGGAGAAGAAGGGAGGAAGAGTGAATACATAATTTGTGAATGGTCATGGGATAATGTTGTTGGGGTGAGTGATATGTATTTATTATACCTTTCATGACTTTAAATTTCTTTTATTATTTGATTGATTGGAAAGGGAAACATCAGTTTATTTTGCCATTTATTTATGCATTCACTGGTTGACTCCTGTATGTGCCCTACCTGAGGACAGAACCCACACCCTAGCACATGGGGATGATGCTCTAAACGAGCTCCCCGGCCAGGATACCCTTGTTGACTTTTATGTGTATTTTAAATTCTCTATAACATAAAAAACACCAAAAACTCCAAATTAGCTACCAGTCTTGAGGTATCTTAGACTGAAGGTCACTGACATATAGTAAATATAAACCTAAAGAAAACATAATCTTCAGAGGCAAAGACACAGCGTCCCAATTGCCAGGCAACTTCTGCTGGATCAGCAGCGGTAGGGACTTGTCGGCACGCTGTGCTTCTGCCTGGCCTGCTCTGTGGCTGGAACTCCCGCCCACGTCCCCCGGCTGGTCCGCGGGTCCGGGCACCACCTCCCCGGCGGCTCCTCCGGACCTGAGGGCTGGGCCGCAGTCCGAGTCCCGAGAGGAAGGCGTCATGAAGAACCTGCCGTACTTCTGCCACAGAGAAGTCGTGCGGGGCTTTGGCCGAGGTTCCAAGCAACTGGGCATCCCCAACTGCAAACTTTCCTCAACAAGTGGTAGATAATCTTCCCACTGATGCATCCACTGGCATTTATTATGGATGGGCTAGTGTAGTGTGGGAACTGGAGAAATCCATAAGTTGGTGGTGTGCATAGGATGGAACCCATACTACAAGAACACGAAAAAGTCTATGGAAATTCATATCCTGCATACCTTCAAAGAGGACTTCTATGGGAAAATCCTCAATGTGGCCATTGCTGGCTACCTCAGACCAGAAAAGGACTTTGATTCTTTAGAGTCACTTATTTCAGCAATCCAAGGTGATACTGAGGAAGCTAAGAAACGACTAGATTTACCAGAACATTTGAAACTCAAAGAAGACAATTTCTTCCAGGTTCCTTAAAGCAAAATAATGAATGGCCACTAATGAAAAATCATCTTACTTATTCATTCATTGTTCTCTAATATTTTACTGCTCATAAACTTATAGTCTCATCTTGGTTACATCTGAAAAAACAAAAATTTTCCTACAGCTGTGACTTAAACAGTACAATGTAATTATTATTATGCTTCATGTTCAATTAAACCCATCATGCTACAGTACTAAAAATATTCATTTAAAAAATCCAGATTCTTTATATGTAATATGTTGATTAAAATTTACCACTAGATATGTCAAGTGTTTTTACAAGAGAAATGAAATGCATACAACTATGGGTAAAAAGACAAGTCACTAGTTTTAAAACTAATTATAGTAAAAGACTAGCATGTATGTACTTTATAACATGTGCTGCTAAACAGAGAAGACTTATAAAAGTAAATTATTCAAACAGGTTTGATAGCTTATTATAAACCTAAAAGGGAAAATTCATACATTGTATTTTTTATATTTTGTGCATTAAAATATTACTACAAACATGAATACTCGTGAAATTTTAATTAGTCATGACTAAGTTCCTTTATGGAAAATTAGAGGTCAAATCATTATCATGTTTTTGTTTTGTATTGTTTTTGAACATCTGCCTTAGTTATGATTGGTCTGGACTCTCTCTGCCTATCAGTTTTTTTTTATCTGTCTTTTAAAACATTAAAATGAGTGTATTTTGCATTTGTAGGTTTCATTTTTGTTTTATTTATTTATTTATTTTAAATATATATTTTATTGATTTCTTACAGAGAGAAAGGGAGAGGGATAGAAAGCTAGAAACATCAATGAGAGAGAAACATCGATCAGGTGCCTCTTACACACACCCCCACTGGGAATGTGCCCGCAACCAAGGTACATGCTCTCGACTGGAATCGAACCTGGGACCTTTCAGTCCGCAGGCAGATGCTCCATCCACTGAGCCAAACCGGTTTCAGCTGTAGGTTTCATTTTTGTATTGTATAGATAGCACTGTTCTCTTAAGAGTAGATAGTCAATATTTTTTCTTGACTTTGATTAATTTTTCCTTTAAAAATAGCATGTCAATTTTTCCCCATTTAGAATATCCTCTGACTTACAAAGGATTGCATCTATCGCTACCATTCCATTCTTCACTATATGAAAACCCCCAAAAGCTTCATCTTTATGTTTACTCAAAGTCTAAGTGAACACATAGCACTTCATTTATATATGCCAGTTTCTTAAAGAACACAAAACACTTGTTTTTCTTCCTAGGGAAACTGTTTATGAGCCACTTAAGCTATAAAATAGAAAATTATTTATATTATATTTAATGTGATTGTATGTTCCTGAGCAAACAAACTGTTGTAATTGTATATGCATAATGTAATTTAATAAGAGTGCTTGTAGTTTGGGGGTAAAGTATAAAGTCTTAGTTACATAAAAACAAAAACACAATTTTCCACTTACCATTCCTATCTACTCCCCACTTCAATTTTTACTGAAATTTTTTCACTTCCACACCCAACATATGAAGCAGATAATAATACAAAAGGAAACGTGGACCATGAGTAAAAATAGATGCAAGGGTAGCACTCCAAATCTATATTTGAAACTAACTATAATGCTTAAAGTTAAAACATTCAAAACAGCATTACATTTCCAGGTAAAAGACATCTGAAAAAGTACAACCACACATTATTTATTTCAATTATGAGGATCAATATCATATAGAATTAGTCTTACCAATATGGCGTTCCCACAAAAGAATTGGCAGGAGATGCCATGGAAGCAGATCCAAAGTCAGCAAGTTTCACCTGGCCTGGTTCTGTCAGAAGAATATTTCCTGCTTTGATATCTCTGGGTTTAAGGAACACAGAAAATTATTTCTTTTTCTTTCATTAGATTATGTTGAAAACAATAAAATTCAAACAAAAAATTATAAAGTAGGGGATAAAAAATAAAAATAAGTTCTAGGATACTCTTTAAATTAGAATAGTAAGAATTAAGATCTAAATTAGAAAATAAACAAATATAAAATTCATATAAATATATAGGAATAATTTTCTAAGAGAAGACAACATAGCAGTAAAAACAAAAAGGCAGAAAATCAAACAATTGGAGCATATGATCTATATTTGAGTTCCTATTTATTTGTACAAATAATGGTTTTAAAAGTAGAATTTAATTAGCTGGCCATTTCTTCATAAATGTAAGATTTCGGAGTACCCCACTTAATGTAAAATATTATGCCCAATTAAAATATCATGCCCAATTTTTCATTATTTAACTTAAAAAATTTAAATTTAAGTATAGTGGTATACAATCTTATATTGGTTTATTAGTTTCAGGTGTACAATATAGTGATTTGACATTTTTATACCTTACAATGTGATCACCTAACTGTATTGTATAATCATCTGTCACTGTGCAAACTTATCACAATGTTATTGATTATAGTCCTTTTACCCTTTTCAGCCATCCTCCCACCCACTCCCTTCTGGTAATTATCCCAATGATCAGTTTCTGTTTTAGATTCCATATATAAGTGAAACTATACAGTATTTCTTTCTCTGCTTAACGTATTTCACTTGGCATAGTACCCTCTACACCAGAGGTAGGGAACCTTTTTTCTGCCAAGGGCCATTTGGATATTTATAACATCATTCGAGGGCCATACAAATTATTAATTTAAAATTAGCCTGCTAAATTTGGTCAAACATTTAATTAATAAACCCCTACTGCCATGGCAAGACCAGACCAAATCATTTCGTGGACCTTATACAGCCAATGGGCCAGACATTCCCCACCCCTGCTCTAGATCCATCCATGTTGCTACAAACATGCCCCCAATTTCTACAAAGGGATTATTCACATTATTTACAAAGCTTAGCATAATCCATCTAACTTAATATGAAATGAAAACTGATGTATAAGGAAAATATACTATCAATGATTTCAAATTTACTTTCAAGCTTACTTTTCTAAATCAGCAAACATACTCTCCACACAAACTAAGAAAATGATGGATATTTATATAATAGGATTTTATGTCCAATGGGTACCATAATATACACTTAACCATTCAAGAAAAAAAAAACTTTATTTCCAAGCACTTGTTAATTCTTATTATTGTGATGGATATAATACAAAATCTATTGTCCTTCCACTTGTTTTTTAAATGGAGAGGTGCCTGTCCGTGGTGGCTCAGTGGTTGAGCATCAACCTATGAACTAGGAGGTTAGTTTGATTCCCTATCAGAGCACATGCTTAGGTTGCAGAATTGATTCCCAGTGTGGGGCATGCAAGAGGCAGCCAATCAATGATACTCTCTCTCTACTTTCTCTCTCTCTCTCTTCCTGCCTCTCTGAGGTCTATAAACATCTATCTATATATAAAAGCCTAAGTGACCTTTCAACTGCTATGATGTGCACTGACCACCAGGGGGCAGATGCTCAATGCAGGCATGAAAACATGGAACAGAGTGATGAATCTCAGAGGGAAGGGGAGAGGAGGGAGGACAGGAAGAGATTAACCAAAGGTCTTATATGCATACTAGAGGCCCAGTGCACCCATTTGTGCACTGGTGGAGTCCCCTTGGGGTAGCCTGCGGGGATTGGGCTGAACACACGCACTGGGCCTCCGACATCCCCTGAGGGGTCCAAGATTGCAAGAGGGCACAGGCCAGGACTAGGAACCCCACTGGTGCACAAATCCGTGCACCAGGCCTCTATTAATATTAAAAAATTAAAAAGGAGAAGTGCTTTAAGTAGAGAAGATCTTAAGTTCTAATTTTATCTCTTTCGTATACTTACGAGCATGTAGGTTTCTCTACTATTTTCATCTAAAAAACTGACAACCCATTAACTCACAATGACTCTACTACATAGTTGAATATGCACTGCCTGATTCACATATAAAATCAAAAAATGTTAATTTCCTTCTAACCCAGGCAAAACCAATACCAATGGTACATATGGTTTATAATGCATATTTAGCATATTAATCACCATGGATTACTACGAATTAATACTCAAAAACATGAAGAGTCTTAAGTAGCCATTTATTTATTTATTTATTTATTTATTTATTGTCCTCACCCAAGGATATTTTTTCCATTGATTTTTTAGAGAGAGTGGAAGAGAGAGAAAGACAGAAACATGATGTGAGAAAAACACATCGATTGGTTGCCTCCTGCTCATGTCCTGACCAGGGTCCGGGCCAGGAAGGAGCCTGCAATCAAGATATGTGCCTTGACAGGAATGGAACCCAGGACCCTTTGGTATGCAGGCCAATGCTCTATCAATTGAGCTAAACCAGCTAGGGTTTAAATAGCATATATATATATACATACATATATGTATATATATATATATATACACATATATATATATGCACTTTTATTTATTTCAGAAAGTAAGGGAGAGAGAAATAGAAACATCAATGATGGGAGAGAATAATTGATTGGCTGCCTCCTGCAGGCCCCTACTGGAGAATGAGCCCGCAACCTGAGCATGTGCCCTGACCAGGAATCGAATTTGAGCTCCTGGTTTATAGATTCACTTTCAACCACTGAACTACACTGGTCGGGCTTAAGTAACTTTTATATATCCCTGTTATAGAATCAATGAAACAAATATGGCATTATCAGGTACCAGGCAGAAAAAGATCTATAGTTAGTTCTACTTTAATCTCCCTAAGCTTTTTAAACTTGGAGAAATTAGTAACAAATTGGGGCATCAGTTTCTTCATTTGTAAAATTAAAAAAGATTACATAATCCCTAATGGCCTTTTCCATTTTGCAAATTAAATAATTCTGTAATTAAATTGCTACCTCAAATCTATCAAGTACACTTGCTTCAGAAAGCCCAGCAGCATGTGCAGAAAAGATAAAATTATCCTAGACAAATTATCAAGTGTCTCTTTTTAAGGCACGGACAATTTAAAAAATAAGAGTTTATAAGATTCTGAAAATGCTTTATCCAGTAAAAATTTCAGGGTTACTGAGTTCCAGGGTTGATAAAAGCAACAAACCATTTGCTTATTAATATATGACAATTTTCAATGTACTTACCTATGGATCATAGTATGTGAATGCAAGTAGGCTAATCCCTGGAGAGCACCATGTGTAATTGCTGCTATTTCCATTTCTTGTAATGGCTTTTTGTGAACTTAAAGAATTTAAAAATAATTGTTATATAAAACATTTTAAAAATAATAAATATACATATCTGATATATAGAGAGCAATTTAAAAACACTTAACTTTTAGCAACAAGGGATTTGCCTCCCAAGATATACTACTAGTAATACAAGGTACCAATTGTGCCTTGCTGTTAAAGTAGAGGTTACAACCAACATTCCTCAAAGCTAACATTTAATGATTACTTGTTGACTAGAGGCATGGTGCCTGAAAATTCATGCATTGGAGCAGGGGTCCCCTAGCCCAGCTTGCTCCCTCTCACAGTGTGGGAGCCCTCAGGAGCAGGAGGTGACCCAGCGATCAGCGGAAAATGATGCCTCCATCACACCACTGTTGCTGCCACTGTTGGCAGCACCTCAGCCAGCCTTGCTTACCTGAGCCGTGGGCGGCCGGGCAATTGATGCCCGAGGCTTGCCTATACCTTGGGCCGGCCCTGGATGGCTGGGGGGCCGAGGGACTCTGGAGGCAGGCACACGTAACAGCTGGACCTGCCTGGGGGTGGGTCTGGCCATGCCGCACGCCGGCCACCCCAGTGGGGGCTGAGGGGACTGGGCGACGCCATATTGTGGCTGTGTGTGCCCCCATCTTTGAGGGTGTGGCAGTCAATTAGCATATTCCCTCCTTATTGGTTGTGGATGCCACAATCTGTGAGGGAGTGATGGCCAATTAGCATATTTCCTTTTTATTAGATTATTAGATAGGATAATAAAAACAGAAGTAACAAAAGAGAAGTTTTCCTTTTATTCTTAGATATTTTCATTCTGAATAGAGGAACAGATCAAGCTGAATGACAAAGAATGCAGAAAAATGCTAAATGAAGCAAAATGAGAGAAAAGTCACCTATTTTATACTATACTAGAGGCCCAATGCATGAAATTCATACAAGAGTAGGCCTTCCGGGGGAACACCAAGATGGCGGCATAAGCAAACACCTATTGTTCTGCCCCGCGCAACGATTTAAGAACTACAACATAACAGCAGAACAGACAAGCACCCAGAATCGCCAGAAAGCTGGCTGAATGTAAACTCCACTAATAGGAGCAAAGGTGGGACACAGACTCAGGACCGGCGGGAGTGCAGCCTTTCAGTCGGAAAGAGGTTAGGAGCCGCAGTGGTCACGCGCGTGCGGGCTGGGGCTGGAGCAGGGACCAGCCGGATTTCTCCCACGAGGAAGGGCGGAGGCGTCTCACTGCCCAGATTTCCCGAGCCGGGCGAGGTCCGAGATCTGGGGTACGAGAGGTCCCCCTGCACAGATTACCCAGAACTGGGCGAGGTCCGAGGTCCGGGGGATGCACCCTGGAAGCGGGGCACGGCGCGCAAACCCGCGACTTGCCCCCTGGAAACTTGTCTCCTGGTTCCGGAAACCATCTATTTTACAGCCCTGGGCTGGACTTTTGGTGTGCAGGCACATTTGGGGAGAGGCAGAGTTGTCTGGCAAGGGGAAGAGACTAGCGGCTTTCTCTTGGAGGAGTCTGCAGCCATCCCCATCCAACAGAGACCCGCGCGTGAGCGAGCGCCGCATAGGACCCAGCTGCCGCCACCACCGCCGCTGCGCGCAGCCCAGAGACTCCGCCCATCCAACCTGAACACAGTCTCCCTTCACAGCCAATTGGCCTGGAGGTCAAACCCTCCTAGGGCTAACAACAAAAACCTGGGTTTAAATTCAAAAACACTGAATACAACCCATAAAGGATTGCAGTAAGAGTACCCACCTCAGGTAACCGGGGAGACTGAGCCACTGTCCCTTTGAGGATATCTACCACATAAAGCAGCCACCATGCAGAGACATGGAAAGAAATCAGGTGTGAAAGAAATGGAGGAGAAAAGACGACAAGACATAGAGTTCAAAACCACGGTTATAAGGCTTTTCAAGAGGCTCCTACAAAAGGCCGATCAACTTAATGAGAATTACCAGGAAATAAACAAGACCAACCAGCAAATGAATGAGAATTACAAGGAGATGGATGATACTTACAAGGAAATGAATGAGACCCTCAGGGAAATGAACAAGACCTCTGAGGATACGAACCAGACCCCCACAGATAAAAAAAAGGACCAACTAGAAATCAAGCATACACAGACTGAAATAAAAAATATTACACAAAGTCCTAAAAGCAGTCCAGAGGGCCACAAGAACCAAGTCAAAGATTTGAAATACAAAGAGACCAAAATCCACTCAGCTGAAAAGCAAGAAACAAAAAGAATCAGATAATTGAAGATAGCGTAAGGGGCCTCTGGGACAACCTCAAGCAAGCCAACATCCGAATTATTGGGGTGCCAGAAAAAGAGAGAGAGCAAGTTAATGAAAACCTACTTGAAGAAATAGTGACTGAAAACTTTCCCCACCTGGTGAAAGAAACTGACTTAAAAGCCCAAGAAGTACACAGAACCCCAAAATATAGGAATCTAAAGAGGACCACACCAAGACATATCATAATTAAAATGCCAAGAGCAAAAGATAAAGAGAGAATATTAAAAGCAGCAAGAGAAAAACAGTTGGTTACCTACGGGGAGCACCCATACGATTGTCAGCGGATTTCTCAACAGAAACGATGCAGGCCAGACGCGAGTGGCAAGAAATATTCAAAATAATGAAGAGCAAGAATCTACAACCAAGATTACTCTATCCAGCAAAGCTATCATTCAGAATCGAGGATCAGATAAAGTGCTTCGCAGATAAGAAAAAGCTAAAGGAGTTCATCACCACCAAACCAGTATTATATGAAATGCTGAAAGATATTCTTTAAGAAGAGGAAGAAGAAAAAGGTAAAAATATAAATTATGAACAACAAATACACATCTATCAACAAATGAACATAAAAATCAAGTGAACTGATAGGCTGATGAACAAGATAAACTGGTGACTGTAACAGAAACATGGACATAGAGAGGGAATGGACTGACAATTCTTGGGGAGAAAAGTGTTGTTGGAAGTACAGCAAGAGATTGGACAAAAATCTTGCAACAATGGGAGAGGACATTGGGGAGGGGGAGGTGAGGGCGGAGGGTGGGATAGGTACAGGGGGGAGGGAAGATATAGGGGGATAAAAAAGGGGAAACAATGTAATTAATAAACTGAACAATAAAAAAAATGCTTTGAAAAAAAAAAAAAAAGAGTAGGCCTTCCTTCCCCTGGCTGCCAGCACCAGCTTCCCTTGCAGCCCCAGCTTCATCTGAAAGGATGCCCAGAAGGATGTTTGGTCTAATTAGCATATTATGCTTTTATTATTATAGATAACATTAAATGAGGATGATATATACCATCCTGAGATTCTAGAAAAGGTTAAGATTTTCACTGTTTTGAAAAGTTTTTATGGTATTTAAGAAGGCTCTTACTGAATTCTTATTTTATTTTGCTAATACTTTTTTTCCCTTAGTATTTAAAAGAAACCTACCTTCCAGTAAATCTGAAGCAGATCCTAAACAATATTCCATTACAAGCTATATGGGGAGAAAAATGATAAAAGCATTAAAATATATTATTAAAAAGATTCTATTTGAGATAAAATAAATTCACTAAGGAGATCAAGAAGATAGTTTGAAATAAAACAAACTAGTTTTTATTTACCTTAAAATATATTTATGCAGTTAGCAACTTATTAAATGTATTTATAAGGATAAGTCAATGACAAGATGTATATTTCATGCATAATTACCAACTAAAATTATAAAACAAGATACATATTCTATTACTATTAACCTAGAGTAGTAATAATGATTGTTAGTAAATAGAAAACTATCCTCTGGGACTATATGTACAAAGCTTAGGTCACAGTTTATTTTTAAACTTTTTAAGAATGTATGTTTTTACCAATTTTAGAGAGAGAGGAAGGGAGATATAGAAACATCAATGATAAAAGATGTTCAGCTGGCCTTCTGCACACGCCCTCACTGGGTATTGAGCCCACATCCCGGATATGTGCCTGGACATGACTGGGAATCAAATCAATAACCTCCTGGCTGATGGGTCAGTGTTCAACTATTGGGCCACACCGGCCAGATTTAGGGTTACAGTTTAAAATTTTCATTTAAAGCAAACACAGAGCACCTCCTAATGTGCCAGGTATTTTATATATATTAATTTAATCCTTACAACCACTTTATGAGGTAGGCCTTATTATTTCCATGTTTTACAGATGGAAAGATTTGAGAGACAGAGAAGTAACCAGCCCAATGTCACTACTTTTTCTTTAACAACAGTCTCAAGTTTAGGAATACTACCACAGCCACGACAGAAATAAAACTGGATAAAAATGCAGCAAACATTACAAATCTAAGTCTAACTTCAACCCACTAGAATGACAATAGCTTTGGCTTATTAATTATTCAAAATAAAGGACCATTCCTGTTTAATGAAAATTTAGCCCTTTTCTTAAAAGATAGTTATTATGCCTATACCATTAGGGGATTACTACATTATCACCTCACTGGTAAAATTAATCTCTATTTCACGTAATAAAGTTACTCAATTCTCTATCTTTAGTATTACTCACCCAAGTAATCACAATTAATTCAAATTTCACCAGGATTCACCAAGACTTCACCAAGTACTTTGTGGTTAAACAGGTTATAATATATCATGTCAAAAAGATATAACTTTCACCCTTTAGTAATAGAATTGTTTCTACAATGTTTGAGAAACCATTTAGTAGTTTGACAAACTACTAAGAAAATTTCAGAGAACATTTTACAATACATATAAAGGCCAGCTAAATCTATAATGAACTTGCAAAAGTTCTTATTGCCTAGGGCAGTGGTCAGCAAACTCATATATCAACAGTACAACAACTGAAATTTCTTTTGAGAGCCAAATTTTTTAAACTTAAACTTCTTCTAACGCCACTTCTTCAAAATAGACTCACCCAGGCCGTGAAGTTTTGTGGAAGAGCCACACTCAAGGGGCCAAAGAGACACATGTGGCTCGCAAGCCACAGTTTGCCGACCACTGGCCTAGGGAAAGGAGTTCTAGGAAAAGCTACTCTTCCTTACTTAGTATGAAATAACATTTCAAGGTGTTTTTGCAAGCTTCACAGGACAATTTTGAGACATTCTTTAATTTTTTTTGGTTAATCATCACTGGAAGATACGTTTTTCCATTGATTTTTAGAGAGAGTAGAAGGGAGAGAGGGAAGGAGCTTGGGAAAGAAACACTGAGTGAGAGAGACACATCGATTGGTTGCCTCCGTTACAGGACAGGGTATGCTGCCCTTGACCAGTAATGGAATCCAAGACCCTTAGGTATGCGGGCTGAGGTTCTAACCACTAAACGCACACCAGCGAGAGCAAGACATTCTTAATTTAATTAATTATATGCCCAAACCAAATAAAATTAAGGCAAGGGGAGAGCAGATACCTACCCATGCTGTGTGCTCACGTAAATAGCAGCCTTTATATTCTATACTGTTGGGATGTTTTATTCTTTGTAGAAACTTGACTTCTTTAATAATATCCTGCCATTTCTATGGGGAGAAAAAAGGGAATAAAGGAAAGAATTAAGAACAGCTGTTTTTCCTTAGAAATGTATATAAGAAAAAAGGAATTACTAGATTAAGGGTTAATGAGAGCATACAGTTTTGCCTTATTTGTAATATTTAAATTAAATGTCAAAATAATGTATTAAAGAGGAATTATTTTCAGTTTATAATCAATTACATAATTTATAAAATTATTTCATTCAAGGTAGGACAAATGTTTGATAAAAAATGAGTCTTACTAATATTTTACAACCATACACCACACATTGGTGAAAACGATGTACCATAATTAGTTATTTTTCACCAAAATTCAACTTCCCTTTTCTTATCTGTAGCTTTGCAGACATAGTCTACATACCATAAAGTTCACCTATCATGTTTCTGACTTATATCTTCTACCAAATGTTAAGACATTGTTTGTTTTTTAAACTCAAATGAAGTTATTACTCTGAGACAAATTCACAAATGCACATTACTTTCTAAAATGCTAGTGAACATTTAGTAGTTACATAGAAAAGTTCACAGAAAAAAACAAACAGTATGAAAACATCTTCCTACATATTTTACTAAGAGCTTTCTTCATTAACACCTTCCAGGCAATACAGATAAACCATTGACCATAACAATATACTTCGACCATATTCTAAACAAAATAACTCTTAAGAAGCAATCAGGGAACTCTAAAGACCCAACTAGGTTCTTTGGTCTACAGACCTAGTAAGTGTAGGATTGGGAAGCAGGAATCTATTTTTTGTTCTTGTTTTAATTTTTTAAAGCTTTACCCCCAACTTGGATCATATTTCTAAAGTCAGAGAAACGAGCATAACAGAAAACTTTAAGAAACATTTTGTACTGGAATTTAAGATCATATATTTCCTATGTTATTTAACAAGTCCTCAACAAAATACAGCAAAATAGCTGCACAATATTTTAAGATATAAGATGCAAAATTCAGAAAGAGTTTCATGGGCTTCAACTTTAAAATTTGACTGCTCTGGGAGACAAACTCTCAAAACAAAACACCTGTATTCTTCAATGTTAAAAAAAAAAAAACCTTTTATAAAGGACACTAATATTGGACAGAAAAAAAATGTCCTAAATGAAACTTTTTGTTCTAGATGTGCCTAATCAGATGCCAACATAGCACAAGTCTTCCTGTGAAAGCTAGTTCTAAAGTCAGAGTTAACTTGTAAGAAATAGAAGTGTTTTTTGGGGGGGAGTTTTAGGAATTTTTAGGAATCAAAATGATGAAACAACGAAATAATCATGATACTGTCATTGTACCCAAAGTATGATTACAAAAACAAGATTTAACATAAAATGATGAGATTCAGAAAAGGTATAAAACCAAAATCATTAAAAATTATAAAGACTGATTCAGATATTCTACCTCTGAGCACATACCCAAAAGTATTGAAAAGCAGAAACTCAAAGAAATATTTGCACACCCATGTTCATAGTAGCATCATTCACAATAACCAAGGGATAAAGGAATCTGTGTCCATCAACGATGAATGGATAAACAAAATGTGGTGTTTTATATATATATATATATACACACACACACCACAGGAATATTATTTAGCTTTAAACAGGGAGGAAATTCTGACATACACTACAACATGGACAAGCTTTGAGGGCATTATGTTAAAAAAAAAAGGATATGATTCACTTATATGAGTTAACCTAAATTAGTCAAATTCATATAAATACTAGAATGGTGATTTCCAAGCACTGGAGGAGGGGGAAACAGGAGTTATTATGTAATAAGTACAGAGCATCAATTTTGCAAGATGAAATAAAAAGATTTCTGGAGATAAATGGTAGTGGTATTTAGACAGCAATATGAATATCCTTAATGCCATTGAACACTTAATGGCTTACCGGTAAATTTTGTGTATTTTGTAAATTTTTAAATTAAAGATTGACACATGCTACATTTTATAAATTTATGCAATTAAATAGAATAAATATAAAGTCAAAAGAACCAATCAGAATATTAGTGAACTAACGTGTACTCAATATGACATCAGTAATTTTATATTTCAGTTTTTCGGATTATTACACACCACCTGTTTTATAAACTACATCTATACTTCCTGTTAAAATTTGTTTAGAGCTGCAGTTAATCTCTAAACCATTAAAATATTGTATCCAATATATTTACTGTGAAATACATCTTATTCTAGTTTACTATTTTAGGAACTGATAATCCCTCTATGACAAAGATGGAATAATATATTAAGTAACAGTTTAAAAAATTGAAAGCAGGGGCCACAAGTTGGGAGGCTCTTGGGATGCCAGTAACGCTATTTATGGTTCTAGGTCCGAGTTAAATGGGTACATTCAGTGTATGAAAGAAAATTCACTGAGACATACATTTAGTATCTGTACTTTTCTTTATGTATGTTATTCTTTTTGGAAGAAATGGCCACCTACTCGCAATTAAAAATAGTATGCCTTTCTCCAACATACCAGCACAAGTGCTTACCTCAGTAGACTGCTTTCCACTATAAGACATTTTTTTGATAGCCACCACTTCATTGGTACGCACGTCTCGTGCCTAGGAAAACAAAGAACCATTGTACATTAACAGACTAAATCTGGGCAATCATTTTTCTGAGAATAAGAGCATTTATAAACTATCATGTCAAAAAGGACATAAATATTGTTTGTTAAAGAACATTAAAAATAACTGTAACAAAAATGTATCAAATTAGCTGATACTTTAGAAAGAAAAAAAAGCAGGTTTATCTTTGAGTAATCTAGTTAAGAGGAAAAATATAGAAATGTGAATAGAACTATAAACAAAGAGACAAAACAAGACTATTATATGCAAGTCTATACTAATAAATTTTGAAACTGAATGAAATGCACAATTTTCTAGTTAAGAATAAATTATCAAAACTGATCTAAAGAAAATGCAAGCAAAACAAACAATAGTGGCAGACTAAAAGAATACCAATGAATTATAGTTAAAATAGTTTTGAGTGGAAAACAGTTTTACCAGGGAAACTTTCCGGGACATAAGCAGGTGAGAAAGGGGAGAGGAACGCTATGCTATTAATTTTAAGAAGCCAGTATAATCCAATAACTAAAACTTAATAAACAGCACAAAATAGAAAGTTGGGTACCAATTTCATTTTTAAATATAGACAAAAATTCTAAGTAAAACTTTAAAGCCAAATATTACAGGACAATAAAAGAAACTTTCATTTGGGTAAAATCCTATATAATAAAACCTTAATATGCAAATTGACCAGACAGCTGGTTGAACGACCACCTATGACTGACGTGCACTGACTACCATCAGGGGCCAGATGCTCAATGCAGGAGCTGTCCCCTGGTGGTCAGTGTGCTCCCCCACAGGTGGAGTGCCGCTCAGCCAGAAGCCAGGTTCATAGCTGGTGAGCACAGTGGTGGTGGTGGGAGCCTCTCCCGCCTCCGCTGAAGGCGGGTGATAAGAAGCAAGGGGTCCCAGACTGTGAGAGGGATGTCTGACTGCTGGCTTAGGCCCAATCCCCACCATAGAAATTACATTTCTGTGATTATAGTATACTAGAGGCCTGGTGCACGAAATTTGTGCACCGAGGAATGGGGGGGGGGGGGGTCCCTTAGCACGGCCTGTGACCTCTTGCAGTCCAGACACACTCAGGGATGTCTGACTAATGGCTCCCATGGGGAGCTGGCCTAAGCTGGCAATCAGACATACTTAGCGCTGATGTAGAGGTGGGAGAGGCTCCCGCCACCACTGCTGCGCTTGCCAGCCATGAGCCTGGCTCAGGGCTCCTGTGGGCATGTACTGACCACAAAGAGGCAGCTCCTGCATTGAGCATCTGCCCCCTGGTGGTCAGTGTGCATCACAGCGACCAGTCATTCTGCCGTTTGGCCTATTTGCATATTAGTCTTTTATTATGTAGGATACTAAATAGAGTTGATAGAAAAAAAAGACACTCTGTTAAAGTGGATACTGGGAACAATTACCAACATTATAATTTCAATGACAAGTGTAGTAGTTAATGGAAACTTGCACCACTTATTATAAAGGATGAAGGGGGTTTATCCATCTAAGTCCTGCTTGAATATCAATTTATTTTTCCAAAATGTTATCTGGTTATCTATCTGTAAGACCCTTCATTTTATTTTTTTAAAAGTTCTTTATTAATCATTTCATATAAAATTTGCACAATCACTACAGATAAAATTCCTAAATAATCTTTACTGCTTCTGTTGTCCAATCTCCAGCTCACTTTTCACTAGCACCAACATTGGCCTTTGCAGTCCCACTGACTCTTCATTCTGTTCTTGCACTCCTGTCTATTTTCTTTTTTATTTTAAATACAGTTTTATTGATTTTTTACAGAGAAGAAGGGAGAGGGATAGACAGTCAGAAACATTGATGAGAGAGAAACATCGAGCAGCTGCCTCTTGCACACCCCCTACTGGGGATGTGCTCGCAACCAAGGTACATGCCCTTGAACGGAATCAAACCCGGGACCTTTCAGTCTGCAGGTCAACACTCTATCCACTTGGCCAAATCAGTTTCGGCTGTCTATTTTCTTGAGGTTGTCTTCTCACACAGGTCATGTCTTGCAAGCATCTATGTTTGGGTTCATTTTTATTTGCATAATGCAAGGAATCTTAAATCATGCCAAAGTCAGTAGTTTTGGCACCCAAAACGGGTTATGAATCCAAACACAAAAATGACATCTGGTGTGGTCTTATACATTTTGGCTAGTTTTTCACAAATTTCTGTCGAAGGTACTGTAGCCTTCCCAGGGTAAAGGACATCAGTGACCATTTGTTTCCGTTGAAGCAGTCTGTTGGTCATGAACTTCCTAGGCCAGATAGTTACTGAGTTGTTCATGATGGTGGCCAATCTCCAAGCAGCCAGAGAGAAAAACAGGCTGCTTAATTGTAATCAAAAGTTTTAAATAGTTATATTCTTTCTTTTATAATAGCTTTATTGAAATATAATTTATATACCACAAAATTATCCAGTTTAATGTATACAATTTAGTAGCTTTCAGTATATTCAGATATATACAACCATCACTACAGTCAATTTTAGAACTTACATAGCCTCAAAAAGAAACCCCAACAATCCTATATAATAAAAAATTAATATGCAAATTAACCCTCATGCCCTCATAAGATGGCTGCCTGCGACCAGGCCGGCAGTGGGGTCAGGGGGGTTAGTGAGGGACGACCAAATGACTGAACAGCAGGCCGTGAGGGGCGACCAGGCTGGCGGGGGCAGCAGTTTGGGGCGACCAGGCCAGTAGGGGGTCAGTTGGGGTGACCAGGCTGGCAGAGGAAGCAGTTGGGGGCGATTAGACCTGCGGGGGGAGGGGTGCAGTGAGAGGCAACTATGCCAGTGGGGGGGGGGGCAGTTGGGGGCAACAAGGCTGGCAAGGAGACATTTGGGGGAGAGCAGGCTGGCAGGGAGGGGTGCAATTAGGGGTGACCAGGCCAGCAGGGGAGGCAGTTGGGATCAATTAGGCTGGCAGGGGGGGGCAGTGAGGGGCAACTAGGCCAGCGGGGGCTGGGGGGCAGTTGGGAGCAACCAGGACAGCAGGGGGAGCACTTAGGGGTGAAACGCAGGCAGGCAGGTAAACGATTAGGAGCCAGCAGTCCAGGATTGTGAGAGGGATGTCCGACTGCCTCCCCCCGCCCCCACTCCACCCCAGGCATTTAGATCCCTACTGTCAGTGTCCATGGATTATGCATATATGCATACAAGGTCTTTGGTTGATTACTTCCCACCCACCCTCCCTCTGAGATTCCACACTCTGATCCATGCTTCCATGTTTCTGGATCTATTCTTGTTCATCAATTTATTTTGTTACTTAGATTCCACATGAGTGCAATCATGTGATATTTGTCTTTTCTGTCTGACTAATTTCACTTAGCATGATATATTCCAGGTCCCTCCATGCTGTCTCAAAGGTACAAGATTCTTTTTTTTACTGCATAGCATTCCATGGTATAAACATACCACAGCTTTTTTATCCCCTCATCTCCTGATGGGCACTTGGGCTATTCTGAGATCTTAGCTATTGTAAATTGTGCTGCTATGAACATAGGGCTGCATATATTCTTTCTGATTGTTTTTTTAGGTTTCTTAGGATATATTTCTAGGAGTGGGATCACTGGGTCAAATGGCAGTTCCATATTTAATTTTTTGAAGAAATTCCATACTCTTTTCCATAATGTTTGCACCAGTCTCCATTCCCACCAGCAGTGTACTAGGGTTCCTTTTTCTCCACATCCTTGCCAGCACTTGTCATTTGTTAATTTGTTGATGATGGTAGTCATTCTGACAGGTGTACGGTGATACTTCATTATTGTTTTAATTTGTATCTCTGATGACCAGTGACTTTGAGCACACTTCCTATCTAATAAAAGAGTAATATGCAAATAGACCGTACCTCTGATCAAGCCATGCCCACAAGCCACACCCACCAGCCAATCAGGAGCTGGGGTGGAGCCAGCCAGCAAGAGCATGGCATGGGCCAGGGGGGTGGAGTTGAGGAGGCCAGCATGTGCTGGCCGGGGCGAAGGCCTGACCCAGGAGGGCGGGGCTTAGGCGGCGAGGGCTGTGGGGGGTGGAGCCAAGGTGGCCAGGGCCGTGGGGGAGGGGCCAAGCATCCAGGGCTGGGGGGGACGGGGGGGGAAGCTGAGGTGGCCGGGACCAAGCGGGTGACCAGGGACAGGGGCGGAGCCAAGGCAGCCAGGGCTGTGCGCTGGCAGGAGCAAAGGCCAGCCAGGGCTGGGGTGTGCAGGGCTGAGGCAGCCAGCACAAGCTGGCCAGGGAGAAGGCCTGGGCCGGGGGTGACAGGGCTGGGGCAGAGCCAGCCATTGGCCCCATTGCAGGGAAATGGTTGGGTGCCCAAGGCCTAAAGCCTCAGCTAGAGGGTTTAGGCCTTGTGCAGGCTAGGGGTGAGTGGTCAGTAGGACATCCCCAGAGGGCTCCCAGTATGTGTGAGGGTGCAGGTTGGGCAGAGAGAACACCGCCCCCCAGTGCACGAATTTCGTGCACCGAACCCCTAGTATCTAATAAGAGTAATATGCAAATTAACCACCACTCCGTTACACCTACATGCCATGCCAAAAAGCCACATCCACCAGCCAATCAGGAGCGAGTATTCAAATTAACCCAACCAATATGGCTACAGCCATGGAGAGAGCAGGAGGGAGGCTTGGGTTTCCCCAGCGATGGAGGAAGCCAAGCTTTCCACACACCCTGACCAGCCCAGGCCTCCACTCCAGGCTACAAAGTTTCAATTATAGAAGATAAATAAATCCCAACAAAAATGGTAGCAGCCATGGAACTGAGAGAGCTGGAGGCTAGGGTTGCCCCCGGCAATGGAGGAAGCCAAACTTCTGCAGCCCTGGCCTGTCTTGGCCTCCTATTAAGGCTACAAAGTTTCAAATACAGAAAATAAATAAATCCCAACAGAAATGGCTGCCACCTCGGAGCGAGGAGGAGGCTTGGCTCCGCTCCAGTCTACAAAGTTCCAAATGTAGAAGATAAAGGGGCCTCCGCTTGGGTCATTGAGGGGCATGGACAGCCAGCAAACCACCACAGGCCCCTCGCCCAGGCCGTACTACACCCCAAAGAATCCCCACCCTGATCCAGGACACCCTTCAGGGTAAACCAGCTGGCCTGAACCAAGCCTCTATCCTATCTAATAAAAGAGTAATACGCAGATTGACCATCACTCCAACACACAAGATGGCTGCCCCCATGTGGACACAAGATGGCAACCACAAGATGGCCAGCTGGGGAGGGCAGTTGAGAGGGACCAGACCTGCAAGGGAGGGCAGTTGGGGGTGATCAGGCCAGCAGGGGAGGGCAGTTTGGAGGGACAAGGCTTGCAAGGGAGGGCAGTTGGGGGCAATCAAGCCTGCAGGGGAGAGGAGTTGGGGGGGGACCAGGCCAGCAGGGGAGGACAGTTAGGGGCAAACAGGCTGGCAGGGGAGCAGTTAGGCATCAATCAGGCTGGCAGGGGAATAGTTAGGGTGTGATCAGGCTGGTAGGCAAAAGTGGCTAGGGGCAATCAGGAAGGTAGGCAGGCAAGCAGTTGGGAGCCAGCAGTCCTGGATTGTGAGAAGGAGCCCATATTTGAGAGGGTGCAGGCTGGGCTGAAGAACACCCCCCATGCATGAATTTCGTGCACCGGGCCTCTAGTCTATATATATAAAAACCTAAGTGACTACTGTAACTGAATAACCAGTCGACCAGGCACTATGATGCACACTGACCACAAGGGGGCAGACACTCAACACAAGAGCTGCCCCCTGGTGATCAGTGCTCTCTCACAGCCAACGTCTCCCGGTCCCTCCCTTGAGCCACAAATCTCCCATGGTTCCTCCCTCGATCCCTCAGGCCCTATCTGGCAGCTGGCTGGCAGGCTCTGGGGAGCCTGGTCCCAATTGGGACTGGGCAAGACAGCCCCAATAGGCCCTGATCACCATCCAGGCCAAGGAATCTCACCCATGCATGTATTTTGTGCCCCGGGCCTCTAGTCCTATATAATAAAAGGTAATATGCAAATTGTCCCCTTGACCAGGAGCTCAACCAGGAGTTCAACCAGGGGGTGGAGCTGGCGACCAACCACCCACGAACCCTCCCCGCAACCAGCCCAGCATGATCAACCCAGATTGGGATGGGCCACCTGCACCTGAATTCGTGCACCAGGCCTCTAGTCTATCCTATATAATAAAAGGCTAATATGCAAATAGACCTAACAGCAGAATGACTAGTCACTATGACACGCATGGATCACCAGGGGGCAAGCGCTCAATGCAGGAGCTATCCCCGGGTAGTCAGTGCACTAACACAGGGGGAGCGCCATTCAACCAGAAACCAGGCTCACAGCTGTTGAGTGCAGCAGCGATGCCGGAGCCTCTCCCACTTACTCAGCAGTGCTAAGGATGTCCAAATGGCAGCGTAGGCCTATCAAGGAGTGAGCCTAAGCAAGCTGTCAGTCAGACATCCCCTAAGGACTCCCATACTGAGAGGGCACAGGCTGGGCTGAGGGAACCCCCCACACAAGATGGCCACCAGAAGATGTCCAGCAGGGGATGGCAGTTGAGAGGGCCAGGCCTGCAAGGGAAGGCAGTTGTGGGCAATCAAGCCTGCCATGCAAGGGAGTGACCAAGCTGGCAGAGGAAATTTGGGGGTGAGCGGGCCTATAGGAAAGGACAATTGCAGGGGACCCAGGCCTGCAGAGGAGGGCAGTTAGGGGCAAACAGGCTGGCAGAGGAGCAATTAGGCATCAATCAGGCTGGCAGGGGAGTGGATAGGGGATGATCGGGCTGGCAGGCAGAAGCGGTTAGAGACAATCAGGAAAGCAGGCAGGCAAGCAGTTGGGAGCCAGCAGTCCTGGGTCCCAGACTGGAGAGGGTGCAGACTGGGCTGAGGGACAGTCTCCCCCCGCTCCCCCCCCCCCCCATAGCCCTGTGCACGAATTTCATGCACCAGATCTCTAGTGTTGAATAAGAGTGGTGAAAGCAAGACATCTCTGTCTTGTTCCTATTCTTGGGGAAAATGGTTTTAGTTTTTGCCAACTGAGTATGAGGTTCATTCAATTATAGGTTTGTTATATATTGGCCTTTATCAAGTTGCGATATGGTCCCTCTATTCCCACTTCGCAGAGAGTTTTTATCAAAAGTTGGTTTACATAAAAAATCTGAGTAAAGTTTAGTCAATAGTATAGTACCTGTTTTCATAAATGTACTATGGTTATGTAACATGTTAACATTCAGAGACCTAGGTGGAAGTTATAGGGGAAAACTCTATTATTGCAAAGCCTAAAATTATTTCTAAATAGTAAGTTAAATTTAAAACTGACTATAATTTATTAAAATTCAAAGTTCTTAGTAGTAATTAAGATTAAATGATCAAATTAAAATGAGATATGGACTTAATGTTTTCCAACAAATATATTTTTTCCCTCCCTCACTTATGTGCTTACTTACCATGTTTTATTAGTCTCCTCTAATCTAGAACAATTCCTCAATCTTTCTTTGTCTCTCATTACACTGGCAGAACATACTGTGGTATTTTATAAAACGTTACTAAATTTGTGCTTCTCTCACTTTTCTTGAAGATTAGATTCTGATTTTTCATCCCTAGCCAAAATACTACAAAAGTGATAGTATATCCTCTTCAGGTTATCACAGCCAGAGGTATACAAGGTCTGTTTGTTCTCATTAGTGTTACTAATTTTCATCACCACTCAAGGTGTTTTCTGGGTTTTTTTTCCCCCCAATGTACATAGTTATAGTTACTGCTCCTACCTTGTATCTAAGAAGCCATCTGTGGAAAGATACTTTTAGATGTAAATATCCTGCTCATCAAACTTTCCCCCTAAATTTGGCAACCAATGAAAAGTTGAGCCCAAAACAATCTTCACTATAATGATTACAAAATGGTATTTGCCAATTCTGCCATTCCCTTCACATTTATCAGTCAGCATTCTGCTATAAGGGAAAAAAAACCTTTTCATCCAACCATCCCTCATCTATCATGGAAATTATGGATTCCTGTTTTCTTTGATGGGTTATAATCCATTACACTCTTGAGACTGATGCTCAGATTGTTCCAGATTTGGATAGTGAGGGGAGCCCCTTCAAACTGGTTCTGGTATCTATTTGTCAGACCCCTTCTTTTTTTGTTTTAAGTACATTTAAACTTTCTGTCACAAGATGTTCTAAGGTTTATCTTTTGTTCCCTGCCCCAACAAGAGAATGAGCCGTTCCTCCAAGGAGCTCTTATTCCTTTTAGTGAAAAATTCAAGACCTGAGTGCTAAGTTGGGTGTCACTGTAACTACAATCTTGCAGCAGATAGTTCATTAATTAGTTTTTAGTTCCTTTAATTCCTAAACAATTCTTATCCAAACCCATAATGTTCTTACTTACCCTTCCCTGATTCCATATTTCTATCAGTGGGTTTAGGCTATAACAATTATTTCCCTTAGTGCTGCTACATTTAAGAAAAGGAATTCCTATTATTATTTTTTGAAATATACTTTTTGTTGATTTCAGAGAGAGGGAGAGGAAAAGGGAGATAGGGATAAAAACATCAATGATGAGAGAGAAAGTATCATTGATTGGCTGCCTCCTGCATACCCTACACTAGGGATCTAGCCTGCAACCTTGGCTTGTGCCCTGACCAGGAATCGAACCATGATGCTCAAACACTGAGTCATGCTGGCTGGGCTCTATTCTTGTTATATATGTACTTGAGGCCTGGTGCACAAAATTTGTGCACTGGGGGAAGGGGAACGGGTGTCCCTCACCCTAGCCTGTACCCTCTCCAACCTGGGACATCCCTCTCACAATCCAGATCCACTCACAATCTGGGACGGTGGCTCCCAACTGCTCGCCTGCCTGTCTGCCTGATTGCCCCTAACTGTTTCTGCCTGCCAGCCTAATCACCCCCTAATCACACCCCTTCCAGCCTGATCGATGCCTATCTACTCCCCTGCTGGCCTGACTGCCCCCAACTGCCCTCCCAAGCCAACCCGCTTGTCCCCAACTGGCCTCCCCTGACAACCCGGTCACCCCCAACTGCTCTCCCCTGCTGACCTGATTGCCCCCAACTGCCCTCCCCTGCTGGCCAGGTCAACCCTAACTGCTTTCTCTTGCTGGCCATCTTATGGTGGCCATCTTGTGACATGGGGATGGCCATCTTGTGTGAGGGTGTGACAGTCAATTTGCACATTACCTCTTTATTATATAAGAAGATATTTGTGTATGAGAGAGAGAGAAACTCCTACTGATACTTCCAATTCCAATCCAATATCACAGGGTTATTTCCAGCCTTCCCCCTTTCCTAATTTACAAATAAGGAATTTGCTTCTTTCTTAGACAGTAAGAAAATGGATTTTCACTATCTACAATACATTAACATATTTATTCAAATCCACTATATACAGTAGTTTCACAACTGCCATACTACTATATCCCTATGAAAAACAAAATAACTAGAGTTCCTTTCATCTTTAGTCTTCAGCCAAAATAGTGTCCAAAATAACTTAAGGTTATTTTCCTTCCACCCCCTTCTGTGTATTTATTCTATATAATAAAAGAGAAACACGCAAATTTGACCATACCTTCGCTCCTGATTGGCTATGCTACTAGCCAATCAGGAGTGGGGGCAGGGCCAAGTGACACAAATGCCAGGCCCCAGGGGTGGAGATGAAATGGCAGTGGTGGCGAGCGCCCAGCCCCCGGATGCTGTGAGGGGAAGCGGTAACGGCAGCAGCAGCAGCAGCAGCAGCGGTGGTGGCAGTAGCAGGGAGCGCCTGGCCCCCAGGTGCTGTGAGCAGAAGTGGTGGCGAGCGCCCAGCCCATGGGGCCGGGTGGTCCCAGGCAGCCGAGGCTGAGCTAAGCAGGGCGATGGCTGGGTGCCCAAGGCCTAAAGCCTTACCAGAGGCTTTAGGCCTTGGGCAGGCTGGGGGGTGAGCCATCAGTTGACATCTCCTGAGGGCTCCCAGTATGTGAGAGGGGGCAGGTTGGGTTGAGGGACTACCCACCCCCAGTGCACAAATTTCGTGCACCAAGGCCCTAGTGTTAGCTTCATTTGTTTCAGTCTGTATTCCATTTGGGTTTCCTTATGTAATAGCTTTTATTTTCGAATGAAAATTAATGAACTTCAATAAAATTCATTCTGTGGTGTATACATAGAAATAGATCACATTTTTTTCTGGCAATTATTAATAAAATTATCATAAATATTCAGGTATAGGATTTTGAGTGAACTTGAGTTTTAATTTCGCTTGGATTAATTCTAAGAGTGGGAATACTCGGTCATATAATCCTCTCTAATAAAAGAGTAATATGCAAGTTGATTGTACCTCTGATCAAGCCATGCCCACAGCCATGCCCACCAGCCAATCAGGAGCTAATTATGCAAATAAACCCCAACCAAGATGGCTGCAGCCACGGAGAGCAGGAGGGAGGCTTGGGTTTCCCCGGCAATGGAGGAAGCCAAGCTTTCTGCCTGCTGTTGTCGGCCTAGGCCTCCACTCAATGCTACAAAGTTTCAATTATAGGAGATACATAATCCCAACAGAAATTGCAGCAGCCACAAGAGAGAAGAGGCTAGGGTTGCCAGGGTGATGGAGGAAGTCAAACTTCTGCAGCCCTAGGCTAGGCCTCCACTCTAGGCTACAAAGTTTCAAACAGAAATGGCTGTCACAACAGAGCAAGCAGAAGGCTTGGCTCCACTCCAGGCTACAAAGTTTCAATTGTAGAAGATAAATAAACCCACTTGAGCAGCTGGGGGGTGTGGCCGACCTGCAAACCACCATAGGCCCCTCGCACAGGCCACCTCACACCCCAAGAAAACCCCTACCCTGATCCAGGACACCCTTTAGGGCAAACCAGCCAGTTCTCATCCATGCACTAGGCCTCTATCCTATCTAATAAAAGAATAATACTTAGATTGACCATCACTCCCAACACACAAGATGGCTGCCCCCATGTGGTCAAAGATCCTGCCCTGATGTGGACACAAGATGGGCAACACAAAATGGCCAGCAGGGGAGGACAGTGGGAGGTTCCAGGCCTGCAAAGGGATGGCAGTTGGGGACGATCAAGCCTGCTGGGGAGGGCAATTAGGGGTGACCAGGCTGGCAGAGGAAGGAAGTTGGGGTCAACGGACCTACAGGCAAGGGCAGTTGGGAGGAACCAAGCCTGCAGGGGAGGGCAGTTAGGGGTGACCAGGCTGGCAGAGGAGGGAAGATGGGGGTAAACAGGCTGGCAGGGGAGCAGTTAGACATCAATTAGGCTGGCAGGGTAGTGGTTAGGGGGTGATCAGGCTGGCAGGCAGAAGCAGTTAAGGGTAATCAGGGAGGCAGGCAGGTGAGCAGTTTGGAGCTAGCGGTTCTAGATTGTGAGAAGGATGTCCAACTGCCCATTTAGGCCAGATCCAGGTAGGATCAGGCCTAAACAGGCAGTCAGACATCCCTCGAGGGGTCCCAGATTAGAGAGGGTGCAGGCTGGGCTGAGGGACACTCCCCTCACCGCCTCCCTCCCCCGTGCACGAATTTCGTGCACTGGGACCTCTAGAAATTATATATTAAACATTATTTAAAAACTGTCAAACTGTTTTCCACAGTGGCAAGACCATTTTGCATTCCCACCAGTAATAATTATTTGCAATTGCTCCACATACTCCCTAGTACTAGATACTGCCTGTGCATATTTCTTTCTTCTTATCTTTATCTTTAAGCCATTCTAATAGGTGTCCAGTGATATCTCATTGTGGTATTCATTTCTATTTCCCTAAGGACAAATGATGTTCACCATCATATATTTTGTCCAACCACATTATTATTGTTGTTGTTGTTATTATTATTTTGGTGATGTGTCTGCTTAGACCTTTTGCTTAATTTTTGTTGGATTATTTTGTTATCATTGAGTTTAGAAAGCCCTTTATATGTTTAGATAAGTTACTTGAAATATATTCTGCCAATCTGTAGCTTTCCTTTTCTTCTTTTAATAGTATCTTTCAGAAAGCAAAAGTTGTAAAATTCGATAAAGTTCAATTTATAAACTCTGTCTTTTAAGGATAATGCTTTTGGTATCCAACTACTCGTTATATAATACAGGGTGATAAAGATTTTTTCTATATTTTATCTCAGAAGATTTACAGTATTATGCTTTACATTTATAGTATAATAACTTTACATTTAATTTCTCTTGGATTAACTAATGATCCACTTTCCATTAGTTTTTGTAGAAGGTGTGAGACAAAGGTTATTTTTATATATACAGATGTCTAGTTGCTTTGGTACTACTTATTGAAAAGAGTATCCTTTCTTCATTTGATTGTCTTTGCACCTTTATAAAAAATCAATTTATTGGAAGAGGAGCACCAAGATGGGAGCATAGGTAAACATCGGTACTCACTGTCTTTCACATTAAAATTGCAACTAAAATACATAACAATCATCATTCAGAACCCCCTGAAATCTGGCTCAATGGAATCCTACAACTAGAGAAGTAAAGAAGAAAGCACGTTAAGACCAGTAGGAGGGAGAAGAGAGAATCAAGATGGCGGCATAGGTGGAACACCTATCTTGCCGTCATACTCAGCAATTTTAAAACTACAACGTAACGAAAGAACAAACACCTTCCAGAATCACCAAAAAGCTGGCCGAGTGAAAATTCCACAAATAAAAGCGAAGATAAGACACTGACTCGGAGGAGCGGCGGCGAACAGCGCTGAAGATTCGCGCGGAGAGAGGTTTGGAGCTCGCGCCAGCGGAGAGGGCGGGTGGCTGAAAACCGGCCAGTTTTCTCGAACGGGGAGACAAAGACATCCCACTGGACTGAATCTCCAGCTCTGGGCGAAGTCCAGGGAACCCACTATCATACGGGTTAAAAACTGGACAGAGGGAGGGCACGCCGAAGCTCGGGCGCTGCAGGGGTCTCCCGGCTTGTGGAGAGGGCAGGTTGCGCGAACAGCTCAGCTGCGTGACCGCGTAGAGAGCGCTCTGCGACTTGCTTTCTCATTTGGAAAACCGTCAGTCTGCTTTGTTTTACGAGCCTGGGTGAGACATTGGGAGTGTAAATTCATTTGGGGAGAGTCTGAATTCTCCGGCAGCCGGTGGAGCTCCACAGCGTTTCTCTCTCAGAGGTGGTGGCAGCCATTGCCCCCCGCACAAAGTCCCTGGGGCCGCATAGGGCGGAGCTAACGCTGTCTGCTTGGCCCGGAGACTCCGCCCATCCAACCTGAGCACAGCTGAGCTTCACAGACAATTGGCCTGAGGTCAACCCCTCCAAGTGCTAACAACGATTAACTGAGCTTAACTTCAGCAAGACTGTGCAACCCATATCCACCACAGGTAACCGGGGAGGCTGAGCCACTGTCCCTAGTAGTGGGACACACAAAGCTACCACACAAAGCTAATTGACCAACTCAGGGAAGCAGCCACCATGCAGAGACATGGAAAGAAATCAGATGTGAAAAAAACGACTGGACATGGAATTCAAAACCACGGTTATAGGGTTCTTTAAGAGGCTCCAACAAAAGGTCGAGGCCTATAAGGAAATAAGCAAGACCTACAAGGAAATGAACGAGACCTGCAAGGAAATGATCAAGACCAACGTGGAAATCAATGAGTCCTACAAGGAAATGAACAAGACCCTCAAGGATATGAACGAGACCTGCAAGGAAATGATCAAGACCAACGTGGAAATGAAGGAGACTCTCAAGGATATAAAGGAGACTCTCAAGGATATGAAAAAGGACCAACCAGAAATTAAGCATACACTGACTGAAATAAAAAATATTATACAAAGACCTAAAAGTGCTCTGGAGCACCCCAAGAACCAAGTTAAAGATTTGAAATACAAAGAGGGAAAATCCACTCAGCTGAAAAAGCAAGTAACCAAAAGAATCCAAAAAATTGAAGATAGCATAAGGGGCCTCTGGGACAACCTCAAGCATACCAACATCCGAATTATAGGGGTGCCAGAAAAAGAGAGAGAGCAAGACAATGAAAACCTATTTGAAGAAATAGTGACCGAAAACTTCCCACACCTGGTGAAAGAAATTGACTTAGGAGTCCAAGAAGCGCACCAGAACCCCAATATATAGGAACCCTAAGAGGACCACACCAAGGCACATCATAATTAAAATGCCAAGAGCAAAAGACAAAGAGAGAATATTAAAAGCAGCAAAAGAGAAATAGTTGGTTACCTATAAGGGAGCACCCATACGATTGTCAGCGGATTTCTCAATAGAAACTATGCAGGCCAGACGGGAATGGCAAGAAATATTCAAAGTGATAAACAGCAAGAATCTACAACCAAGATTACTCTATCCAGCAAAGCTATCATTCAGAATTGAAGGCCAGATAAAGTGCTTCGCAGATAAGAAAAAGCTAAAGGAGTTCATCACCACCAAACCAATATTATATGAAATGCTGAAAGATATTCTTTAAGAAGAGGAAGAAGAAAAAGATAAAAGTGTAAAGTAGGAACAACAAATACACATCTATCAACAAATGAATCTAAAAATCAAGTGAATTAATAAGCTGATGAACGGGATAAACTGGTGAATGTAACAGAATCACAGACATAGAGAGGGAATGGACTGACAACTCTTGGGGAGAAAGGGTGTGTGTGAAGTGCAGCAAGAGACTGGACAAAAATCATGCAACTATGGGATGGGACAGTGGAGGGGGTTGAGGGCGGAGGGTGGGATGGGTACCAGGTGGAGGGGAACTATAGGGGGAAAAAAAAGGGAACAATGTAATTAATAAACTGAACAATAAAGATTTAAAAAAAAGAAAAAGAAAAAAAAAAAAAAAGACCAGTAGGAGGGAAAAACCAAGATGGCGACATAGGTAAACAAGTAAACTAATGCCTTGCACAACAATTTCAAAACTACAACTAAAAAACACAACGGACATCAACCAGAACCACAGGAAGCCTGGCTGAGTGGAAATTCTACAATTAGAAGGAAAGAGAAAAGTACACTGACATTCAGAGTAGCTGCAGAAGGCAAAGGTACTGAGATGCGCACATGGAGAGGACTAGCAACTGAGTGCATGGCTGGCTTTCTCAAGCAGGAGGGAGACAAAAGCTCCCGACTGCGCTAAACTCCAGATCCGGGCGAGATTCTGGGGATCCAGACTCATACAGTGCGAAACTGGACTGTCAGGAAAGAAAAAGCACACTGAGGCTCAGAAGAACTGTGGAAGGCAGAGGTACCGAGGCACATGCACGGAGAGGGTGGGCAACTGAGTGTACAGCTGGCTTTCTCAAGCAGAAGGGAGACAAAAGCTCCCAACTGCACTGAAGTCCAGTTCTGGGTGAGACTCTGGGAATCCAGATTCATTGGGGGAGAAATTGTACTTTCTGGTAGTGGGTGGAACTCAAGGGCAGCTTTCTCTCAGAGGTGCTTGCAGCGATTACTGTGGGACACTGAGAACCAGGGACTTCATAGGGCAGGGCTGACGGGAAGCCAAGGCTGTCTGCTCTGCTCTGAAATTCCGCCCGAGAGGCTTTTGCAATTTTGTAAGTCTGGGAGACAGAGAGTCTCCCAGAGTAGACACAGCTAATCCTTACAGCAAATTGGCCTGCAGGTCAATTCCTCCCACTGATACCAACAATCAAGATTTAACTACAACAAGACTGTATACACGTCCACAAAGGGGTGCACCAAGAGTATCCACCTCAGGTAACTGGGGAGGCCGAGACACTGGGCCATCTAGGACACCTAGCACACAAAGCTACCCTACCAGCTAAGGAAAGCAGCAAAAATGCAGAGACAAAGAAACAGATCACAAACAAAAGAAATAGAGGAAAACAAATGACTTGATATAGAGTTCAAAACCACATTTATAAGGTTACTCAAGAATTTCCTAAAAAAGGCCAATAAATTTACTGAGACCCTCGAGGATATGAAAAAGACCAACTAGAAATTAAACATATACTGACTGAAATAAAAAATATTATATAGAGACCCAACAGCAGACCAGAGGAATGCAAGAATCAAGTCAAAATTTTGAAATACAAAGAAGCAAAAAACACACAACCAGTAAAGCAAAAATAATACAAAAATTCGAAGATAGTGTAAGAAGCCTCTGGAACAACTTCAAGCGTACCAACATCAGAATTATGGGGATGCCAGAAAAAGAGAGCAAGATACTGAAAACCTATTTGAAGAAATAATGATTGAAAACTTCCCCCACCTGGTGAAAGAAATAGACTTACAAGTCCAGGAAGCGCAGAGAACCCCAAACAAAAGGAATCCAAAGAGAACCACACCAAGACACATCATAATTAAAATGCCAAGAGCAAAAGACAAAGAGAGAATATTAAAAGCAGCTAGAGAAAAACAGTTAGTTACCTACAAGGGAGCACCCATATGATTGTCAGCTGACTTCTCAACAGAAATTATGCAGGCCAGAAGGGACTGGCAAGAAATATTCAAAGTGATGAATAGAAAGAACCTACAAGCAAGACTACTCTACCCAGCAAAGCTATCATTCAGAATTGAAGGTCAGATAAAGAACTTCACAGATAAGAAAAAGCTAAAGGAGTTCATCAACACCAAACCAGTATTATATGAAATACTGAAAGGTATTCTGTAAGAAGAGGAAGAAGAAGAAAAAGGTAAAGATAAAAATTATGAACAAGAAATACATATCTATCAACAAATGAATCTAAAAATCAAGTGAATTAAAAATCTGATGAACAGAATAAATTGATAAATATAATAGAATCAGGGGCATAGAAAGGGAGTAGACTGACAATTCTCGGGGGGGAAGGGGAGTAGAGGGTTGTGGGAAGAGACTGGACAAAAACCATACACCTATGGATGAGGACAGTGTGGGGGAGGTAAGGGCAGAGGGTGGGGTGGGAACCGGGTGGAGGGGAGCTATGGGGGGGGGGGGGGAGAGGACCAATTGTAATAATCTGAACAATAAAGATTTATTAAATAAAAACATTTTTAAAATTCTACTTGTTCACTGCTGACATATAAAAATACAATGGATTTTTGTATATTGATTTTTATCCTGCAACCTTGTTAAACTTATTAGTTCTGAGGGTACTTTTGTAGACTGGGATTTTTCAAAGTAAACAATTAAGCTGCATGTAACATGGTAACTATGTGGATTAATTTAAAAACTATTCTTGCTCTTAAGATTCTTTAAAATACATATGACTTGTTATAGTGAAAATTATGAAACTGAATGTTAGGTTTATAATTATGTAGCTGAAATACATAAAACAAGACCAGAATAAAAAATATAGAGAACAACCAAGATTTCTACACTTTCCTTTAAGTGATTAATACTAATAAATTAACTGAAGAGAATGGGACATTCTAGTACAATAAGTAAGATAACAGGAAAGAAAAATTTTTTAAAGTATGTATATACAGAAAAAATACAATGTAGGACAGAATTAAAAGAGCTATAAGTAATTAATGAAGAGCACAACATTTACTGCCTGAGAATAACAGAGTAAAGACAAAATTGGGTGTAGGCCTAAAGATAAATGATGCTGTAAAGAAAAGAAAGGAGTGACTAGGAAAAAAGAAAACATATAATAATTTTGTTTCAAATCAGGACACTGTCTATGATGATCCTTTTGAGAAGTATTTTATTGAACTAATTAGAATGACCTAAGTCCACCCGGCATGGCTCAATGGTTAAACATCTATCCATGAATCAGGAGGTCATGGCTCGACTCCCGAGTCAGGGCACATGGGCCCAGGTTACTGGCTCGATCCCCAGTGTGGGTGTGCAGGAGGCAGTCAGTCAATGATTTGCTCTCATCATTGATATTTCTATCTCTCCCTTCCTCTCTAAAATCAAGAAAAAAATATTTTTCAAAAATGATCTGAAATCATATCAATTAATTATGTGTAGATGGTCTTCCTATATTTCTTTTGTATACTTAATACTTATTTTTAATAACACTTAAAAATTTGCTATAACCAACAAAAATATAAAAGTTGCCAAGTCCCTTAAAGAATACAGGTTGGGCCCTAGCTGGTTTAGCTCAGTGGATAGACCACTGGTCTGCAGACTGAAGGCTCCCAGGTTCAATTCCGGTCAAGGGCATATGTGTGGGTTGCAGGCTCATGCAGGGGACATGCAGGAGGCAGCTGATCAATTGATGTTTCTATCTCTCTCTCCCTCTCCCTTCTTCTCTGAAATCAATAAAAATATACATTTGAAAAAAAAGAATACAAGTTGGTAGCATCTTAGAAAATTTATAAATGAAGAAAAAAACTTTTGTAAAATAAATGATGTTGAGCTATAATCATACAAGATCCGCCACATTTATTGGCAAGCTACCGGTTTCACAGGCCACTGTTCTGTGGGCCATCTAATGACATCACGTTGGTTCTATTTAAGGTATTGGAAAATAAAAGAGAATGTTTATCTTCCTGGCAATCTAGAGATAAGGGTCCTTTCAGACATCTGACTCTGGTTTCAAATACTTAAGCTACAAGTCCTTGGTTAACTTTGTTGATGAGACAGCCACCAGAGCTGGCTCAATTAAGAGTATTTTTAAATTTAATGCGATCCCTACAGCCAATTAATGAAAATTCAGATATAAGAACTATTTTTAATCTAAAAAATATACACTATAGACAAGACACTGTACATTTAGCCCAGTGTCAAAAAGAAACATAAAATCAGAAGCACACATTTATGCACACACACTCACACATGAAACACATAAACAAACTCCCACACGGGTTTGTTTGATACATAAAATACAAAGGCTGGTGACTTAGAAATGGAATTACAGCAAAAATATTCAATTCTGGGCTACATTCAAAATTTACTCATCTATATGGTGCACTGTTTCCCAGACACCGAGACAGTTAACAGAAAACACCTACTCAGAACAATTGCCCTAGACTCCTGCTCTATGCTTGGATGCAGTATACCTGCGGTTGTCCTAACCCGAGCCTAAATCTCCTAACTTCCTAAGTCAGTTTTTTTTTATTTCCCTCCTTCACTTTATTATACAAATCTGTCAAGCATGATGCTAAGTTGGTATAGCATGGTGAACCTTTACGCTTGCTACTAGGTCAGAAGTCAGTAACTTTTAATATAGAGCGGGATATTAAATATTTTAGGTTTTGTGAGCCAAATACATGGTCTTCTTTTTCTGTTGCATATCCTCATTCTTTTTTCAATGTAAAAACCATGCTTAGTTTGAAAGCTGAGCAAAAATAGTTCACAGGCTGGATTTGGCCGAAGGGCTCTGCAGTTTCCAGCTCCTGCCACAGAATAATCCTTGGTTGACATTTTGCCACATTTACATTTAGACTCTCTGTCTCAACATATATAATGTTGTCACTACATTATCATTATTATTTTTAATATATTTTATTGATTTTTTACAGAGAGGAAGGGAGAGGGATAGAGAGTTAGAAACATCGATGAGAGAGAAACATCAATCAGCTGCCTTCTGCACACTCCCTACTGGGTATGTGCCTGCAACCAAGGTACATGCCCTTGACTGGAATCGAACCTGAGACCCTTGAGTCCACAGGCTGACTCTCTAGCCACTGAGCCAAACTGGTTAGGGCACATTATCATTATTTTATTACTGAAGAGGATATGAGTAGACATTCTCACTCTTAGTTCCAAAATACTTGTTCATTTATTTCATGAGAATAACAACATTCTCTTGAATAACCACAGTACAATTATCAAATTTAGGAGACTTAGCACTGATATAATACTATTCTCCAATATATATAGTCTATATTCAAATTTCACAAACTATCTCAGAAATATCCTTTATAGGAATTTTTTCCAATCCAGGATGATGAACATTGTGTTTAATCACCAGGTCTTTCCAGATCCAGCTCCTGATAACTAGCTTACACTAATTTGGCTTTTGTTGCACCTGTTAAATCCTTACTTCTGGGATTATGAGACATCCTCTATCAACCACAGCTCTCTGAAATAACCCTGCCTGGGTTAAAAAAAAAACACACCCAGAAACTATTGCATAAGGAGGTCCAAACCCCAGAGAATGACGCACCCCAATAATTCTATTCCATGGGTAAGGAAATACAATGTGCACCTTCTGACCTTGTTAGAAAAGCAAGTTCTCTGGATTCTATCAATTTAAACTTTCAAATGTGTATTCACTTCTGCACCCTCACTGTTAATATCTGGTTTAAGCCCTCAGCATTTCTTTCCTAAATTATTACAAAAGCTTCATAATCAGTCTTTTTTCTTTGATTTTTGGCACATGCAATCTTTTCTCCACACTACAGTAAGAATCAACTTTCTATATCACAAATGGAAAGACAGTATTTCTGTTGTACCTCAGTTCCCGCAAGACTTCAGAATAAGGCCCACATTTTTGAGTAGAATGTAGAAGGCTCTCTTCGAGATCCCTCATTTGTGTTTCTTTTTACCTTTCTCTGACCACATTCTTAAGTTCCCACACAACCTTAACTCATAACCACACAAGTCATACACTTCAACAAAACTACTGACAAGTTCTAGATTTGGGATAAACCAATTTTTATAGTTTTATTTTAAAATGTTAAACCACTGATATTTCGCTGATATGTGACTCCAGTTTCTTTAATGAAAGGAAAAGGACAATAATATTACTTCCTCCATGAGACAGATCATTTGGAAAGGTCTAAAGAGAGAGAGCCTACTGAAATGCTATACTTTTCAACAGTAACAATGAAAGACGAAAGCTCCAAAAACACATATTTTCACAAAAGGACATATGAAAAGTCCATGCAAATGCAAATAATAATAACTAAAGGAAATTGCAATACTAATTCTTGACATGCTGCTTGTGTTAGACCAGTGGTCAGCAAACTGCGGCTCACAAGCTAAATGCGGCTCTTTGGCCCCTTGAGTGTGGCTCTTCCACAAAATACCATGGCCTGGGCGAGTCTATTTTGAAGAAGTGGCATTAGAAGAAGTTTAAGTTTAAAAAATTTGGCTCTCAAAAGAAATTTCAATCGTTGTACTGTTGATATTTGGCTCTGTTGACTAATGACTTTGCCAACTACCATGTTAGACAACTCCTGAAGCCCAAATTAACCATAAAGCAGGCATATATGTAAAACAATTGTATGAAACTATCATAGAGCAACACATGCAGGCAAGACTTTGAGACTTGAATCCTCCAGAGAAGAACAGTATAAAAAGTGAGCTATAAATTTACTCCAGCTTCATCCCTGAATTTGTTGTACAGGAAAATAGTCCAAGGAGACAGAGGCTTCCAAAGTGGCTGGAATTTAAAAGGCACAATCTTAGCTGAAGAGCAGCTCAAAAATCTGCAAAGTAAATAGTCAACTCCTATGTATCTGCATAAGACTCGCAGAAAACAGACAGCTGGAAAACTAAAGAGATAACAGCGCTTTTCAGAAGACAAGAGCTAGAGAGATGGAGGGAGGAACTCAAACCCACCAAAATGGCTGAGCCTTGAAATTAATTTGGGATTCCAGAAGAGACATGCTTTAAGAATAAGGGCCAAGGATCTTTGAACCAAGATGGCGGCTTAGGTAAAACACCCATCTTGCCGTCAGACTCAGCAATTTTAATACTACAACTTAATGAAAGAACAAACACCTTCCAGAATCACCAGAAAGCTGGCCCAGTGAAAATTCCACAAATAAAAGTGAAAATAAGACACTGTGACTTGGAGGAGCGGCAGCGGACAGCTTTGAAGATTCGCGCGGAGAGAGGTTTGAAGCGCGCGCCAGCGGAGAGGGCGGGTGGCTGAAAACCGGCCAGTTTTCTCAAACGGGGAGACGAAGACGTCCCACTGGACTGATTCTCCAGCTCTGGGCGAAATCCAGGGAACCAACCCACTATCATACGGGGTGAAAACTGGACAGTGGGAGGGCACGCTGAAGCTCAGGTGCTGCAGGGCTCTCCCAGCTTGTGGAGAAGGCAGCTTGCACGAACAGCTCAGCTGCGTGACCACGCAGAGAGCGCTCTGCGACTCGCTCTCTCATTTGGAAAACCATCAGACTGCTTTGTTTTATGACCCTGGGCGAGACGTTGGGTGTGCAGACTCATTTGGGAAGAGTCTGAATTTCCCGGCAGCCAGTGGAGCTTGGCAGCGGCTCTCTCAGAGGTGCTGGCGGCCATTGGCCCCAAAACAGAGTCCCTGGGGATGCATAGGGCTGAGCTAACGCTGTCTACTTGGCCCAGAGACCCTGCCCATCCAACCTGAGCACAGCTGAGCTTCACAGACAATTGGCCTGGAGGTCAACCCCTCCAAGTGCTAACAACGATTAACCTGAGCTTAACTTCAGCAAGACTGTGCAACCCATATCCACCTCAGGTAACTGGGGAGGCTGAGCCACTGTCCCTAGTAGGAAGTCTACCACACAAAGCTAATTGACCAACTCAGAGAAGCAGCCACCATGCAGAGACATGGAAAGAAATCAGATGTGAAAGAAATGGAGGGAATAAAACGACTGGACATGGAATTCAAAACCACGGTTATAGGGCTTTTCAAGAGGCTCCAACAAAAGGTAGAGGCCTATAAGGAAATAAGCAAGACCACAAAGGAAATGAATGAGTCCTACAAGGAAATGAACGAGACCCTCAAGGATATGAACGAGACCTGCAAGGAAATGATCAAGACCAACGTGGAAATGAATGAGTCCTACAAGGAAATGAAGGAGACCCTCAAGGATATGAAGGAGACTCTCAAGGATATGAAAAAGGACCAACCAGAAATTAAGCATACACTGACTGAAATAAAAAATATTATACAAAGACCTAAAAGTACTCTAGAGAACCCCAAGAACCAAGTTAAAGATTTGAAATACAAAGAGGTAAAATCAACTCAGCTGAAAAAGCAAGAAACTAAAAGAATCCAAAAAATTGAAGATAGTGTAAGGGGCCTCTGGGACAACCTCAAGCATACCAACATCCGAATTATAGGGGTGCCAGAAAAAGAGAGAGAGCAAGACAATGAAAACCTATTTGAAGAAATAGTGACCGAAAACTTCCCACACCTGGTGAAAGAAATTGACTTAGGAGTCCAAGAAGCGCACTGAACCCCAATATATAGGAACCCTAAGAGGACCACACCAAGGCACATCATAATTAAAATGCCAAGAGCAAAAGACAAAGAGAGAATATTAAAAGCAGCAAGAGAAAAACAGATGGTTACCTATAAGGGAGCACCCATACGATTGTCAGCGGACTTCTCAACAGAAATGATGCAGGTCAGACGGAAGTGGCAAGAAATATTCAAAGTGATGAACAGCAAGAATCTACAAGCAAGATTACTCTATCCAGCAAAGCTATCATGCAGAATTGAAGGTCAAATGAAGTGCTTCGCAGACAAGAAAAACCTAAAGGAGTTCATCACCACCAAACCAATATTATATGAAATGCTGAAAGATATTCTTTAAGAAGAGGAAGAAGAAAAAGATAAAAGTGTAAATTAGGAAGAACAAATACACTTCTATCAACAAATGAATCTAGGACTGACGACTGGAGGACTGGGGTTGTAGCTCGCAGATGGACCTGGTCGTTGGCCAGCGAGCATCATGGAGGCGCCCAGGGGAGTCATCAACGACCAGCCGGGCTGATTAATCATGGCTCTTCCTGAAGCCTACCTGGCTTCTGTGGTGGTGGAGATGATTTTCCTAAGAAACTAGATTCCTGGTGCCTGCTGGTGGGAGGAACTTCACAGACAAGGATCCTCGGGTGTTTCGTATGGTTTCTCAGTGTTTAATTTGATGAATGCCATCTTGGGAAGTGGCATCCTTGGCTTAGCTTATGTTATGGCTCATACTGGTATCCTTGGATTTAGTTTTTTGCTGCTGATAGTTGCTCTTCTGGCTTCTTTCTCAGTTCATCTCCTGCTTAGTATGTGTATTCAGACAGATGCAAGCTCCTAGTGGTCAAATGTTATAAATATTTTAAAGGCTCCTTGTTCAAATTGAAGTCCAAAAGTCAGTACCAATTTATATTGTTTATACAGCATCTTAAGTGTCCAAATGACAGATTTTTAAAAGTATTTCACTGGTGTTGATTTGATTTATACTGGTATGTTGAGATGATTCAGAAAACCATTAAAAAGTTTATATGTAGAGATAAAGCATTTGACGGATTAGTTCAGCCTCAATGTTAAACCAGAAGCCATTGTTCATATTCGTGATGTCTCAGATGTGGAAAAGGGCTTCTGATTTTTGTAACATAGAAGAAATGATGCAGTCCAGATGGTAGTGGCAAGAAATATTCAAAGTGATAAACAGCAAGAATCTACAACCAAGATTACTCTATCCAGCAAAGCTATCATGCAGAATTGAAGGTCAGATAAAGTGCTTCGCAGATAAGAAAAAGCTAAAGGAGTTCATCACCACCAAACCAATATTATATGAAATGCTGAAAGATATTCTTTAAGAAGAGGAAGAAGAAAAAGATAAAAGTGTAAATTATGAACAACAAATACACATCTATCAACAAATGAATCTAAAAATCATCAAATGAATTAATAAGCTGATGAACAGGATAAACTGGTGAATGTAACAAAATCACGGACATAGAGAGGGAATGGACTGACAACTCTTGGGGAGAAAGGGGGTGTGGGAAGTGCAGCAAGAGACTGAACAAAAATCATGCAACTATGGGAGAGGACAGTGGAGGGGGGTGAGGGCGGAGGGTGGGATGGGTACCAGGTGGAGGGGAACTATAGGGTGAAAAAAAAAAGGGAACAATGTAATTAATAAACTGAACAATAAAGATTAATAATAATAATAATAATAATAATAATAATAAAGTGTGATGCCAGTGACAGAACTGAATGACTAGCCAGACATCCTGACTTGAAAGATCGAGTTAGGATTTGAACATTGTACTCACTTTCCACTTTATAGTCTAAGCCCTTTTCACTGTAAATTTAGGAGTGTGTTGCATTTAGAGATATTTTCATAAAACTAGAAAATGAAAGAGAAAAGTTGCAATTACAGCTGTCTTATTATGCTGTTATTTTGATTATATTCTCTGCAATAATAAAGATTGTGTTCTAATTAAAAAATTAATAATAATAAACCTTTAATTTGCTTAAATTTTGATAGCTGAAAAAAAAAAGAATCTAAAAATCAAGTGAATTAATAAGCTGATGAACAGGATAAACTGGTGAATGTAACAGAATCACGGACATGGAGAGGGAATGGACTGACAACTCTTGGGGAGAAAGGGGGTGTGGGAAGTGCAGCAAGAGACCGGACAAAAATCATGCAACTATGGGAGAGGACAGTGGAGCGGGGTGAGAGGGCGGAGGGTGGAATGGGTACCAGGTGGAGGGGAACTATAGGGTGAAAAAAAAAAAGGGAACAATGTAATTAATAAACTGAACAATAAAGATAAAAAAATGTAAAAAAAAAAAAAAAAAAGAATAAGGGCCAAGGCCCTAGCTGGTCTGGCTGAGTGGACAGAGAGAGCATCAGCCTATTGACTGAGGGGTCCCGGGTTCAATTCCGGTCAAGGCCACATGCGTGGGTTGCGGGCTCGATCCCAGTAGGGGGCATGCAGGAGGCAGCCAATCAATGATTCTCTCTCATCATTGATGTTTCTATCTCTCTCTCCCTCTTCCTTCCTCTCTGAAATCAATAAAAATAAAAAATTTAAAAAAAGAGCCAAGGCCTCGTAATAACTGATGTCAACTAGCCCTAACAAAGCTTAAAACCAAGCCTCTCAAGGTGATTCACCAGTATATTATCAGCTTGCCAAAATAACAACAACAACAACAACAACAACTGCTTTTAAGAAAAATAACATCATTTAAAACATCTACAAATTCTCCTTTATAATAAAGCAATAAAAAATTATGTCATGCAGCCTAGCTGGTGTGGCTCAATGGTTGAGCATTGATCTATGAACCAGGAGGTCAGAGTTCGATTCCTGGTCAGAGAACATGCCCGGTTTGCGAGCTCAATCCCGGTATGGGGCATGCAGGAGGCAGCCAATCAATGATTCTCTCTCATCCTTGATCTCTGTCTCTCTCTCCTCTCTCTCTCTCTCTCCTCTCTCCCTCTCCCTCTCCCTTGCTCTATGAAATCAATAAAAGTGTATTTTTTTTAAAAAATTATGTCATTCTAAAAAATGGGCCAAAGGGAAAAACTAAAAATATAAACAGACCCAATGGGGATTCAGATGTTGGAGTTGCCAGAAACTTTAAAAAATAAACAAAATGAAAATCCAATAAATATTGTAGAAGTAAGATATATAAGAAAAATTGCAAAAAGAAAGCTGAAAAACAAGAGTTGAAATACTAAACTTTTTTTACATTAGTATTTGAGAAGTGGTAAAAGTGCCAATTTAACTAAAGTAAATCAAGAATATATCTATAGCCATAGCTAGTTTGGCTCAGTGAATAGAGTGTCCCAGCTTCAATTCCATGTACCTTGGTTGTGGGCACATCCCCAGTAGGGGGTATGCAGGAGACAGCTGATCAATGTTTCTACCTCTCTATACCTCTCCCTTCCTCTCTAAAAAAATCAATAAAAGATATTTAAAAAAAATAGAATATATCTACACTAATAAAAGAGAAACATGCAAATTGACCGTCCCTTCATTACACCCACCAGCCAATCGGAGCAAGTATGGAAATTAACCCAACAAAGATGGAGGTTAATTTGCATACACAGGTGTGGAGTGAACACTGAAGGCAGCATAGAAAGAAGCCAACCACTGCAGAAGGGGAAGCTGTGGAGAAGCAAGTGGGGCAGTGGAGACGGGAGGGAAGCAGGCGGAAGCCGATGGGGCGGCAGAGAACCTCTATTCCTCGGGCAGCAGGAAGCCCTATTCTTGCAGGAATCTTCATGCAACAGGCCTCTAGTCTATAATAATAAAAACATAATATGCAAATAGACCGAAGGGCCGAACAGCAGAACCACTGTCCGCATGATCATGCTATGACAAGCACTGGTACCAGGCCAGCCAAGGCGGGTATGATGCGATCGGTCGCCCGCCATCGCCCCATGATCAACCTGCAAAGGGGTGTGCAGAGGGGTGATCAATGGCGGGGCCTCAGACTGTGAGAGGGCACAGGCCGGGCTGAGGGAACAACCTCCCCGCCACACAAGTACACGAATTGTCATACACTGGGCCTCTAGTCCATTATAATTGCTATGGCAACAGAATAATAAAAATAATTATCAAAAGGTTAATAGAGTTAAAACTTGTATTATTCATGTCTTTTTGTGTGCTATAATTTAATGCTTTGACATCTGGGGCCTTGCTAACAAAAAAGGTTTGCTATTCCCACAGTTGGCTAATTCCTAGAGAGAGTAAACAAACACATCTTATATATACAAGTCACCAATCCAGAGCAGATATCTCCACTGACCTCACACTCTGAACCCCCATCTCCCGATCTAATCGGCATAGGTCCAAGTAATGGACAACTAGGGACAGCCCCTATACTCCTGCAACTCCCATTCTTTTCCATAGTAATCACAATAAAGGTTCTTGTCTATGTATTTTCCTTTATTCCTCTGCCTCCTCAACTAAACCAGTACTTCTTCATGTGTTCCCCTTTTGGCATGGTGTACCTCTTTTTCTTGGGATCTGTGAGTTTTACAAACTATCTTTCCTTTTCTCTTTTCTTTTCTTTTCTTTTCTTTTTATTGTTAATCCTCACCAGAGGATATAGATATTTAGAGAGTGGAAGGGAGTACGAGGATATAGAAAGAGAAAAATCGATGTGAGAAAGAGACATCAACTGGTTGCCTCCCATACCCACAGGTCCTTACCTGACCTGTTGGGTTCCCCATATGTGAATAATAATAAAACCTATACTTTAATACAAAATTAACAATATATACTTGATTAATTCAAAAGATGACAAGAATGAGCAGGAATAAAGGAAAGATAGGACAAATAGAAAACAATAAACTTATGCCCAGCTATACTATCGTAGTAATTGCATCAAATATAAATATGTAAAATGCTCCAATGAAAACAATGATAGGATAGAGAGAAAAACTCCTTGTCACTGGTCATTGAAGCAATTTTCTGAATATGACACCCAACATACAAGTAACACAAGCAAAAATAAGTAAGCGCAACTACCTCAAATCAAAAGCTCTGTACAGCAAAAGAAACAATAAGCAAAGTGAAAGTAATATATGGAATGGGAGAAAATATTTGCAAATCATCAAGAAAATAAAGAGAAGGCTCAAAATCACAAATGAACAAGAAGTGAAAACTGACACCATAGAAATATAATTACAAGGAAATAATACAATTATAGGCCAACAGATTGAACAACCTGTAAGAAATGGATATATTATTTTTAAAAATATATTTTTATTGATTTCAGAGAGGAGAGGGAGAGAATGAAACATCAATGATCAGAGAGAATCATTGATTGGCTGCCTTGATCTGCACGCACCATATTGGGGATCAAGCCCACAACCTGGGCAGGTGCCCTTGACTGGAATCAAACCTGGGACCCTTCAGGCCATAGGCTGACACTATCCACTGAGCCAAACCAGCTAGGGCTGGATATATTTTTAGATACATAATCTTCTATGGCTAAAGTGGGAAGAAACAGAAAATCTGAATAGACCAATAACTACTAACTAAATCAAATCAGTAATAAACTCTCTATATAAAACCCTAATATGCAAACAGACCAAACAGCACAACCACCAAACAACCAGTCGCTATGACATGCGCTGACCACTGGGGGCACGCATGGGACATGGCAGGTTTTGGCAGCAGGCGGCAGAGCATGGAACATGGTGGGTGTCAGCCATGGTAGGATGGTGAAGCAGGTGAGCTAGAGCACCAGACCAAGGTGGGGTGCCAGTTGCTATCATTGGGGCAAGCCTCTGGTGGTTACTAAAAATTCTTCGCACCTGCTGCCAGTGCCAGAGCCACTGTTCACACCTGCTGCCGGTGCCTGGCGCTGGTCCCATCTGCTTGGTGCCATCAGCAGGTGTGAGCAGCGGTGGTGGGAGTGGGGCTGCCAGCAAACAGGGGACCAGGAGCCATGGCAGGAGGGCCAGGCAGGGGCATGGAGGATGGGTTGACACCAGTCCCTGACGCCACCATACCCTCCTGGCCCACAATTCCTTTTCAAGGTGCATGAATTTCTGCACTGGGCCCCAGGTAATCTACACTAATAAAAGAGTAAGATGCAAACTGACCATACCTTCATGACTCCCATCAGCCAATCAGGAGTGAATATACAAATTAACCCAACAAAGATAGTGGGTTAATTTGCATACATAGGCACCAAGACACAGGCATTCCACACCATCCCAGCCTTTCCAGGCCTGTGGGCAGCGTGGGACGGCGGAAAGGCGGCCTCCAGTCAGAGTGAAGGCAGTGCCGGCAGTCGGGAAGGAAGGCCCATTCTTGCACGAATCTTCATGCATCGGGCCTCTAATAGTAGTAATAATAATAACTTCCGCCAAGACCGGTTTGGCTCAGTGGATAGAGCGTTGGACTGCGGACTGAAAGGTCCCTGGTTCGATTCCGGCAAGGGCATGTACCTTGGCTGCGGGCACATCCCCAGTAGGGGGCATGCAAGAGGCAGCTGATCGATGTCTCTCTCTCATCGATGTTTCTGACTTTCTATCCCTCTCCCTTCCATTCTGTAAAAAATCAATAAAATATATTTTTTTAATATTTTTTAAAAATAATAATAATAATAACTTCCAACAAACAAAAAAGCCCTTGACCAGAGGCTTCACAGATAAATTTGATCAAACATTCAAAGAAGAATTACCTATCCTTCTCAAACTATTCCAAAAAACTGAAGAGGAAGGAAAGCTCACAAACTCGATTTAGAAAGCCAGCATTACCCTGATACCAAGACTGGACAAAGACACTACAAAAAAAATAATAAACATAGATACAAAAACCTCAATAAAATAATAGCAAATAGAACTCAGCAACATTAAAAAGTTCATACACCACAATCAAGTGGAATTTATTCCTAGGATGCAAGGTTGGTTCAATACCTGCAAATCAAATTAATGTGCTACACAACATCAACAAAATGAAGAATGAAAATGATATGATCAGCCATGGCCAGTTATACTCAGTGGTTAGAGAACGTCGATCCATGGACAGAAGAGTCAAGTTTTCGATTCCTGGTCAAGGACAGGTACCTTGGTTCCAGGTTCCCCAGTCCAGCAGGGGTGCGTGCAGGAGGCAGCTGATCAGTGGGTCTCTCTCACATTGGTGTTTCTCTCTCTCTTTCTTGCCCTCCTACTCTTCCACTCTCTTTAGAAACCAATGGAGGAAATGCCCTCAGATGAGGATTTTTAAAAAATCATATGACCTTATCAATAGATGCAGTAAAAACATTTGACAAAATCCAACATCCTTTTATGATAAAAACTGTCAGCAAATTGGGGACAGAAAGGACATACCGCAACATAATAACGGCCATATATGACAAACCGATAGCTAACATATTCAGTGAAAAGCTGAACACTTTTTCTTTAAGATCAGGAACAAGGCAAGGATATCCACTCTCCCCATTTTTAACACAGTAATATAGGGCCAACCCACAGCAATGAGGCAAGAAAAAAAAGAGGTGTATCAATTGGAAAAGAAATATAACTGTCATTATTTGCAAAAGACATGATAGTATATATAGAGAACTCTCAAGAGGGACCGTGCCTGCTAAGTCCAGGGAGTAGAGCCCCAACAGGCAGTGGGTGGGCAGAATGCTGAACCTCAGTATGATGGGGTCGGGAACCACAGGCAGCAATTCTCCAGCTTCTGTCTCCCTAAAACGTCCACCGCGCTCGCCATGGGCAGCCGCGGTGAGCAAGAGGTCCCTGGTACAGAGATATTCCCAGGACAGCTTCAGCAAACACTACAAGTCCACGGTGGGAATGGATTTCACTCTGAATCCTCCAGTGGTCTGACTCCGAGATGGTGAGGCTGCAGCTGTGGGATATTGCAGGGCAGGAGCGCTTCACATCTGACACGACTCTACTATCGAGATGCCTCTGCCTGTGTTATTGTTTGATGTACCTTCAGCAACAGCCAGAGATGGAAACAGGACCTGGACAGCAAGCTCACACTGCCCAATGGAGAGCCTGTGCCCTGCCTGCTCTTGGCCAGTAAGTGTCCCCTTGGGCAGTGAGCTGAGACCAGGTTGACTGTTTCAGTAAGGAGAACGGTTTCACGAGTTGGACAGAAACATCAGTCAAGGAGAACAAAAATGTCAATGAGGCCATGAGAGTCTTCATTGAAAAGATGATGAGCAATTCCAAAGAAGCTTTGTCCACCCAAGGGGACCACATCAGTCCAGTAAGGAGGGCCGTCATCGCTAAGAAAAGACATGTGCTTTTCTGCATCTCCTGAAACTTGGTCCTCACTTGCTGCCGATGCATGTGGTCCAGTTAGCGCTTCCCTCTGGTCACCTTTTTATGGAATTTATTGAATGTATTGGGGTGGCACTGGTTAACAAAATTATATAGATATTATGTGCACAATTCTACAATACATCATCTGTACAGTTAGTGCCTTTTGTATAAGAAAGGTCATCTCATCACTCAATTTGTGATCTTGGATTTTGTGGGTAGGACTAGAAATCAGTGCCTGTGTTTTAAAGATCACAATTCTCAGCTGCTTTTGAACATATTTTTCCATCTGATGTATGTTGAGATATCAACCTGATATGACTTCAGATTGAGAAGAAAAGGAGATCAAAGGTCATTTCCCTTATAGGTCATGACTTTCTTAAACTTTCAATTTAAAGATCTGATTCTGAGATGCAGTAAGAGTGGGGCTTGATATCTTTGGGTTTGGGGCTACTGGAGGTGACCCAAAAGTCACTGTTATTTTTGAAGCTTCTAAAGTCATAATTAGCTTTCTCTTGTCTTGGCTTCAAGAACAATCAAGCTTGCCCTGATCAATGTGGCTCAGTTGATTAGAGCATCATTTCCTTCATGGAAAGGTTGCAGGTGCAGGTTCAATTCCAGGTCAGGGCACATGCCTAGGCTGCGAGTTCAGTTCCTGCTCAGAGTAGAAGCAGGAGACAACCAATTAATGTGATGTGTCTCTCCCATCTCTCTCTCTCTCTCTCTCTCTCTCTCTCTCTCTCTCTCTCTCTCTCTCCCCCCCCCTCCCTCTTTCCCTCCCTCTCCTCCTTCCTCTTAAAAAAAAAAAGTCAACCTTTCAAATTAAAAACAAAAAGATTCTGCCATAAAACTAGTAGAACTAATAAATGAATTCATTCAATAGTAAGACATAAAATTAATATTTAGAACCTGGTTGCATTTTAAGACATCAATAATGAACTATTGGAAAGAGAAATGAACAAAACAACCCCATTTACAATACCTAGGAATAAATTTAACCCAGGAGGTAAAGGACCTGTTCTTAGAAACTAAAAGATACTGAAGAAAAAAACTGAAGAAGATATAAATGGAAGGATAATATGGTGCTCATAAGAATGAACATCATTAAAATGTTCACACTACGTAAAGCAATCTGAAGATTCAATGCAATCCCTATTAAAATACCAATGGCATTTTTTACAGAACTAGAACAACTAACCCTAAAATTCACATGGACCCACAAAAGACCCCAAATGGGTAAAGCAGAGCAATCTTGAGAAAGAACGTAATTGAAGGTAGCATGTTACCTGATATCAAACTATACTACAAGGCTATAGCAGTCAAAGCAGCATGATAAAAACAGACATATAGAACAAGCAGAAGAGAGGATCCAGAAATAAATGCACACCTATATGATCACACCCTAGGTTCACTGCAATATTACTTACACTAGCCAAGATATGAAAGCAGCCTAAATGTTCATCAATAGACAAATGGATAAAGAAGATGTGGTAAGAGATACACATAAACAATGAATTATTACTTAGCCATTAAAAAAAAAGAAATCTTGCCATTGCAACACAGATGGACCTATGGATCTAGAAGTATTATGCTAGGTGAAATAAATCAGACAGAGAAAGACAAATACCACATGACTTCACTTATATGTGTAATCTAAAAAGAACACAAAATAAACAAAAAGTCCAGAAACAAACTCATAGTTACAGAGAACAAATTGACAGTTGCCAGATTGGGGTTGGGGGTGGGGATGGAGGGATGGGTAAAAAGGTGAAAGGGATTAAAATTTACAAATTTCCAGTCATAAAAATAGTCACAGAGATTATAAAGTATAACATAATTAATAATGTTTTAATTACTTAATAATTTAATTAACATATAGTTATTATTTTAAAAACTATGGCATCTGATAGGTACCAGGCTTATGGATTGATCACTTTGTGAGGGATATAAATGTCTAATCACTACGTTGTACACCTGAAACTAATATAATATTGTATGCCAAATATAATTGAAAAATAAGTAATAAAAAAGATCAATGTGCATAAATCAGCTCTATTTCTATACAGCAACAATGAACAATCTAAATGGCAATTAAGCAAGTAATTCCAATTACAACAGTATCTAAAAGAATAACAGACTGATGAATACATTTAAGCAATGAAGTTTAACATCTATACATTGAACATTGCTGAACAAAATTAAAGAATCTCTAAATAAATGTTTAAAAAGACATTCTATGTTCATGGATTGAAAAATTTAACACTGACTCAGATGCCAATACTACCAAACATGATCTATAGATTTAAGCAATCCCTATCAAAATTCCAACAATTTTTTTAAGAGAAATGGAAAAGCCAATTCTGAAATTCATATGAATTACAATGGGCCAAAAATAGCCAAAATTATACTTAAAAAGAAGAACAGAGTTATTCCTGACTGCAAACTTACTACAAGCCACATTAATCAAAACGGTGATATATTAGCACAAAGATGAAAATACAGACAAAGAGAATAGAACTGAGAGTTCAGAAATAAATATACAATATGGCTAACTGATTTGACAAGAAAGTCAAAAAAATGCAATGAGGGAAAAACAATCTCTTTAACAGATGGCACTAGGATAACTGGATTTCCACATGAAAAAAAGTAAAGCTAGACCTCTACCTCACAATTCGTACAAAAATTAACTCAAAAGGAATATAAGAACTAAAAACATAAAACTCTTAGAAGGAAGCACAGGGGTAAATCTTCATAATCTTGGATTTGGCAATGAATTCTTAGACATAACACCAAAAATACAAAACAACAAAAGAAAAAAAGATAAATCGGTCTTTATCTAAATTTAAAACATTTGCATTTCAAAAACATTTTCAAGAAAGTGAGAAAAACTAGAAAATGGGAGAAAATACCTGCAAATCCTGTATCTGATAAAAAATAATATAAGAATACATAAAGAACCCTGAGGCATCAACAACAAAGACAAAACCCTAACTTTAAAAAAATGGAAAAAGGACTTGAATAGACATTTCTCCTAAGATATATATCAATGGCCAATAGGCACATGAAAAGATGCTCAACTTTATTAATCATTAGGAAAATGCAAATCAAAACCACAAGATCCCTCTTCACATCTACTAGGAAGGCTACAATCAAAATAACAGAAAATAGGCATTTGCGAGGATATAGAGTAACTGAACTCTGCTACAGGCTGGTGGTAACGGAAACAGTGCAGACACTATGATGTAGTTTGGCATTCCCTCAAAAACTTAAACATAGTATTTCATGTGATCTGATATTTTCACTCTTAGGAACACAACAAAATTGAAAAACAGGGAATGAAATAAATACTTGTATGCCAAAGTTCACTGTAGCATTTACTCACAATAGCCAAAAGGTGGACACAATTTAGTGTCCATCAATAGATGAACAAATAAACAAACCATAGTATATCCACACAATGGAATATTACTCAGCTACAGAAAGGAATGAACTACTAATAAATGTTACAACATGGATAACCTGTGAAGAGATACTAAACACTGTGATATAAGCTACACATGAAAGTAACAAGTATCATATGATTCCATTTACATCAAATATTAGAATAGTCAAATTACAGAGAAAAAAGTAGATCAGAGGTTACCAGGGGCTGGATGGAAGGGGAAATTTGTATTGCTCATAGATATAGACTTTCCGTTTGAGGTAATGAAAACATTTAAAAAATCAATAGTGATAATGGTTGTATAACATTGTGAGTATAAGGAATGTACAAACTATATACTTAAAAATGGTTATTTGGCCCTAATTGGTTTGGCTCAGTGGATAGTTTCGGCCTGCAGACTGAAGGGTCCCAGGTTCGATCCCAGTCAAGGGCATTGGTTGCAGGCACATCCCCCAGGAGGGGATGTGCAGGAGGCAGCTGATCGATGTTTCTAATTCTCTATCCCTCTCCTTTCCTCTCTGTAAAAAGTCAATAATATATATATATATATATATATATGTATTTATTTATTTAAAAATGGTTATTTAATTTCTTTTTAGCATAAAGTACACACATACACACTAAGAAAAAGATACTGGTTCATATCCTTCTGCCAAATAATAATCCTTCATTTTCACAACACTAAAATTGACTCTGTGTGGGACTTTACAGAAGTCAAGTATTCCGCAATGTTTAATCCTATAGCAATACAAGTGATAAAACAACGAGCTAAAAATTCTAAACATGTGCTCGGCCAGTGTGGCTTAGTGGTTGAGTGTCAACCTATGAACCAGGAGATCAAGGTTCAATTCCTGGTTAGGGCGCACGCCCAGGTTGCGGGCTCGATCCCCAGTGGGGGGTTTGCAGGAGGCAGTCTGTCAATAATTCTCTCTCATCACTGATGTTTCTCTCTCTCTCTCTCCCCGTCTCCCTTCCTCTCTAAAACCAATAAAAATATATTTCAAAAAAAAAATTCTAAACATGTAAGATAAAGCAAAATAATATTCTTTCACATTTCTCAATAATCCAAGAAACTCAATAAATAAAACTATTCTTATATTATACACACACATCTATTCAAGTGACTATAAAATGTATTATGGCCTATATCTCTTTATATTATTGTTTTTTACTCTGTCAGAACTGGATATTAAGTAAATGCTGGTCACTGACATTAAGCTTTTAAACTTACAAAATACACTGCTCCAAAGCTCCCATGGCCAATTTCTCTGAGATCTGTGAAGAGCTTCTCTGGATCTTCTTTGAAGAAGAGCTCTGCAATTTCAGGGTCTTTCAGGCTGCCTGCTCTGTTAGTTGATGGCATCCTGCTGGGCAATCAGCTGTTTGATTCTTATTTTATAGTTGCTATCCCAATCCTTGGTTCATCTGTATGAATGAAGCCACTTTGGCATAACCTATTGTTGAGAAATGAGAGAAGAAAAGTCAGGCAAAGCTGCTAAGACTAATTAGTGTAGGATCATTTTCTAACATCCCATATAGAATTATCTCAGGTCTGGAAATTCACTAAGAAGGAAGTATGGCCTACTAATACAGTAGTTCCTAAATCTGATTCATTATCTGAATCACCTCTGATGCTTAAAAAAAAAAAAATCCTACTATATCTAGCATATAAGTATATACTATACTTAACACTTCTAAAGTTAAATTTTTATCTTGAAAGGTTTTCTGTATCAGTACTTAAATATATTATCTAATCCTGATGCAGTGATTAAACATTAATTTAATACACAGACTATTAAAAACATGCACAACTTAAGATGTAGCCATAGTATGTTTCTAAAAACAGAAGAATCCAGTCTATTGCTGATCTTCAAATATAAAAAAACACACAGTAAGCTATCTTTCTTTTCCTTTCAAATTCCATATGCCAGTATTCAATCAACTATAATACAGACATTCCAAAGAAAAAAATGCAATGGGAGAAAGTAATAAATTTAACACAGACAATTGGTTCCCCCTAAACCTGATTTATACAAAATATACCCTTTAACATATATGACTCATTAGATAAGTAAACACTTCAGGGTAGTTCTGCTACCGGTTTTTTGTATATTATCCAATTTAAAAAATGACTGATAATTAAAAGTCTGGGTTCTGGAATGATATTACCAGGATATGAATCCTGACAACACTATTTATAAACTGTGACCTGGGTAGCCTCATTTTCCTAATCTGTAAAATGAAAATAACTTATCTTATACAGTAGTTGTGAGGTTTAAATGAGCTATTAAATATTAGCACAGATTAATATTCTGATATAGTAAGCACTACATTAAATGTTAACTATTTTAACTTGCTTAAATTCACCAATTTAAAGAAAATAACTCCAAAATTAATTTCACTAGACTTCTAAGGAAAATTAAGTGCTAGCCAATTCTCCCCATGTCCCCTATACAACTTTTTTTCAAAATATATTTTTATTAAATTCAGAGAAGTGAGAGGGAGAGATAGAAACATCAATGAAAGAGAATCATTGATTGGCTCCCTTCTGCACACCCGTCATTGGGGATCAAGCCTGCAACCCATTCATGTGCCCTGACTGGGAATCCAACTGTGACTTCCTGGTTCTTAGGTCAACACTCAACCTCTAAGCCTCGCTGGCCCAAACCACTGAGCCATGCTGGCCGGGCCCCTCGATATAACTTTTAAGCAGCTGTCTCATTTTTAGGAAGTCACTAAACCAATCTTAATTCTTGCCAGAAAACTTTTATAACTAAATAAAACACATTTACATGTCTTTTGTACTTCCCTAAATTAACACTACACTGTAATAAAAAAACAATATTTGTTAATTGTTATTTGTATTCCATTTCTAACATACTTTCAAGGCTGCACCATATACTTTTATCAATTTCCCTGCTCTGGAATTTGCATGGAACAAAGTGCTTCAATTACAGTTCTTTCACTTAACTTCTCATTTCTAAAATGAGATTGAACTAAATTCCATATAAAGTGGAATTGAACTAAATTCCATATAAAGTGGAATTAATCTACCTGTAAAAAAAACTCCAATGTTACTCAAAACTTTATTTAATAACTTTGTACCCTTATTTTACATTAAAATTTTCAAGTTCCATGATTTCCATATCCTTTCTTACCTGCTTAACGAATTCCCACTGAAAATCTTTCAAGATTTAGATAAAACTCAAAACCTTAAGTCTAGTGGGAAGAGCTGGTCACTCTCCCTTCATGCTCCAAAAAATCCTACAGTATTTACTATATTATATTGCAATTATTTAACTCTCTCTCTCCTAGACAGGTAGGCACAATGTGTCTCATTCATTTTCATATTACCCCTCTCTGTCCTACGCCCTATCTTCTACAGTTAATATTACATAAATATTTGTTGAACTACAAAGGAATACTTTATTATTCTCTCTATATCACCACTAATAATGATCCAACTTCCACAAATATTTACTGGACAAATGTCATAAGACCATACTACGCAAAATAGTAAAGTTAATAGTTGAAAGACTGAGATAAATTTATAAGGATAGCACCATCCAAAACATCAGAGAAACAAGAAATAATGAGGAAATTAGAACATTTGCTCTACCAAATACCAAAAGATGACACAAAATTACCATTGTCAGTACAATAACAATAGAACAAATAAATCAATAATCTGAAAGTTAAAAAAACATCCATGTGCGTGTACCTTGGAATTTATCATATAAAGGAAAACAAATGTGTAAAATTTTATCATTTTATAGTTATAAAAAGTATAGCCCCCTATATGATTTTAAAGCAGCTGTCTCATATTTAGTGAAGTCATTAAACCAATTACATAAATATTACTGCTAAATGGCTTAAAGCTGCATCTCAAATCCATGATAAAAAACTTGATTTGACATAATTAAGATTTGTTGGGAGACCCCAATAGCTATTTGGGGGGGGGGGGGAGGAATACATAAAGTAACACCTGTTCCTCAAACTGAATATCAGGATTACCTATGGGTCAAAAATACAAATATAAAAAATGAAACTAGCACAGCTGATGTGGTTCAGTGGTTGAACACTGACCCATGAACAAAGAAGGCATCAAATTCAATTCCCAGTCAGGGCACGTGCCTGGGTTGTGGGCTCAGTCCCCAATAGGGCACGTCCAGAAGGCAGCTGATCGATGTTTCTCTCTCATAGATGTTTCTATCTCTCTATCCCTCTCCCTTCCTCTCTCTAAAATCAATAAAGACACTAAGAAAATGAAATTATACAAGTATTAGAAGAAAAAATGATCAAGTTCCTCTGTGATTAGGGAGGAAAAATGATGGTTATGATCTAAATGCCAAACAATAGGAGGAAAGTTATATATTTAATGATTAAAAAAGAAAACTTGAGGATCATGGAAAAAGATACTCTAAACAAAAAGACAAAGGAATTTGGGAAAATGTTTGAAACTTATGTTTATAAAGGGTTAATACCCTAATATGTATCAGTTCTTAAATATTTATCTAAACCTGATGCAATGAGCCCTTCAGCAAAATGGACCAAAATACAGACTATTAAATACACGCCAACCCAAGATGTACCAATAGTAGGTTTGAAAAAACAAAGAAGACAACAACCTGATATCTTTAATATATAATTTCTATAACCTGGCAGAGATATGCGTAGTTCAAAGGAAAAGGATACCACCATTAAATATATGAAACTGTTCACCAGAACTCAAAGTAAGAGAAATATAAAATAAACTATCTTAAGATTTCATTTTGTACCTCTCAAAATGGCAAAAATTTACCACATGCTGATGGTGAGGTAGAAGAGAGATATGCTCTCTCATACATTAGTAGTGGTAATATAAAAATAGTACAAACCCAATGGAGAAAAATCCAGCAAAATCTAGCAAATTCAATACGCACTTACCATTTCACACAAAAATCCCATTTTAAGAAATCCATACCAGAGTTATTTATACAAAATATAGGGTGGGGCAAAAGTAGATTTATAGGTATGAATATGCAAAATATATAGTTATTCTTAAATTACTATTTATCTATTCCTGTGTTATTTTCCATGTTATTTTTATAATTTGATAAATGCACATGAGGAACTGGAACTCATTACATTGCTGATGGGAGTATAAAATGGTATAACCATTTTGGGAAACAATTTAAAAGTTCATTAGGTTAAATTAACATTTACACATGATGAAACAACTACTTAAATAGTTATCATTTACTCAAATAAAATGAAAGCACAGGCACATAAAAATATTTGTACACAGCAGCTTTACTCATAATAACTCAAAACTGCAAATACAAATGTCTACCAACAAATACATGTATAACAAAATTGTGGTATATTCACACAATGCAATACTATTCACAGCAATAAAAAGAAGTAAACTACTGATAACTGTAGCAACACTTTTAACAAATGTTGGTGAGGCAAATGGATAGCTACATTCAAAAGAATAAATTTGGACCTCTATTTTTTACCACATATAAAATTTAAGTCAAAATGGGCTTAAAAACTCTTGGAAGAAAACACAGGTGAAAAATCTGCACGACTCTGGATTAGGCAACAGTTTTTAAGATGCGACATCAAAAGCACATATAATTTTTAAAAAAGATAAACTGAACTTATCAAAAACATTTTTTCTTTAATTTTTCCATTAACTTTTCCATCAAGAAGGTAGAAGCAAATATTTGCTAATCATATATTTGATAAGGGCCTAGTATCTAGAATATATGATCAATTATTAATAAGGTTAACCCAATTAAATATGGGCAAAGGTAATTGACAAATAAAATGTTTAAAAATTTTTCTTAAATGGGCAAGGGATTTGAATAGCCATTTCTCCAAAGAAAATATACAATGGTCAATAAGCACATGAAACAATTCTCAACATCATTATTCATTAAGGAAATGTAAATCAAAACAATAATGAGCTATTACTTCGCACTCACTAGAATGACTATAATCAGAGTCAAATAACAGGTGTTGGCAAGGATGTGAAGAAACTGGAACACACTTGTGCATTACTGGCGAGGATTTAAAATGGTATAGCCTTTGTGGGAAACAGTTTGGCAGTTCCTCAAAAAGCTAAACATAGAATTACCATATGACCCGGCAATTCTATTGAGGAAATCCATCTTGAATTTCCCACCTTGGATAATGGCGCCACTATCCTTCATGTCTCTGAGGAGAAAACTGGATAATGATTTTTTAATTTTTCCCTTCTTCTTTTTCTCTTCTTATCATCAATCTAGTAAAATAGTAAATCCAACAGACTAGAATCTCTTCCTCTATCCATAGTTCAGGCTTTAATTATATCTTACCTAAACTATTGCATTAACCTCCTATCTGGACTGTTTATAGTTTAATTCTCTCCAATTCATCTTTCATATTGTTTTTCTCATTTTCCCATTAATATTTATTAAGCAAAAATTAGGGTAGGAAATTCCTTTTTCTCCCGATATAGTTTTATTGACTTCAGAGAGGAAGAAGAGGGAAAGATATAAATATCTATAATAATAAAAGTATAATATGCTAATTAGACCAAACGTTCTTCCAGACGACCTTCTAGACAAAGCTGGGGCTGCGAAGGAAGCCCAGGTCCCGGGTGCCTGCTGGCAGCCGGAAGGAAGCCTGGGTTTTGGGTGCTGGAGGGAAGCCTGGGTTCTGTGTGCAGAGGGAAGCCGGTGCTAGCAGCCAGGGAAAGGAAGACCTCCTCTTGCACAAATTTCCTACATCGGGCCTCTAGTCAATGATAAGCAAGAATCACTGCTCAGCTGCCTACCGCAAGTTCCACAATGGGGATAGAGCCGGCAATCTGGGCATGTGCCCTGACCGGGATTCGAACCGTGACTTCCTGGTTCATAGGTCGATGCTCAACCACTGAGCGACACTGGCCAGGCTCTATTTTAATATTTATTTTTCTATATATTCTAGTTGTTTACATGCCTTATGCCCCCAGACTATCTATAACAATAAAAACATAATATGCAAATCGACCAAACGGCCGAACAGCAGAACAACCATCCAGACGTCCAGACAACCATGCTATGACACGCACTGGTGCCAGGCCAGCCAAGGTGGGTGCAGTGCAATTGGCCAGGGGCCACCGCCATCACCCCACGATCACCACAGAGAGGGAGGCCCAGGCTACCTGGCCTGGGGCGCTGAGGTGGGTGGGCAGGGACTCCATCTGCAGGGTAATCGATTGTGGGGCTCCAGGATTGCAAGAGGGTGCGGGCCAAGTGCATGAATTTCGTGCACCGGGCCTCTAGTCTATATATATATAAAGCCAGTGTCCCTAAGGACCAGAACAACCAAATGACCGGTCGCCATGAGGTGGCACTGATCACTTCTTGGTCCCACCCCCCCGCTTGCTAGTAGGGGCAGGGCAGGACTAGCAACTGGTGAGCAGGCTGGACTGCTGACCGCTTGGTCCCTCTGCCCCAGGCCCACAGGCTCCGATGAATCAGCAATGGTGAATGGGGAAACTGGGGTGGGTGGCGGGAGGAGCGGGCTGGCAGTCAGTACATTGGGATCACCAGCTCATCTCTAGCTGCTCAGGGGCTCAGGCCTGTGGGAAAGCAGGTGCTGGCAACTTCACCCCCATGCATGTGAGCCGGGCCAGGTGCTGATGGAAGGCGTTGCCCGCTCAGGGCCACTGACACTGGGAAGGGTAGTAGGTCATGGGCACCTCAAGCCCCAGTAGCAGTGGCAGAGGCGGCAGCAGCACCTGCGTGAGCGACCTGAGCAGGCAGTGTGTTCCATCAGTGGGCAGCCAGCCCAGCGCACATGCATGGAGGTGAAGTCTCCTGCACCCGCATTCCCACAGGCCTGAGCCCTTGGTGCAGCTGGGGATGAACTGGTGATCCCAACAGTCTGACAGCCCAGTGGCGGGGGCAGCCTGGGGACTAATGAAGAGATAAAAGATGGCCCAGATCACAGGAGGCTAGGCCTAGGGAACCTACCCTCACGATTTAATTGTGTACTGGGCCTCTAGTCTATTCTATATGATAAAAATGCAAATTTGACCGTACCTTGGCTTCTGATTGGCTATGCTACCAGCCAATCAGGAGCGGGGGCGGGGCCAAGTGGCGCCAGTGCCAGGCCCCAGGGGTGGAGATGAAACAGTGGTGGTGGCGGTGAGCGCCCAGCCCCTGGGTGCTGTGAAGAAAAGCAGTGGCGGCAGCAGCGGTGGTGGTGGCGGCGGCGGCAGGGAGCGCCAGGCCCCTGGGGCCAGGTGATCGCATGCAGCCGAGGCTGAGCTAAGCAGGGCAATGGCTGGGTGCCCAGCCTAAAGCCTCACCAGAGGAGGGCCTTGGGCAGGCTGAGGGTGAGCCATCAGTTGGACATCCCCTGAGGGCTCCCAGTATGTGAGAGGGGGCAGATTGGGTTGAGGGATCACCCACCACAAGTGCACGAATTTTGTGCACTGGGCCCCTAGTATATATATAAAAGCCTAAGCGACCGAACAACCGGTCAACCAGTTGCTATGATGCATACTGACCACCAAGGGGCAGACACTCAACACAGGAGCTGCCCCCTTGTGGTCAGTGCACTCCCATAGCCAACCTCTTATGGCCAGCCAACCTCCCACGGTCCCTCCCCCCAGCCAGCCGGCCCTACCCCACCCTTGATCGGCCCTGGTCACTGGCCAGGCTGAGGGATCCCACCCTCAAATTCATGCACCGGGCCTCTAGTATATATAATCATAAAGTTCCTGAGCACCTTCATAAAACCTGAAAATACCACAAGACCAATCAAAACATGTTTGTTGAATGACTTTTAAATTGATATTTTATATTTAGATAATCCCTTTTGTCCTGTTTTTACTAGTGTTTTCCCCAGGATATATTCTCAGTTCTGCCATTCTCCAAATGAGAACTGTCCTAACATACTTTTCCTTATTTGCTTTCTAGTTTGAAGAATCTTTTCACATTCTTTTACTAGCTATAATAACTTAGAGTCAAACTCTTTGTCATTTTTTATTACCATTAACTTAAGAGATGACAACTATAATAAAGCCCTGGAAAAGTACTCACTAGCTGTTAAAAGGGTCAAAAAATGGGCAGCCCATTTATTTACCACAAAGAAAGTTAAATGGTACTATAAAATTATATGTATTTGACATCTCCTCTTGGATATCTTAAAGGCACTTTTAATAATATTATCTAGTCAGTCAACCTCATCTTTCTGTGTGTCTTATCCTATTAATAAAAGAGTAACATGCAAATTGTCCATATCTCTGCTACACCACAAGCCACTCCCACAAGTCACGCCCACAAGCCAAACAGAAGCAAATATGCAAAAAAAACCCAACCAAGATGGCTGCTGGTCACAGAGAGCAGGAAGAAGGCTTGGGTTTCCCTGGCAATGGAGGAAGCCAAGCTTTCCGCCTGCCCTTGCCAGGTCAGGCATCCACTCAATGCTACAAAGTTTCAATTATAGAAGATATATCCCAACAGAAATGGCGGCAGCCACAGAGTTGGAGAGAGCAGGAGGCTTGAGTAGCACCCAGACATGGAGGAAGCCAAGCTTTCCACCTGCCCTGGCCAGTCCATGCCTCTGCTTAAGGCTACAAAGTTTCAATTATAGCAGTTAAAAAAATCCAACAGAAATGGCTGCCGCTACTGAGCAAGCAGAAGGCTTGGCTCCACTCCAGGCTATAAAGTTTCAATTGTAGAAGAAAAATAAATCCCAGATACCAGGGCCTCCGCTTGGGTCACCAAGGGGGGTGGCCAGCCTGCAAAACACCACAGGCCCCTCACCCAGGCCGCCCCAAGCCCCAAGGGAACCCACAAACTGATCCAGGAAACCCTTCAGGGCAAACCAGCTGGCCCCCACCCATCCACCAGGCCTCTATCCTATCTAATAAAAAAGTAATATGCAAACTAACCATCACTCCAACACACAAGATGGCTGCCCCCATGTGGTCAAAGATCCTGCCTCCTTGTGGACACAAAATGGCCACCACAGGATGGCCAGCAGGGGAGGGCAGGAGGAAGAAAATAGGCCTGCAAAAGAGGGCAGTTGGGGGCGATCAAACCTGCATGGGTTAGGAGTGACCAGGCCTGTAGGGGAGGGCAGTTAGGGACAAACAGGCTGGCAGGGGAGCAGTTAGGTATCAATTAGGCTGGCAGAGGAGCAGTTAGGGGGTTATCAGATTAGCAGGCAGAAGCATTTAGGGGGCAATCAGGAAGGCAGGCAGGCGAGCAGTTGGGAGCCTGCAGTCCTGGATTGTGAGAGGGATGTCCGACTGCCCATTTAGGCCCAATCCTACCAGGGAATTTCATGCACTGGGTCACTAGTATAAAATGAAGTGTATCCACTTCAGCAGTTCCAAAGCTAAGAATTATTTTTTATACCCTCTATTCCTTCATTTATAACCCAATCCATCACCAACTCTTGTAGATTTCTCCTAAATCTTTCTCAAATTGTCCCTCTTTCCTCCATTTGCATAATCACTTCCTTAGTCTCTCCAGGCTTTATGTTACTCAGGTTACTTACTATAACAGCCTCCAAAAGGGTGTCACTGCATCCACCACTCTTGGCCCCCCTCCAATCCATTTGGTCTACCTACAGCCAGAGTGACCTTTCAAAATGCAAACCCAATTATGTCATCCCCTCTATTTAAGCATCCCATGCCTTTACACTGTACTTTGGCTGAAACAAAAATTATTAACATAATGTTCAAGGAATTACATGGTCTGACTCTACCCACCATGTTAGCCTCATCTCCTTCCAATTTCATGTGCTCTGAAGATACAGACCTCTCAAGTTTATCAACATGCTCTTCTTTCCACAGTCTGAAACACACAGTAACTAAGAGCACAAGTTCTGGAATCATATTATCTAAGTCCCCAAACTGGACCTGCCAACATACTGTTGGCAGTTAACTTGTTGGGCAAGTAATTTAATCACTCTCACCTCAGCTTTCCCATCTCTAAAGCAGGGGAAATTATACCTGTCACGGGAATTTGGAGAGGGTTAAATAAAATGTTGAGAACACAGAACATAACCAGTAAGCACTTCATGCCAAATTCCTCTCCTTTTTTCAATTTCTGGTTATCATCTCTAGAGGAAAACTCAAATTACATTTGAGGCTCAGAGAAATTAAGCAATTTGCTCACTATAACACAGGTAGTAAGTAACAGGACCAGGTTTCTACTAGACCTTAACTTTCCCCACCCAATTCCTTCTTCTGGGCACACACACATTGTGTGAGTGTGTGTGTAAAATGCATACTCCTAGGCCCTTAATCAAACCTAAATATGAATTTCTTGAAGCGTGGTACAGGAATCTGCAATTTATTTTAATAGGCAGCTTTTTTTGGTAAGCCAAAGGTTGATAGTCACTGGAGTAAAATAATGAAAGCTAACACAATTATAGAATATAAATTTTAAAAAATGAATAACATAATGGTCAATCAAATATTACACATCTATGTCCTTAAAAGTAAAAAAGCTACACTGGCTGTATGGTTCAGCTGATTGTGCATTATTCCATGCACCAAAAGATCACTTTTCCGATTCTGTCAGGGCACATGCCCAGGTTGTGGGCTCAGTTCCCACTAGGGGGCGTGAGGAGCAGCCAATCTATGTTTCTGTTTCTCTCTCTTTCTTCCCCTTCCTCTTTCTCTAAAATCAATAAAAACATTTTTTTAAAAAGTAACAAAGCTTTTTAATTGAATCTACTATTAAATTAAAGTTGGTTATAAGCTGAGACTACTGGTAGGTTTTGTTCAATAATTTCTAAGAGAGGAGGAACCAAGATGGCAGCATAGATAAACACCTATCTTGCTGCCATACAAAGCAATTTCAAAACTACAACTTAACGAAAGAACAAACATCATCCAGAATCACCGGAAAGCTGGCTGAGTGAAAATTCCACAAATAAAAGTGAAGACAGGACACTGTGACTCAGAGGAGTGGCGGAGGACAGCCCTGAAGATATGCGTGGAGTCGGGAGGTTTGGAGCCGTGCGCACTCGAGTGGATAAGGCGGGCAGCTGCAAACCTGGCCGGTTTTCTTGAACAGGGAGACAAAAGCATCCCACTGCACTGATTCCCCAGCTCTGGGCGAAGTCCGGGGAACCCACAATCATACAGGATAAAACTGGACAGGGGGGAGGCACACTGAAACTCGGGCGCTGCAAGGATCTGCGAGCTTGTGGAGAGGGCCTTGGGGAGAGTGCGCATAAACTTGGGGACAGCAGAGCTGCGTGACCGCGCAGAGAGGACTCGTGACTTACTCTCTCATTCAGGAAACCACCAGACTGCATTGTTTTACGACCCTGGGTGAGATGTTGGGTGTGCAGACTCATTTGGGGAGAGGCTGAATTGTCAGGCAGCAGGTGGAGCTCGGTGGCAGCTTTCTCTCAGAGGTGCGAGCAGCCATTACCACCCAGCAGAGACCCAGGTGCCGCATAGGGTGGAGGTGACGCTGCCTGCTCAGCCCGGAGACTCCGCCCATCCAACCTGAGCACAGCTGACCCTCATAGCCAAATGGCCTGGAGGTCAAACCCTCCTAGTGCTGGCAACAATAAGCTAGGCTTAACTTCAACAAGACTGTGCAACCCATATCCACCTCAGGTAACTGGGGAGGCTGAGCCACTGTCCCTTAGAGGACATCTACCACACAAAGCTAACCGACCAACTCAGGAAAGCAGCCACCATGCAGAGACATGGAAAGAAATCAGATATAAAAGAAATGGAGGGGAAAAAAACGACTGGACATAGAGTTCAAAATCACAGTTATAAGGCTTTTCAAGAGGCTCCTAGAAAAGGCCAAGACCTATGAGGAAATGAACAAGGCCTACAAGGAAATGAACAAGACCTACGAGGATATGAAAAAGGACCAACTAGAAATTAAGCATATACTGACTGAAATAAAAAATATTATACAATGACCTAAAAGTACTCTAGAGGACCGCAAGAACCAAGTTAAAGATTTGAAATACAAAGAGGCAAAATCCACTCAGCTGGAAAAGCAAGAAGCCAAAAGAATCCAAAAAATTGAAGATAGTGTAAGGGGCCTCTGGGACAACCTCAAGCATACCAACATCCGAATTATAGGGTTGCCAGAAAAAGAGAGAGAGCAAGATAATGAAAACCTATTTGAAGAAATAGTGACCGAAAACTTCCCACCCCTGGTGAAAGAAACTAACTGACTTAGGAGTCCAAGAAGCGCACCGAACCCCAAAATATAGAAACCCTAAGAGGACCACACCAAGACACATCATAATTAAAAAGCCAAGAGCAAAAGACAAAGAGAGAATATTAAAAGCAGCAAGAGAAAAACAGTTACTTATAAGGGAGCACCCATACGACTGTCAGCGGATTTCTCAACAGAAACTATGCAGGCCAGATGGGAGTGGCAAGAAATATTCAAAGTGATGAATAGCAAGAATCTACGACCAAGATTACTCTACCCAGCAAAGCTATCATTCAGAATTGAAGGTCAGATAAAGTGCTTCGCAGATAAGAAAAAGCTAAAGGAATTCATCACCACCAAACCAATATTATATGAAATGCTGAAAGATATTCTTTAAGAAGAGGAAGAAGAAAAAGGTAAAAATAAAAATTATGAACAACAAATACACATCTATCAACAAATGAATCTAAAAATCAAGTGAATTAAAAATCTGATGAACAGGATAAAGTAGTGAATATAACAGAGTCATGAAACTCAGGCACTGCAAGGGTCTGCGTACCACTATTAACTCTAAGTTATACTGCATATAGAGGAAATGGACTGACAATTCTTGGGGAGAAGAGGGGTATGGGAGGTGCAGCAAGAGACTGGACAAAAATTATGCACCTATGGGAGAGGACAGTGGGGGGGGGGGCGGTAAGGGCAGAGGGTGGGATGGGTACCAGGTGGTGGGGAAATATAGGGGGGGAAAAGGGGAAACATTGTAATTAATAAACTGAACAATAAAGATTAAAATATTTTTTAAAATTTCTGAGAGATAAAATACAACTGTCGTAAGATTTTTTCCAATATGATATTCTCCCTAGACCTAGCTTAAAAGTGAAAGAGGCAACAATTTAAAATACCACAAATTAGCTTATACCAAAACATGTCCAAAGCTAAGAATAAGCAAAATATGATCTACTTTGGATTTTTTAAGACAAAACCTGCTCTCAATTCTCCCCATTAAAAAATTCCACTTTATATAAAGATCCACTTTTCAGTTACATTTCTAAGCTTTGTGCCCTCCCTACTATTATCAAGAGGAAGTTTAGCAGTACATATGGTTTATGGCTTTCCTTCCAATCATCACACAACCGAATAGACAACTCATTAACTAATATTTAGAGACAGAATGAGTCAAACACAAATCCTGCCTCTCTGTCATTTTTTGTTCAAATGGAAGATAAGCACTTGTGAGTTTTCCAAATCTCAATATAGCTTTCCTTTAATACTGAAAAATACAAGATAAAAATTGAATTATTTTATTGTCAACAAAATCTCGTGTACCGAATTGATCTTATTGATTTCTTTCCTTCAAAAATAAAAAAAGAACATATTGTTTGACATACATAAACAGACAGTTGGACATTGAAACTGAGACTCCAACATTTTTTGTTCTTATACATTTATTTCTAGTATGCAGAGGCAAGATATTTTTGAAGAAAAGAAACAGGGGAGAGTGATTGATATAGAGGCAGGGAGGCATTGAACAGGCTGTCAAGCTACAGGGGGAAGGCTGGGGAGGGTCGGGGGCGGATGCTGGGGGAGATCAATGGAAGGACTTGTATACATGCATATGAGCATAACCAATGAATGAAAGATACTGGGGCAGGGAGGGGAGCAGGTGGGGACATGTGCTGGGGGGTAAGGGAGGCTGGGGGAGGAAAAAGGGGGGAAAAAAGGAAAACATACGTACCACTATTAAATCTAAGTTATACTGCAAAAAAATTTTTTAATTAATTTTAAAAACTTTATATATAAAATGATATTCTAGTATAAAAAAAAAAGACTCAGATAATTAAAGATTAAAAGTACCGTATATATCCTTTAAGTAATCCATGTCATGGATGAGGGCCTGAAGGGTTGAGTGACTTGTCAAAGGTTACAATCAATAACAGAACTCAAACTAAAAATCTAAATTTACTAAATGCAATGAACTATCCTGAATTGGATCCTAGAATAGAAAAAAGGGACATCAGTGGAAAATCTGAATAAATCTGAGTCGAGTCAGTAATTTTACATAATATGCAAATAAACCAAATGGTGGAAAAACCAAACTGGTCGTTGCGTGTGGGAAACATAGCGGGTGTCAGCTGCAGTGGAATGGTGGAGTAGGTGAGCAGGGACACCAGACTAAGGTGGGGCACCAGTCACTGTCAGTGGGGCAAGCCTCTGGTGGTTACTAAAAATTCCTTGCTCCAGTGTGCCGTGATCCTGCCTGGCACTTGCACCTGCTGCCAGCACCAGCCCCCTTCACACCCACTGCCAGCACCAGCCTCGCCTGCACCCGCAGCCAGCACCAGAGTGGCCACTTGCACCCACTGCTGCACCCGACACCGGTCCTGAACACTCAGCACCGTCAACAGGTGCAAGTGGCAGTTGCTGGCCCTAATCACCCTTCAGGGCTTCTCCACCTCCCCCTGCTCCTGAGGGGCAATGACACAGCAGCTGCTGGTTGCACCCACTGACAGCACTAGCCACGCTCACACCCAATCATTCCACACTGTCAGCACGTGGGAGAGGTGGCAGCGGGAGTGGGGCTGCTGGCAGAGAGGGGACCAGGGGCCGCAGCAGGGACAGAGCTGGGTTGGGGAGAATGGGCCGAGAACCATCCCTGCGGCCATGGCAGCTTCATGGCCCACAATTCCCTTCAAGGTGCATGAATTCATGCACTGGGCCCCAAATTTAGTTAATAGTATTGTATTCTAGTTTTGACAAATACAACACAATTATTTAAAATGTTAACATTGGAGGAAGGTGAGTGAAAGATATGTGAAAACTTTATACACATTTTTGGAATTTTTCTGTAACTCTAAAATTACAAAATAAAAGAAGAGGCTTATTTTTAAAATCCTAAATCTAAAATTAATTTCTAATCTAAAATTTCTAATCTAATCCAAAATGCTGATTCCTTAAAATCCCCAAACATAAAGGCATTCAGTTCTAGTACCAAGTATTCAGAAGTAACAAATACAGCTCCTCCATACAGCACCTCCTTACCAAAAACAATAAAAAGAAATCATCCCTGTTTTTCTATTTAATAATGCAGGGAATTAACACTTTAAATTCTTGTTATACTGCAGACATTTTGCTTATTTTATTTAATTCTCACAACTGTTCTAAAATAATTATCAACTCAAATAATATTTTAATATTTGAGGCTAAAAGAAGTTAAGCAATTTGCTCACCATAATACAGCTAGTAAGTAACAGAGCCAGGTTTCTACTATCCTATCTAATAAAAGGGTAATATACAAATTAACCATCACTGTCACAAAGTTGGTGGCGCTCATAGCCACCAGATGGCAGCACCCAGTCCTCTCAGCCCTCCAGGAGTCCTAGGGAGGGGAGTGGGGGGAGATTGGCCACTGAGAGCAGGTATTGTTTCCTCACTAAGCCCAGCTCAGGCCGGGCCCCCTGGAGCCAGAGGGGACACGGACAGTTAACAGGGATTCTGGCCTGCAGCCTCTTCGGTCTGCGGCCAAATGCAGGCCCGGAGAGAAGATGACAGGCCCGCCTCCCACGGAAGCAGCGCAGGTCCTTCCTGCCTCCCTCATAATCAGTGTGGGTCCTTCCTGGCTCCCACAGAAGGAACGCAGGTCCCTCTCACCTCCCTTCCCATGGAAGCAGCGCTGCGGTTCCCGCCGGCTCCCACAGAAGCGGCAGGCGGCCTGCTGCACGCGATGAGCTACTAGTACCTTATAACTTTCTCCCAGTCACCTAGGCACTTGTGTATTTGAAGGAATAAGAAACAGTTGTTTATAAATTTGGGCAGATTTTACCTCCACAGTGTTTTTCACATCAAAACCCTCACTGCGCCGAAACTGGTTTGGCTCAGTGGATAGAGCCTCGGCCTGCGGACTGGGAGGTCCGGTCCCGGTTCGATTCCGGTCAAGTGGCTGTCGGGCACATCCCCAGCAGGGGGTGTGCAGGAGGCAGCTGATCAATGTTTCTCTCTCATTGATGCTTCTGACTTTCTATCCCTCTTCCTTCCTCTCTGAAAAATCAATAAAAATAAAATATATATATAAAAAAAAAACACCTCACTGCCCATCACACAGCTACTACCTTTTGTTCAGGTCTGTTACCTCTTGTCTGTTCTAGAGCAAAGAAAGCCTCCCAAACAAGTATCCCAAGCGCTAGTCTTTTCTCTTTAATACATTATAATGTACCACTCTAATTGTTTGCTAAACTCTCAGCACCTATCCTCACTTTCTAGTAATGGTACTGTATTTCCTTTTGTGAAATCACCTCTCCCCTGCCTAGACAGGATTATGTATAAAGCTGCCCGGTTCTCCCGTCACAGATAAATGGACATGAATCACGCTAAACCAATGACACACTGTTTTCAGGAATTCCGAATCTTAAGTAAATGACACAAGTTTGGGAGGAAAAGTAAATGTTTGGCACACATTCCTAATGTTATTTTGATTAAATTGTCAATTTATTCCTGATACAAGACCCCAGGAACTACCCTGGACTGACTCTCCAGCCTTTCCTTTGAATCTCTGAACAACAGCCTTACAATAAATTTCTTTTCTCCTTAAGATACTGTCACTTATCTGCTTGCAAACAAAGACCCTAATGGATACAGCATCTCTGACTCATCTAAATCTTTAAAGCATCATTCAACCCTCCTGCTCAAAAGCATTAAACTTCCCAAAAGTTTAGGAAACTTCCCACTATTACAAACTTCTCAAGTTGACTTCTCAGGGTTCTCCCCGTTTGGGTCAAATCTACATTTTTAAATATATTTCTAAACAATAGTATTACACACATTTATATTAGTGCTATTCTCTTCACTTGAAATGCTATCCACCAAATAACATCTCTGCCTATAAATTTTATCCACCCTTCCAAATATATTTCATTTGTTCCACTGTATGTAAATTCTTATCAATTCCACTAACCCACTAGGATATTGTATGTGTTCTATTACATATTCTCATTCACTTATTTCTATATGGGTTACATTCTTCCATTGACCCCACTAATTCTTCCAAAGGAAAGTAGAAGTGAGCCAAGGGAATGCTGCCATAACTCAATCAACAATGACGTCACTAAAGCACAGGGAATATAGTCCATTTTGTCGTAATAGCCCTGGCCAGTGTGGCTCAGCTAGCTGAGCATCCCATACACAAAGAGGTCACTGGTTTGATTCATGGTCAGGGCATAACCCTGGGTTGCGGGCCTAACCCCAGTAAGGGTGTGAGAAGGAGGCAGCTGATCAATGTTTTTCTCACCGATGTTTTTCTCTCCCTCTCTCTTCCTCTCTAAAAAAATAATAAAACATATTAAAATCACAACAGAAATTTCTTGATAACTTTGGTGAAAGATGGTTACTTATTATAATGATCAGATACATATTATACATCAACTATACTTTAAAATAAAAATTACAATTATGTCATAATAGTGGCCATAATGCAATGTCAACTTTAACCAGTACTTTTTAAACTTAGTGTGTGCAACCCAGCGACGTGGCTCAGCGGCTGAGCATGAGCCAGCAGGCCACACCAAGACCCCAGTCAGGGCACACGCCTGGGGGTTGCAGGCTCCATCCCCGGAGTGCGGGGCGTGCAGGAGGCAGCCAATCAATGATTCTCTCTCATCATTGATGTTTCTAGTTTTCTCCTTCCCCCTTCCTCTCTGAAATTTAATTTAAAATTTTTTTTAAATAATAGTAACTTGATGTGTGCAAATTTGGGATCAATCCTGTTTCTGAGCAATGACAGAATAGCTGGGACATGATTTACCTTCCTGTCACAAACGCCTGTAAAACTGGAAAAAACATAGAATTCATTTCCAGACACTAAACAAGAGGCAATACTTAACTGCAAGGTCTGAAAAGAGTAAAACAAAAAAAATCAATTATATGATAACTGGCTTTCTACCTGGAAACACTTTCCAGAATGCAGTACAGGGAAAGGGATTCTAAATAAAGCAGTCTCTCTGAACTGAGAAAACAGAGATCAGAGTTCAGTTAGGCCAAGCAACAGAAAAAGAGAAAGCAGGCTTTTTAGGGAAAGAATTTCAGAACTATTTACGGAATGCCTTCAGTATTTGACTGAATACTTAGTTGCACATGCATAGGATGAAACTCCACAAAGATAAGCAAAGAACAACTGTTAGGAGGCTAACTTCCCAGAGGCCACACAAGGCTGAGAAATGTCTGAGTGTCAACTCAACCACAGTGAAGAATCCTTATTGAAGACTTGGATTGCTCGGTATAGATCGCAAAAGGGTCAGAACTTTAATAGTAGGGCTAAATTAGCATTAGCATAAAGACTTCTCTAAATTCACCTTAATGAACACCTTAAAAACATCCTTGAAAGATCAAGCTGATTCACAAGTAACAGCCAACCAAAACAAAATGTAACATTCTTTTAAAATATTTTTAAAAATTCAGGATACAAAAAGTAAAATTTACAACATTTTACAATCAATCAAAAATTAGGATATACTAAAACATAAGAAATGTTACCCATAACTAGCGGAAAAATAAGTCAACAAAAACAAAATTCATAATGAAAGAGAAATGAGGAAAAGGGCATTAAATTATTATAAATATATTTAAATATTTAGATAAGAATATCTGCTTAATTAAGAGGGAAAAGAACAAAATGGAACTTTAAAAGATGAAAAATAAAATTCAGAAATTAAAAATTTAATAAATTGAACTAGTAGTACCCATGCCACTGCAGAAGAAATAATCCACAGATTTTTAATCTATTAATATGGAGACATGAAAAAAAGAGCCAAATAATAGCACAGCAGAAAAAAAATAAAAAATGTGTAGGATCTGTTACTGTGCAACAATATCAAAAGGTCTAACATGAGTAATTGGATTTACATGTGAAAGAGTGAACTAAAAATATTAGAATAACAACCAAAATTGCTTAATTTTGATGGAAGCTATAAGCCCACAGCTTCAAGAAGCTCAATAAGCACACCAAGACAATCTCAAATCAAGATGAAGACACATTATAATCAACTTGCTGAAAAACCATTGATAAAAACAGTCTTAAGAGTAGCCAGAGGAAAAAAAAACATTTTCTACAGAGAACCAAAGATAAGAATGACTACAGATTTCTCATCTGCAACTATGCAAGTCAAAACAATGGCACAATATCTTTCAAATAATAAAACTTTAACAAGTCAATCTAGTATATTATATAGTGTAAAAATATACTTTAAAAATAAAAATGATACATGTCAGAATGGCTAAAAAATAATTATAAAACCAAATGCTAAACTAGTTACAAAAGGTTAAATATTATATGACTCCTTTCATATGAGGTTCTATAATAATAAATCCAGAGACAGAAAGTAGAATGGTTGTGGCCAGGTGCTGGCAGAGGAGGAATGAGGACTTAAGTGTTTAATTGGTACAGAATTTCAGTTAAGGAAAAATGAAAAATTCTGGAAATGGATGGTGGTGGGGGGAATGCACAATAATGTGATTGCACTGATATCACAGAACTCTGCTTAAAAATAGCTAAAATGGTATCTTTTATAGTATGGTGGTTTGTTTGTTTGCTTGTTTTAGTTTAAACAAGATAGGACTTTATTTCACTTCCCCATATAAGTCAGAAGTTCAATAGTCCAATGCTGGTATAATGGCTCCTTGGTATCAGGGACTCAGACTCCTATCTTTCTGCTTTGCAATCTTCAGAGTATGGCCTCCTCAAAGTCACCTAGAGTTCAAAAAAGCTGCTGGAGCTACAGCTGTATGTCCTGGAAGAAGAAACAGCAGAAGGACAAAAATGGATTTTCCTAGTTAATCAGGTCCTTTTTATGTTATTGCAGTCTCAATGTTGCTTCTTTATATTTTTAGTTATAGGACTTTGGTTCACCTAAATTTCAGGTGGTTCTGAATGATGGTGGTTCTGTAGTTTAGTTGTAATTTTGATGTGGTTGTGAGAGGTTGTGAGTACCACAATGACCTATTCCATCATATCTTACTGTTATTATGCATATTTTCCACAATTAAGAAAATGCTGAAGATGTGAAAAAAATGTAAACAGTAAACACTCTAGAAGGCAGTTTCTTACAAAACTAAATATGTGCTTACTATAATGACCCAACAATTGCACTTCTAGGTTATTTATCACAAACAAAACTTACGTTCACACAAAAACAGGTACACAATTGAGTCCTCAATACTGTCAACAGGATTTTGAAAACTGCAACTTTATGCATAAAAAGATGTATAATGAAACCAATTTACCATAGGCTAAATTAATATAAACAAGAGTTAAGTTCCTAGGGCATATTTCTGGTCACAAAAACTTGAACAAACTTCTAAGTAAAGAGCCAAAGCACTTCCAATGTCAAACATTGAAATAAATGTGAGCTATATACTAACTAGTATATGTTTTTAAAAGATTAATATAAACAAGTATGAGAATTATTTTCTAACCCACCTATTCTAGTTCAGTCAGGGTCATGGGTGGCCAGATCCTATCTAGCATGCAAGGCAGAAACCAACCCTGGACAAGATGCCATTCCAATGCAGGACACATACCCAAGTCATACTAGGACAATTTAGATATATCAATTAACTGAATGTGCACATCTTTGGGATGTGAGAGGGAACTGGAATACCCAGATGAAGCCCATGCGGCCCTAGCCGGTTTGGCTCAGTGGATAGAGTGCTGTCCTGTGGACAGTAGGGTCCCAGGGTTGATTCCGGTCAAGGGCACCTACTTTGGTTTCAGGCTCCTCACTGGCCCGGGCCCTGGTCAGGTGCATGCAGGAGGCAACCAATCGATAAGCTTCTCTCACATCAATATTTCTCTCTGTCTTTTCCTCTCTTTTTCACTCTTTCTAAAAATCAATGGAAAAATATCCTTGGGTGAGGATTTTAAAAATTAATAATAAAAAGCAGATGTGGGAAGAACATGCAAACTCCATACAGTGGCCCTGTCCAGGGATCAATTCTTTTTTCTCATTAACGTTATAACACTGAATGAAATAACATTATTCAAGGACCTAGTGTACTTTCTTTGTAATAGCAAAAAGCTGGGAAATACCCAAATATCCTTCAACAGGTGAGTGGTTAAACAAAATGTGTTACATCCTATACATAGCATACTATTCAGTAATAAAAAAGACAAATTATTGAATTATATACAGCAACTTGGATGAATCTCACATAAATCATAGTAAGTGAAAAAAATCCTATTTCAAAAAGTTATACACTGCATAATTATATACATTTCATAAGTCATACTAGGACAATTAATGTTAAAAATGAACAGGTTTGGCTCAGTGGATATAGCTTCAGCCTGCGGACTGAAGGGTACCGGGTTTGCTTCTGGTCAAGAGAACATGCCTGCATTGTGGGCTTGACCCCCAGTAAGGGGCACATAGGAGGCAGCTGATCAATGATTCTCTCTCATTATTGACATTTCTATCTCTCCCTCTCTCTTCCTCTCTGTAATAAAAATATATTTCAAAAAAAGAAAAAGGGAATCCCAAGGAAAAAAGGCTGCTCTGTGGAGTACCACACTCTCTGTAAAAAACAAACAAACAAACACAGATGAATGCATACTTTCTAAGAGTTGGGTGGGTAAGAGAAAGAGGTGGCTGTGACAATAAAGGATACCACAAGTGATCTTTATAATGGAACTATTCTGTATCTTGACTGTGATAGTTGTCATACTAATCTACACATGTGATAAAACTGCATACAACTAAATATACCTAACAAGCTCACACACAAAGGAGTGTAGGTAAAATTGGTAAAATCTGAATAATAAAGTCAAGCGGAGTTATAGATAACAAGCAATGTTAAAGCAAGTTCCTCAATCACAAAGAAAAAGTTATTAAATAGAAACTGGGATCTTCAGAAAGGAATGAAGAATAGTAGAAATCATAAATATGTTATAAATATTAAAAACTTTAAAAATAACTTATTTTTAAAATATAATAAATTGTTTAAAGCAAAAATAACAACAATGTAATCTAGAATTTTTAACATATATACAAGGACAATGTCTGACAACACTAGTACAAAGGATTAGGGTGGAAAACAGAAGAATGCCATTGGGAACATCTTGCAATATATGTGAAGTGGTATAATATTATTTGAAGGTGAAATGTGATAAGTTAGAGGCTTATTATTAAAAAACCCTGACCTATTAAGCCAACAATGGAGATAAAATGAATAAATATACTCAATCCAAACAAAGATAGGGAAGGACACAGGAAATACCAAAAGATAAGACAAATATTAAATGAATAGCATAAAGGAATATTTAAAACCAACCATATTGTTATTTTCATTATATGTAAATGGTCTAAGAAGACTACGAATAAAATACAAAGAGAATGTATTAAAAAACAGAAAAGCAAGACCCTTTTTAAAAAGGCAATTTTGAAAAGCTGTCAATGAGAAACTCACTTTGAATATAAAGACAAAAATAGATTAACAGTAAGAAAGATATATCATGCAAATACTAAGGTTAAGAATACTATATTAGCCCTCAGAATATACCCAAAATAATTTAATGCAGGGCTCAAAGAGATGCTTATACACCAATGTCCATAGCAGCATTATTCACAATAGCCAAAAGGTATAAACAACTCAAATGTCTATCAAAAGATGAACGGACAAACATGTGATATGTACAAATAATGGAATACTATTCAGCCTTTAAAAAGGAATAAAATTCTTGAGACATGAAACAACATGACTAAGATATGAAAACAGGATGCTAAGTGAGATTAGCCCATCACAAAAGGACAAATACAGGGTGGGACAAAAGTAAACTTACAGTTCTTTGTATGAAATACAAAATTAATATATAATAATGCAAGAATAAACTGTTTCGTGTACTCACAACTGTAAACCTACTTTTGCCATGCCCTGTATTGTGATTCCACTTATGTGGGGTACCTAAAATGGATGAATTCAGAGACAGAAAGTAGAATAGAGGTTACCGGGGGCTGAGGAAGAGGGAAAGAATGACAGTTATTGTTTGGTGGGTGTATAATTTCTGTTTGGGATGATAAAAAAAAGTTCTGGAGCCTGGCCAGCCTGGCTCAGTGGTTGAGCTTTGACCTATAAACCAGGAGGGTCATGGTTCAATTCTTGATCAGGGCATACACCCAGGTTTCAGGCTCAATCCCCAAAGAGGGGCATGCAGGAGGCAGCTGATCAATGGATGAGTCTCTCTCATCATTGAGTTTCTATCTCTCTCTCCCTTTCCTTTCCTCTTTTAAATCAATAAAAATATATATATATTTTAAAGTTCTGGATATGAATAGTGGCAATTGTACAACACTGAATATATTTAACACCACTATACTATATACTAAAAATGGTTAAAATGATACATTTTATTTATGTTACTAGAGGCCCGGTGTATGAAATTTGTGCATGGGGAGGGGGGATCCCCTCAGCCCAGCCTGCACCCTCTCCAATCCAGGACCCCTTGGGGGATGTCCGACTGCCGGTGTAGGCCCGCTAACCAGCAGTCAGACATCCCTCTCATAATCTGGGACCGCTGGCTTCTATCTGCTCACCTGCCTGTCTGCCTGATCGCCCCTAACTGTCCCCTCTGCCGGACTGGTCACCCCCAACAGCCCCCCCTGCCAGCCTGTTTGCCCCTCACTGGCCCACTCTGCTGAGCTGGTCACCCCTCACTAACCCCCATGGCGGCCTGATTGCCCTTCATGGCCCCCATGCCGACCTGGTCGCCCCTCACTAACCCCTGCTGCCAGCCTCACAGACCCCCATGCCAGCCTGGTTCCCTTCAGCTGCTGCCTCCTGCTGGCCTGGTTGCTCCTCACTGTCCCCCCTCTGCTGGCCTGGTCACCCCTCCCTGCCCTCCCCCCCCCGATGGCCTGGTTGCCCCACGCAGCCTGTTTTTCGGTCATTACTCTGAAGGAGTCATGACCCATTTGCATATTACCCTTTTATTAGTATAGATATGCATACTTGACACAATTTTGAAAAGTGAGTTAATAACAAAAAAATAACCTGCTAATTTAATCATAAGCAAATCTTGGTTAAAAGCATTTTAAAATTAACACAGTGTTAATTCTCACATATGACATACACAATGGAAAATTTGTCCATTAAAATCGAAGTTCCAAAAAAATCGAGGGTTTATTGTACTTTCTATTGCTAGCAATCAAGTTCCTCTACTATAGAACATTTCTTTCTGAACTAGAAAATTTCACATCTTCTTAAAATCCGTTTGCTATTGATTAAAGTCTTATGGCATTACTTAGAGAATTGAACATTCATACATAATACACGAAACTATTTTACCTGTCTGTACCTAAAATGAAGATAAAAGGATCTTTTCATTACGCTTTTCAAATTATTTGTGCTTTTCTTGATAACAGAAAAATTATCAGGTCTAACAACTATATATATTAAAGTAAAGAGTTCATAGCAGCACAATTTACCATAGCTAAGATTTGGAAACAGCCTAAGTGCCCATCAGCAGATGAGTGGATTAAAAAACTATGGTACATTTACACAATGGAATACTACGCCGCGGAAAAAAAAGGAGGAGCTCCTACCATTTGTAACAACATGGATGGATTTGGAGAGCATTATGCTAAGTGAAATTAGCCAGGCAGAGAAAGACAAATATCACATGATCTCACTCATTTGAGGAATACAATCAATGACATACACTGATGAACAAAAATGGATCCAGAGACTGAGAAAAGTCCATCAGAATGTCAAACACCTCAGGGTAAGTGGCAGGTGGTGGGAGTAAGTGGAAAAGTCAATATATTTGAACTCTTGAACTGAGGTAAGTGATTTGTGTTTTTACATCCCTGACAAAGTTTATATAAAGTTATAAAAAAAAATGGCAGCTAGTTTGAGATTGAATTGACATGGCCTAGAGCTTGTCATATCCTATGGAGACCAGTCCTTAAGCTAGGCTCTGCTTAACCTCCCGTGACACCATAATACCCTTACATGATATTATTCTACAATGTCATTATAATATTTGATATTTGACAACAGCATATTATACAATTATCCCAAATAAATTTACAAACTAATTCTTTGAATGTTGGGCAGCAACTTAAAAAAGGATAGGAAAGAAATTAATCCCTTTCAGAAGGAATTAAGGCACTGGGAAGGCATCCGAGCATTCTATATTGGCCCTTCTTGACCTTTCTGCCAAGAGGGACCTTCTTCTTACTATCCAAATACACACAGCTGATGCCCGAGTTTTCAGTTCCAGCTGTGGCTGAAGCCTCTGGGCAGCTGGCACCATGGATCTGTATCTCGACCAATGGTGTGAGCTGGGCCCTCTCTGGAGAAGAAACCTGGGTCCCCCAGATATGTGATCAGTACCGGGACCCTGCCAGCAGGCGGAGGGGACCCCAAGGCAGGTACTGGACGTGGAGGCCACAGGGGAATAGACTACAAAGGAGACAGAACTGAACCTCACATCACCCTGTTTGGCCCCGGAGGATGGCTGGTTAGCCAGAGACGGGTAAGATTCCTCAGGGAAGAAACAACCTAAGACAGGCACAGTTGCAGAGGGGCCAACAGGAGAGAGGTAAAAGGTCAACAGAAGTGGGGCACAGAACCTCACCCACAAACCTTGTAGGGGCTTGAATTCTCACTCCTCCTGAGGGAGGTCTCCTAACCCCACGGCTACTTCGCCTCCCATGCACAACTCATACCGCGACCCACCAGGTGGCAGACAGAGACTTGGCCAGCAATAGCTGCTCTATATCTAAATTCAATCTATTACCAGGAATGCTCTGGACCTACTCAAAATTGCAAATATTCCTTTCCACTAGTATTTACAGGGTAAACTAAGATTTCTGCTTGAGTATTAAAATTTACAGGAAAATAGTAATCAAGTTTTCAGATTAATTTAAATTGGCCAAGTGAAATAAGTGAATACTCAAGAAAATTTTAGTGTACTGGACAAAAAGCTTTTCCTAAAACATTAACTAAAAAATCTATTAGTAGTTCATCTCACTGTAAAATTGCCTAACATCCAAAGAACCTAAAGCAGTCATATTTGTGTGCAAAAATTAAAATTTAAAATTACCAAGACTGCAATATAAAATTTCCAAAAGCCCCCATTAATCAAAAAAGGGGAGGGGGCAGTGGGGTAATATCATGTAAGGAAAAAAAATATCGAGTAAGTAAAATACATCTAGAAAATTCTTACTCCAGTAAAGTAAATTCCATTTGTAAATCCAACTGCAGGACACCCATGAAAAAACACACATGGTGTCAAAATAAGCCAAAGGAAAATCATTTAGGGAAAAATAAAAAGAATCCCAAGTCTATTTTGCAGAGAGGATCCCTTAGTTAACCTTTGGTCGAGAATGTGTTTGTGTGTTTGCAGAGAACTCCAAGACCATGTGGGTTCCTGCGACAGTGAGGAACTGACGGGCTTGTTCCAGCCACGAGGACGGTCCAGAGATGGGAGACACTGATGACACCTTGCCATGCTAGCAGTCGGCAGCTGTGCATGTCTGCAGGCAGCCCAGGACCAAACCAGAGAGGATGGATCTTGCATTGCCACGATGTGTCCACCATCTGGATACCATTGCTGACATGTACACATGAAGAACTATTTGACACTGAAACTGGGACTCAGAACAGTTGGACATTGAAACTGAGACTGAAACATTTTTTGTTCTTATACATTTATTTCTAGTATGCAGAGGCAAGATATTTTTGAAGAAAAGAAACAGGGGAGAGTGATTGATACAGAGGCAGGGTGGCCTTGAACAGGCTGTCAAGCTACAGGGGAAGGCTTGGGTGGATGGGAGGCGGATGCGGGGGGAGATCAACTGAAGGACTTGTATGCATGCATATGAGCATAACCAATGAATGAAAGACACTGGGGCGGGGAGGGGGGAGGGTGGGGATATGTGCTGGGGGGTAGGGGAGGCTGGGGGGAGGATAAGGGGGAGGGAAAAAGGAAAACATGTACTACTATACTGCAAAAAAATCAATAAAAATATATTTTAAAAATATTAAAGTAAAGAATCTGAAAGTGAGGCACATTATATTGTATTTCTGGGACTCAGAACCCCTTTTGAAACAAACCAATTGAAATACAGAACTCTTATAACGTGACGATCCTGATAAAACATCACAATCATCATCAACCATGTATACAGTATGAGATTATTTAAACACTACCCTATCTAATAAGAGTAATATGCAAATTAACCACCACTATGCTACACCAAAAGCCATGCCCACAAGCCAATCAGGAGCAAGTATGCAAGTTAACCCCAACCAAGATGGCTGTGGCCATGAAGTGAGCAGGAAGGGAGGCTTGGGTTTCCCCAGCAATGGAGGAAGCCACGCTTTCCACACACCTGGCAGGCCCAGGCCTCCATTCAAGGTTACAAAGTTTTAATTATAGAAGATAGATAAACCCCAACAGAAATGGCTGCCACCATGAAGTTCGCAGGAGGCTTGGCTCTGCTCCAGGCTACAAAGTTTCAATTGTAGGTGATAAATAAATCCCAGATACCAGAACCTCCACTTGGGTCTCCAGGGGGTGTGGCCAGCCTGCAAACCACCACAGGCCCCTCACCCAGGTCCTGCCATGCCCCAAGAGAACCCCACCCTGATCTGGGACACCCTTCAGGGCAAGCCAGCTGGTCCCCACCCATGCATCAGGCCTCTATCCTATCTAGTAAAAGAGTAATATGCAGATTGACCATCACTCCAGCACACAAGAGGGCTGCCCCCATGTGGTCAAAGATCCTGCCCCATATGGACACAAGATGGCCACCACAAGATGGCCAGCAGGGGAGGGCAGTTGGGAAGGACCAGGCATGAAAGGGAGGGCAGTTGGGTGTGACCAGGCTGGCAGAGAAGGGAAGTTGGGGGTGACTGGGCCTGAAGGGAAGGGCAGCTGGGGGGGGGTCAGTTAGGGACAAACAGGCTGGCAGGGGAGCAGTTAGGCATCAATCAGGCTGGCAGGGGAGTGATTAGGAGGTGATCAGGCTGGCAGGCAGAAGCATTTAGGGGCAATCAGGAAGGCACTCTGGTGAGCAGTTGGGAGCCAGGAGTTCTGGATTGTGAGAAGGATGTTCAACTGCCCGTTTAGGCCCAATCCCTAAATGGGCAGTTGGACATCCCTCAAGGGGTCCCAGATTGGAGAGAGTGCAGGTTGGGCTGAGGGATACACCCCCCCTCCCCCGCACCGTGCACAAACATTGTGCACCGGTCCTCTAGTCCTTATAATAAAAAGGCTAATATACAAATTGTCTCTAGTGAGTTCCACCAGGAGATCAGGAATTCGATTGCTTGCTATGGTGTGCACTTTACCACCAGGGGGCCGAGCAGACCATGATGGGCAACCAGGGGTGGTGGCTGGCACACAGGGAGCAAGAGGAGGAGGAGGCATGGAGGCAGGGAACCTGATCGCTGGCCAGGCCTAGGGACCTTGTCTGTGCACGATTTCGTGCACCGGGCCTCTAGTATGTTAAATACTGTAACTCATACAGAGTTTCTTTCTTTTTTTTTTTTTTTAAATATATTTTATTGATTTTTCACAGAGAGGGAGGGAGAGGGAAAGTCATAAACATTGATGGGAGAGAAACATCAATCAGCTGCCTCTTGCACACCTCCTACTGGGGATGTGCCCGCAGCCAAGGTACATGCCCTTGACCGGAATCGAACCTCGGACCTTTCAGTCCGCAGGCCGACGCTCTCTCCACTGAGCCAAATCGGTTTGGCCATACAGAGTTTCTGTGCCACAATGAAGAGTAGTTTTCTCATCAAATTCAATATAGGTTAATTAGTAACTTTATAATCTTTACAATCAAGAATGTGTATGCTTTTGGCAAAGAGACAAAGCTTTTCCAATTCTGAGTAACGCTAAATTCCCAAGTATAAAAAAGGAAAACCCTGACCTTGTTTAGTAATGCTGTTCATCCACTTTTTCTGAAATCTCTTTCTCAATTTCAGTGAGAAAAAATTACCGAAATCAATCCAAAATACAAACTAGAGACTCATAACTATCACACACTGAAACTTGAAAAATACAGTTGACTCTTGAACAACACAGGTTTGAACTGCAAGAGTCCATTTATACATAAGCTTTTTTTCAGTAAGTACTTCTTCTGTTTTGTATCTGTTGTTGGGAGTGTCCACGGATGCAGAAGGCCAACTGTATGCATTGATCTACACCATTTTATATAGGGAAGTTCAGGATTTTGGTACCCTTAGAGGGTCCTAGAACCAACGCCCTGCAGATACCAAGGGACAACCAAAATTTTGGGGCAGGCAAAAGTTATATGTGAGTTTTCCACTGTGCAGGAGGTCAGCACCCCTAACTTTCACATCACTCAAAAATCAACTATACACTTATTATACTTATTTAACAAATTTAAATGGGCACATAATAAATCTTATTAAAACATATATTATAGTTAACATTTAAAAAATTAAATCTACTGGATAAAAATACAAATATATTCTGAGAGGGATAAAGAGTTAGAAACCACAATCAGCTGCCTCCTGCATACTCCCTACTGGCTATGTGCCTGCAACCAAGGTACATGCCCTTGACCAGAATCGAACCTGGGACCCTTGAGTCCGCAGGCTGATGCTTTATACACTGAGCCAAACCGGGTAGGGCAAAAGTATATTCTCAATGTTACAAATAAATCATCTTCTTTTAAAAAAAATAAATTCTGTAATTCATGAGAAACTGCACTCACACACACAGGATGTGGCACTACATACATGATGACACATGTTACCCAATAAAAACAAACAAAAAACTCAGAAGTTACCATCATACCCAAAATACAAATACCTTTTCCAGGATCTTTTAGAATCCTCAGTATCTTACAAGCCTAGGAAAGGTAAATATGCACAACATAACTACTAAACAGACTGGCAATTAGAGATTGAAAGTAAGGCCATTAAAAGTAAAAGAAAAACAAACAAGTATATTCAAAGACATGAGATCAGAAGTAAAAAGAACGAATTAAAAAAGAAATTTCAAAAAAATTTAACTGGGTACCCAGAGCACATAAAAATACAGAAAAAGAAGTTTCCCATATAATGCTTATCCTTACTTACACACCACACTCTGATATTTCCCACTAGAGGCCCAGGGCACGAATTCATGGACGGGTGGAGTCTGGCTAGCCTGGCTCCAATCAGGGCAGATCGGGGCTGGGCCTGTAGGGAGGAGATGGTGGGAGATTGGCTGGCTGGCCCACCCCCAACTGAGGTTGGGGGGAGCCAATCAGGGAGCGGGGGGGGGGGGGTGCTGATCAGGGTCCAGAAGCCCGGGGAAAGAGCCATAAGGGGTTGGCTGGCTGGCCCTGCCCCTGATTGGGGGGTGGGGGGGCTGGTCTGAGATGGGGCCAGGTCAGGGGAGGGGTTGCAGGAAGTTGGCAGGCAGGCAGGCCCTACCCCCTACTGAGTGGCAATCAGGGTCCAGGTTGGCCAGGGGGAGGGGCTGCGGAACAATCAGGGTGGTGGGGGCCCATAGAGTACGTGGACAGCCAGGGGGAAGGGGCTGCAGGAGGTTGGATGGCCATCCCTCCTCACTATTGGTGTCGGGGGTGAGGTCAGGGGTGGGGTGGTCGGGGGAGGGGCTACAGGAGGTTGGCCACCCAGTCCCACCCCCTATTGGGGTGAGGGGGGCGATCAGGGATGGGCCGGCCAGGGGAAGGGGCTGAGGGCCTATCATGGTGGAGTGGGCTGACGTGGGCAGGGCTGGACAGGGGGAAGGGAGGGGGCATTTGGCTGGTGGCCCACACTTGATCAGGGTGGAAGAGTGCAATCAGGGACAGGCCGGCTGGGGGAGGGGCTGCAAGGTTGGCCGGCTGGCCCCAACCCAATTGGCCGGTAAACTGGCAACGGTGCACGAAATTTGTGCACGGGGGGTGGGGAATGTCCCTTAGCCCAGCCTGCACCCTCTCCAATCTAGGACTCCTCGAGGGATGTCCGACTGCCCGTTTAGGCCCGATCCCGATAGGATCAGGCCTAAACAGGCAGTCAGACATCCTTCTCACAATCCAGGATTGCTGGCTCCAAACTGCTCACCTGCCTGCCTCCCTGATTGCCCCTAACCCCTTCTGTCTGCCAGCCTGATCACCCCCTAACCACTACCCTGCCAGCCTAATTGATGTCTAACTGCTCCCCTGCCAGCCTGTTTGCCCCCAACTTCCCTTCTCTGCTGGCCTGGTCACCCCTAACTGCCCTCCCTTGCAAGCCTGGTCCCTCCAAACTGCCCTCCCATGCTGGCCGGATCACCCACAGCTGCCCTCCCTTGCAGGGCCTGGAACCTCCCATTGGCCCTCCCCTGCTGGACATACTGTGGTGGCCATCTTGCGTCCATATGGGGCAGGATCTTTGACCACATGAGGGTAGCCCTCTTGTGTGTTGGAGTGATGGTCAATCTGTGTATTACTTTTTTTATTAGATAGGATAGAGGCCTGGTGCATGGGTGGGGACCAGGTGGTTTGCCCTGAAGGTGTCCTGGATCAGGGTGGGGGTTCTCTTGGGGTGTGAGGTGGCCTGGGCAAGGGGCCTGTGGTGGTTTGCAGGCTGGCCAAGCCCCCAAGCGACCCAAGTGGAGGCCCTGGGATCTGGGGTTAATTTATGTTCTACAATTTAAACTTTGTAGCCTGGAGCGAAGCCAAGCCTTCTGCTCACTCCGTGGAGACAGCCATTTCTGTTTGGATTCATTTTAATTCTATAATTGAAACTTTGTAGCCTAGAGTGGAGGCCTAGGTGCTAGGGCTGCAGAAATTTGGCTTCCTCCATCGCCCCAGCAACCCTAAGCCTCTTCTCTCTCCAGCTCCGTGGCGGCTGCCATTTCTGTTGGGATTATGTATCTTCTATAATTGAAACCTTGCAGCATTGAGTGGAGGCCCAGGCTGGCAAGGGCAGGTGGAAAGCTTGGCTTCCTCTGTTGCTGGGGAAACCCAAGCCTCCCTTCTGCTCTGTGGCAGCAGCCATCTTGATTGGGGTTTATTTGCATAACTTGCTCCTGACTGGCTGATCGGCATGGCTATGGGCATGGGTTGATTGGAAGTACAGTCAATTTGCATATTACTCTTTTATTAGATAGGATACTAGAGACATGTTGCAGGAAGATTCCTGCAAAAATAGGGCTTCCTGCGGCCTGAGCAAAGCTCCCTCTCGTCTCTGCTGCCTCACTCCCTCCCATCTCCTCTGCCTTGCTCCCTCCCATCGCACCCTCCCTTCTCACCCGCCCCACTTGCTTGCGTCTCCTCAGTTTTGGTCTGCAGTACTTGGCTTCCTTTTACGCCCTCTTCTATATCAGAATATGCAAATTAACCACCATCTTGGTTGGGTTAATTTGCATGCTCACTTTGATTGGCTTGTGGGTATAGCAGAGGTGTGGTTAATTTGCATATTACTTTTATTAGACAGGGTATATAGGTATAGTCACAACCTAAAGTTTGAAAAGAACTGGCTTATAAGAACTGACAATGATAGGAAGGTCCTTCCTCTCCTATGAATACCTGGTTTGAGAAAACTAATCAGGAGGTGAAAAGAATGAGAAGACAATTCCTCCAGAGCAGGGACTATACACTGAGTGGCCAGATTATTACGATCTCTGAATGCATAATAATCTGGCCAATCAGTGTATATTCTATATAATAAAAGGCCAATATGCAAACTGTCCCCTTGACCAGGCTGGCCAATCGCATATGTCCCCTCCCCCTGGCCAGGCTGGTCAGACACCATCCATATATGAATTCATGCACTGGGCCTCTAATATTAACATATATATATACATACACACACACACACACTGAGTGGCCAGATTATTACACATTCAGATATCATAATAATCTGGACACTTAGTGTATATTACTAGCACATAATCATCACTTAATATGTGTTGAATTGATAAATTGTGGAATATAAAGCACTTTCAAGGTGAAGACACACCTACAAAGGATACCTTTAAATAAATAAATAAATGCTTAGGAAAGCATGAATACTTTGCAGGCTTTCAAAACTAGGGATGGTGAAAAGAGCTCCAGGCAGTAAGAGAGTGATACACCAACTGAGCTTTAAATAAACAAAGTGCCAAAAGAAAAGGAAATTTATTCTTTAGGACGAGCTTTAGATATAGCACAGGGGGAAAAAAATCACTTGCAAAACTACATAATAATCATTACAGGTTCAAAAAGTTTGTAAGCTATCGTTTGGTAAAATTCTAACTATTTCTTTTCAAATGTATTTGAACTCCAAATGTATAAATCCAACTTCAAATCAAAATTATGGAATGCAATTCATTCTTAAATATTAAATCCTCTGTATTCATTTGTAAGCATTTCATAAGCAGCTAGTGTGTATAGCCAAAAACTTAATGAGTGCTTAATATATATCAAGCAATATGTTAAGTACTTAACAAGGGTTATCCCATTTAAACCTAACAACCTTGTAAAGTGGATATTACCTTCATTTTATAGATGGGGAAAGTAAGGCTTAAAAAGTTACACAAATTATACAGCTAATAAATGGTGAAATTAAGATTAAGTGTCAGTTTTATTATTATTGGTGGTTGGAAGTCAGAATTATGTTGTTCCATTCTATTATTTGTTAGCTATTGGGGTGGAAGGGGCGATCAGGGACCAGGCCGGCCAGGGGAGGGGCTGCAGACCAATCAGGGTGGTGAGGGCCCAACGAGTGGAGGCCCAGTGCACCAATTCATTCACAGGTGGGGTCCCTCAGGATGGCCTGCAGGGATCGGGCCCCAGCTTACACCCTCAGGCTCGCAGCCCTAACTTGCCCCCAACCTCACAGCTCTGCCTGGAACCCAGCCATGGCCTGGCACCACCCCCTCACCTGCTCCACCATCCTGCCTGCAGGGCGATCGATCAGGGCCAGGCCCTCCGCCCAACTCCCTTAGCACCTGGGAGCTGGGCAGTGGCTCTATCCCCCATCCCTGGTCACCATCAGCGGGGCAATCGGTTGAGGTTGGGCTCTGACCACTCACACCCGCCTTGGCCTGGTGCCACCCACTCCCCTGCTCCACATCCCACGATGGTCCTGGTCCTGCTCTCGTTGGGGCCAGCAGCGCCTTCACTGCCAGTGCCATGTTGCTGACACCCACCATGTTCCACGCTGCTGGTGGTCAGCATACGTCATAGCAAGCGGTCAAACTCCCATTCTCCCGGCCGAACGACTACCTGAGAGGACAATTCGCATATTAGGCTTTTATTATATAGGAAGGATGTTTTTCTCAGAAACTAAATTTTGCACATATTTCTGAATGAAGTGATTGATCTACTTCTAAATCTATACCACACTATCATCCTATATAATAAAAGGCTAATATGCGAATCGACCAAAAAGGGGAACCACCAGTCACTATGATGCACACTGAACATCAGGGGACAGATGCTCAATGCAGGAGCTGCCCCCTGGTGGTCAATGTACTCCCACAGGGGGAGCACCACTCAGCCGGAAGCCAGGCTCACGCTGGTGAGCAGAGCTTCTCCTGCCTCCATGGCAGCGCTAAGGATGTCCAACTGACAGCTTCAGTTGGACATCCCCCAAGGACTTTTGGACTACAAGGGCGCAGGCCGGGCTAAGGGACTCCCTACCCCTGAGTGCATGAATTTTGTGCACCAGCCTCTAGTATTGAATGATTTTATCAAAAAGAAAAATTAGCCCCTTCTCAATTTTAAAGACAAGTTAGAGGTCAATTAAATATAGTTATCTGACACTGGCATTTTTAAAAGCTATATATATTATGCAAAGTACTCAGTAACTTGTACTTTTACTTACCTTATTTACATGTACTTATATTTACAGGTGCTTATATTTTGAAAAACCTTTCCACCTTTTATAGGCCACTTATTTTTCTACTAGGTAAGAAGATGTGGCCTTAGATTGTTTTTCAAACAAAAAGTCTGCTTCTAGTACAAATGGAAGAGGCTGACACAGAAATAATTGTTACCAAATGTTGACAGATTACATCCCAACTGAAAATTATTTCTAGTCCACCCACCCAGCTTCTTAATTCATGTTGACATTTAAAAGAAATCAGACATCTTTAATAAAATTAAACATTAATTTTTAGTACTAAAAACTATAATACTTTGATCCAACAATGGAATGGAATGAAATACAGATTCGTATCTTTTTTATTTATATTTTAGAACTTGAAATTAAAAAATAATCCAGCCATAAACAAGTACAGAAACCTAAAGGCAGATGAATATACAGTGACACCGTTTAATAAAACAATCCCAATTTTATGCAAGACTTGATTACAGAAATAACACTTTTGGAAAAGATTCATTCAAATATGATCCTGTACTGAACAGCAGCCTTTAACTAATATATACAAAAAAGCTCTTAATTTCAAAAAGATTAAATTAGTACAATTATTTTAAGTAATAGAAACCACTGAAAACCAAAAACAGATACAATGGAAAACTTAACTTTTGTTTTAAATCTTCACCAAGGACATGTTTGGAGCGGGGAGGGCAGAGGGAAAGAAACGTCCAATAATTTGCCTTCCATAAGGTACCCAACTGGGTATCAATCCAGCAACCTCAGGTATGTGCCCTGACTGGGAATCAAATTGGCAACCTTTTGGTGCACAGAATGATGCTCAACCAACTGAGCCACCCTGCCCAGGTGAAAAATTAACTGACTTTAATATACAAATCAGTCAAGGGGGAGAAAAAAAAAAAAAACCATCAGAATATATCTCCAGGTAATTAGAATTCATCTCAACTCTAATTTTAGTATCAGTAGTTGGCTAGCTTTTGGATTTCCTAAGTATTCATACCTAAGTACCAGCAAATTCTTAAAACAAATTATATTCTTCATAGTTAGTGAAGAGCGTCCAGTCTTTCTAGTATTCTGTACCAAATCAGTTTCTTTTTTATTAGTGGGATGGCATCATACCACCAGACCAAATATCATGTATATGCCTGGAATACAGAAAGCTTGTTTTATATTTAATGTACATTCAATTGCCATATCCACAGCTCTCCCAAAGTATGCATTATAGAAAATATAATAATTATCTTCTACTCAACTCACTCACACTTTGAGTCCTAATGCACACTATTGTATTTCTTTTTTTTTAATGTATTTTATTGATTTTTTCAGAGAGGAAGGGAAGAGGGACAGAAAGTTAGAAACACTGATGAGAGAGAAACAGCTGATTAGCTGCCTCCTGCACACCTCCTACAGGGGATGTGCCCGCAAACCACGGTACATGCCCTTGATAGGAATCGAACCTGAGACCTTTCAGTCTGCAGGCCGATGCTCTATCCACTGAGCCAAACTGGTGTTGGCCACTATTGTATTTCTTTTTTAAAAATATATATATTTTATTGATTTGTTACAGAGAGGAAGGAAAGGGATAGAAAGTCAGAAACATTGATGAGAGACATCAATCAGCTGCCTCCTGCACACCTCCTGCTGGGGATGTGTCCACAACCAAGATACATGCCCTTGACGGGAATCGAACCTGAGACCTTTCAGTCTGCAGGCCGACACTCTATCCACTGAGCCAAACCAGTTTCAGCCACTATTGTATTTCTTAAAAACCTCTCAGAGTTTAAATTTGTTTGAGAAACTTTCCTTAATTTGTAAGGAAGTTTAATTACCGACAAAATAAATGTAGACTATTGAAAGCCTTTAAACCCAGCTGATTCTAAGAAACTCTTCCATCTATAAAACATGATAATTATAACAAAATTAACAAATCAGAATCAGAATGCCAAAAATTAAGTCATGAAAAGGGAATCTAGAGAAAGGGCCAATTGTGAAAGAACAGGAAGTGATGTACACGGCCATTTTGTAGATGAACTATTTAGTAACAGAAGTACCATACTAATCTGAAATCAACCAACCCAGACTAAGAGCTCTCAGTATTCTTTCTGATTGTGGCATCAGAAGTTGGCTGAAATAACCCTCTGGCAGTTTTTCCTTAATAATGAATTTATCAAATTGATCATGAACATACTTTTACCACTTTTAGCACAATTTCCACTAGCAACAGAAAACAGGGTTTCTTTTTAGTTGTCCTAAAAAGTACCTCTTTTAGTTTTAACATGCTGAACTATAGCAAGTAGATTACCTATATCCTGTGTACATACTTACATTTTGTAACCTTTATTAATAAATTCTCTCTGCTTGCATCTTTCCAAGATAAAAAGTCACTCTTTATTAAGCATTATGTTTGCAGTTATCCATGCTAGTACATATGAATTATCAACAAGAAACCATAACAGAGAATTAAACTTTATGGGATAATTTACCATATAGGGAGAAACTACACACCACAACATGCAGCTTTGTGCCATGAAATAAAGATTTATTTATTTAGCGCTGTTAAAATAACTCTAGCCCTGGCTGGTGTTGATGAATGGTTAGAGCATCAGCCTATGCACAGTCTTGGGTTCCATTCCAGATCCAGAGCACATAATCTGGTTCACTCCCAGCTCCTCACCCTCATCTGGGAGGCCATCAGTCAATGTGCCTCTCTCACACTGATGTTTCTCTCTCTCTCCCTCTAACCTTTTTACCCTACCCCCAACTATCTCTAAAAAGTAATGGGGAAAAAAAGTATCCTCAGGTGTGGATTAACAAAACAACAAAGAAAGTTAAAACAAGCCCAGATAAAAATAAAAAGAATAAAGAAAGGAAAATTCCATTTTCTGAGGAAAATCATAAATCTAATTTAACAGACCATTAATGTGTCTCCCCATATTAAAATCATAAAGTAAGATGACATAAAGTAAATTGGTGTCTAACCCTCCTACTACTAACATCTTTAAATCCCTGTCTTAAAATAGGTTTCAAAATGCAAAAACAAACAAAAAATACAACAAAAGCTCTTATAGACATTAAATATAGATGGCGTTTGAAAGGCTTTAAAAATAAGTCACCTACTAAGTGAAGCTTAAATACCAAATAGTAAAATATCAAGACAATTCATGTCTACATGTATACTAGATGCCCAGTGCATGAAACTGGTGCACAGGTAGCGTCCTTAGTGGCTGCTGGCTGGGGCCTCCCTTCCCCCAGGCTGCCTGCCACCAGCAGGGGCAGGGCCTGCCAGGGGGATGGGCCCCAGGCATTTGGCTGGCCAGCCCTGCCCCCTGGTTGAACTCCCTTGTGGAACTCCCACTGAAGGGGACAATTTGCATATTAGGCTTTTATTATATAGGAGGATATTTTAGTTATCTTCATTACTTTGTGAAATAACTAATTCTGTGAATATTCAATATGGAACATTCTGAAATCACTTCATCACTAAATTTATATACTAAAGAAAAAAGTATCAACAGTAGACTTCAAGACTACTCTTTGGTAACAAAATACATTTGGCAACACACTTCCAGAATGTCAAAATATTTATTTTTCTTATATCTACTCTACTAAAGGACACAACCGACAAGTACTATTGTAAACCATGCAAGAAAATTTGTCTTAAACAAGTATGACATGAAGCAAAAGAAGTGGAAAAACAACTTATTGACTACAAATATAGATACTATCATAGCAAAATTAAGCAAATTACAGCGTTTATTTTTTTTCATTTCCCTAACAAAGCATTTACTACAGAAAGATGTGTAACCTAATCATTTTCAGTTTTCCAATTTCAGTGTCCTACAAAATAGCATTAACCCTAAAATTTCAGAGCCTAGAGAGGAATGTCCATCAGACTGCCTGTCTGTCTGTACGCAATGATCTTTAATAATTCTTCAAGAACTACAAAAGTCATAGGAAGAGAATAAAACGAAATAAGAGGGTAAGGGGATACCAACTTATCTTATTTAAATCCTAATGAAAACCCAATATGCTCACACAAAAATGTCAACCCGGTGTTTAAAGAGAGATTGAGAGACATTCAAACTGTTCCAACATGGCAGGGTCCCTTCTCGAGAGGCCTATCCCTCTCCCCCAGACAATAACAACAGGAAAGGCATACTTTCCAGGGGCAGGTCTCAGGGGAAGAGTATTAAACCGGTACTGTTATCGATTTAAAACCAAAGGAAAAGAGTAACCTTTCCAAGGGAAGCGCCATTACTTCCCTCTCCTGCTCCCCCTCCCTTCAGTGTATACACGGGCCTGTGTATGAAGAAACTGCCTTGGACTTCTGCAGCACTGCAGCAGACTAAAGATGGGGTAGGGGGAAGGGTAAGGGGAGAAAAACGCTTCCATCACCCCTACAGAAGAGGGGTATAGATTTCCTGGGGGTTAGGGGTGGGGACTTGTAATCCACCCAGCGGGATACCCCGAACAGTCTCCCTTCTCGAGAATATAGACACTACAAAGGAGAGGGAGGAGCAGAGGGACCAGAAGGGAAAGGGGCCTCGCGCCTTTTAAATCGGGGTGAACATCAACCCCGTCTCCCACGGAGGGCCACACCTTCCTGGAGGCATCCCCTTCCACCACCCCTTCCGGTGGCCCTCAGCAAAGAGGAATGCAATTGCTCTTGCCCCTCAAAACAGGAGGGCGTCCACCTCACCACCTTCCTCACCCCACCCACTGAATCACAGACCCTCCTTGTCTTCCTCCCCCACCCCACTCCCACGGCCCTCCTTCCGCCCAGAGGCCACCGTGGGCCGAATTTCCCCGCCCCCTCCCAGTCTCCCTTTCCCAAAGCAGAGGTGCCCTTACCCTTTTCGCCGACAGGTCTGGGGCGGAGTAGGCAGGCGCAGCCCCCTACAGCGCCGGGGTAGCCGCTACGCTGGAAGGCGAGGAGTGAGGAGGAGGGGGCCTGGCGACACACCGCTGCCCCCCCGCCCCCCCAACGAGCCGCCCAGCCCAAGCTCTGCGACAAGGGGCGGGGGGGGGTGGGGGGGAGCGAGGGGACGACGGGGTCGAGGAGGCGCCCTCAGCGCTCGGGCTCAGCTAAGATGGCGCGGGGAAGTGCCGGGAGCCGCCGCCGCTTCGGGGGAACCGGCCCGGGCCTCGGCCGCCTCTCGTCCTCACACAGCCGAGGCCCTGTCGGTCCCCCGCCGCGGCCCCTCGGCGGGCAGGCCCACGCACAGCCCTCTGCCACCACCACCACCACCACCCCTGGGAAGGGGGCGCTCACAAAGGGAAGGGAGGCCGCGGGCCCGCCGGCCGGCGGCGGCGGGGCGGGGTCCCCAGGGGCAGGGAGACCTCAAAGGTTCGTGGGTGCCTAACGCTCTCGGCCCGCGAAGGGCGCAGGCAGGCGGGACCCCTCCTCTCTCCTCAGGCAGGCGGCGGCACCAACTCACTCTCTTTGCCACCCTCCCTCTCGCTCTCCGAGCCCTGAAGCCAGAGAGCCCGGCCGCTGCCCAGGTTCCCCCCCCTTCCCCGACACCACTCCCCTCCTCCCGATAGTCATCTGTCTCCGATCTCGCGAGATTTCCCGCCTGACAGGCCCGACCCTGCGCGAGACACGACTGCGCGCGCGTGCACGCCCTCACGGGAGCGCGCGAGAACTTGCGCGGGGCGGAGCATCCAGAGTGGCCCTGATCCCCAGCCTCTGTCCAGCCCGGCCTCATTCAGCTGGCAACTCTTATGCCACGCCAGCGTCAGATGCATTCATTTCACTCTGAAATCTGAGAAAGAAGAGCTTATCTGCTCTCCTTCCTTCTTCCCATTCCCAAACCATCCGCCCGCCACTGACCCTGTGATTGACAAGTTTTCCCTGACATGTAGAATATCACATTCTTACATACCCTCCGTGGGATTTAGAGGTAAACTGGTCAGTGCAATCGCTATGTAGTTGAGTTGTAAGATTCTAATAGTTTATAATAGTTTTTGGAATGGTAATAAGAGAAATACAGATCTAAACCACCATGTATACTGATAGTAGAAAATAGACAAATTCTTGAAAAGTTTTTGTGGATTTTTTTAGTAGGTTGAATGACGAGAAGTTTTGAAACAAGAACAGTAAACAGTCCTAATGGTCCTAATTCAGGGAAGAGGTAGAGCTTCTGATTTTTTGTGTGTGTGTGAAAACTTTTTTTTTTCCGGGGAAAAAACTCTTTGGTGGACTACAAAGGGAGCAATTTTATTCAAGAACTGAAAAATGTGCCTACAAAGGGGGCAATTTTATTCAAGAACTGAAAAATGTGCCTAAAATGCAGTCATAAAAAAAAATCAGTTCTTCAACCAATAAAACAACTGATATAGATTTGTTGTGTGAGTAAAAATGTACTCCAAAACAGTTATTAAGAGAGACAATAAACTGGCTTTGATCAGAAAAACAAGCTATCTGCTTCAATGGGATATACATATAATTTGTTCCAAAGATTCTCTCTCTTAGTAAGTAAGGGTCCTTCTTCTGTGTCTGTTAGTCATCCCTCTTTTCACCTACATTGACACTCTCGAATGGCAACTGCCCCTCTGCATTAAAACACACACACACACACACACACACACACACCCTAGTTCCTCCTTCTTTGGAGGTAAAGAAACATTACAATCTTTACATCTCTTCCATCAGTTCTGGTGGAGGTGAGAAAATAGCTAACTTTTAGAAAAGTTACCTATTTTCTCACCTCCACCAGAACTGATCTTACAAAGGGCAAGAGTAACCTCCTAGTTATTGTCTAGTGGAGTCATTTTAATGCTTTCTTTCTTGATATCTGCAATGTTTGACATAGTTAAACTCCTTCCATCCTGAAACTGTGTTCCTCTTTGGCTTTTTCAACATCACTCAAAACCAGTTTTCTTTCTACCTTCCTGTCCCCAGGATTCCTCTTCCTCCACCCAACTCTTAAATGATGCCCCACCAATCCTTATTCTTCTGAAAGTGTTGCAGCAAGAATGTTCACGTCTAGCCCTAGCCGGGTTGGCTCAATGGATAGAGAGTCAGCCCTCAGATTGAAGGGTCCTTGTACCTACGTTGCACACTCCATGGAGTACGTACGAGAGGCAACCGATGAATGTTTCTCTCTGTCTCTCCCTATCTCTTCCATGCTCTCTAAATTCTACGGAAAAAATATCCTCACGTGAAAATTAACAACAACAAAATGTTCACTTCTAGTTACTTCAAACATTTGGGAGTGGAAATAAGTTCAGGTTTCCCCATAGTATTCATTCTTAATTTTTTATGGAAAATTTCAAGCATACACAAAAGGAGTAAGATAAAATAACAAACCTCCATGTATTCATTGCCCAGCTTCAACTATTACCAACACTTTATCATCCGTGTTTCACTTATTCTCTTATTATGTGTTTCCCTCCTGATGTATTTTTATTTTTTTAATATATATTTTACTGATTTTTCACAGAGAGGAAGGGAGAGGGATAGAGAGTTAGAAACAACGATGAGAGAGAAACATCGATCAGCTGCCTCCTGCACACTCCCTACTGGGGATGTGCCTGCAACCAAGGTATATGCCCTTGACCGGAATCGAACCCGGGACCCTTCAGTCCGCAGGCTGACGCTCTATCAGCTGAGCCACACCGGTTTCGGCTCCTGATGTGTTTTTAATAAATCTCTAGTAAACTGTCATAACATTTCACATATAAATACTTCATATGTATTAACTCTAACAAAGACTTTTGTTGTAATATAGCCAAAATATTATTATACCTTTACAATAATTTCTTTTTGTAATAATCCTCACCTGAGGATATTTTTCCATTGATTTTTAGAGAAAGTGGAAGAGAGAGAGAAAGACAGAAAAATATCAATGCGAGAGAAACACATCGATTGGTTGCTTCCTACAGGAACCCCGACCAGAACACCAGCCTAGGAGAGGCCTGCAGCAGAGGTAAATGCCCTTGACCAGAATCGAACCTGGGACCCTTCAGTCCGCAGGCCTACTCTCTAGCCACTGAGCCAAACCGCCAAGGGCTACCATTTAATACCCAATCCATCCTTAGTTTTTCCTAATAGTTTCCAACATGTCTTTTGTTTTGTTTTGTGTTGTGTTGTTAATCCTCGCCTGAGGACATTTTCCCATTGATTTTTAGAGAGAGGGTAAGACAGAGAGAAACATTGATGTGAGAGAACACATTGTTTGGTTGCCTACTCCATGAGCGATTACCAGGGCCCAGTCTAGAGAGGAGCCTGTAACTGAGGTATGTGCCCTTGACTGGAATCAAACCTGGGACCCTTCGGTCCACAGGCCTATGCTCTATCCACTAAGCCAAACTGGCTATGGCGAAAATGTCACTTTTTAAAAATAATATGTTTTTATTGATTTCAGAGAGAGGAAGGAAGAGAGACAGAAACAGCCTATCTAATAAAAGAGTAATATGCAAATTGACCGTACCTTCACCAGACCCACAAGCCACACCCACTAGCCACACCCTCCAGCCCATCAGGAGTGATATACAAATTAACACCCATCCAAGATGGCTGCTGCCCAAGGCTGGAAAAAGCCTTGGACAGAGGCTTTTTCCAGCCTTGGGCAGGCTGGGCTGGGGTGGAACCAGCCAGCAATCAGCCCCATCACAGGGCAATCGCAGGCTGGGGTCCCCTGGCCGAGGTCCCCTGCCCAAGGATGGAAGGCCTTCCGGCCTTGGGCAGGCTGGGGATGGGGCGGAGCTAGCCAGTGACTGGCCCGATTGCAGGGCGATGGCTGGGTGCCCAAGGCAGAGGCTCGGCCTGATTGCAGGGTGATCACTGGGTGCCCAAAGCCCAGGATGGGGCGGAGCCAGGAGCCAGCAATCAGCCCCATCACAGGGCTATTGATTGCTGGGTGCCCAAGGCCTAAAGCCTTGGCCAGATGTCAGTAGGACATCCTCTGAGGGGTATGTGAGAGGGGACACGTTGGGCTGAGGGACCTCCTCCCCCAGTGCATGAATTTCGTCAATGATAAGAGAGAACCATCTATCCTGCATGCCCCCCACTGGGTATGAGCTGGAAACCAGGCACCTGCCCTGCCGTGGAATCAAATCATTACTTCCCTGTCAGGCCTTCTCATGTCTCAATTAGATATCCCTTCAGCCTGTGCATTAGGATAAAAAAGCTGTGGGGTGAAGAATGTATACCAACTATCTTTTTGTTGTTACTGTTGTTCTTAAAATGTGTTTTTATTGATTTCAGAGAGGAAAGGAGAGGGGGAGAGAGAGAAACATCAATGATGAGAGAGAATCACTGATCGGCTGCCTCCCGCACGCCTCCTCTGGAGATTGAACCTGGAAGCCAGGCATACGGCCTGACTGGGAATCGAACTATGTCCTCCTGAGCCACGCCCGCTGGGCTGTATCAACCATGTTTGACCTTGATAGAGGAGTTACTCAAGCAGAAACAAAACTCAAGGATAAACTCTTTCTCTACACTGTCTTATTTAATCCTCACAACAAACCTGTGAGGTAGGTACTATTATTATTACCTGCATTTTATAGGTAAGGAGACCAGAGTTCAAAGAGCTTATGTCACTTGCCTAAGATCATCATCTAGTAAGTAAACGGTGAACTAGAATTTTAAACTAGCTGTGAATGAATCCAAAGCACATTCTCTCCACCATATTGTAATCCTGGCACAACTAACCAAGGACAAGCTTGATACCATATACATATTTCTAGTGTGTGAGAGAGATGCATGACCACATGTATTGTCATTGTATTTGTTGTTGCACATGTATCTGTGTGATACCTTGTCAAAGTGTGGGTGGGTGCTCTGACTGATATGGTATCTACTCAGTGAGACTATCTCTTCAGTATTGTCACTCAGTAAAAGATCAAGTCATGTTCAACTCCATGTAACAAATACTTGTTGAATTCCTACTGTGTGTTAGGCTTACGTATAATATAAAAGAGGGCAAAGGTAACTAACGTTTACAGAGTTACCCTATGCCAATGACTTTATCAAGTGCTTTATACTCATTATCCTCTTGATCTTCCCAACAACCCTAAAAGAAGGATGATGATGATGATTCTCATTACAGAGGAGGAAAGCTCGTAATGTTAACTAACTGTGCAAATCACATAGCTAGTAAATAGAGAGCTATGAGAGTACAGGTTTGATCAGTACTTTACGCCTATGTTTTTATCATTACCTCCCAGTCCCCTTCCTCAAGTGGCTCCCCATACTAGGGACTCAAAATCCTATTAGAGAGATAAAATCTGCATGCATAAAACATTTAAATAATAATGTAGAACAACCTATAAACTAATGATTCACTGAACCAGACTTTAATTTTACTTTTCTGGACCTCAGTTTCCTGTCTAACTACAGTAGTCTAAAATGATCTCTAGCGTCCCGTTAGTTCAAATATCTATAATTACAGGAATGATGCAAATAAGATGGAAAGATAACTTGAATTCTGAAGTGTGTGTGTGTGTGTGTGTGTATAAGTGTGTGTGTGTGTGTGTGTGTGTGCACGTGTGCATAGTTAAAAACAGAAAGAAAATACTTATATTTGGGTATTCTACCAGACTTTTACTAAAAGCTTCATTAGTCATGGTGGTATTTTCATCCAGAATTAGCTAGTGTATAGTTTTCTTTTCAATAACATTGTGATTACTGATGAAAATCTCTGTTTCTTTGTACAAGACAAAACCCAATAAACTGTGTGTGTGAGAGGGTAGTTAGTGAGAAGGATGCATCTTAGGATTTCCAGTTTAGAAATGAGGGGTGAGACACTCTATGGAATGGATAACCATCAAGTAAACAAATAAATACATTACTAGAAACACACCCAGTGCATTCTGGACTGTTGTCAGTGCATGCATAGACTTCATTTTTAGATCTCAGGACCAACTAACTAAGATGGGTTATCGTCTGGCTGTCAAACCTCACTCAGGCATGTCCGCAGAGGCTGCCTGAGATATAAGCATGGCTTCCCAGGCTGGAAAATAAAACTCATCAAGCACAGAATTGTTTCTTGAGCTCTGCATTCCCATGTAATTGGACCCATTTTTTAAAATGCCTTGCATGTGGGGGCAGCGTATTCGTCCATTTTAACCCACAGGAATAGATCAATGTTGGGTCACGGTACCCTAAGGGTTGCAGTATACAATTCAGTTCAAGAAAGTCCTGACCTGAAAACCCTTCAGTCTCAGGTGTCTATCAGATAAGCACCTGCAGTAAGCCATGAATAAGTTAGAGCAGCTGTTCCACAATCTAAAAGACATTCCACCCTGAAGGTAGGAGAGCAGTAGTTAAAATCATTGACTGTGGAGCCCCATCTCCATCACATACTAGCGTCAGTGACTAAATTACTTTGTGTCAGTTTCATAACCAGACTAAGGGTTTCTTTCCTTATCTGTAAAATGGGGTTAACATTACCTTCTTCAAGATGATCGTGTGGGGGTTAAATAAGATAACATGCAAAGGGCCTAGCCCATGGAAAAAGTTTTAAAGTGCTCACCCTTATTTTGTATGTGTAAGAAGGTAAATATTCATCCCTTTGCTCTGACACTAGCCTCTGGCAAGCACCCCATGATCCAAATGCATCATGACTATCTGGGACTTCTGTGAATGTGGGAAGGGTTGGGCAGCATGTTTGTGGCCTGAGAGGTCTTTGGAATGTATCTTCGGGACCATTTGGTGATTTGGTCATGCCCTCCTCTTTGGCTGACATCTGCCAGTATTAACAAAACAAAACAAAACGCTACACAAATTCTTACTAGAGTTGTGCCACATAGGATATGAAACAGAAACAACTGACAATCAAAGCATAAAATAAGTTAATATTTTACTGGCCTGGGATTGTCTTTGGGCCTCTTCTTTACTAGGTAGTAATGCTATACTAGTAAGATGTCTTTTGGTTAAAAATGACCATTCAAATCAACTTAAAGAAACAAAAAAGAAAGTTATTAGATCCTGTAACTGAAAAGTCCAGTGCACCAAAAATTAAAAGAAATTTGTTTCTTTTAGCTAGCTGGTTTTGCTAGTTTTGGGGTCTAGCTGATTTTGCTCAGTGGATAGAGCATTGGCCTGCGGACAGAAGAAATTTGTTAGGTGCTTGAATATTTCTGTCTCTCCACACACCATGCCCAGCTCCCAATTACTTGAACATTTTTCTCTGTAGGTTAGATTTTATTATACAATTGTCTGTTGTTTGTATTAAGAAGTGCAACTAGGGGGCTTAGGTGCTTCCCACTGCTGCCATCTAACTGGTGCCATTGATACTGTTTACACACAGGAAATGAATCAAGGAGATTTTTAAATATTGCTTTTAACCCCATACTTCCTTTACTGAAACGTTGTATTATGACCCCAAGTGACAGGAGTCCTTGTTCCAAAGTTCAGGATTATATAACCACTTAAGCTTGCCTACCATGTGACCTTTCCTATATATCCAGCTTTCTGAGCAGGGGACAGAGGTCTTTTCTAGTTATCAAATGGCACCATATAAATGGTCAACTTGAAAACTCACCCTTTACTTCTCCTCTTCACAAAGTCTCAACACAGAAATGTTACAACATTACAAATATAGAAATATGAGGCATTTGGGACTTTGTGAGGATGAGCAGAATTTGGGGCTATGGACTACAGGCATAATTTCCATGGAGGTTTATGCAGGCTTCACATAGAACATGCTGAGAACTTTCATCTTAGTAGTTTATTTCATCATGCAATACAAGGAGGACAATGAGGAGTGAGAAGAATGGCCACAGATGTCCAGATTTACACATTGCCTAACCCCAAAGCAAAGCAAAGTTTCTCACTCTCACATAACAATATATAAAATCCAAAAGAACAGCTCCAAGTGCCCCAGCTTGGGCCCCATGTCATATGCCCTTCGATGGGCTAGTTGCCTCATTAAGGGGTGAGACATTTTGATTGTTCTGGCTTGGACTGTGTGTTCACTCTGTGGCAAGAAGCTTAGAGTAACAGCTCACAAGAACGACATAGAATGGTAGAGAGGAATTCCCCAAAGGAATTCAGGGTACGTTTTGCCAGAAGAAGAGGGAGAAATTCTGGACAGACAAAAAACAACAGATGTTCACTACAAGTAGAATAGAATTGCTGGTGAGGCCAAATTATATGGTTTTGTGGGATGCTAGCTAGACTAGGATATATTAGCACTTGCTGTGGTCAGTTAAAAAAAAAAGCAACTATCAACTGGTTACAATAGAACGTTCATATCTGTGACCTCTTTTGATTTTCACCATAACTGAGAAATGGGCAGTGTGTACTCCTTTCACAACATATACTTTTGAGATTGAAGCAACATAGAGAGGCACAGCAGAAAACACATGGTTCGTATGACAGGGCCAGGTGTAAATCTGGTATGTACATCAGTTTGGGAATCAGGTACCTTCCAGACATTCTTAGAACCTTAAGCAACTCTGAAACATTTCTGGCATGTGCAGGGACCCAGAAAATGCCCATCAGCAAGGCACATAGGGCCACAGTGACAGCAACTTACTGGGAACTCTGGCATGTGTGTGCATCTTTTCCTGGAGTTCTCTATCATACTAACCTTTGTAGCTGCTATTCTTCCATACTCTCCAGGCTAACACTTGTTTTTAATCCTCACTTGAGGATGTGTTCTACTGATTTTAGAGAGAGGGAGAGGGAGAGGGAGAGAGAGAGAGAGAGAGAGAGAGACATGGATGTATGAGAGAAACACTGATGGCCTCTTCAGCACACATACGCCCCCCTAGGGACTGAACCTTTTGGTGCACAGTAGGATGCTCCAACCAACTGAACCATGCCAGCTAGGGAAGGCTAACGGCAATTTTTTCTCTTTTTCAATCCTAAGCTGAGGATATTTTTTTCCATTGCTTTTTGAAGAGAGCAGAGGGAGGGAGGGAGGCAGGTGAAGGGAGAAGGAGAGTGAGAGAGACACATCGATGGTGGCCTTCCACACCACACACGCCCCAGCTGGGGGCTGGGCGTGAACCTGCAACCCAGGTATGTGTCCTTGACTGGAGACCCTTTGGTGAAAGGGCCAATGCTCTACCACTGAGCAAAACCAGCCAGGGCTAGGCTAACAACTTTTACTTACTCATCCTTATTTCCATCTCCCATTTCTAACCCAGTTTATGTCATGTGGACAATTCAAATAAATGTGTATGGGATAATTAAGTTGATAGCAAAAATTTATTGAATGTCAAATATGTGCATTATGCTAGGCTCTGTGGATAGAAAAATATGATACCATTCCTATTCTTGAAATCACAGCTTAGTGGGGAAGGGCAACAAATAAACAATTCTAAGTCACTTAGGATTGCAGTAACAGATAATCAGACCCTTTTCATCTTCTAAAACTGAAGCTCTGTACCTGTTGAACAATAACTCCCCATTCCTCCCACTGTCCCTCCCCCTTATTCCTGATAACCACTATTCTACATTCATCTCTATAAATTTGACGACTGTAAATACCTCATACAAGTGGAATACCACAGTATTTGTCATTTTGTGATTGGCTTATTTCACTTAACATAGAGTCTTCAAGGCTGATCTATGTTGTAGTATGTACCACGCTTTCATTCCTTAAAAAATTTTAAAACATTTAATAATATGCTTTTATTCATTTCAGTGAGAGGCAGGGAGAGGGAGAGAGGGAAGGAAACATCAATGATGAGAGAGAATCATTGATCGAATGCCTCCTTCATGCCCCCGCTGGGGATCAAGCCGACAACTGCAACCCAAGTATGTGCCCTGTCCAGGAATCGACCTCTGGTTCATGGGTCAATGCTCAACCACTGAGCCACACAGGCAGGGCCAATTTCATTCCTATCACACTTTATTTATCTATTCATCTGTCAATGGACACTTGGGTCGCTTCCACCTTTTGACTATTGTGAATAATGCTATGGAGTGTACAAGAGTTGAGCTTTTTAAGAACAAAAGAAAAAGCAACTTTGTTAATTATTTTTTTTCTCTCTTTTTGAAAGGCTATGTTAAATTCCCATACTCCCATGCTACTTCTGCCTTTGATGACTCCCAAGCTACAGAGTCAGCCCTTAGTGCTGAGGACATACTTGAATACACCAACACTGAACCCAACAGTCTGCTTTGGAGTTGGATACTGTGCTGAGAAAGCCAGCTTTCTTCTCAGATCAGACTCTTTGAGTAATGGGAGGAGTTTAGGATTGAGAAAATTTGGTTTCCTGGGAGGGAACATACCAGCTGTGAGAAGCCCAGAGTTGTAAGTCGTCAGATGATGACTGCCTGTGAAACCTGTCAAGATTCCTGACAGCTCAGCTGAGAACCTAATTATCAGTTACAAAAAAAGACAGGAAAAACGTGTTGTCAGAAGGAGCCTGGTCAGAGAGAACAATGTACAGTGTCCTGGCCTTGTCATCCTCCTCCTTGTTTAAAAAGGCAGAGAGCAAAACACATTAGTATAATTGCCATTACACATGTTTATCATCTGGAACAAAGGTACCATGTCAAACCCCAGCCCTGTGTCAGGTGAGTCTTTAATAATCGCTTAAATTGAACAGTGGCATTTGACCTGATTGTACAAATACTTCCGGTATTCTTAGTGCCCAGGATGATATCAAACCATACTTAACTTACTTCCTGGAGTTTACACAAACTTCAACCAATCCTTTCCTAGAGTGAAGAGGAGCAGCGATCTTGTCTTTCAGGGAAGCCCAGAGAGGAATCATAACGCACCTAAAGTCACGCAATCAGCAATCCAGCATCTTATCTTCCAAAGAAAATAAATTAGTATCAATCATGCTCAGCGGCAATGTGAGAAAACCAGCAATCTTCGCCAAGAATCCCTAAATTGGTGAAAAGCAACGTTAGCAAATTCACGTGCTAGTTTTTTACGAAGCCTTGATCATCTAGTCTTGCAAAACATTCCCACATAGTTCCCACTCACCTTTCTTTCTTCAGTTGCATCAGCAGCTCCTGAGCATGAATGGTAACTTTCCTAACGGGAAAACTTTTTCAGATTCTTGAAAAGCAGGGACTAGGCACTCAGGGCAGCAGGAGTGGTAGGAAAGAGAAAGAGTTAATATTTACTGGACACATATTACAGATAGTACATCTTACCTCTGTCTAATGTATTCTATAAACCAACTGGCAAAGTAGATGCAATTATATACATCTTCATATGCCATACCTGGAGCTCAAAGAGGTTAGGTAAATTGCCCAAGATGACAGAGCGGAGCAAAATGTTTTATTATGTATTTGTTTATTTACTTTTTAGCACAGGGCTTGAAACCCACTTCTTTCTGGCTCCAAAGTCTGTGGCTTTTGTGATGTGTTACGCTGCCTCTATAGAACAGAAGAAGAAACTAAAGGGACTCCCAAGAGATGACTGATAAAATCAGCCACCCTGAGCTTCTAGTGATTAGATTTTCTTATACATGTATGAATTAGAATTGCCTGGTTAACTAGCAGCTTTCACCATAATACTTCATCGGATTCAAAGACACTACAGAGGATAGGGAACTGGAATGGAAAATGAGGGAGGGGGGACGGAAAAAAAAGATGTGAGTGAGGGAAAGGAAGGACCAGGAGGGGAATATGCCTAGAAAATGTAAGGGGTAGCCAAAAGTTGTTCTCGGAGGCCTTCCACCAAGACCCAAAGAACAAAAGCTGATCCTCTTTTTTGCTCCATTCACCATTTATTTCCTATGAAAGATTTAGCAGGATGGGGCTCAGTGGGAAATCAGGCCCCTGTGGGATCCTGTTACCAGCCATCTGTGTTCTGTTCTTTACTCTTGAACAAGACAGCTCCAAAACTCTGAACTGGAGAGAGAGTTGGAGCTGCATACAGATCAGCAGAGCTGTTGCTAACAGCTCTGACGCCTGCGGGATGACTCAACCCTCTGTGCCTGGCAGAGTCAGCTGTGGTCCCCTGGCGCCTCCTACTCTGGGAGGAAATCAGAGGTGTGGGAAGTGACTTGGGGAAAGGGTCAAGACCCTTGATGTGGGGCAGGAATTCAGGCTGGAAGGATATGTAGGGACACCTTGAGTCTACACTTAAGAGTTCTAGTCATGGTGGGGGAGGGAATAAAGGGGACAGCGAGGAAAGCACAATCCTTCATAAGAGTCAGCTGCTCTAGAAAAGGAATATACCTCCTGGAGGACAGCAGCCTGCAAAAGCCATATGGCAATGCCAACAGGAGTTCAGCCCAAACACAGACCTCACTCACTTCCCTGGTAAGTTTTACTCAGGCACAGGCATCTCCCACTGTCCTCTCACCTCCCGAGGAATACAAAGACTTCCTGTCCTTACACAGCACCGTTGGTACCTAAGAACATTCTCATGCTTAGCAGTTGCTACCTTCAGACTGCTCTCCGGGTTGCTCACTCAGATCTTTAAGATATAGGCAGCCCAGTCGGTGTGACTCAGTGGTTGAGTGTTGACCCTAGACCGGGAGGTCATGGTTCCATTCCGGCCAGCAGGGGCCCATGCTGGGTTGCAAGCTTGATCCTCAGTAGGGGGCGTGCAGAGACAGCTGATCAATGATTCTCATTGTTGATCTTTCTATCTCCTCCTTTCTCTCTGAAAGCAATAAAAAACTATTTTTAGAAGTAAAATATAGGCAATTAGGAGGAAGCTACTTGTATATTGTGCCAGGAGACATCTGCATTTACCTTACACGTATACATAAAAACCCTGCTCCACCGTGATCCTCCTCCCCATAACCCTGAGCTCCCTCAAAGAGCTTTCCTTTCAGTTGGCTTCTTATCACTCACTAATAAACAGCCCCCAGAGTTTGGCTTCCTGTTGCCATGGCAACTCAAAAGAACCAGTTGAAGCTGCCAATAAAGGCATCTGCAAGAGCTCCCTAAACCCAGACTCCTTTCAAAACAATAGTACAAAGTGGAATCACCACTCACTCTACCCATCCTCCCTGCCACACTGCCACACCACATACACAACCTCAATTGTCAGTTTTACCGAAAGACTCAGTTCTTAGAATAGCTGAGAACGGGGCTGTCTTGCCCAGATGGAATTAGAATTATTTTCTAGTGCATTTTTTAAGGATCCTTAGAAACTAGCCTAGAAATCTGACCAACTTACCAGGTATTAACATCTTGAAGGGTTCATGGAGTTTAAAAATATGTCTGTGTGTGCCCTCCCTCTACTAATACTTCATTTTTCTATGCATCTATGGGAAATCTGGGTGTTTGGTATTTCAGAGCTAGAACTTCTGGCTAGTTTCCCACAGAGGGCGAGGGGTTTCCTAATGTCCTCATATATGTATGAAAGGTTTTGTACCTTGCGTAAGAGTGTTCAAATATTCCTATTGACTACTATCCCCTGGCCACATTCCCCTTTAGGTCAAGGCCATATTGCATGGGATTTAAGGTCATGGACTCTGGTGCCGAATTTTCTGGTTTGAATCCCTTCTATATTCTTCACACTGCACTTTAGCAAACACTCTCTGTCCTGCACTTTCTTCATCTGTGAAATGGGGAGAATAATAGTATTAACTTCAGAGTGCTTCCATGAGGATGAAGTACATTAAAATATGTAAAGTACTTAGAACAGTACCTGCTTTTATATATCAAGTTGTCTCTAGTCCAGTGGTTCTCAACCTTTCTAATGCTACGACTCTTTAATACAGTTTCTCATGTTGTGGTGACCCCCAACCATAACATTATTTTTATTGCTATAAATATCTGTTTTCCGATGGTCTTAGGAGACCCTGCTAGTGGGTCTCAACTCAGGTTGAGAACCGCTGCTGTAGAGCCTAAGACCATCGGAAAACACAGATATTTACATTATGATTCATAACAGTAGCAAAATTACAGTTATGAAGTAGCAACGAAAATAATTTTATGTTTGGGGGTCACCACAACATAGGAACTATATTAAAGGGTCATGGCATTAGAAAGGTTGAGAACCACTGCTATAGACAGTATTCTGCTGAGGAATGCAGGCAAGATACTCTGTTCTCAGTTTACAGTCTGATTCACATAGTTGAGCTAGACAAACCAATAATTATAGGTAATGTGACAAGAAAGTCTCTAAATTAAGAGAAAGGGACCAGAAATTTTAATTTGAAGGATGCCTGGGTTTTCCCAAAATAGAAAAAGTTTTATTAATCAAGCATTTTGGATTGCAAAGGACAACTCACTCCATTTAGCTGAACAATTTTATTTGAAAGAGATACATCACAGAGCTCTAGCTGTTTTGGCTCAGTGGATAGAGTGTGGGCCTGCAGATTGAAGGGTCCCATGTTCAATTCCAGTCAAGGGCACAAGCCCGGATTGCGGGCTCTATTCCCAGTATGTAGTGTGCAGGCAGCAGCTGATCAATGATTCTCTGTCATCATTAATGTTTCTATCTCTCTCTCCTTCTCCCTTCCTCTCTGAAATAAATAAAAATATATTAATTAAAAAAGATATAGCTGAAACCGGTTTGGCTCAGTGGATAGAGCGTCGGCCTGCAGACTGAAGGGTCCCAGGTTCTATTCCAGTCAAGGGCATATACCTTGGTTGTGGGCACATCCTCAGTAGGGGGTGTGCAGGAGGCAGCTGATCTATGTTTCTCTCTCCCTTCCTCTCTGTAAAAAATCAATAAAAAAACATTTTTTTTAAAAAAGAAAAAGAGATATATGTCACAGAAACCCAAGAAAATAATAGTCCAAAAGAGCTAATTACAGCATTTTAGGTATTTTTATACTGATGCTCAATCATTAGCATGACTTAGCTATTCTCCTGTCAGGGCCTCTTTTACCATCACCAACTGTTTCCTTATTCTTTGATTTGTATTTTTTTTCAATTAAAGTTGACATTCAATATTATATTAATTTCAGGTATACAGTATAGTGGTTAGACATTTAAGTCTTCACTATGTATTGTTCTATATCGTGTCTCAACCCCTCATGACTCTGAGCTCATCTTTCTTTCTATATCATTTAGCTCTTGTTCTTGTCATTTATAGCCATATTTTCTCCCTTTCCTATCTCTAATATTAGAGAGTGAGAGGGAATCTGATTGGCTTACTCTTTTTTTGGTGGCAGGTATGTTGTAAGTTGCTGGTCAGGTTCTGGGTTGTCCACCATTGCATCAGATGCCAATTCTGGTCCAGTCAGAAGGCAAAAGTACCTCCATGAACTGTACATGAACTGTAGCTACCTAGGCCTGCCTCCTCAATAAAGGCTGTGGGTGGGGAAGTTTCCCTTAGAAAGGAAATAGGGATGCAGTAGTCCGCATTTAGAACAGAAAGAAGAAATCACATGCAAAGAGCATGGAAAGAAAGTGCATTGGGTCTAGAGATGATTCAACAGATATTTATTTATTTATTTTAATTTTATTTTTCCATTACAATTTATATTCAATATTATTTTGTGTTCATTTCACATGTATAGCATAGTGGTTAGACAATCATATACTTTAAGAAGTGGTCCCCTCTATATTTCTTTCTTTCTATGTTTTTGACAAATAGGATTTTTTTATGGGTTACCATTAAGTTGAATTTTAAATATTTTATTGATTTTTTACAGAGAGGTAGAGAGAAGGATAGTGAGAAACATCAGTGAGAGAGAAACATTGATCAGCTGCCTCTTGCACACCTCCTACTGGGGATGTGCCCACAATCAAGGTACATGCCCTTGACCAGAATTGAACCTGGGACCTTTCAGTCCACAGGCTGAGGCTCTATCCACTGAGCCAAACCAGTTAGGGCAAGTCTGAATTTTAAACAGATTTTTGAACCAGGGGGTTCAAATCCATCAGCTCATTCGACTTTAGCACCTGTCTCATCCCCAGTAGCTTTTCCAGAACTGCTACCTTCACTGTGAAGCTCCATGTTCTCCCAGTTCAGACTTTAGCTTCTTCCTCATTTTGACTTTTCTAACAAAGACATCATGGATTGATAGATTGGTAAGCCATTTCTACGTCTTTTCTAATGCTGTCTGGAATCAGTTTATTGACCACTTCTTTCAAGTCATTGTCAGCACCTCTTGAGTTATGATTTCCATCATCATCTTCTGGATTTGATGGACCTGTTGATACTGAGCACAAGAGGCCTTCCGAATCCATTATTGCATTTTTTAGCAAAACCAACATAAAATAATATGAAGCAAATAAGCATCAGTAGTCCTTTATAAAGTTTTTATCTTTATTGTTGAAAATATTACAGATGTCCTCTTTGGTTTTTTGTTGTCGTTGTTGTTTTCCTGTGTCCCTGTCCAACCTGCATCCGCCCCCCACATCTTCACTACACTATTGTCTGTGTCCATTGGCTATACATATATGCTCCCTGGTTATTCTCCCCCTGCCCGCTCCCCATTCCTACCTTCCCTCTGAAATCTATCAGACATCAGACTGTGCCATGGTTCTATGTCTCTGGATCTGTTTTGTTTGTCAGTTTATTTTGTTCATTATATTCCACATATGATTGAGATCATGTGATATTTATCTTTCTCTGATCCGATCGGTAGTGTTGACATCAATATGAGCTTCAATCATGGTCTGCCATTTATTTTTTATTTTTTATGTATTTTTTACCATGGAGCACATTTTGTCATGGAAAGATCTATGCCATGGAAATTAGTCAGACAGTTTTGCCCTGAATATTCTTAGTAATTAGCTTAAATTTTCTAAATGCAACCTCATCATTCTGCAGATCAGCTCGGCTCACTTCAAAACCATCACCCTTAAAACCATCAATGAGATTTGATTCCCTGTGCCTAGTATTTTTCCAATATTTCTTTCTTTCTTTTTAAAAATGTTTTTTTATTGATTTTAGGAAGAGAGAAAGGGAGGTGGAGAAAGAGAAACACTGATGTCAGAGATACATCAATCTGATGCCTCCTGTTGAACTTGAAACCTGGGCATGTGCCTTGGCTAGGAATTGAACCTGTCACGTTATAGTGCATGGGACAACATTCAACCAACTGAGCCCCATGGGCCAGGGCTTTCCAATTTTTCTTATATGAAATATAATTGGTGCTCTCTCCTCCTACCAATCTTCTTAGAAAATGAATCAGCCACTTCCTTCTTGGCTCCCTTTTTGCCGCTTCCATAAGGTGCTAGTTTCTGCCAACCACCATGGTGCTGCTCAGAGAGCCAAAAGGACTCCCACTATTTTGAGTACCCACCTAGCACAGTACATAGTTATTCTAATAGTATTGACTATATTCCCAATGGTGTATCTTATATCCCTGTGATTATTTTGTGACTACCAACTTGTAGCTCTTAATCCCTCACCTTTTTCACCCAGTACCCCAACCCTCAACCCTCTGGCAACCATTAGATTGATCTCTGTATCTATGAGTCCATTTCTATTTTGTTTGTTTATTTTGCTCTTTGGATTCCACATATAAGTGAAATTATATGGAATTTCAACAGATGCTTTTTGAGGCATTGCTGAATGCCAGTCACTGTGCCAGGAGTGGATAACAATGTCATGATGCTACATAGGCTGCTATGGAAATCCATTGCAGGGCCATCTGAGCCAGACACGGTGTCAAACAAGGCTTCCTAGAGGATGTAAACTCTACATTGGGACCAGAGAGAGGAGTGGAATTAATAAAGAGCCTGGCACATTCCAGGATCTAAAAAATAGCCTAATGAGGATGCCAGAAAATGAGAGGGAATAGCACAAGGTAGCAGGGACTACATCATTCAGGTCCTAATAATCATACAGTTACCATTTACTTAACAGAGAACCGAATATTATGCTAAGTATTTTATATGAATTACCTTATTTAATCCTTCCAACAACCCTGTGAAGTAGAAATACTTATTGTTCACTTTTTTTAGATGAGCAAACCAAGACTCGACAAGATTTAATAACTTCCTTATGATTACATAACTAGCAAGAGACCATATGGCTAAGTAATACTTTATGTGTCATATCAAAGATGGTTTAAGAGCTGGGAAGCCATTGAAAGGTTCTATGCAGAGTTGCATCTCAGAAAGATCACTCTTGCTGCAGAGTAAAAAGATGGATTATAGGGAGCAAAGAGGGGACATAGGAGATTCCTTGGGTTCACACTGAAGGTCAGGGGAGAGATGGTAGTAAGGTGGACTAGGCTGATAACAGTGACGTTGATGTAGTCATTTATTCATTACTTTGATCAATAAGTATTTAATGAGCTCCTACTAAGAGGGCTAGGCACTAAGGGTCTACAGATGAACAAAGTGGATGCCATCACAGAGTTCTTCTAAGAGGCAGAATAGACAGGAATTAGTGGAGTTGAATGTGGAAGTGATGAAAAAGGAGTGTGGGATGATTTACTGGCTTGCGATTGACTCTAACACTTTTGCCCTTTCCACCTCACTGCTTCCCCTGAGGTTGTGTATATTCAGGTAGGGAGCAGAGTGAAGGAAGAACCAAGGACAAATCTGAAAGAACCTTGTATGCCATTCTCATCAGCTCAGACATTGTTTTGGAGACTTAGGGAGCCACTGAAAATGTGTAAGTAGGGCCCTAGCTAGTTTGACTTAGTGGATAGAGCATCAGCCTGCGGACTGGAGGGTCCGGGGTTTGATTCCAGGCAAGGGCACACGCCTGGGTTGTATGCTCAGTCCCCACTGTGGGGCGTGAAAGAGGCAGCTGATCAATGGTTCTCTCTCATCATTGATATTTCTCTCTCTCCTTCTCCCTTCCTTTTTGAAATCAATAAAAAAATATATTAAAAAAAAGTAAAAACTTTTAAAAAAGAGAGAAAATGTATAAGCAGGGAAATGGTTTGACCAGATATACTTGCTAGCAAGGACAAGATTTAATTCTCTAAAACTTAGAATTCCTCCAGGGCGGAGTAGCCAATTTGAGTAGCCAATCTTCTTTTCATATTCTACCCTCTAGTGGCAAGTGGAAAAACAGCAAGTTCCACAGGTTGGCAAGGCTTTGATTCGTCCTTGAATGCTACAGCTCCTACATTTCTCAGCTAGTTCTGTTGTTCAGTCTTCAGCAGAGACCATCCACTCATTCTGAGATCCCCTCCGCTTCAAGGACACAGCTCTGTCTCTAACTATAGAGACCCCTCTTCTGAGAGCTCTCACAGCCTGGTCCCCAGTGTCCCATCGCCACCTCTTCCTCTCCTCAGGGCCCTTGCAGCCCTGAGCTCTCAGTAGGCTAGCACTGCTGCCCTCAGGTGGGAACCTAGCGAAGTGCGCATTGCATTTCTTCTGGGTCCACTTCCTCTGAGAAAGTCACTTCTTTAAACTTGGTATCTTATTGGGTATCCTCTTTATTTTCACCTGAGTCATAAAGAGATAGTGCTCTTTCTTACTTCCTGGCTCAAATATAAGGAAGCAACACGCAGGGGGGAAAAGGCAGGAGCTCCTCCATGAATTCAGCATTGTCATCAAACCACTGCCAGCAAAAAACCCAGAAAACAACTTTTCCAAGGCTTCACTACTATCGTGAGACTAGGGCTATATACGGTAGTTTTTTCAAGGACATCTACTGCTTCCCTTGAAAAGAGATGCCCTCTTTCTCTCACACCTTTCTTTATGCTTGTCCCTTTTCCCCAGAGTCACTGTGCTTCTAAGATGGTGCTCTGATAAAACCCATCGTAATAACAGTCTTATTAGTCTACATAGCTTGGGAAAAAATACTGGATTTGCTTCTAAAAAATCCAGGTTGATTTAAACACCCTCTGGAGACATTCCTTTCGCACCCTCGCCATGCTAACCAACTTGGGCCACAGTCCCCTCCACTCGCTGACTCAGCACTTAGTGGCAAAGTGACCCTTTAAATCTCATTTCAGCCAAGACAGCTTTTCTACCTGCTAACCAGGTGATTTTGTGAATTAAGCTGATACTGTTCTTCTGACTTAGCATATACATACATACCACCCACAGATAATTTATTCCAGAACTTATTTTAAAGCCAGAGGCTTTAAGCTTTCTGACTGACAGATTCCCTCCCCCATTCAAGCGCTCTATTCACCCAGGAATTTGCGATTGAAATAGTACATACCGCTGGCCTGAGTGGAGCAGCATACCAGTGTTGCTGGAAGCTGAGTGGCTGTTGCCATGGGAGTGTTTGTATAGAACTGCCTATACAAGGTCGTAGGCTAGAGGGCTGCTTAGATTCACAGGGTTCTAGAACTTTGCCAGCCCCCTCATTTTACAGATGAGGAAATTGAGGCCCAAAGACATAGTTAAGTGACTTATTCTAGTTCCAGAGCAAGTTGTAGACAGTTGTGCTCTTTGCAATACATCACCCTTTTCATTAAAACACACACATGAATCAGTGGACCAGCAGATGAATGTTTCTCTCTCTCCCTTACCTCACTGAAAAACAACACATACACACACAGGCACACACATGCTGGTTGAATGGTTATTCCTCTAACCATTTCCACTGCTATTCCAGCACTGCCATTCCAGATAGAAGTGCTAGGAAATGTGGTAATGACAACAAGGGGTATGTGAATATCCTTGCATTGGTACACATGCATATATTTGCATCAAATTACACATACACACCTGTGGATGATTGTGCTAACTAGGCATTTGCATAGCTCTTGATTACTGAAATTCCTTAACCCTCATTTTCCTCAGGAGCAACATTCAGAATAGTACCTATCTCATAGAATATATTTAAAGTACTTAAGCACAGTAGCTGGCAAGTAATAAGTGGGTATTATGTTGTTTCTATTGTGTCTTTGTGCAATGGAATGTGTCAGGGATTGCCTATAAGGCACTAGGCTAAATGCTTTAAATTTTGCATTTACTTTTCACAATTATCCTCTGAAGTAGGTTCTCTCATTTTCTATATAGCGCTGATGAGAAAACTAGGCCTTAGAGAGCTTGAGTAACTTGCACAAGGCTAGGAAGTACCTGAGAAAGAATCAAACAAAACCAGGTCTGTCTAATGTTAATGCCCTCAATCTTAATTAGGTTATACTGCCTCTCCTATAGAAAGGCAGAAAAATATCTAGTGTCTGAATTTGTTTAGAACTCTAAATCCAAACACATAAGATACATATTGCACATGGAATGGGCTGGCTTATCCATATAAAGATGTTTTAATTAAACCCACTGAATCTATAAGCAAAGAATTTTTTTTACTTCCCTTTAATTACTGTTCTTTTATAGAGACCCTAGTTAGCCGTTTTGTACAAGAGACAATTTCCTAATGACTGAATGCCATTTTATTCAATATCCTATTGTTTAAAAACTCCTAGTTGGTCCTGCTAAGATCTGTGTACAAAATATTAACCTAATTGAACTCATGTCACCAAATGCTTGGGATCCTACTTACCTAGTAGGCTATCTATTCTTTTGTTGCTGCTGTTAATCCTCACCTGAGGATATTTTTTCCATTGATTTTTAGAGAGAGTGTAAGGGAGAAAGGGATGGGAAGAGAGAGAGAGAGAAATATCAATACGGGAGAGATACATGGATTGGTTACCACCTGCATTCACCTCAATGGGACGTGGGAGAAAAACCTGTAACCCAAGTGCATGCCCTCGACCAGGAATTGAACCGAAGACTCTTTGGTGAGCAGGCCACCACTGCAGCCACTGAGCCACACTGACCAGAGCAGGCTATCTATTCTTTAAAATCTCTTCGGACACAGAGATGAAACATTTCTTTAATATGTTATTTCATTCTTATGAAAAATACCAGTTTTAAGATCGTCCAGAGTCTGACCCAAATTTATCTTGTGCTCGTATCATTCAGTTTCTATCAGATCAATTTCAATCAGAACTTAGTTGTTCCTGGCGGTTCCCTTTTCCTTCTCTATTTTCTCCCTCGGTGATTTTATCTATTCCCACACTTCAACTATCCCTGCTAGATAGAGAACTACTACATCAATCTTATTCAGTAAACATTAATTAACTCCTTACTCTGCTACAAACTGAATCTCAACGGTCCAGTCAGACAGCTGTCCTGAACTCCAGTCCAGATGTTTGTGGAATATCTTTGACAGGACTATGTGACATGCCTGACACCCCTGTAAAAACAGCTCTGGGCAAGAAAGTACCTCGGTTTCTCTGTACTCTGGTCTTGGCAGTACATCTCTGACCTTCCTTATCCTTACATCGGCTGTTCAGTCTCTGGACTTCTCTATGCTGACTCTACAAATCTACTAATCTCAACTTAACTTGGAGCCATGGGAAAAATAACCAATGTTAGCTTCTCAAAACAACAAAACCTAACTATACCTCATCACTTTCTTCACCAAACCACACTGTGCTCTGAATGGCCTTTAATATTTCATTTGATAGAAGCACACTATTCCTCTAAAAAAATTTCCTAGGCCCCCTGATCACCATGACATAATCCTCTCCCCATTTAGTAACTAAAGTCATGTTAAAACACAATCCAGTCATGTTATTCCCCTACTAAAAACCAGCTCACAACTTCTCATTATTCTAAGACCATTCGAATTCTTTATTGAGGCCTAGAAGAAACCCTGAATAATCTGGCTGCTATCCACATCTACCAGTACTCTCATCTTACGTCATTCTCTCCTGCTGTGCTCCAGCCACACGGGCCTCCTTGCAATAACTCTCTCCTGTCATAGGCTTTAGTAAAAGCTTTCTCTCTGTTCTTGTCATGGTCTCCTTCTCACCTTTTGAGTCTTGGTCTTAGGCTATCCCTTTTTTCCATTTAGCCCTATTCCTAATTATACCATTTGTTTCTTCATAGCCTTTATTCCAATTATAATGTTGTATATTTTCAGAATATACCTATTGTCTATCTCCCCAACTAGACTGGAGGTTCTATGAAGGCTAGAACCATGTCTGCTTAGTGTTTTAATGCGTATCCTGGGTTTAGTAGAGAGCCTGGCACGTGGTAAGTGCTCATCCATGGTAGCTGACATCTTTGTTCCTATCCCACTCTCTTTCTCATTCTGTAAAATGACTGTTTCAAAGCTTTAGCACTCTCTTTAAACTACCCCTTCTAGTCTCCACTCCCTTAGAACCTGACCAGAAATTACCGTCCTATCCTCATTTTCTGTAATTCCTTAAATGCCCTACATTTGAGTGACACTGCAGCACTCAACGTTTCATCAAACTTCCAGCCGTTGTTCACACTCTCTGCCCGTATACCTCTCATTTCTTGTTATCATCTTGTCCTTACAGCCCTGTGCAAATGGTACATTTCCTCATCAGTTTTTCGTATCTGTAATAATAAAAGTGTAACATACTAGTTAGACCAGACGTCCTTCCTGATGACCTTCCTGACGAAGTTGGGGCTGTGAGGGAAGCCCGATCCCGGGTGCCAGAGGGAAGCTGGTGTGGGCAGCTGAGGGAAGGAAGGCCCACTCTTTTTTTAAAATATATATTTATTGATTTTTTAAAGAGAGGAAGGGGGAGGGATAGAAAGTCAGAAACATCCATGACAGAGAAACATCGACCAGCTGCCTCCTGCACACCCCCACTGGGGATGTGCCCACAACCAAGGTACATGCCCTCTACCTGAATCGAATCTGGGACCTTTCAGTTTGCAGGCCGACGCTCTATCCATTGAGCTAAACTGGTTTCGGCAGGAAGGCCTACTCTTGCATGAATTTTGTGCATCGGGCCTCTAGTTAATTTATAATTAGTTGCTCCCTTATAAACATTCTCAGAGCCTTCTACAACACTTTTACATAAAAGTTTCCACATTTTTTGTGTGTGTTATTTGTGTGGGTCTCTGATCCTGAAGGGTGAATTCTTTAGGGATAAATGATTTTTTTTTGGTCTTTAAATCCCCATCACCCAGCACAGCTCTTTAAAAAGAGGTGTTTGTTTAAATTATTACTTTTTAAAAATCCTCACTCGAGGATATTTTTTCATTGATTTTTCGGAGAGAGAGTGAGAGAGAAAGGGAAAGACAGAGAGAAGTATCGACATGAGATTAAACATCAATTGGTTGCCTCCTGCATGCACCCTAACCAGGGCCTGGGCCAGGAAGGAGCCTGCAATCGAGGTATGTGCCCTTGACCGGAATTGGAACCGGGACTCGTCAGTCTAGAAGCCTATGCTTTATCCACTGAGCCAAACTGGCTAGAATGTTGCTGCCACTTTTTGAGAGTTAGTTGAGTACAGGGTTGCCTCCAACTCTCATAGTTGCCATCTCTTCATATAATCCCCGGTGAGAAGAGCCTGACGCTCCATCTTGCTTTGTGTAGGAGCCACGTAAGGCGGCTCGCTGACCATAGTTCTTCCATTGACTGGCATGACAGCTTTATGAGCTTTCTCGGGAGATGTGAGGCCTCCGCCATGACCCTCATGACCCTGACACCAGTGATGGTGCCAAAAGGTGTAATTCTCTCCTCAGTCATTTATCAGCAACACCTTATTCAACGTTTTTCACAGAAAGAGTAGCATCTTTGCCGACACCGGTTTGGCTCAGTGGATAGAGCGTCGGCTTGCAGACTGAAGGGTCCCAGGTTCGATTCCGGTCAAGGGCATGTACCTTGGCTGCAGGCACATCCCCAGTAGGGGGTGTGCGAGAGGCAGCTGATCGATGTTTCTCTCATCGGTGTTTTCGACTTTCTATCCCTCTCCCTTCCTCTCTGTAAAAAAATCAATAAAATACATTAAAAAAAAAAAAAAAAAGAGTAGCACCCTTGCCCTGGTTGGTTTGGCTCGTGGACAGAGTGTTGGCCTGTGGATTAAAGGGTCCCGGATTCAATTCTAGCCAAGGGCACACGTCTGGGTTGCAGGATCGGTCCTCAAAGGGGCATGCAGGCTGCAGCTAATCAATGATTCTCTCTCATCATTGATGTTTCTATTTCTCTCTCCCTCTCCCTTCCTTTCTGAAATCAATAATTTTTTTTTAAAAGAGTAGCACCCTTGAAGCACTCAAAATTTGTGCTTTAATTCAGATTGTCTGTCTACTTTGTTCTGTGATGTATCAACATGAACTTAATTCCCATTAAGGACTTTCCACTCATTCTTTCTATGGATTTCTGGACATTTTCAAAATTGTCACATATATTTTCTCATAAATCCAAAGCCTTTGGATTTTCTACTTTTATCAGTCAGTTGGTATCAAATTATATCTCAATAAATATAATATTATATATAGAAAATCCTAAATACTCCAGCAAAAAAAAATTGTTAGACCAAATAAACTAATTTAGTAAAGTTGCAGAATACAAAATCAATATATAAATATCAGTTGCATTTCTATGTACTAATAACAAACTATCAAAAAGAGAAATTAAGAAAATAATCCCACTTATAATTGCATCAAAAAGAATAAAATACCTATGAATAAATTTAACCAAGAAAGTGAAAGACCTGTACATTGAAAACTTTAAGACATCAATGAAAGAAATTTAATAAGACACAAATAAATGGAAAGATATTCCATGCTATTGTATTAGAAGAATTAATATCATTAAAATGTCCATACTACCCAAAGTAATTTACAAATTCAATGCAATCCCTATCAAAATATCAATGGCATTTTTTCACAGAACTAGAATAAATAATCCTAAAATCTGTATGGAATCACAAATACTCAAAGCAATCTTGAGAAAAATAAAAGGAACAAAGTTGGAGACATCACACTTTCTGATTTCACACTATATTTATAGCTTTAGTAATGCAAATCATATGGCATTGGCATAAAAACAGACAGAATAGAGAGCCCAGAAACAAACCCCTGTATATATGGTTAATTAACTTCTGACAAAGGAGCCAAGAATGCACAATGGAGAAAGGACAATCTGTTCCACAAATGGTGTTGGGAAAACTGGACAACCATATACAAAAAAATAAAACTGGACTACTATCTTCTTACACCTGCAGTTGGCAAACTGTGGCTCGCGAGCTGCATGTGGCTTTTTGGGCCCTTGAGTGTGGCTCTGCCACAAAATACCATGGCCTTGCCCTGACTGGTTTGGCTCAGTGGATAGAGCGTCAGCCTGCAGACTCAAGGGTCCCAGGTTTGATTCAGGTCAAGGGCATGTGCCTTGGTTGCAGGCACATCCCCAGTGAGGGGTGTGCAGGAGGCAGCTGATAGATGTTTCTCTCTCATCGATGTTTCTGACTCTCTATCCCACTCCCTCTCTGTAAAAAATCAATAAAATACACACACACACATACACAACAGCAGTCACCATCACAGACCACCAGTGGTCCACTGATTGGGAACCACTGATACATAATATATACATTGTGTATTATATATATACTAGAGGCCTGGAGCACGAAATTCGTGCACGGGGTGGGGGGGAGGGGATGTCCCTCAGCCCAGCCTGCACCCTCTCCAATCTGGGACCCCTTGAGGGATGTCCGACTGCCTGTTTAGGCCCGATCCCAGTAGGATGGGGCCTATAGGGGCAGTCGGACATCCTTCTCACAATCCAGGACTGCTGACTCCAAACTGCTCACCTGCCTGTCTGCCTGATTGCCCCTAACTGCTTCTGCCTGCCAGCCTGATCACCCCCTAACCACTACCTTCCAGCCTGTTTGCCCCCAACTTCCCTCCTCTGTTGGCCTGGTCACCCCAACTGCCCTCCCCTGCTGGCCTGATTGCCCACAGCTGCCCTCCCTTGCAAGGCCTGGAACCTCCCAGTGGCCCTCCCCTGCTGGCCATCTTGTGGTGGCCATCTTGTGTCCACATCGGGGCAGGATCTTTGACCACATGGCATCGGGGAAGCCCCAGGACCAGCAGACAGAGCCCAGACAGCAGGGCTTGGGGGCTTCCTTACAAGGTGATGGTGGGAACACCCCCCAAGCCCCGCTTATAGAGCCTGGACAACAGGGCATGGGAGCTTCCTTAGTGTGTCAGTGTTGGTGAAGCCCCCAGGCCTGGCAGACAGAGCACACTGCAGGGCATTGGGGCTTCCTTCACATGGTGCATGGTGGCGGCAGGCAGAGAGCAGACAGCAGGGCATGAGGGCTTCATCTCCATGGCTGCAGCAAAACCCCGAGGCCTTGTAGAGAGCAGAGAACCACGGGAGTGGGCCTAAGTCATCAGTTGTACATTCCCTGAGAGCTCCTGGACTGTAGATGATGCAGGTTGGGCTGAGGGACCCCCGGGCACGAATTTCGTGCACTGGGCCTCTAGTATATATATAAAATGAAATATTTTTCAGCTATAAAAAAAAAAAAAAGAAGAAAATCTTGCCATCTGTGACAACATGGATGGACCTTGGGTGATCATTTGCCTAATATGGTCATCGTTGATGTTTCTATCTCTCTCACCCTCTCCCTTCCTCTCTGAAATCAATAAAAAAAAATATATTTTTAAAAGTAAGATAGAGAAAGATAATATGGTATGATCTCATTTACATGTGAATTCTTTAACAATCCCCTCCTCCCCTGAAAAAAAAAAAAAAAACCCACAAAACTGACTCATGGTTACAAAATAAATAAGCCCTGGGCATGTAATGTAAAACATGGTGACTGTAGTTAAGAATACTGTTTTGTATATTTGGAAGTAACTAAGAGAGTAAATCTTTTTAAAATATCTTGTATTAATTTTTTAGAGAGAGAGGAAGGGAGAGGGGGAGAGAAACATAGACATGAGAGCAACGACATTGATCAGCTGCCTCCTACATGGCCCTACGGTGGGACCAAACCCACAATCTGGGCATGTTTCTTGCCAAGGAATGAAATCTGCCGCCTTTCGATGCATGGTGGGCTGTCCAACCAAATGAGCCACACCTGCCAGGGCAGAGTAAATCCTAAAAGTTCCCCTCACAAGAAAAAAAAAGTAAGTATGTGTAGTGATGGATATTAACTAGACACACTGTGGTGATTATTTTGCAATATATACAAATATAAAGTATTATGTTGTACACCTGAAACTAATATAATGTTATATGCCAAATATATCTCAATAAAAGGCAGGCAAAATCATATTTCAAAAATACAATTAAGATATTCATGAATTTAAAAGTTAAAATTTTTTGCCTACTTGCCATCCCCTTCTCTTTACTTAGTGGCTGCTCCAAGTATTTTATGAGTTCTGGTCCCATGTTTTAAATTGAACTTAACTTCTACTTCTTCTTTTCAAACTTGCTTCTAGTTAAAAGATGGTTATCAATAGTTTTAATATCTTTCTGGAATTTATCCTTTTACCAACTCTAATGGTTTCTTTAAGATGACTTTAGTCCTCATTTTTATTTCAGTTTAAATTCAGATATTTAAGTTTCTGAGACTTATTTATTTATTTATTGCAAAGAGGAAGGGAGAGGGAGAAACAGAAACATCAATAATGAGAGAGAATCATGGATTGAGTCCAGACGCTGGGCATGTGTCCTTGACCGGAATCGAACCTGGGACCCTTCAGTCTGCAGGCCAATGCTCTATCCATTGAGCCACACCGACTAGGGCCTTCTAATCTTTTTTTGTTGCTGCTGTATTGTTTTGTTAATCCTCACTTGAGGTTATTTTTTTCCATTGGTTTTTTTTTAGGATTTTAAAAAATATTTATTTTTATTGATTTTTTTACAGAAAGAAATGGAGAGCGATAGAGAATTAGAAACATCGATGAGAGAGAAACACCGATCCTGCACACCTCCTACTGGGGATGTGCCCGCAACCAAGGTATATGTCCTTGACCAGAATTGAACCTGGGACCTTTCAGTCCACAGGCCAACGCTCTATCCACTGAGCCAAACTGGTTAGGGCCCATTGATTTTTTTTTTTTTTTTTTTTTTTAGAGAGAGTGGAAAGGATGTGGGCAGTAAGAGAAAAAGAGAAAGAGAGAGACACATTAATTGATTGCCTCCTGTATTCTCCCAGACTAGGGTGGGAATCAAATCTGCAGCCCAGGTCTATACCCTTGTCCAAGAATCAAGCCCAAAACCCTTCAGTGTATGAGGGATGATACTCTAACCACTTAGACACACTGGCAAGGGCTCTCCCTTTAGCCTTTTGAAGGCCTCTAAACTCCCTTACCAGTTTAGAGACTTCTGACAGCTGGTATTTTCTACCCTCTTACCTAAAAGAAAATATATATGAAGCCAGGGATTTGGGTGGCCATATTAGAATTCTGCCTAAAATTTTTTTATAAGCTTTGTAGCATAATTATATCTTAAGAAATTATTTTTAACATTTTTATTTACATAAACTTTATTTTAGATATACAAAAATGTTTTAAAAATAGCTATACCTCACCTAGCTTCCCTATTGTTGACATCTTACATTGTTACGGTATTTTTGTCACAATCAACATTGGAATATTACCATGAACTAAATTTCACACTTTATTCTAAGTTTATTAGCGTTCCCTAATATCCTTTTTAATTTTATCTTTCCTATCATATGTGGTCAGTAAAATGTTTTTGAATTTTATTTGACATCAAATGCTCAGGTAAACCTGGCCAGTGTGATTCAGTGGACTGAGCTTTGTTCTATGCATCAAGAGGTCACGGGTTCAATTCCTGGTCAGGGCACCTGCCCAGGTTGTGGGCTTGATCCCCAGTAGGGGGCGTGCAGGATGCGACCAATTAATGTATCTCACACATCAATGTTTCTTTCACACAGAAGTTTTATCTTTCTCTCCCTCTCCCTTCCTCTCTCTCTTGAGAAAAACACCCAGTGTCCAGCTGGCGTGGCTCAGTGGTTGAGTGTTGACCTAGGAACCAGGAGGTCACAGTTCGATTCCCGGTCAGGGCACATGCCTGGATTGCTGACTCAATCCCCAAGTCTCACCTTAACCCAGATCTCTGGAGTAAGTTAGTACAAGACTAGAATTTATTTCATGCAGTTGCTTTGGCAGGCACTAAATTTAAAAACCATTATCTTATCCACAGAATGATATTAGCAAATCATCTGATGAGGGATTAATGCCCCGAATATATAAAAAACTCCTACAACTGGACAACAAAAAACAAACAAACCCAATTAAAAAATGAGCCAGGGAATTCTATATTTTGCAGAAATGTCTAAGTCTTCAAAAAAGATGCACAAATCTCCACAAAACCATGAAAAGATGCTCAACATAATTAACCATATGAGAAAAGCAAATCTAAACCATAATATACCATTTCACACCCAGAATGGCTATTATAAAAGAGAAAGAAAGAAAACAAGTGTCGGTGCATTGTGAGGATGAAAAATAGTATAGCCACTGTGAAAAACATTTTGGCAGGTCCTTAAAAATTTAAACTTAGAATTATCATATGATACAGCAATTTACTTTTAGGTATGTACCCAAAAGAATTGAAAGCAAGGATTCCAACAGATATTTGTACACAATGTTCATAGCAGCATTATTCACAAAAGTAGAAACAACCCAAATCCCGCTAGCAGATGAATGGATAAACAAAATGTCATATGACATACTATAAAACATTCAGCTTTTAACAAGAATAAGCCCTGGTCGGGTTGCTCAGTTGGTTGGAACACTGTACTTACTCCGAAGGGTCACAGATTCGATTCCCCGTCAGGCACTTACCTAGGTTTCAGGTTCTATCTCTCATTGGGGCAAGTAAGGGAGGCAACCAATTGATGTTTCTCACATCAGTGTTTCTCTCTCTCTCTCCCCCTGCTCTTCCTTTACTTCTCCCTCTCCCTCTCCCTAAAAATCAATAGAACACAGCTTTGGGTGAGGATTAAAAAAACAAAATAAAATTCTGATATGTGCTACAACATGGATGAACTTGAGGTCATTATGCTAAGTAAAATACATCAGCCACTGAAGGACAGTTACTGTATGATTCTACTTATATTAGGTACCTAGAGGAGATACTTTCATAGAGACAGGAAGTATAATAAAGGGTCTGGGGGAAGGGCAGAAAGAGGAATTATCGTTTAATGGGTACAGAGTTCCAGTTTCGGATGATGGAAAAGTTCCGGAGCCCACTGAAGTGGCTCAGTTGGTTGAGCATCGTCTCGGGCGTCACAAGGCTGCTGGTTTGACTCCTGGTCGGGACACAAGCCTGAGTTGCAGGTTTGATCCCTGGTTGGAGAGTGTGAAAAAGTCAGCCAATTGATCTCTCTCTCTCTCTCTCTCCCTCCTTCTCTCTCCTTCCCTATCTCTAAACATGTCCTTGGGTGAGGATTAAAAATAGAAAAGTTCTGGAAATGGATGTTGGTGATGAGCACAGATTTAAATAAAAAAACCCTGCCATTTCCAGTAGATGTATCAATTGTTGTCTCACTCATATTCCATTTTTTAGTGAACTTATTCTTCTTATGTCCCCTAGAAAAGAGGGCAACCTGCTGCAAATCAGACCAGTGAGATTCCTTCTCCCAGCAATTTGGAATTGAGAAGCTGAAAGAATTAAACAATTGGGCCGAGACCGGTTTGGCTCAGTGGGTAGAGCGTCGGACTGCGGACTGAGGGGTCCCAGGTTCGATTCCGGCAAGGGCATGTGCCTTGGCTGCGGGCACATCCCCACTGGGGGGCGTGCAAGAGGCAGCTGATCGATGTCTCTCTCTCATCGATGTTTCTGACTTTCTATCCCTCTCCCTTCCACTCTGTAAAAAATCAATAAAATATATATATAAAAAAAAGAATTAAGCAATTGGTAAATGGTGGGTTCTTGAACAAAAGGCTAGGACACAGTAACTGAAAACCATGTGCAAGCTACATTTTCGTGGATGCACAGAAATTCACCTGCATAGAAAAATGGAGACAATAGCAGTAGATCACAAAGACCTATGAGAGGGAGAGAAAGAAGCCTAGTGTAGCCCGCCGGTGTTGCTCAGCGGTTGAGCCAAGAGGCCATGGTTCCATTCCAAGTCAGGCACATGACCAGGTTTCGGGCTCTATCCCCAGTGCAGGGTGTGTAAGAGACAGCTGATCAGTGATGCTCATCATTGATGTTTCTATCTCTCTCTGTCCCTTTCCCTTCCTCTCTGAAATCAATAAAAACTTATGTTAAAGACAAAAAAGGAAGCCGGGTTTACCGCTTCATCGTTTGTTCTGCTCTGAGCTGGTAGTATTTAATTCTATGTGATAGTATTTGTATTCTACTTCGTGAATCCATTCACATATCTCCATTACCTTTGCTATTAGCTCAAACTGAAGACTCATCTTCCTTGACCTGGATTCTTCCAACAGCCTGCTCATTGGTCTCCTTGCCGCTACTCTTGCCCAATCCATTTGCCACATTATAGTCAAAGTGATCTTTTTTTAAAAAATATATATTTTGTTGATTTTTTTTACAGAGAGGAAGGGAGAGAGAGAGAGAGAGTTAGAAACATTGATGAGAGAGAGACATCGATCAGCTGCCTCCTGCACGCCTCCTACCGGGGATGTGCTCACAACCAAGGTATGTGCCCTTGACCGGAATCAAACCTGGGACCTCTCAGTTCACAGACTGACACTCTTATCTACGGAGCCAAAGTGATCTTTAGAAACATGGATCAGATTATGTTACATCTGTTTAATATCCTTAATGTCCTCAATTGCTTTAAAATGAAATCTACGCTTCCTTATCGGACAACTACATACTGAGCCCTGACTTCCTCTCCAATCACATAATATATTATTCCCGTCTTCACGCATTATCTTAACTATTATAGTTTATGTGGTATTTTTAAAAATATTTTTATTGATTTTTTACAGAGAGGAAGGGAGAGGGATAGAAAGTCAGAAACATCGATGAGAGAGAGAAACATCGATAAGCTGCCTCTTGTACACCCCCCACTGGGATTGTGCCTGCAGCCAAGGTACATGCCCTTGACCGGAACCGAACCCAGGACCCTTCAGTCTGCAGGCTGAAGCTCTATCCACTGAGCCAAACCGGTTTCGGCTTATGTGGTATTTTTGTTTGTTTGTTTGGGTTTTGGTGCTATAGTCTACTTTTTCACCTGGAATACACTTTCTTAGTGTAGAAGTTTTATTTTGTATTGTCTTTCAGGTCTCTGCTCATGTCACAACTCAGAGAGGCGTTACTTTAACACAATGGCTCTCAATTGGGGATAATTTTGCCCCCCCAGAGATATCTGGTAATATCTTGACATTTTTGGTTATCATAACAAGAGGGGTTGTATGTAATTGATATCTAGTGGGTAGAGACCAGGGATGCTACTAAATATCCTACAATGCACAGGGCAGCCTCCTGCAAGAACAAGAACAATTATCTAGTTCAAAACGACAATAACGCAGAGACTGAGAAATCCTATAAAAAGCACCTATTTTAAGTGGTTCTGTTCTATTGCCCTATTTATTTCCTTGACAGCGCTCATCACAATCTGAATCTATTTTGTTTGTTTGTTAATTCTCTGCATGTCCTACTAAAACATCAACTCCATGAAGTCAATATTTTTTTGTTGTTGTTAGTCCTCACCCAGGATATATTTTTTTCCATTGATTTTTAGGAAGAGTGGAAGAGAAAAGGAAAGACATAGAGAAACATTGTTGATTGGTTGACTCCTGCATGAGCCTCGACTAGGGCAGCCCAGGCTGGAGAGAAGCCTGCAACTAAGGTACATGCCCTTGAATGGAATTGAACCCAGAACCCTTTGTCCGCAGGCCAGTGCTCTATCCACTGAGGCAAACCAGCTAGGGCTAAAGTCGAGATTTTTATTTACCTGGTTCATTGCTGATTAATGAATGGATGAATTCCATGCACTTGTAACTACTCAATACTATACTTTCCCCACTAATTTAAAGTTTCGTATAATACAAATTAATCTCATTCATTTCTAACAAAGCATCTACTTTTATTCATGGCTTCAACCAGTATTTCTTGAGCACTATGTGCCACGCAATGAACTAGGTACAGGGTATGTGCAAAACATGGCCCTTAAAAAAGATTGTAAGTAGAGGGTTGGTTGCGGGGGGGGGGGGGGGAGGGTATGTGTAAATAAAAAGGCCACTTATAATTTGGAATGCCATGGGGGAATCAAGGAGAATATACAAAGGGCTTAATAACTCTTCCTCAGGGATATGGGGGGATGAAGGATACACACAGATAACTCCAAATACCCAAAAAGAACAGAAATAAGGAAAGCAAAATCTTTACTAGCTATGGAAATCAGAGAAGACTTTGTGGAAGGAGTGCTACTTGATTTGAGACGTATAAGAAGACATATGAGAGTTTGACAAAGTAGAAGGAGGAAATGGAGAGAAGGGGAGGGGACATTTCAGGCAGAGAGAATGGCAAGAGCCAAGGCAAAAAAGTGTGTGTGCCAGGAACAAGTAGACGAGTTTGGCTATAGCACAGGAGAACAGTGAGAGGTTAGGCTGGAAAGGGACACTGGATCCAAACTGGGTCAGTTGAATATAATATAAATGACTCAGATCTTGTCCGTATTTCCTATGATTTAGAGCAGCATTTCCCTCATGCGCCACCAGAAAGGAAAGCTTAGGGAAATCTAGTGGCTCACAAAAACTTTATTGCTTTAACTGTCAGGATTTTAGAGGTTCCTGGCTTACCGTACTTCTCAGGAGTGCAGTCTGATGACTCTCATGAAGGGACAGAGCCCCTGATATGGAATAGGGACACTTCCTGCCTCCGGTAAGAACAGACAATGCATTGCCAGGTTTCATTTTATTTTGGGGGGAAGGGGTTAAAATGGCTTAAAAAGGAGTACTTTTCCTTTCATTCCAAAGTATGATCGGAATGGGTGTGTACAAATGAGGATGAGGAAGCAAAAGAGGGACCAAATAATGGAAAGAATAGGCCAGTGTGTTTGAGAAACAAGCTATGCTGAAGTATTTATTTGCAAAATTCCAGTTACCATAGCAATTGGATGCTGCCATCTCCACTGTTCTTCCTTTTTATCCATTGCATGGTCTTTAAAGAAGTTATTTCTGAGGCAGATGTAGTCCTTGTTATTTATCTTGAAGATTTTGCAACATCTCTTTTCACCTGCTTTTTCTTTTGTAACTCAAATCCAGCCACTCATGTGGGATAGTGCTGGCCATTTCAGGAGTAGGATCTTAGGATGTGAAGAGCATTATTACCAAGCCAGATCCAAGGTGCAATGCTCAGCTGTTGCCTTCTGTAACATCCTAGCATATAAACAAGCAATAAGTATAGGAATGAATTATAATGTAGAATGGATTAAAAATTCTTTGAAACCTGAGGTGAGACTTAGCTCCTAATTTAAGGGAGCAATAATGATCATGAGTATAACACTATTTTATTTCACTGAGTCCTCACAACAACCCTATGAGCCAATCAGAGTTAATATTTACTGAGCACTTACTTTGTGCCAGACACACTTCAGACACTGTGTTATCTCAGCTTTCACAACAACCTTTACTGCATATAATTATCCTTATTTCAAAATTGAAACAAGAATGTTGAGTTAATAATTATTTAACATGTACCTCGTGCGAAGGCACTGTGCTAAGTACTTGACATGCATTTTCCCGTGGAAACTTGGCCTATATTTCACTGAGGATCAAAAGTTAAATAGCTTGCTCAAGTCTACATAGCTAAGAAGAGGAAGAAGCAAGATTCAAAGCTAGGCTTTCTTATTCCAAAGCTGATGAGCTTAAGCACTCCAAAAATTGAAATGGAAGTGCAGAGAGTTTAAGAGTCTTCCCCAAGTTTACACAGCCAACAAGTTGCAGACCGGTTTTCACCATGGTCTCTGATTTCAGGACTGAAAAGTTGACATTTTGCAGTAAGAAAGGAAGGAAGGAAGGAAGGAAGGAAGGAAGGAAGGAAGGAAGGAAGGAAGACATTTAAAAAATAGCCATCTTCTTTGACCTCTTTAAAAAAAATAGTATATGAGTAGTTCATCTCATTGTAAAATTGCCTAATATCCAAAGAACCTAAAGCAGTTATATTTGTGTGCAAAAATTAAAATTTAAAGTTACCAAGACTGTAATATAAAATTTCCAAATGCCCCCATTAAAAAGGGGTTGGGGGATAGTGGGGTAATATCATGTAAGGAAAAATATCCTGTAAGTAAATTACATCCAGAAAATTCTTATTCCAGAAAAGTAACTTCCATTTGTAATGCCAACAGCAGGACACCTATAAAAAACACACATGATGTCAAAATAAGCCAAAGGAAAATCATTTGGGCAAAAATAAAGAGAATCCCAAGTCTAATTTACAGAAAAGATTCCTTTATTAACTTTTGGTCGAGAATATGTTTGTATATTTTCAGAAAACAACTCCAAGACCATATGGGTTCCTGCAACAATGAGGAACTGACAGGTCTGTTCCAACTGCGAAGACAGTCCAGAGATGGAAGACATTGACGACACCTTGCCATGCTAGCAGTCACCAGCTGTGTGCCGCAGCAGGCGGCCCAGGACCAAACCAGAGAGGGTGGAACCTGCATTGCCACCATATGTCCACCATCCAGATACTATTGCTGACATGTACACATAAGGAACTATTTGACATTGAAACTGGGACTCAGAACAATTGGACATTAAAACTGAGACTCAAATACTTTTTATTCTTATACATTTATTTCCAGTATGCAGATGCAAGATCTTTTTAAAGAAAAGAAACAGGGGGAAAAGTTTGATATAGAGGCAGAGAAGCATTGAACAGACTGTCAAACTATTGGGGAAAGGCTGGGGAGGGTGGGGGTGGGGGCTATAAAAGATCAACGGAAGGATTTGTATGCATGTAGGCATAACCAATGGATACAAGACACTGGGACGGAGTGGGGGCAGGTGGGGGGAAAAAGGAAAACATATGTACTACTATTGGTAATACTTTAAAGATTAAAAAAATCTTTTTTAAATAGTATATGAGCTGAAACCAGTTTGGCTCAGAGGATAGAGCATTGGCCTGCAGACTGAAAGGTCCCAGGTTCAATTCTGGTCAAGGGCATGTACCTTGGTTGCGGGCACATCTCCAGTAGGGGGTGTGCAGGAGGCAGCTGAGCGATGTTTCTAACTTTGTATCCCTCTCCCTCCCTCTCTGTAAAAAATCAATAAAATTTATTTTTTAAAAATTAAAAAATAGTATATGAGGTGAAGTGGAAGTAGTATTTATTTTTATCTCCAACTTCTGTGGCTACCTAGAGAAGATGGACTTTTACTTCCTACATTTTGTAAGTGAGACCAAGATGGATTTTGCTACTAAATGATGAATGTTGGAACTCAGTGCTTTTCATACTTTAAAGTGAGGATGAATCACCTGGGAGATCTTGTTAAATGCAAATTTTGATTCAGTATGTCGATGGTGGGGCCTGAACTTGTATTACTGTCAGGGTCCCAGAAGAGGCTCATGTAGCTGTTGGGTCATACCTTGAATAGCAAGGGTCTAGTTTAAGTGGTGTGATTTATTTTAATTCAAAAATTATGGACACAAATATTTAGAAGAAAAAAACCTATCACATTAAGGTAATTTTTGTATTTACCTTATTATTTAAAATTAGCCCTAGGGTTTGTTTCCTCCAAACTATAATATCCACTGGCTTGTAATAACATGCAACATTTTTCAATCTTATAGTTCTCCTTTTGGTTAAACTTTTCTTACCTGAAAGTTGTTATTGTTGTTTTAATACATTTTTATTGATTTCAGAGAGGAAGAAAGAGGGAGAGATAGAAACATCAATGATGAGAGAGAATCATTGATTTGGCTGCCTCTTGCATCCCCTCAACTGGGGACTGAGCCCAAAACTTGAGCACATACCCTGACCAAGAATCCAACCTTGACCTTCTGGTGCATGGGTCAATGCTCAACCACTGAGCTACACCAGCCTGGCTGTATGTTTTATTTAAAGGTAAATAGATGGGCCTGCCTGATTGCCTTCTTCCTTGCCTTCCTGTCCTCTTGATTCCCTCTCTTCCTGAATAATTAATTCCAGAGCCATTAGGTGGGGCTGAGCAAGGTAGGTGTCCACAGGGAAGAAGATGAAGGGCAGTGTCAATGGGGTGCAGGTTGTTGGAGTGTGAGTGGGGTGAAGAGAGTGTTTATCTGGGAAGGGGGCATCATGAATATAGGCAATTAATCACTTTGGAGAGTGTGGAAGAATCCTGTCTAATATAAGAGTAATATGCAAATTGACTGTCAGTCCAACATACAAGATGGCTGCCCCCATGTGGTAAAAGATAGCTGCCCCCATGTGGACACAAGATGGCCACCACAAGATGGCTAGCAGGGGAGGGCAACTGGGGGTGATCAAGCCTGCAGGAGAGGGCAGTTAGGGGTGACCAGGCCGGCAGAGGCGGGAAGTTGGGGGTGACTGAGCCTGCAGGGAAGGGCAGTTAGTGGGGACCCAGACCTGCAGGGGAGGGCAGTTTGGGGCAAACAGGCTGGCAGGGGAGCAGTTAGGCATCAATCAGGCTGGCAGGGAAGTGATTAGGAGGTGATCAGGCTGGCAGGCAGAAGGGTTAGGGGTAATCAGAAAGGCAGGCAGGCAGGCGAGCAGTTGGGAGCCAGCAACACTGGATTGTGAGAGGGCTATCCGCCTGCCCGTTTAGTCAGACGTCCCTCGAGGGGTTCCAGATTGGAGAGGGTGCAGACTAGCCTAAGGGATCCCCCCCAATGCACGAATTTTGTGCACCAGGCCTCCAGTAAATTTAATAAGTAAATATTGAGGATATTTCACTGTACATGTTACAAGTACAGAAAGGGAGAAAACTTATAATGGCCTTTTAATGTTACATTAAAATTGTACTTATCAGTGTGAACTCCTGGTTTAAAATGTATAGAGATAGCACTCCCCACTGCCCAGCACCAGTAGTCGGAGCAACAGTCTCATGCTTCCTAGTTCATCATGCCTAGTGGCATGTAAGAAGACCCCTCTACTATCCTCTCCACACACTACATCAACGCTGTTCATCTCAGTCACTGTCCAGAGCAGTACTGAGTCTGCCCAGAACACAGGCCTAGATAGCTAGGAGCACAAGAGCGAGGTGCCATTTGGACAAGAGCAACTCACTGGACAGCCTGGTCAGCAATATCCGACCATACAATGCGGCAGACTCAACCCAGCTTCCAAGGCTCCAGAAGCACCCCAAAACATGCAGTTCTAAAGAGTGAACAAGGGATGCTGACCAACTCCAGAATTCACCCTTAGGCCCTCCCCAAAAGGAAACTGTTGCATCCATAGCAGGATTTTCAACCTTTGTTATCTCATGTCCTGGTGTCTGGCACTCATGGCACTCATAAACTGAATACTAAAATTCTGTGGCATATCAAAAAATACATATATTTTGCCAATCTGACCTCTCTAAAAATCAATAAAAACAAAACAAAACAAAACAAAACAAAACACCCCCCCCCCATCTTTGGGTAAGGATTAAAAAGTAAATAAATAAAAGAAAAAATCAATCACACAAATTAAATGTGAATGGATTGAAATTTTCTCAGCCTTTAGTATGGTTTCCTATCTAGAGACCCTGAAATGACTTTTAAAGTAATACATTCAAAGCTCACAATTTGGCTTTTTTGGGGTCCCTCCCAGTTTTATGAAGACTCCAATCCAAAAAAAGGTCAACAAAACTTTTTTTCCCCTCTTGCTGGCAATTGTGGACGATGTAGATGAACTTCAGCAACTCCTCAGCCCAGCCTCCAAACTTGTCTCTTGTCCTACAGAATGAGAACTTAAACTAGCTTATCTACAAGACAATGGTAGTCCAAGGACAGCCTTGGGCACCTGACTTGTCTTTTCTTCTTTTCCAACTAACCTTCCCCCCACCCTCACTCTGACCTCAGAGTTTTCATTTTTACGTTCCTCTTTCCCCTTCAGAGCTCACACAGTGCTCACTCCCCTGGCTGGCAGCTTTCTGAGTCTCAGTCCCTTTTGTGTCTGAGAGCTTAGAGGACAGAGAGATGGACATGCATTCCCTCCCCTGCCAAGTGCTCACACTGACAGGTGTACACACACCTATACAGGTTCCTTTCAGCAGAAGCAGCCCTCACCCTGTGATCCGCCAGCCCTAGGCAGGGTCTGGCAGGTGACACATCTTCCTGAGAAGATGAGAGTTTAAGTCTGTAGGGGAGGAAATGAGATAAAAGCCAGAGTTATCACACTCCAGACTCCCACCTTTTTCTTTTCTCCAGCCCCTTGTTCCTTCAGCAAAATGTATGCCTCAGAGTGATTTGCAGGGGACATTCAAGAGAAGGACTCCTTTTATCTATTCCTGGCTGAGTCTGTGTACAGTACTGCAGGGGCGGGCAGCTGTCTTTAGTATGTGTGGATATCCACATAGACCTTGGAGTGTGTATATTTAACAAACGCCCATCTGCTCACCCATGCCCACCAGCACCACCGCTGGCTCTCAGGGCACCTGGCAGGGTGTGAATATCCTATATTTAACATGTACTATATCTAGGAATGTGTATAAGTGTGTGTAAAAAAAAAGTACATTGTGTGTAAGCTGACCTTTTATATATTTTTTTTAATTGATTTTTTTACAGAGAGGAAGGGAGAGGACTAGAGAGTTAGAAACATCAATCAGCTGCCTCCTGCACACTCCCCAGTGAGTATGTGCCTGCAACCAAGGTACATGCCCTTGACTGGAATTGAACCTGGGACCCTTAAGTCTACAGGCTGATGCTCTATCCAAACCAGTTAAGACTAAGCTGCCCTTTTTGGGGGAAGGTCTCCCAACATCCGCACTCTCAGACATGACTCATGTCTGTTCAGCTTCTAAGTTTTCTTCTGTTCTGTCCTACTTTTTTTACTCATCCTTCTCTCTCTCCCACTCCCCAACCCCATTTCCAGGGTGTCTTGAGCCTTGAGCTGCAATGGCCCAAGCTTACAGGGCAGGGTGGGGAGGGTAGGAGGAGGGTAAGGCCAGCCTGCAAGGAGCTCAGTGCAAGAAGGCTGTTCTCTTGCCGAGACCGGTTTGGCTCAGTGGATAGAGCGTCGGACTGCGGACTGAAGGGTCCCAGGTTCGATTCCGGCAAGGGCATGTACCTTGGCTGCGGGCACATCCCCAGTAGGAGGCATGCAAGAGGCAGCTGATCGATGTCTCTCTCTCATCGATGTTTCTGACTTTCTATCCCTCTCCCTTCCGCTCTGTAAAAAATCAATAAAATATATTTAAAAAAAAAAAAAAAAAAAAAGAAGGCTGTTCTCTCTAATGTGTATGGATGACAGCACTGGGATGTCCTGGTGTCTGGCTCTTACTGCAGGGGGCCCTGGGTGAACTGAGAGTCTGCTCTGGGACCCCATTCCAGCTTGATTGCTATCTGTGACTTTGGGTAAATCCCTTGATCTCTGTGTGCCTCAACTTTGTCCTCCATACATCACAGGCATGTTATGAGAATAAATAAGGTAAAATTTAAAATATTTAAAATAAAATGCATAGATTTACTTATTTATTTACTAACATGCTAAGTGTCCGTTCGGGTAATGGCATCATGTAGCAATGCCTGGCTTCCTTTCCTTAGCGACAGGGCATTTATATATATAAAAGGCTAATATGCAAAGTGGCCCCTCAGGAGTTTGACTGGGAGACCAGGAGTTCAATTGCTTGCTATGACATGTGCTGACTACAAGGGGGTGGTGTGGAATGAAGGAAGGCCCCAGCTCGCAGCTGGAAAGCCCCAATCGGCCCTGATCACTGGCCAGGCCTAAGGACCCTACTCATGCATGAATTTCATGCGCCAGGCTTCTAGTAAATAAATAAGATATAAAGATAGAAACCAAAAGAAATATACCCCTGGCAGGTAGCTCAGTTGGTTAGAGTGCCCATACACCAAGTTATGGATTCAATTTCTGGTCAGGGCACAGACCATTCTGCTCCATCCCACTCAGGTAGTGAATTGTTCCTTTGTCCAGCATATTCATGCTATAAGTGCTATCTACCCATTAATTACCTAGTAGCTCGTCATAGCTTGATGACCCAAGATCACCTGAAGCATATGATCCTCCTTCTGAGTATTGTCAGAAAGTAAATAATACCCTAATGCTAGGTCACAATGCCTATGTCATTTACCTCACTTCACCTCATGAGGTAGGTATTGCATCATTTCACATCATCACAAGAAGGGTCAGTACAGTGCAATAAGATATTTTGGCAGAGAGAGACCACATTCACATAACTTTTATTACAGCATATTGTTATAATTGTTCTATTTTATTATTATTATTGCTAGAGACCCGTTGCACAAAGATTCATGCAATAGGCCTTCCCTTGCTGCCAGCACCGGTTTTCCTCTGGCACCTGGGACCCAGGCCTTCGCTCTGGCTGCCACCTTCCAACTTTGCTCCAGCCAGAGTCTTCAGTCTTCACTCCAGCCAAAGTGCCGCTTTTGTAGCTCCCTCCACCCCCCGCCCTTCCCTGCATAGCAGGCGTCCTGCCCCACCTGGCTGTTCCACACCCGCATGCATGCTGACCAGAGGCACAGAGCAGCTGGGGGGGGGGGGGGGCGACGGCTGTCATCTTTGTTGGGTTAATTTGATACTCACTCCTGATTGGCTGGTGGGCATCTTGAAATGACAGTCAATTTGCATGTTTCTCTCTCTCTTTCTCTCTCTCTCTTTTTTTTTTTTGTCTGTGAGGATCAATTTATTGGGTAATTGTTTTGTCATCAGAGTGGAAGGGACTATGGAAAGTTGTTTTTTTTTTTTTGTTTTTTTTTTACTATTTTAAAAATTTTATTTTTTGCAGTATAACTTAGATTTAATAGTAGTACATATGTTTTTCTTTTTTCCCCTCCATTGTCCTTCCCCCAGCCTCCCTACCCTCCAGCACATGTCCCCACCTGCCCTCCCCCCGCCTCAGTGCTTGCATTCATTGGTTATGCTCATATGCATGCATATAAGTCCTTCTGTTGATGTCCCACAGACCCACCTCCGACCCTCCCCAGACTTTCCCTGTAGCTTGACAGCCTGTTCAATGCCTCCCTGCCTCTATATCAATCATTCTCCCTTGTTTCTTTTCTTCAAAAATATCTTGTCTCTGCATACTAGAAATAAATGTATAAGAACAAAAAATGTTTGAGTCTCAGTTTCAATGTCAAATAGTTCTTTATGTGTATATGTCAGCAATGGTATTCAGATGGTGGACACATCGTGGCAAAGCAAGTTCCATCCTCTCTGGTTTGGTCCTGGGCTGCCTACAGCCACACACAGCTGCTGACTGCTAGCATGGCAAGATGTCATCAGTGTCCCCCATCTCTGGACCGTCCTCATGACTGGAACAGACCAGTCAGTTCCTCACTGTCGCTGGAACACACATGGTCTTGGAGTTGTTCTCTGAGAACACACAAACACATTCTCGACCAAAAGTTAACAAAGGGATCCTCTCTGCAAATTAGACTTGGGATTCTTTTTATTTTTGCCCAAATGATTTTCCTTTGGCTTACTTTGACACTATGTGTGTTTTTCATGGGTGTCCTGCTGTTGGCATTACAAATGGAAGTTACTTTTCTGGAGCAAGAATTTTCTAGATGTAGTTTACTTACAGGATATTTTTCCTTTTGAATCATATATGAACATTTATTCAGAACTGCGGGCAGTATGGGAGAGCAGCAGGTTATCCACAAAAATATGCTTCACAGCCCCCCATAAACCAACTGCTTACATAGGGTAGGTCAAGGATTACATGGGGAAGTAGGGATTATAGGAATGGGGAATTAGGCCATGTGGGTGGGATTTCATTGTTTGGGGGAAAAAGTTATTAATCTTTCCATGATAATAAGCACTCTTGAATGAGAATGGGCCACATTTCAAAGTTGATTCCCAGGTCTAAGTATGACTCCTAGGTCCTGAGGGTATACAACTCCCAGCCAGATCAGAATGTCTTTCCTTTTGCAACAGCATGGATGGATCTGGAGGGTATTATGCTAAGTGAAATAAGCCAGTCTGAGCTTAAAATAACTGGTTAGTTTATTGAAATGAAAGCTTTGTTATTATTAGTTACTACAGGCCCCATGCACAAAATTAGTGCACTGGGAGTGGGGGGTGGTTCCTCAGCCCTATTGCCGTCTGGGATGGACATCCCTTGGAGGATGTCCAACTGACAGCTTAGGCCTGCTCCCATCAGTCAGACATCGTTAGCGCTGCTGAGGAGACAGGAGAGGCTCCCGCCATCACCACTGTGCTCACCAGCCATGAAGCCAGTTTCTGGCTGAGTGGCACCCCCCCTGTAGAATCATACTGACCACCAGGGGGGCAGCTCCTGCATTGAGGGTCTGCCCCATGGTGGTCAGTGCATGTCATAGCGACTAGTCAGTCTGCCATTTGGTTGATTTGTATATTAGCCTTTTATTATACAGGACTGTCATTAATCTCATACTGTGACTAGTTTATAAACTAAATTTTATCATAAGGTATATATGTGTAGAAGAAAACAGTATATGGGGTTTGGTACTATCTTCAGTCTCAGGCATCGACTGGGAGTCTTGTAACGTATCTCCTACAGATAAGGAAGAACTATTATAAATATGATACCCTGAAAATACAGCAGCATCTTGCAACCATGAGGAGGCAACCTTGAGGACTAAAGCCTGTGGATGACAGAGCAGAAAAATAGGGAAAAAACCCTACATCCTTGATAACATCATTTGCTGCTAAATTAATCAACCTATTAACCAACCTATCTCTTGCCCATTATCTTATATAATAAATTTTCCTTATTTAAATAATTTGAATTTTCTGTTACTTGCACCTAATTGAGAGAGAAAACCCAAAAACTTTTGGTCTACAGATTTTTCTAAGATATATCTAATTCCCCTAAGAGAAATAGCTGACTAGATAAAATACCATGTACCCTATTTTCATAAATTTGAAATGAATTTGAGCCAATGGAAGACAGTAAACTGGACACCTATTTAGCTCACACATGAAGATTGATATAATGTTTCTGAAATCCTGAGGGTGCCTGGCTGGTGTGGCTCAGTGGTTGGGTGTTGACCTATGAACCAGGAGGTTACAGTTTGATTCGTGCCCTGGGTTATGAGCTTGATCCCCAGTGTGGAGCACGCAGGAGACAGCTGATCAATGATGCTCTTTCATCATTGATGCTTCTATCTCCCTCTACCTCTCTCTTCCTCTCTCTTCCTCTCTGAAATCAATAAAAACATATTTAAAATAAATAAACAAAAACCTGATGGTTTACCCTGGCTGGACTATTAGCCTTTGGCATGATATTTCCCATAATCTGTACTATTCTCTTTGATAGACCACAAAATTTCTTCAAAGATTTATATGGTACAACTCATTCTTTAGCATAATACTGGTACCAATGACATGCTATTGTTTACTTTTTGTCTCTTTAACCAGTAGCAAAATTTAATATAAGGGTCAGAAATTAATTGTGAAAAAGCACATCTCTTTCCTACCCTTCTCAGTCATATATTAAGTTCTTCAAAGGATGTAGTATTTCTGCTTTTAAAAAGATAGTAATCACTTTTTATCATATTTTCCTCAATATTCGATTTCTGTCTTTTGTTGCTCTTTTGGTCACATGTCTATTTTTTGGATTTAGAATAATGCGGTGTTTAAAAGCTCAAGACCAGGCTTTTCTTATTCGCCATGTGGTGGGGTTTTTGTTGTTGTTGTTGGGTTTTTTTTGTTTGTTTGTTTTAGTTTAATGTATCTTAATAGCAAACTTATAGGAACAGCACAGCAGCAGACAATATTAAAAACATGTATTTGCATGTAGGACAACTAAGTTAGAAAAGTACAGTGAATGGATGAAATCTACTGTATGATAAAAATGCTACAAACACCATCTAGTTACCATCAATAAGGAATTTACTTGTTTTAAAAAATCCAAATGCTGGCATTGTCCAGAAAAATTTAACAGATTTATTTATATTGTTATAAAGTTGAACTGCTGCCAAAACCGGTTTGGCTCAGTGGATAGAGCATTGGCCTGCGGACTGAAAGGACCCAGGTTTGATTCCGGTCAAGGGCATGTACCTTGGTTGGGGGCACATCTCCAGTAAGCAGTGTGCACGAGGCAGCTGATTGATGTCTCTCCCTTCCTCTCTGTAAAAAATCAATAAAATATATTATAAAAAAATAAAGTTGAACTGCTTAAACTTGTTCACTGAAACATTTTACTTGCATTAATGCTTTATGTCCCTGCGTTTATATTAAAAAATTCACACACAAATAAAAATGGGAAAATTGCCAATACCTGATTTCTCTGTCCCCTATTTTCAACTTGTAATCATATACATAGGTACCTTTTGACCCCATGGGAAAAAACACCTAATGTTCAGAACTACCAATAACAGGAAGAAGAGAATTAAAAAAAAAAAAGAATGAAATGCTTTCCATCATAGTGGATTAAGCACGTTCTCCACGTATGCGACTTGCTAACTGGATGTCTTTCGGTGTAATTGTTACACGTTTGGCATGGATAGCACACAGGTCGGTGTCTTCAAAAAGGCCAACCAGATAGGCCTCACTCACCTCCTGCAAAGCACCAATAGCTGCACTTTGGAAGCGCAGATCCTGAGCAATTTTTTCGCACCAGACGCAGGATGGGAAGTTTGAGAATCAAAAATTCAGTGGATGACGTCTAATTTCACAAAGTGCCAAGGTACCTGGCCCGATGAGGTTTCTCCACCCATCCAGTAGAGGACGCACTCTTTCGAGCGGCTCTGGTAGCCAGTTCCTTCCTTGGTGCTTTACCGCCGGCTGATTTGTGGGCAGTCTGCTTTGTCTACCTCCCCCCTTTCTCTTTCTGCTGGACCTCGGCGAGCTGGAGGCAGTGCGGGCGTTTGTCATGTGGTCTTAAACAACCTACATACCTTCTCTGGACCTCAGTTTTCTAATCAATCAAATGGGGATTTGGACAGCACCTTCCTCACTGAATAACTGCGAGAACATCAAGGCAGAAAATGAATAGAAATGTCCTTGAATAGCACTCAAGACCTCATTTGGTAGCTCTTGTTAACTAATAGAATGCAATACTAAAGTATCCCCTTATGGAACTTTCTGTAGAATTTTGTTATTACAATTTATTTAACTAGTTCCCTAGTGAGGAACATCCAGAGATAATAGCAATTAAGTGTATTTGACTTTGGAGTTGAGCAGAACTGGGTTTGAATCCCATGTCTACTACTTATTAGAATGACCTTGGGGAAGTGATTTACCTCTCTGATCTTCAGTTTCTTCATCTACATAACGGAAATCATAAACTTGTAGTTGATCTCCATTACTTACAGATTCTGGTTTTATGAATTTGCCTATTTGCTGAAATTCCTTTGTAATCCCCAAGTTGATACTAATGATGCTTTTGTGCATGTTCACAGACACATGCAGAACAGTGACAATTTTGAGTTGCCTAGTTTGTACTTCCCCAGTTGAGGTTGAACAAAGCAACACTTTGCCTTTTTGTTTTAGCCCTCATACTGTAAACAAGAGTCCTTTTTGTGGTCTATTTAGTAGCACTTTTTGTTGTTGTTGCAATTTTGTGCTTTCTGTTGGTGATTGTACTATTTAAAATAGCGACCAAGCATATTGCTGAAGAGTTGTGTACTGTTCATGAGTGCAAGAAGGCTGCCATGGAGAAAAGAGGGAGAAAATACATGTGCTAGATAAGCTTCAAGCAGGCATGAGTTATACCCGTAAAACTGCTGACCAAGATGAGTTCACTATTTAGGAATCAACAAGATATATTACATATGGTGTCTTTAAACAAAAACACATAAATCAAAGTCATGTATTGATTAGTTCATTGAAATGAAATATCATGACTATGTATTGGTTAGTTTATTGAAATGAAATATCATGATGTTCACAGGAGCCTAACCCTGTGTTTCCCATAGGAGCCATTGTTTGTGATTCACTATTTCAGCATTCAATACCGTGTTATGCATATAACTGCCATATACAATGAATACTGAGCGTATTGGATAAGGTTGTTATAGCGGGGCTTAACTGAACTATTGCATGCAGGTGTCCAGCATTGTGCCTTGCACCTGGGAGTTAGGACCAGTGCAGGGTGGGAATGGGATGAAACTAGATATTCTTGGCAGTTTGATTCTGACACTTATCTCAGTACCACATGATTCAAAGCAGGAGTGTATTTTACTGAAAGTCATGAAGACCTAGAAACTTCACAACAAAACTCTCAGGCTAAGCCACAGGATTCTCCCCCAGAAAGCCTCAGATAAACCATTTTCTTGCAAATAACATACTACTTTTGCAAAAAAAAAAAAAAAATAGATGACCTAGCTCATGATCATAATTAACCTTCTGGAATGAAATGACAATTGTAAATGAGTGATATAGTTCCCTTTTTTTACTTTTCTAAACTATCAGGGAGTTCCTACTCTTTTGCCTCCTCATGGGCATTTTGATAATAAAAATACCACATTTTGTTGATTATTAATTATACATCTATCTTTATGTAACATTATAAAAAGGGCAAGTATTTCACAAGAGGTTCCAAGAGAAAATCCATAATTTTAATTTCAAAGACACTGAAACAAGGCCCAGTAATCAAGTTAAACATTTAAGTGACAGACCCGAGTGAGACCTGTCTGCTCCCACCTGTGCATTGTATTACTGCATTGTTCTCTGTTTTGACTTGGATGAGGAACAGTGGAGTCTAGACAGGCTTTTCCATAAGAGGTTGCACTGGTCTTCTTTCAATTAGCCCAAAGCTTCCCCACCCTCCTTCCTGGAATACTCTTCTTCATCCCTTCTCTAATTCTTACCCATCTTTTGGATTCTAGCTATGTCACTTACTCAGAGAGGTCATGTCTGACCACTCCCTTTTCCTTCCCTAAAATATCCCTCCCCCAATTCTTCCATAAGATTCTGTGCTTTCCTCCATAACACTCACCACAATTTTCAGTTAAATGTCTCTTTGTGTATGCATTTGTCTTCTCCATTAGGTTCTCGGCCCGATGTAAGCAGGGACCCAAACTATTTTGTTCTCTACTATAGATCCATTGCTTAGCACAGGGCTATATGCATTATAGTCCCTTAAAAATGTTAATTGCAAGAATAAATAAGTGAATGAAATGTTGTTTATCACACACTACTCTTGTGAATGATAGTTTGGGGTGAAAATGGATGTTACTGACAATATTTTAATGATTGGTTTCATCATCTCCTACTTCCTCATCCCCACCCCACCACACCCCATCTCTACCCATACCATAGAGCAGCATTTGTCTAGTACATTTAATCTCCTAGTGTCAGACCTAGGCTCTATGAATTTGGAGACTGGTTTTTGAAATAGATACACGTACCAGGACTCATTCAATTTGTAGGATTTTAGGCTTAAAAATTCTTACTGAAATAAAGTTTAATTTCATACAATTTTGGAATAACTCCAGGCATTCACCATTCAATGTGAATAATTCAATATTATTCTGGAATAAGTCCAAGGCATTCACCATTCAGAGGAAAAGACATTTGTTTTGTTTTGCTAAAACTGAACTCCAGCTATAAGAAAGACAATGCTGAATTTATAAATGATTTTGTGCATTTTTAGGTATCTAAGAATGGATATTGTTTTTATATGTTTATAGTATATATATTTTTCTACTTGTATTGATATCCTACAAACTTTTTACTATATATTTTAATTTTAATTAATAATTTTTCCCTAATTGTAAAAACAAGCATATTCTTTGTAGATATTTTAGAAAAGCACAAAGGAGAAGCAAGAAGTATAGAGAAACAAAAGAAAAAACAGTCAAAACAGTCAAAATTTCACCACCTGGAGATAACCATTGTTAACACTTTGGCATAATTTCTCTCATCCCTAGGCACACACACTCACATATAACATATAACGTGTATATTTGTATCTATACAATATATATACATAGATATAATATATATATATCCTATTTAATAAAAGAGTAATATGCAAATTGACCACCATTCTAACACACAAGATGGCTATCCCCATGTGATCAAAGATGACTTCCCTCATGTGGACACAAGATGGCTGCCACAAGATGGCTGGCAGGGGAGGGCAGTTGGGGGCAACAAGACTTGCAGGGGAGGACAGTTAGGGGAGACCAGGCTGGCAGGGGAGGGCAGATAGGGGTAATGGGCTGGCAGGGGAGCAGTTAGGCATTGATCAGGCTGGCAGAGAAGTGGTTAGGGGGTGATTAGGCTGGGAGGCAGGCAAGCAGTTGGGAGTCAGCAGTCCTGGATTTTGAGAGAGAGGTCTGACAGCCCATTCAGGGCAATCAGACATCTTTTGACAGGTACTAGATTGGAGAGAGGCAGGCTGGGCTGAGGGACACGCACACACCCCTTCCCGTGCATGAGTTTCATGCACCAGGCCTGTAGTATATATAGAAAAGGCTACTATCCTAAGTGTCCATCCAGGTAAGAACATCATGCCTGGCTTCCTCTCCCAGCAATGACTAGCCTTGTTGCAGTTTCTTCAGCCTAGGAACATGACTTGCTTATAGCCATGTGGAAACATTTCACACTTTAACCCAATGTCTGTGAAGTGTTTTCCTGTTCCTCCTCTCATTTGATCCTCACAGAAGTCCTGGAATAGGTAGATAGGAGATATGATGGAATCCTATTTTCGTTAGCTGGAAAATGGAAATTTAGAAAGTTTAGAAATTTGACCCGACTGAAAAGAAGTAAGAAATGGTGGACCTTGCCAAAACCGGTTTGGCTCAGTGGATAGAGCATCAGCCTGTGGACTGAAGGGTCCCAGGTTCCATTCCAGTCAAGGGCGTGTACCTTGGTTGCAGGCACATCCCCAGTAGGGGGTGTGCAAGAGGCAGCTGGTCGATGTTTCTCTCTCATCGATGTTTCTTACTTTCTATCCCTCTCCCTTCCTCTCTGTAAAAAATCAATAAAATATATTTTGAAAAAAAAGAAAAAAAAAAAGAAATGGTGGACTTTGAAAATGACTTCAGGTTTTCTCATTGTGAAGAATATAATAAAACACTGCTGCATATCCTTTTAAGCCATGATTTTCTTCTTTATTTCTAAGTTCTTATTTGGCACTATATGTATAAGCAGTTATTTCAGAACAGATAACCTGGATGGTGTCATTTTTAGTCTCCTTTATATCAGAGGCCTTCACAACTGCATGACAACTTGGCTGAGTGTAGAATTATTAAGCTATAAACATCCTCAGAGTTCTGTAGGATATATTTCATTGACATATGTTTTACAGGGTTGCATAAACTTGAGGCCAGCTTAAATTTAGTTCCTTTGGAGATAGTACTATGTTTTGTTATTTTTTCCCCTGTCTCAATTATTTATTTAATTTTTTTTTTTAAGAGAGAGAGAGAGTGAGAAAGGGAGAGAAGAAGGGGGAGGAGAGAGAGAGACAGAGAGAGAGATCTACTTGTTCCATTTATTAATGTATTCATTGGTTGCTTATATGTGCCCTGACTGGGAATCAAACCCATAATCTTGGTGTATCAGGACAATGCTCTAACCAAATGAATTACCGGCCAGGGCCCGGTCTGAATTCTTAAAAGCTTTTTTCTTTTTCCTTGAAATATTAAAAAATGTCAGCTGGCTAGTCTAGATGTTGGTTTCTTTTCATTCATTATGTCAGAAGGCTTAAGTGTTATGAGAATTATTTAATTATTACTTCTACTCCTGCCCTGTTTTCCCCTTCTGAAATTCTACTGTATTCAGTCAATTTATTCAACAAATATTTATTAAGCAACTATTCTATGCTGGGCACTATTTTAGGTATTGGGCGTATAACATTAAGGAACATAAATGCTTACATTTTTTGTTGATTGGATTTTCTGACTCGGCTTTATATATCACTTACTTTTGTGCTGATTTTTCAAGGGGACCTTATCCTTTGAGCTACAGAATCTCTGCACAGCCCATGGCTTTTCTTCCCTTGTTCATCTTAACATAGAGGGATATGTGCATGTCCAGCTTTGTGTAATACTTATGTAGAAATTATAGTGGGTTCTATTAGAGATTAAAAGATTGAAAATGATATAAGTGTATGTCCTGACTATCTCTCCAGCTGCCCTAGCCTCGCCTTCAAACCCAAGTAAGGGGATGATCACAGAATTCCCTCAGCTTGATAATATATTTTCCAGAAGTAGAATCTTGAACTGGCCCTTCCTTCTAATTGAGCCCCTCTATACATGAACCAGCAGAATCTCCTCAACGTTTCTGGCATGTGGAAGTTTTTTCCTCTCTGTTTATTCCTTTGATCTCTTCTATGTAGATTTAGAATCCTGTTCTCACAAAGCCACACAATAATAATTTTTTCTATGTTAAGAGGATTAGAAAAATGCTCAAGACTCATAATTACATGTAGTTTTGAAATTTTTCATAAAAGGTCTCAAACCCCTTGGGAAGCTATGTGGCCTTGTGGGAGTCAGGAGAATGAAGGCTGATTGAGACACATAATTTCACTGCAGCTTTGAACAAAACTATTTGAACTTCAGGTTCTCTAATCTCAGATCTTCTTATGTGGAAACTCTTTGAACTGTTCAAAGATACACTAAGGGAATCTGAAGACTTTTTGTTATTGTTTGAATGCTATTATAGCTATGAGCACTTTTCAAGCTAGGCCAAAAAGTGTGACTGCTTGAGACATATAGCAAATGAGGTCTAGTTGCTGGGAAGCCAAGGTATGCAGAGCACTCCTGAAGTGTAACTTTGAAGGGACATTGCTTTGGACACTGTCATATGGTGTAAGGTCCAACAGAGTGGTAATGTGGACCCACATTTTTGTTAGGTCAAATTACTATGCCAGCCTTATCTGAAATTAGTTGTCCTCTCCTATTAGTGAAAATGAAAACTTTAATACATATCTTTTGTACTTCTGGCCAAGATAGGCAACAGATGTTGTCTATATTTGTGAGATGTTTTGAAAATGTGCAAAAAGTAATCTGTATGCTTATCTCAGAATCTTATAGAAAATACCTTGTTACCCTAGGCCCGTGATGGCGAACCTATGACACACGTGTCAGCACTGACACACATAGCCATTTTCGATGACACGTGGCCGCATGCGGTTGCATACAGAGGAGTATGGGGCCACATGCCGAGATGGACGTTTCATCCTCGGCTACTGCACAGCCAGGTGCAGTAGCTGAAGATAAAACATTTGCTGTAGTGTAGACACTGTGCTGGAGGTCTGTAGGCCAAAACAGCAGAACTCTGGCACAGAGCATCTAGTTCTGGAACTTCGGTTAGGCATTAGGGGATCTTTGACCTCACTTCCAGCCAGTGGAGCAGGGAGCAGTGGAATGGCCTGGGGGATGCACCTCTGGGGGCCCTGTGATCGCCATTACCAGCAACCACTAACCACAGCAACCATCATCCAATCTACTGTTCTGGGGTGTCGTGGATTTCTGATTGACCATCATTACTGAGATAAGTGAGGGGGAGGCTGGGAGAGGCAAGGGCCTGTGCTATGGGTGCCATTTCCCGCCATTAGAAATAGTGGCCGACATCTTAATTTATATAAGGAACGTCATTTTGCAGCATAGTGCAGACTCTACTTCATCACTATTACTGTTGTGCATCCTTATTAACCCCTATTTCTGCTTATTAATTCTGCCCTTCCCTAAAAGACAGTTACATGTGCCATCTTGTGGTCAATTAGGCTAGTTAACCCCTAATTGCCTGCAGGGCTAACAGGCTATCTATAATTCTATCTTCTGTCACTGCCCCCCTGATGGAGAACCCAAAAAATAAAAAACCAAGGTTAAGTAAAGGAAGTGGTAGTAGCAATAGCCGACCCTTTCAAGAGACATGGGCCGAGATGTATGGCATTACAGAAAAAAATAGCAGATCATTTTTCATTCTATGTACTAAAATGGTAGTAAGCAGAACGTGGAATATAAAAAGACATTTTGAAACTAATAATTCCCAGCTCTTGAGAAAAAGTGAGGATGAAAGGAAGGAATACATTTCCAGGCAGCTACACCTTTCTAAGAGCCAATCTAATTCTATCCTTAAATTTATAAAAGGCTCTACAAATTTAACATCTGCAAGTTTGAGCATTGCTCACTCCATAGCTCAGCATGGAAAAGCACTCAGCGAGGGAGGATTTATTAAAGAAACTCTCCTAAGATATGCACCAGTTCTATTTCACGATATGCAGAATAAAGATACAATTATTAAGAGGATATCTGAGTTACCACTCAGTATAAATATTATAAAAGACCAAATAATGAGAATGAACACAAATGTACAACATCAATTAAAGAGAGACATAAATAATTGTAAATATTTTTCGATCTCTCTTGATGAAACTACTGATGTCACATCACATGCTCAGTTGGCCATTATTGGTCGATATTCTGATGGTCTCACAATGAGAGAAGAGTTGATAAAGTTAGTAACAGTGCCAAAGAGTACATAAGGAAGCAAAATATGTAAGATTGTTATACAAACATTCCGTGACCTAAGCATTGATATATCTAAGTTGTGTCAGTGACGACAGATAGGGCACCAAACATGGTGGGGGGGAAAGTCGGAATTGTCAAATTGTTTACGAAAGCTATTGGACATCCAATTGTGCCTTTTCATTGTATTATCCATCAGGAGGTTTTATATGCCAAGGCAGGATTCACCAACTTAAACGACTTAATGTCAGTTGTTACAAAAATAGTTAATTTAATAGCTGCTCGCCCCCTTCACAAGCGAGAATTTTCTGCACTTTTACTGGAGGTTGATTCCACCTTCAGTGGACTGCTGATGTACAATAATGTAAGATGGCTGAGCCAAGGCAAAGTTCTTGAGAGCTTTGTGGAGTGCTTTGAAGAAATTAAGGTATTTCTTGAGGATAAGGATCTGGGAAACTTTTCTCAGCTCAATGATGATAAGTGAGTCAACATCCTGATATTTTTTATAGATCTCTCTGTTCATATTAAAGAGTTGAACTTAAAGTTACAAGGTTTTGGCAAAAGAATTGACGTTATGTTTGGATACATAAAAGCTTTTGAAAGTAAACTTAAAATTTTCAAGTGAGATGTAGAAACTAAAACTTATAAGTATTTTCTTCGTGTAACAAAGTATTTTGAGAAGGTCAGTGCAACTGTACAAAATGAAATGGAACCCTCGCATATAAAGTACCAGCATGTTTTAGACTCATTACTTGACCAGTTCAGTGATATATTTAATCAATTTAGAAGCCTAGAACATACCATAAAAATAATTAAGTATCCTGATGTAGTAGTCTACAGTAGTTTGGAATTAAATGGTTTCCAATGGATGCAAATTGATGTTTTGGAGATGCAACTTGCAGAATTTCAAGACAGCATCTGGGCTTAGGTGTTTGTCAACTTGAAGTCAAAGCTTGAGAATGTGGAAAGGTGCCGTTTGGAGAATCTAGAAGAGTGCCGCTACGAACAGGAAATTCGGAGTGCCTGGATCCAATTACTAGACACCTTTAGCACCCCGAAAACTATAGCAATGGCTTACTCACGATTTTTCCCTCTACGTACTTTTGTGAGACCTTATTCTCAGCATTAAATAATATCAAAACCAACAAAAGAAACAGATTGATAGATGAAGTTAGTAGCACTTGCTTGGGCTTGAAGTGTACAAAATACCAACCTTCAATTGAAGGGTTAGCCAATGAAATTCAGCAACGAAAAAGTCACTAATAGGCAGGTTAGTTAAAGAATTCCCCCTCCCCGTCACTTATCTTAGTTCACGGCACCCCACACAAGTTAAATAATATCAAGACCAACAAAAGAAACCGACTGACAGATGAACAAAGAAGTCACTAAGCCAGTAAGTTAAATAATTACTTTTTGGTTTATTAAATACAGTTATATATTACAATTACACATTTTTGTTATTTAAACTATAAATATCGCGAAATTATGGGTTGTTTTTTTTTTCTCGAAGTGTCACACCACCCAAGTTATGCTCGGTTTTTTGGCGAATTTTGACACACCAAGCTCAAAAGGTTGCCCATCACTGCCCTAGGCAAAACTTAGGTAAAACTTTCTAGATCCTCCCCCTTCATACTCTTAATCTGTTCTGTATTTTACAATTCAATTTCTTTATGAAATTCCTGTAAGAATCAATATAAAATTTACCTAATGGTGGAAAAAAAGATCCATGACACTGCAGCTGTTTCTGCACTATGGAGATAAATGGCTCTCTATGTCATTAGTCTCATACAAGTGACTTTTTAAAGTAACGGACATGAAATAGACGAATAAGAATTTCCTCCTGCACAATGTTGTGCAAATGCATCACACTTGAACAATAGGCCAAAACAGAAAAGAACCCCTTAATTTGTTCTACAACTGGTTATCACACACGTTGCTTTAGGAGCTAGATATGTATCAGTAAACAAAACACAATACTTCCTCCCATGTAGCTTCAAATCCAGTGGGAAGACTAATCAAATATATTAATTAGGTTAAGGTGTTATGAAGAAAATGTATCTACACTAATAAAAGAGAAACATGCAAATTGACCATCACTCTGCTTCGCCCACCAAACAATCAGTAGGGAATATGCAAATTAGAAGGACAAAGATGGCAGCCTCCAGCTGCTCCAGGTAGAGTGGTCAGGTGGGGGCAGGACACCTGCTATGAGAGGGAAGACAGAGGGCCAGGGGGCGAAGGGCGCTACAGGAGCTGCACTCTGGCTGCAACAAAGGTGAAGGCAGCAGACTCCCGAGTCTGTAGTGAAGATGAAGATGGAAGACTCTGGCCGGAGTCTGCAGCAAAGATGAAGAAGGCAAACTCTGGCCGGAGTCTGCAGCAAAGGCAGCAGACTCCATCTGGAGTGAAGGCCTGGGTCCTGGGTGCTGGAGGAAAACTGGTGCTGGAAGCCAAAGGAAGGAAGACCTATTGCACGAATTTCTTCATGCAACGGGCCTCTCGTAGGATATAATAAAGGCATGTAAGAGTAGAAGAGATCTATTTATATACGGCAGGAAGGAAGAGAGTCTTGGAAGTGACATTTACATTAAATTTTAGAATGAGAAGGAACCTGCTACAGAAAGAGCTGGAGGAATTACAGCAGAAGAAACAGAATGTGCTAAGATATTAGGCAGGTGAATAGTTGTGCTACTAAAAGAAATGCTGGCCCTAGCCGTTTTGGCTCAGTGGATAGTGTTGGCCTTCGGGCCAAAGGGTTCCAGATTTAATTCTGGTCAAGGACACATACTTCAGTTGTAGGCTCCTTCTCAACTTGGGCCCTGGTCTTGGTGTGAGCAGAAGGCAACCAATCGACGTGCTTCTCTCACATCGATATTTCTTTCTGTCTTTCTCTCTCTAAAAATCAATGGAAAAAATGTTTTCGGGTGAGGACCAAAGAAGTAAAGAAATGCTGATGAAAATTAAGAGGGGTTTGTATGTGGTTTGAAGAGGAAATCGGTAATTTATCTTTGGAACTTGTACATTTGGAGCACTGATTAAATTCTTATTATTTCTAGTGGTGACTGTGAAGAATGTATTAGGCCCCCTTCAGAATGTTAACACCTTATTTATATTTTATTATATGATTCAGTCTTATGATATTTTGAATTTTCAGAATAATCATGCCTGAGTTGAGTTTGGAATAAGAGAAAACTCTACTAAAATCCATAACACTACATCTGTTTCTGAATTATGGAAATAAATGCTTTCTCTATGTCACCAGTCTTAGACAAGTGGCTATTTATTTTTGTAATGGACATGAGAAGAAGAAAGAATAATTTGTCCGGTGATGAACAATCTTTACTGGCAGCAAACAAGTTGAGGAGAATGCAATGATACTACACATACATTGAGCATCTACCATGTGGCAGGCACTGTGCTGGGCTTGGGGAAAAACTCAGAGAAAAAAACCCAGTCAAGACTTGGAGCTTACAGACTAATAAGGTAGATGAAAAAAATTAACATACAAATAAAATAACTGCAAACAGTGGCAAGTTCTATAAAAGAAACAAATACAGGAAATAAGTGTGTGTGGGGGGGTGACACTAGATAGAGTATTTAGGGAAATCTTCCTTGAGTAGGTGACATTTACTTAAGCTGATTTCTAAAAGATGAGGAGTCAGGCATAACAAAATTAGGGGGTGTAGCTGGCCATCAATGAGCTAACAAATTGTTTTATGTGGTTTTTGGCCCTGAAAAGTTAAGGCAGGCTGAACAGCTCATATTGAAATATTTAGAAGTGGCACAGTGAGGAGGGGAGGTGTTGGGAATGGTCTGTCTCATGGGAGTATTTTATCACTGATTGATTATTTGATTTTTAAATATATTTTTACTGATTTCAGAGAGGAAGGGAGAGGGAGAGGGAGAGATAGAAGCATCAATAATGAGAAAGAATCATTGATCAGCTGCCTCCTACATGCCTTCTATAAGGGTTAGAGCCTGCAAACCCAACATGTGCCCTTGACCAGAATCGAACTGGGGACCCTTCAGTATGAAGGCCAATGCCTTATCCACTAAGCCAAACCAGCTAGACTATTACTGGCATTGTTTAAAATCGCCCACAGATGGTGATTTAAAAAAAAGGCAGAGTGACATTTAGTGAATTTTACTATTTTAAACTTTTTTGTAGACAAAGCCCCATCATGGCCTAAATAGTGTCCTCCCTAAAAGATGTTCACATCTTAATCCCTGAAACCTGTGAATATTACCTCACGTGGTAAAAGAGTAAACATTACCTTATGTGGAAAGATGTGATTAAGTACTTTGAGAATGTGTATCAGATTATCTTTAAGTAAGCTGAATGCTGGTATTAGGCTGAGAAATTAAATTACCAGTTCTTAAGATAAGTACGTATATATTTTAATAGTGTTATAAGTGTAGAATTTGATGCTGTGTTGGGAGAAATGTTTTTTACATCCAAGTTTGCTGACATCCAAGTAAATTCACCCAAGTTAAGTTACCTGCCTGACCCATGTGGGCATTTTATAGAGCCATTCTTATTGTGCAAGGAGGCCTCCTGGCAGTTCAAGTAGGCCCTGTAAGATGAGACTACAGCCTTAACCTGGTCACAAGTGTAGGTTCAGTCACTGACCAGCATTAGGGACACCGAATCTTACTAATCGAACTCACAAGTTTGACAACTGACAAAATTCAAGTGTTTAAAAATATTCAATCTATCTATATAAAACCCTAAGTGACTGTTACAACCCAACGACTGCGACGACTGGTTGATCAGTTGCTATGATGTGCACTGACCACAGGGGGCAGACGCTCAATGCAGGAGCTGCCCCTGGTGGTCAGCTGCTCAGTCAGAAGCCGGGCTAATGGCTGGCGAATGCAGCTGCAGTGGCGGGAGCCGCTCCCAACTCTGTGGCAGTGTTACCAATCGGTGGTGGCATGGCACCAGCCCAGCTCTGGCTCCTCCCTGGCTGCCTGCCCCTTGGGGCACTGCTACATCCCCCGGGGGATGTCCACCTGCCAGTTTAGGCCTGATAACCACAGGCCAGGGATCTGGCCTAAAATGGCAGTCAGATGTCCCCTGAGGGGTCCTGGATTGCGAGAGGGCATAGGCCAGGCTGAGGAATGCTGCTCTCCCCTCCCCTGTGCATGAATCTGTGCACCATCCCTCTAGTAGTTTAATAAAATACATATTAAGAATTTATGTGTACTTTCTCTCCTTATAGAGAAGTCATACATAATGCGAGGTTATATTCAGACTATAGCTAGGTGATGACATCAGAGCCATCAGAATAAGTTTGATGAATGTTTTTATACTAGGCAGCCTCTGAGATAAGCTTTAATGATTCCTTCTGTGAGTGTATAATATTCATATCCTCCTGTGATCCCCTCCCAATTGTGTGTAGGTTGGACTCACTTCTAACTATAGAACGTATGGGGTGTTGCTTCTGAGATTAGGTTAGAAAAAGACTGTGGCTTCATCTTCAGTGTTCCCTCTTGTTCTGTTGCTCACTCTGAAGGAAGATAACGTCTATGTTGTGGACTGTCCTACAGAGAGGCCTCTGCTCAGTGAGGAACTGAGGCCCTCAGTCCAACATCTCACAAGGAACTGATCCTACCAGCAACCACATGAGTGAGCTTGAAAACAGATGCACCCAACAATCCCATGAGACACCTTGAACTAGAGGCACCCAGCTAAGCAACACCAGGATTTCTGACCCTCAGATACTGTGATATGATAAATGTTTGTTGTATGTGTGAAACTAATATAAAATAATTAGAGGCCTGGTGCATGAAATTTGTACACAGGGGTGGTATCTCTCAGCCTAGCCTGCACTCTCTCCAATCTGGAATCCCTCTCACAAACAAGGATTGTTGGTTCCCAATTGCTTGCCTGCCTGACTGCCTGATGCCTCTAACCGTTTTTGCCTGCCAGCCTGATCACCCCCAACCACTCCCCTGACAGCCTGATTGATGCCTAACTGCTCTCCTGCCAGCCCGATTGTCCCTAATTGCCCTCCCCTGCCAGCCTAGTTATCCCTAACTGCCCTCCCTTGCCAGACTGGTTGCCCCCTAACTGCCCTCTCCTGCAGGCCTGGTCACTCCCAATTACCCTCCCCTGCAGGCCTAATTGCCCCTAACTGCCTTCCTCTGCCAACCCAGGCACCCCTAACTGCTCTCTCCTGAGGGCCTGGTCCCCCCATCTGTCCTCCCCTGCAGGTCTGGTTCCCCCCAACTACCCTCCCATGTAGGCCTGGTCATCCCAACTGTCCTCCCCTTCTAGCCATCTTGTGTCAGCCATCTTGTACCCACATGGGAGCAGCCATCTTGTTTTGGAGTGATGGTCAATTTGCATATTGCCTCTTTATTATATAGGATATTGAATGTCCACTGTAATTGAAAAAAAAGTTTGTTTTTTTGTTTTGTTTTTGTTTTTTTTTAAATTTACAATATAACTTATATTTAATAGTAGTACATATGTTTTCCTTTTCCCCCCCAATATCCTCCCCCAGCCTCCCTTACCCCCCAGCACATGTCCCCACCTGCCCCCCTCCCCGCCCCAGTGTCTTTCATTCATTGGTTATGCTCATATGCATGCATACAAGTCCTTCGATTGATCTCCCCCAGCCTCCCATCCACCCCAGCCTTCCCCCTAAAAGTTTATTGTTTTAAGGCTCTGAGTTCTGGGGCTAAATTGCTACACAGCAATCAATAATACAATACCAATCACATAACTTTTAAAATACTATACTAATTTAAAAACAATACATGGGAAGAGGAAGGGAAATAAAATTAATATGTTGTAGTTTTCATGGTTACACTATTTATTTTCTTATCACTTCTTAGACATTCTAATCACACTGACTAGATTCTCTTTAGTTAATTTTATCCCACTAATGTTGAATCTTATTGGTTTGATTCTCAGGGAGTGACCTTTTATCCAACTTCTTGGATGCATCTAACTATGAACTCCAATATACCTGCATATACATACTGACAACTAAATATTTATTATTTTATTCATACACAAATTCATTTTGTCAACTGAATACTCAAAAATGAACCCATAATGGCATATTAATTTCCTTGGTCTTTTCACATTAATGTTTACAGGATAGCTGGATGTTGAATTTATTAATTGTTTTAAAAAATTATCTTTATTGTTGAAAGAAATACAGATATATTCTCCCCTCCCTCCCAATTAGCCTCTTCCAGCCTTCCCTGACCCCCACCTGAATTGTTTCATTTTTTAAAAAATAATTTTTACAAAAGGAGTAAATTATTCAATGTACAACAGTTAGAGAAAATAGAGAAGCCAAAAAGGAAAAACTAAAAGTCAAGTTTGAACTTTCTACTCAGAAATAACTGCTATTTGAGACTGGATACACTATTGTTTTTATTTATTGTTTTTATTTTACTTACTTATTTTTATTGATTTTAGAGAGAGAGGAAGAGATAGGGAGAAAAACACCTATGTGATAGAGAAACATCAGTCAAGTACCTCCTGGGGATCAAACCCACAATCTGGGTATGTGTCCTGATCTGGAATAGAACCCAAGACCCTTCAGTGTACAGAGCGAGGCTCCAATTTTGCCACACAAGCCAGCTGTTTTTATTTTTTAAACATTACAAATAAGACATCTTACTTGTCACCATTAAAAGCCTGAATTTTAAACAGATTCTTGAACTTGTAGCTCATATTCATCAGCTCATTCAAATTTAGCACCTATCTCATCCCCAATAGCTTTTCCAGAACTATCTTCACCATAAAGCTGAGTATTCCCAATTCATACTCAGGCTTTCTCAGCATGTTTTTCCTAATGAAGACATCATGAAACAGATAAATAGATAAGCCTTTTTTATGTGTCTTCTAATGCTTTCTTTAAAAAATATATATTTTTATTGATTTCAGAGAGAAAGGGAGAGGGGGAGATAGAAACACCAATGATGAGAGAGAAGCATTGATCAGCTGCCTCCTGTATGCCCTACACTAGGGATTGAGCCCACAACCAGGGCATGTGTCCTTGACCTGAATCGAACCTGGGACCCTTCAGTCCATAGGCCGACACTCCATCCACTGAGCCAAATTGGCGAGGGCTTCTCATGCTTTCTAGAATCACTTAATTTATTTGCAATCAATTTAATGTCCACTTTTTCCAAGTCATTTGTCTGTACCTCTTAGATCATGGTTTCTGTTTTCTTCAGCATGTGGTGAATTTGTTGGTGCTGAAGAGAGCTCTGAATCTAATTATTGTGGGTAGTTTTTTTTTTTTTTTTTTTTTTTTAGAAAAACCAACACACAGAATAAACAAAGCAAATAACCATCACTAGTCTTGACAACAACATGAGCTTCAATCACGGTCTGCCATTTTTGGACTGTGGAGCACATTTTGTCTTCATGATAAGATCCATGCTGTGAAAAGTTAGTCAGTTTTTTTCCTTGAACATTCTTAGTATTTAACTTGAATTTTCTAAATGCAACTTCATTTTGCAGATCCACAAGACTCACTTCAAAAACACGACTGTTGAGGTCATCACATGCAATTTTGATTCCTTGAGTTCTAGCGACTAGTGTTTCCCCAGTATTTTTATATTTAACATAGTTGGTGTTTTTACAGCATATCAATCTTTTATAACTGGATTAATCACTTTTCTTCTTGACAACCTTTTCACCATCTTTCATAAGGTGCTTGTTCTTGCCAACTGCCATGGTGCTGATCAGAGAGCCACGAGGCTATTTACCTATCTTTTTCAAAATTGGGAAAACACTCTGCTCTTCGTTCACTTGATAACTGACTTCTCTAAAACTCTGTTTCCTTAATGAAATTTTATATCAGGAAGTTTAGTTTTGTATATCTAATATTTAAAAATTTAGCATCACTAGTATTTACAGTATTTAAAAAAAATTGATTGACTGAGAGAGAGAGAGACATCAATTTGTTGTTCCATTTATTTATGCATTCATTGGTTGATTCTTGTATGTACCCTAACCAGGGATCAAACCCAAAACCTTGTTGTATTGGAACAGCATTCTAACCAACTGAGCTATCTGGCCAGGGCAGAATCACTAATATTTAATATTTAGTACCACTTACTGATGTTATAAACACTACCCTCTACAACGTTATTTAGATTATCTTACTTAAATTTCACTATACCTTGTGTGTTAGGCACTAATATTACTTCAATTTTTCAAATGAGTAAAGCAGGGCTTGGAGAAGTTAGATAATGTGCCCAAACAAGGTTACAAAGCTAAGCAGTTTCAGTACAGATTCTGCTGGTGACAAAACTTAACCACTCAGCTATAGTTTCTCCCTCAATTTCCCCCATAATACTTTTCTGAAAAGCAAATTGTAATTTTTGAAAACTTTTATTTAGAAAATTCATCATACTCCAGTTATTAGAAGACTAACCTAATTTACCCATACCTCTATTCAAGTCCTTTGAAAGTTTTTTGAAGTTAGTGACTCTAGGCAAAAATATTAACATCTGAAGGAAATATATATATATGAATAAAATTCTTGCCCTGCTGAAATGAAACAATAGATGTTACCAGTGATTTGCATCATTTTGAAAGTGGAATTACCATCAGAAAGCTGATTTCTATTTATAGAAAATGGCATAATACTGTTTCTGATGATAATTTCTATAAAGTTATATTTAATCATTGCAGTTGAAAAACTAGATTTTTACAGCTAAATTTATTGCTATTGTATAGTTTTATTATAATGAAATAAAGGAGTAATCTCAGAATGAAGAGCAGAGATATGATCATGGAATGTCAGAGCAGGAAAAGGTTTGGAGGTATTTTGCTCATTCCCCATATGTTAGAGAAAAGAAAACTGAGGTCAAAACAGTTAAATGTTTCTGTATCTCCTAACATGTCATTGTACACAAATGTAAGATTAAAGGTGTGTGAAGTGATTTGCATTTGATAATTAAGACAACTATATTTAACTGAGTTCCAAAACTGTATCAATAAGAGAAATGGAGTTTTAAAAAATTCAAGTAACCAAAAGGATAATATGTGTTACATAAAAAGTGCCTAATAAATATTTGTGAATGAAAAAAATGAATGAAAGTATTTTACTGCTTTCAGTCTTCAAGTTGCCTCATAGTCCTTGAATTCATATTTTATAAGCAATCATAATATATGCATATAATTTACTTTGCTTTTGGCACTTGAGTGATAGTGTCAACATTTATCCAGTCATAATTTTTTAAAGTACCTATTGAAGTTACAACACTTCTGAGTCAGATCACAAATGACTGTCAACATGAGTAAATCCAGGTTTGGGGGACTCTTATTGAGGAAAAAAATTACAAAAATGTTACTTGAAAAAGTTTTAGGAATATATCCTAAGAAATTGGAAATATCAATTGGAAAGAATATATGCACCCCTATGTTCATAGCAGTGCAATTTACAATAGATAAGATTTGGAAATTGCCCAAGTGCTCATCAGCAGATGAGTGGATAAAAAACTGTGGTGCATTTACACAATGGAATATAACACAGCTTAAAAAAAAAAAATAGAACTCTTACCATTTGCAACAGCATGGATGGACCTGGAGGGTATTATGCTAAGCAAAATAAGCCAGTCAGAGAAAGATTAAGTATCATATAATCTCATTCATATGTGGAGTCTAATGAACAAAATGAACTGATGAACAAAATAGATCCAGAGACATGGAAGTATGAAACAAACTGTCGAACCTGAGAGAGAAGGTGGGGGAGGGTGGGTGGGCAGGAAGGGACCAACCAAAGAACTTGTATGCATATATGCATAACCCATGGGCATAGACAAAAGGGTGGAGAAGGCCTGGAGTGGGGACAAGCTAGAAGAGGTCAATGGAGGGAAAAGGGAGACATATTAATACCTTCAACAATAAAGATTTTTTTAAAAATGGGAAAAAATTTTACACAACAGTGAAAAAATATTTAGGTCTTTCAAAAGACCATTTCTAGAGCTCCTCCAGCTTCTTGGAGGATCCTGTGCATGTAGGAGCCCTGAATCTTCAATAGCTTCACAGTACATCTGCCTCTGTTTTTTAAAAAATATATTTTAATTGATTTTTTATAGAGAGGAAGGGAGAGGGATAGAGTTAGAAACATTGATTAGAAAGAAACATTGATCAGCTGCTCCTGCACACTTCCTACTGGGATGTGCCCACAACCAAGGTACATGCCCTTCACTGGAATCGAACCTAGGACCCTTCAGTCTGCAGGCCTATGCTCTATCCACTGAGCCAAACCGGTTAGGGCCATCTGCCTTGATAAATAATCAGATTATTATCTTCATGGTGGTTATGTTATAGCTTGAATGTTTTCTAGAGGTTTACTAAAATTTTAGAAAAGTACATCACACTTCAATAATGTTAGAAATTCTTTCTATCCAACTGACCTGGAATCTTTTTCAGGCCCCATATAATCTTGGTGGTTTTTAAAATTATAAGCAAGCCTCCTAACTTCAGGCCTCAAATTATTCATCTGTAGAATGGGCTTAATATCCATCTCAAAGAACTAAAAATAAAGACAAAGATAAAATACTTGCTATAATTCTGGACAAATAGTAAATAAACGCTTAATAAATATTCATTATTATGATTACAGCAATAATTAAATCTACTATATATGGGAACCTCCTATCCTCCATTGTAACTTCCCACATTGACTGTACATGTCATGTGGTGTAAAATGATTTTCAAAGGGTTGAGCAGATTCAATTTTTTATTTTAATTTTTAAAAACATAATGTTATTCTGAAAGGTAATATCTACCTAGAACAGAACTTTTGGCAAATAGAGAGAAGAAAAAAAAAAAGCATTCATAATTTCACCAGACTCATGCTATATTTCCATGTTTCATTTTTTCTTTTATGAAGATTTAATTTTATCAAAATATGCTTAAAATAAGTAGACCCAATTATCCTCTTTTAATAGAGGGTTGACATTATGGCATTATTATTTTCAAATACATGGCAAATCTCAAAAATATTTTATATGAAACTATTTTAGAAAAATCAGATGAAACGATACACATTCTACTGTTGTATTTCCACATTTATTAAAAATTCTTATTTTTACAAGCTTATGATCCTAGAATTTAATATAATTTTTTCTAACATTATATCAAAAGCCTTTCTCCATACTACTCTATTATTACTAACACAACATTCATAGAAACTATAGCATCTGAGAACATACAACTGTATGTGAAGAACTTACGGCAAACTAAGGTGTGATAAGTCAGAAACTCAGAATGAATGCTCTTGGTTTGACTGAAATGGTATTACAGAAAAGGTAGAAAGAGAATAGAACTCAGGAATTCTTGCCTTCCAACTAAATGTATAAATCAGCAAAAGAATATAAAGCATTATCAATGCTATATACACTTTTATTTCTCCTTTAGTAGATGGAAAGTGGTGGAATACTATTAAATGGCAAAGACTTATTTGTCACAATATATTATTATTGGGGCTTTAGCTCTCAAAATTGGGTAAACATACTCTTACTACAAAGGGATCTTTATTTTATTTTTAAAATATATTTTATTGATTTTTTACAGAGTGGAAGGGAGAGGGATAGAAAGTCAGAAACATCAATGAGAGAGAAACATCAATCAGCTGCCTCTTGCATACCCCCCACTGGGGATGTGCCCACAGCCAAGGTACATGCCCCTGACCGGAATCGAACCGGGGACCCTTCAGTCCGCAGTCCGACGAGCCAAACCGGTCTTGGCCAAAGGGATGTTTCTTTAAAAATTACTGAATCCTCAACATATTGAACAGGTCACAATCTGGTCATGGTTGTCTGGATTCAGTGACATTTGCTTTTGGAAATAGGCTTTTACCTTTTAATTATGCTATTGTGTTGACCTTCACTGATTTTAGTCCACAAACTCTTCCTTTAAGCGTCTTTGTTCCTTTAATGATGTCCTGCTGTAAGAATTCAAGCCACATTAAAAAAATTATAAAGTAGACATTGAGGAAGCAATCCATGTGTCCATTCTGAATGCATGTATACACAAAATGTAGCATATACATGCAATGGAATATTATTCAGCCTTGCAAAGGAAGGAAATTTTGATACAACATAGATGAACCTTGAAGACATTATGCTAAGTGAAATAAGTCAGACACAAAAGGACAAACATTGCATGATTCTACATGTATGAGGTATCACAGAGACATAAAAAAGAATAGAGGATACCAGGGAACTGGAGGTAGGAGGGCACAGAGTTTCAGTTTGAATGACCAGATACTTCTGGGGATGGACAGTGGTGATAGTTGCACAACAATATGAGTGTACATTCTGCTATTGAACTGTATACTTCAAAATGGTTACAATGGTAAATTAAATACCTCAATATAATATATACTTTAAAGTATAATATACACACATACATATTCAGTTTAAGAAGTATATACAGGGGTGGTAAAACTAGGTTAATAATAAATACAATAACAAATAAATAATACAAGAATAAACTTTGTTTCCACCATATTCACACCTGTAAGCCTACTTTTGTCAATCCCTGTATAATCACCACTTAGGTCAAAAAATAAAATACTTCACAAGGTATCCTATTCCTATGTCCCTTTCCACCCTAACCCTTTCTTCCTTACTGAGTAACTACTATCCTGACTCAAAATTAGGCTATGATGTGATAATGCTGAGTAAGTTAAATCAACCCTACAAAATGCAATGGAGTATTTAAATTCCAATATTTTCCATAAATGCTAAATTTATTTTTTAAAAACAACTTTTAAAGTACTCTTTTCCTTCTTTCACTCTTGAAACTCTTTATATTCTAAAACCTATTTTGATTCCACAGTTGACCTCACCTGCAGAGTTAAAAAACACACACCACAACTAATTCTGCGTAGATTTAAATTTTTATTCTTCCCGCTCTCTATTGCCTCCAACTACAAAGAAACAGTGATTTAAACCCTTTGTGCCCTTTAAGAAAATTACACAGATACCCCATTGTGGAACCTTATAATCCCTTCGTGGAAAGGAAGAGATTAGCATATGAATATAAAGCAAAATTAATCCAGAATACAAAATGATCTACCGATTGTGAAGTTCTTGTAATCTTAAAAATGTACTTATTTCCTCTTTTTGTATTGTCCCTTTAGGGTCTCAGGGTTAGGGACCTGAGCTTCCCCCTCTGGTTTACCCGGAAAAGGATTAAAAAAAAAAAAAAAAGCCAACAGATTCTAGGAGATGCAAAACTAACAGATGGCTCTCAGAGTCAGTGGAATCGCCCGTGGAATCTGCTATATTGGACGTGAATTTGCTCGCCGGCGAGGCGTGTAGAAAGTGCTGCTTGCAGACTGCGCGGTGGAGGGGAGAAAGCGGCCGAAGAGAGAGCCATAGTGCTGACGTTGAAGGCCCGGCCCTGTGAGGTTGCACCGGGTAAGCGGCGCTGGCCGGGAGGCTGGGGCGAAGAGGAAGGAAAGAGGCTTTGGCTGGGGGCGGGGCCTGCGGCGCAGCGCGGCTCCCGATTGCTGGAGCGCGGCTGCCAATCTCGCAAAATCGCTGGGTTAACCAGTGCGCTGGCGAGACGCGCTCAGATATACGGAGCGAGCCCGGTGAGGCAGCCTCAGATCCTGACGGTGCAGCAGCCCGCAGCCGCAGCCAGGGAGTCCCAGTCGCTTTCAATGGAGGAGAAGCCCGGCCAGCCACAGCCTCAGCACCATCACAGCCACCACCATCCGCACCATCACCCCCAGCAGCAGCAGCAGCAGCAGCAGCAGCCGCCGCACCACCACCACCATTATTATTTCTACAACCACAGCCACAACCACCACCACCACCACCACCACCAGCAGCCTCATCAGTACCTGCAGCATGGAACCGAGGGCAGCCCCAAGGCCCAGCCGAAGCCGCTGAAACATGAGCAGAAACACGCCCTCCAGCAGCACCAGGAAACGCCGAAGAAGAAAACAGGTCTGTGAGGGAGGACGAGTGGGGGAAGGGGATGGGGGTGGGGGACGGGGAGATGGGGGTGGGGCTGGGGCTGGAAAAGCGCGGACCCGGTCGGGCTGTGGGGGTGTGTGTATCCGTCTCTCATGCGGGTGTGGGGAGCCCCTTCCATTCCTCCCGAAGCGGCGCCCTTTCCTTCCCCTCGGCAGGGGAGAGGCCCAACTAGGCCAGCGTGACCTTCCCGGCCCCCGCCCGGGCTGGAGAGGGGCCTGGAGGGCTGGTCTTGGGAGTCTGGCCTTCTTACTCCTTTCCCGGTTACCTTCCCGCCGCCCCGGGAGTGCCACAATTTGGGGGCCCTGAGTTGGGCGAGCCTAGCCCCCCAAACCCTTCGGGGTGTAACTCAGGAAGGCCTAGCGAATCCCGACCGTGGCGGTGAGCGAGGCGCTACTGCAGGCGGCCTGCAAGGGGAGGTGGGCAGAGTTGAAGTGGCCTCCCTCACCCTCCACCCCAAGCCCACCTGTGGCCTTGGGGTTCCCCGTCTGGGGCTGGGGGGCGGTTGGGACCCCTCTTCTCTGGGGTCATTTCTACCCCTAGGCTCCCCTTTTGGGCACCGGACCCCGCCATCAGCCCCCACGGCTGCTCCCGCGGCCGGCGCCCCGGGCCCGCTCCCCCCGGAGCCGGCGCGGCTGGAATGTTCTCTCCTCCTCGCGGGGCCGCTTCCTGTCCGCCATGTTGGAAGCCGATTCCTGTCACAGACTCCGGCTCGCTGAGGAGCGGCGTGGGGAGGGGGGGCGGGGAGGCCGAGGGGCGCCGGGCGTAGCGGAGCTGGGGGCTCGGGGTCCCCACGCGCGATCGCTTTGCCCCTTGCACCTCGGGGACGCCGCCGACCCCGGCCCGCGGCCACCCCTCCCCCGTCGCGGGCCGGGTTGTGTAACCCGGTGGCGGCCTCGCGGCCCCGGGCGGGTCCCCGGGGTGAGGGGTGGGGGAGGGAAACGGCCACGAGGGGAGCGGCCTTGTGCCGGGCCCCGCGCGCCGGCCGCCGCGTTTCCCGCTCCCGGGGGCGGCGTGAGGCGTGAGGCGCGGGCGGCGGGCGGCGGGCGGCGGGGCGGGGAGCTGGCCGCGGAGCGGAGCTGAGGGAGAGGAGGCCGCGGCGGGCGGGCGGCGTCCGCGCGCTCCCCGGGCCGGAGGGCTGGCGGTGGGGGGATTCTCTTGGGGCTGAGGCGGTGCCTGGAGGTCGGGTGGGTTACCCAGCGGGAGCCCGGCTCCCCGGTCACGAGTTTCTCCGCCACAGGAACCTCCTGCCAGGTTCGCTCACGACTCCGCCTCGCAGGCTTCCCCTTGGCCCCTTTCCTTCTCGCAGCGCATTTTTACAAAAAAGGCTTGTTCTGTCTCCCTCCAACGCCCCTCCCCGGCCCCCAAATTTATCTCTCGGGCTTGGGTAGTGTTTTTGAAGAGAGAATGGGAAATGTTTGATTGTATGGGGTAGAGGGCAAGTTTCTCGGAGCTGAGGCGGCTCGTCCCTGAGGCTGGTTCACTACCATATTGCTTTTTCCCACAGTGAAAGGAAAGGTTTTCCTACTTCCAAACCGATATTGATCCCCAGACTTGTTTTTTAGCAACTGTTACACTGAGGGTGAAAATCCTTTTAGGAGATATTTGAGAAGGAATGAACTTAAAAGTTTATGACCACGCAGATTTTTAAAAAATAAGGGTTCTTTATACATGAGACATGAAGGGAACGGTAAGAAAATGAACGTTAAACCCAGCTTGTCAAATGTGATACATGCACTTACTGAGAGCAGGGGAAAGTGCTCTTGTGTTGCAGCCTTAGTGTGACTTGAAGACTGAAATGGGAATGGCATTTGCCCTTTTGGGGGGTGGTGGGGACTGATGGTGTGCAGTGGAAATGAACATAAAAATGTGTTTAATCTTAAGGATTTGAAACAACTGAGAAACTGTACTACACTAAATCTTTTTAACGTTACAGTCAACTTAAAGGGAGGAAATCTTGCCTTTGTATAGTTGCTTGGAATAGAAGGTAGTGTTACTGAACAGTGTTTTGTCAGTCAGATACATGCCCCTGCAGGACTCCTTTCTCCACACAGGAGCAGCCTCTGAACCATTCACACTGGCATCCTTCAAATTAGTTAATGTCTTATTCCAGAGGGGAAACTAGGCTTAGCAGTTTTGAGGGAACATAATCCATTTGGGAGGAGCAGTTTTTTATGTGCGGCCTGGTCGCAGTACTGTTACTTCAACATGCATGAAATGCTGATCTAATAAAAGTTACGATTTTTGAAATGTATCTGCAGTATGTTGAGTTGAGCTTTTTTATGACTCACAAACCTATAAAGAGGAATGGTTTTTCTTTACCCAGAAGAGGGCGCAAAAGAGGGCCAAATGTGCCCACTAATTTCAGTTTCCAATCCAAAGCTACATTTATTAGGACTCAAGTTTTGCCGAGTCCCTTTGAAGTAGTGTTAGATGCTTTAGCCTGGTAATGGTGAATAATAAAAGCGCTAGAAGGAGAGAGGGTTTTCCTCAATTTTTTGTTTATTATTTTTTAAATTAAAAAGTCTTTCTGGCAAACTTTTTGCATACCAACAAGGTTAACACAGGAAAACTTTTTATATAGTTAAATGAGGAAAAAAATCTTTGTCATTAAAACTTGGAAGCATAGGAACTATTCATTTAATGATAATTTCTGATATCAGGCACTAAGTATTAGTAATCTAGTTTGCTTAAAAGTCTTGAATTTGGTCCAACTTGGTTTGGACATTGGATTTTTTTTTTTTATGTTTAAGACTGCTTACCTTTGAGATCTAGCAAGTTATAATTAATGGGCCCAAGGGTGAGTCTTTTTTAAAAAATTATTTTGATTTTTTTACAGAGAGGAAGGGATAGGGACAGATAGTTAGGAATATTGATCTGATGCCTCCTGCACACCTCCTGCTAGGGATGTGCCCAAAACCAGGGTACATGCCCTTGACTGGAATCAAACCCCGGGACCTTTCAGTCTGCAGGCCAGTGCTCTATCCACTGAGCCAAACCAGTTAGGGCAAGGGTAGAAGTCTTTGTTAGCCTGTTAGAATATTAAATGCTATGTGTAGTTCTCCTTTGCTGTAGAGTTGTGCACGGGTAAACTTAACATCTGTTAAAAATGTTGAGAATTTCTGCTTTTCTAAAACAAAACAAAAATAAAAAAAAAAACATTCTAAGCAGTGATCTCTTCTTTACTGTTTTATAGTTAGACTTTTTTACACCACGTTTGATTTGATTGGCTAATACAGCTTTTTCAGCAGCCAAGAATATAAAATATAACTACAGAAGTTAAGAACTTCTATAGAAAATATTGTCATTGTACAAGTTTTGTACCACTTAGGAAATAATTTTGATGTCTTAAGTATGTTTTCTTGAAAGAAAATACCTTTATGCGCTCATTTTAGTATTCCCACCTTTTTCTCGGATATAAAACATGTGAAAATAAGCCCTGTTATGAATCTTCCAAAAGACTGTTCTATCCCACTTCAAGTTCTTTTAAAACTATGGTTCCCCCCCTTTTTTAAAAATCTTAATATTCCTTATACAGTCCAGCTGTGGTTCTTGAAAGTCTCCCATCTTGAACAATTTGGTTCTCAACAAATAGTCACAAAATATGTCTCTGTTGTGGACAAAACTTCAGTTTTCTATGGGACAACCTTTACTTGCTGATACCTCAGCACGACAAAAAGCGTCTCTCAGGCAACAAACAAAGGAGAGAATGCTTTTGTTGCCAGCGGAATTTACAGATTAGCACAATTTTAAAACAAAGTCCATCAAGACTGGGAAGGTTGCTAAGGGTGTAAAAGTGCTCACAAAACAATCACAGGCAATTGAGTAGGTAGAAAACTTGATTGGATAAACTGGTGATGGCATTTTGGAAGACTAGTTAGGGTATGGTTCAGTAAATTTAAGTGTTTATAGATTATACAGTACATTAGACATATATTGTCTGTAAGAAAGGTTAAAATGAAATCATTTGGGGGTTTGGAACAGATTAATTCAATTTACATTATTTCTAATGGGAAGAAATGATTTGGTTTTTGAACAAATTGCTTCTCCAACAGCCTACTGGAATGAATGAAATTTAAGAAATGAGGTTCCACTGTACTCCTTTTTTTTTTTTTTTTTTAATAGAGAGGAAGGTAGAGAGGGAGAGAGAGAAGGTAGAGAGGGAGAGAGAGAAACATTGATGAGAAACATTAATCTGTTTCCTTCTGCATGAACCCCCTATTTGGGATGGAGCCCACAACCCAGGCATATGCCCTGACCGGGAATTGAACTGTGAACTCTTGGTGCATGGGATGATGCTCAATCTACTGAGCAACACCGGCTGGGCTGTTATCTTAAAATATGCAAAGAGCTTTTAATGTGGATTATATTTATTGATACTGTATTAGAAATTACAACAAAATTTCAAAACCTAAGAATATATAAGCTCATGTGCCTTTTAACCTTCAAAGACTAAAGGCCCAAAAGAATGAGTGAAAGTGACAAAGGCAAATTATTTGGTATTCCTGTTGGAGGCCCACCCTTTGCCCTCTGTAAAGTTGCTTAAATATATGTATATGTATCCTATTTGGTATCTGTTTCTAATGACTTGAAGATGTTTTAGAAACATTTTATAGAAAGGTAGACAACTAATATCACTATGTTGCTATAAGGAAATGGGAAAAGTTGGACTCGGTTGAATCACCTATAATAAGTAATAAATTGCTTATGGCAGTTCCAACTTAAATACCATTCTTTCAAAAACTAGTTACCTTTCATTGTAGTTTTGTTTGTAAATATTTCTTTATTGCTTCATTTGTGTAGGGCAGTATGACATAGTGATAGAAATGTTCCAGATAGACTGGAGTTCATTCAGTTTTCCAGTCCACTTTGTGACTTGGGCAAGTTACTTAATTTATCTGAGACTGTTTACCCAAATGTAAAAACGAAGAAAAATAAGTGCTTTGGTTTTATACTAAAAGTATGATCTGATATCTGAGGAATGTAAAAGTGAATTTAACTACTTTGAAAAAAGTTCATAGGTGTTATATTTTTATTTGGCAGAATGCAATAGAAACTGTTTATGGTCACCACCAATCATTTACAGTTTCATAGAAATAGAGAATTCAGTGTCCCTATAATATTTAAAATTGCTATATCAGTATAATGATTTTGCCCAAAGGGTAGTTCTGTTCTTAATTGTAAAGGAAATTTTATAACATGTGAGCATAATGGGGAGGTTGAGTATGTTAGATGAGAGGTATTAATAGAAAACTGCTAAATCATGTTCTTTTTGAACTCGGACTTTGGTTTGAATTTCTGCTTAGTCCTGTCTCTTGGTCAACTTCCTAATCTGTAAAATGAGGTTGACAAGTGTCTTTTGCGAGACCTGTGAAATAACATATAAAACTAAAGCTATTAGCATAGTAATAGCTAAACACACAGTAGCTAGCACACAGTAAATAAACATTCCTTAAATGTTAAGTACTATATAATTTGTATATTGTAATTTTTAAAAACCTTTTTTTTCCCCTCCTTAGGATATGGTGAACTAAATGGTAATGCTGGAGAAAGAGAAATACCTTTAAAGAACCTGGGTTCTGATGAAGCTACCAACCCTATTTCTAGGGTCCTCAATGGCAACCAACAAATTGTAGACACTAACCTGAAGCCGACTATAAAGTCCAGCACCTTTGGGAAAGCAGGAATTAAAACTAGGAATTTCATCCAGAAAAACAGTATGGACAAAAAGAATGGAAAGTCATATGAAAATAAATCTGGAGAGAACCAATCTGTAGATAAGAGTGATAATATAACAATTCCAAATGGTGTTGTAACAAGTAATTCTGGCTATTTTACTAATGGTTACATGGGCAAAGGAGCAGATAATGATGGTAGTGGATCTGAGAGTGGATATACCACTCCTAAAAAAAGGAAAGCTAGGCGCAACAGTGCCAAGGGTTGTGAAAACCTTAATTTAGTGCAGGACAAAATAATGCAACAAGAGACTAGTGTCCCAACCTTAAAACAGGGACTTGAAACTTTCAAGCCTGACTACAGTGAACAAAAGGGAAATCGAGTAGATGGTTCTAAGCCCATTTGGAAGTATGAAACTGGGCCTGGAGGAACAAGTCGAGGAAAACCTGCTGTGGGTGATATGTTGCGGAAAAGTTCTGATATTAAACCTGGTGTGAGCAGCAAAAAGTTTGATGATCGGCCTAAAGGAAAGCATGCTTCTGCTGTTGCCTCCAAAGAGGACTCGTGGACCCTATTTAAACCACCCCCAGTTTTTCCAGTGGACAATAGCAGTGCTAAAATAGTTCCTAAAATAAGTTATGCAAGTAAAGTTAAGGAAAACCTCAACAAAACTGTACAGAACTCTTCTGTGTCACCATCTTCATCTTCATCTTCATCATCATCTACTGGGGAAAATCAGACCCAGTCTTCAAGTCGGTTATCCCAGGTTCCTATGTCAGCGCTGAAATCTGTTACTTCTGCCAACTTTTCTAACGGGCCTGTTTTAGCAGGAACTGATGCAAGTGTGTATTCTCCAGGGAGTCAGCCACTGCTAACTACTGCTGCTAATAGCATGACACTCATCTCTACTGCAGTTGATCCAGTTCTCCAGGACAAGAATCTGACTCCAGCAGCTGTTGAACAAATTACGACTAGCCTTTTTATCTACCCTTCAGATATGCAAACTGTGCTGGTGAGCACAGCTCAAGTGGACCTACCTTCTCAGACCGATCAGCAAAACCTGGGGGATATCTTCCAGAATCAGTGGGGTTTATCATTTATAAATGAGCCCAGTGCTGGCCCTGAGACTGTTACTGGGAAGTCATCAGATCATAAAGTGATGGAGGTGACATTTCAAGGGGAATATCCTGCCACTTTGGTTTCACAGGGTGCTGAAATAATCCCCTCAGGAACTGAGCATCCTGTGTTTCCCAAGGCTTATGAGCTGGAAAAACGGACTAGTCCTCAAGTACTGGGCAGCATTCTAAAATCTGGGACTACTAATGAGAGTGGAGCCTTATCCTTGGAGCCCAGTCATATAGGTGACCTGCAAAAAGCAGACACCAGTAGTCAAGGTGCTTTAGTGTTTCTCTCAAAGGACTACGAGGTAGAAAATCAAAATCCTCTGGCGTCTCCTACGAACACTTTGTTAGGCTCCGCCAAAGAACAGAGATACCAGAGAGGCCTAGAAAGGAATGATAGCTGGGGTTCTTTTGACCTGAGGGCTGCTATTGTATATCACACTAAAGGTAACTCATTTGTTCCTATACAAAGATTCTTATTGGTCAATGTAATATATATTTATTAGCTGTTGTATGAAGGGTGAATTTTGTAAGTTGCTACGGGAGTCTTAAGAATTTTAGAACTTAACTGATAAGTAATTTGGATAAACAGCTGAAAAACTAATTCAGGGAGTTCGGAAATAGTACAGTTTAAGTTTAGAAGAGATGTTCACTTTTCCAACTGAAGTTCTTGAAATAATTTTTTTTGAACAGATGTTCCCGCTCCTTTGCTTTTTACATCAGATACTTCCTTATTAGTGAGCTTACTTAATGGTTATAATTTGCTTAAAATTAGTATGAAAACTAGAAAATAATTTAGACAAATTACAATGGTAAGCACAGTTAGCATTGTAGGGACCAAGCTCCTCAGAGGCTGTACTTTTCATAGCCCCAAAGTCCATGTTAAAAAGGAACCAGATAATCTTCCAAGTATCATGCTAAATAATTTTTCTTAGGATTTGATTTGTGTCTTAAAGAAATATTTGCTATATGGCCTAAATGGATTTATTTAAATCTACAAAGTAACTGAGGTTTAATGAAGTTTACAACCTCAATACTTCTAAGTAAGAACAGTAGGTTTCAGTCTTCCACCTTTATCCCTCATCCCACCCCCAAGCAAATGCATATCCATGCGTGCATGCACATACCTAATATATATTGCACATTCCCATTAAAATTTTTTTAGTTGATTTATTTTCCAGTTTTTATTGACATAATGTTACTTTCATGTACATTTCCTTTTTAAAAAATATTTTTATTGCTTTCAGAAAGGGAGAGGGAAAGCGGCATTAATGATGCCTCCTGCATGCCCCTCCACCTTGGAGGTCGAGTCCACACCTGGGCTTGTACCCTTGGCTGGAATTGAACCCAGGACCTTTCAGTCCACAGGCTGAAGCTCTATCCTCTGAGGCCAACCAGCGAGGGCTACATTTTCTTTTTAAAAATGTTTTTATCAATTTTAGAAAGGAAGGGAGAGAGATAGGAACATTGGTGAGAAAGACATTGGTAGGCTGCCTCCTGCATACCCCTCACTTTGGATTGAGCCACCAGTCCAGACACATGCCATGACCTGGACTTGAACTCTTGGTGTATTGGTTGATGCTTAACCGGTGAGCCACAGTGGTCGGGGCACATTTTCATTTTGACTTTCTCATTTAGGCAGCCACGTACCAACTGCAGGGTCAGGGCAGCATATACAGGGGAATGTAGTCATTAGCATGATCTCCCTGGAAAAATCACTGCCTGAGAGATGAATAACAAAGCTATTTACATGATTTTTAAGCAAATTACTCAGTATACATATCTTTACTTATCTGTAAACTGGAAGACATTTAATGATATAAACATGTCTTTTTTTCTGTTTTTTCTTTTAAAAAAATGGGAGCAAGTAGAATTGCCGTATAAGAGTTTAGAAGTAGAAATCTTGGCAGGTAAAATGGTCTCTCTTCACTTTTCTTCAGCACTGTTCTTTGGAAATAAATACAAGTTAACTAGCCCTGGTTAGGTAGCTTATTTGATTAGACCCTGGACCTAATATAGCAAGGTTGTGGATTTGATTCCTGGTCAGGGCACATACAAGAAACAACCAATAAATACATGGATAAGTGGAACAACAAAGTGATGTTTCTCTTTCCCCTCTTCCCTCTCTCTCAAATCAATTTAAAAAGTTAACTAAGAGCTGTATATTTTTAGAAAAGTCAAGGCAAAAATATATTTAGTTTCTTAAGATGTGGTTAATTATAAGTTAAATTCTGCCAGGGGAGTTAAATGTTTTTTGGTGTTATTTTCTGTGCCATCTGCCCTTTTTAGAGACCATTACTTGGAAAATCTACTAAAGTATTTTGTACTAGTGGCCATTGCATGAGGCTGAGAGGATATTTGGTTATGTTATCTCCCACAACTTGCAAAAGATTTCAGGATAAGTTGTTTCATTAGGTGGTTAGTTGATGGGTTTGTGTGATTTTTGTTATAGAGAACTGCAGGCCTTTTAAAATGGGGGTCTTAACTCCTATTTATTTCTAGATATTCTGTATTTTCCCTATACGAGGCTAACTGGATATGAAATTAATGGTATTTAGATAAACTAAATGTCCCTATATAGATGCAGTTATATTTAGTTTAACTGGTGTTATTGAAAGATTTGCTTTAGTAAAGTAGGCAGTTTTGATTTTTGTAGTTGGACATTATTGAGATTAAATTGGTAAAAACTGGTTTTCCCCTATAATGATAAGCAATATTCTGTTCAATTAGATTCCAAAGTGGCAGGTTTTTTGAATTCCTGCCAATATTTTTCTATTCCTTTTAGGTAGAGTGGAAGTGGGTGGAGGAAAGAAGGAGGGAGAAAGAGAACCATCAGTGTTTCCATTGGTTGCCTCGCACACACACAGGCAGTGACTATCTGCAACTGAGGAACTAAGGAATGTGCCATTGACTGGCAATCAAACCCAAGAACCTTTGGTGTGCAGGTCAGCCCTCTAACCACTGAGAAAACTGGCAGGGTGAGCATCTGTATTTTCTTGGTCCTTTAATGTAGTCTTCAAATGCTCAAAGTAGTCTAGTACTAAATGAGTTGAAGTTAGGGTTAGAATTGGAAGTTTTGTGTATACCTCCTAACTTCAAAAATAAGCCCTTCAACAACTTTATTTGGAAGTAGTACATAGGAGTGTGCCTTATGTCAGTTCAGTAGAAATGATGCATGTTTTAGATTTATTACTTATAGCCTTAAAAGTACTTTTTAAAAACATATGTTTTATTGATTTTTTTACTGAGAGGAAGGGAGAGGAATAGAGAGTTAAAAACATCAATGAGAGAGAAACATCGATTCAGCTGCCTCCTGCACACCCCCAACTGGGGATATGCCCGCAACCAAGGTACATGCCCTTGAACAGAATAGAACCTAGGACCCTTCAGTCAACCGGCCAATGCTCTATCCACTGAGCCAAATCGGTTTGGGCTAGAAGTACTTTTATTATCAAAACTTAGTTAAATAAGACTGCTAATTCTTGAATTATCTGGGGGCATATAGTACTATTACATAGCAGTACCAGTATTTAAGGTGAGAGGTATGCCTCTTTTCCTGTTTAAAGTGATACTCAACAGGCAAAATTATAATGAAGTGATATTCTTTTTAAAAAAAAATTTTTTTTATTGAGTTTAGAGAGGGAGCAAGAAAGAGGAACATTGATGATGAGAGAGAATCATTGATCAGCTGCCTCCTGCATGCCCCCCACCGGAGATGGAGCCTGCAACCCAGTTATGTGCCCTTGACCAGAATCAAACCCAAGACCCTTAATTTCGCAGGCCCCGTCCACTGAGCCAAACCAGCTAGGGCTGAAGTGATGTGTTTTAAAATTAATTATGAAAAAGTTTAAGTATACACAAAAATGGAATCAATAATAAAATGAACTCCAATGTTCCCAGCATTCTAGTTTGGACATTTAAAAAGCATCATCATTCTTGTTTCAACTATTTACCTTCACACTTTTTTTGGTAGGGGTTTTTAAAAGCAAATTCCTGGTATAACATTTTACTAAATATTTTGAGTATGTTAGAGTACCGACCTTAATGAACATACAACTGTTTCCTTCTTCAAAGTAGTTACTCAGAATTCTTAGTTTAGTAGAATTCTTTGATTTGTTGTCTATGGCTTAGTAAGCTTTCTAAGGTCAAATCATCAGCTACACTAATAAAAGAAATATGCAGCCAGTCAGAAGTGAGTATGCAAATTAACCCAACAAAGATGGTGTATTCATTTGCATGCACAGGCACTGAAACACAGCAGGGGGCAGGACTCAGGTGTTCCTCTCTGCCCCAGCCGCTCTAGGCCTCTGGGCAGTGTGGGGAAGTAGTGCTGTCAGCCAGGGGAAGGAAGGCCCATTCTTGCACAAGTCTTCATGCATCTACCTCTAGAGGGTGTGTGCATATGTCCTATCTAATAAAAGTAATTTGCAAATTAATCATCACTACTACACCCACAAGCCACACCCACTAGCCAATCAGGAGTCAGTGTGCAAATTAACCCCAACCAAGATGGCTGCAGCCACAGAGAGAGCAGAAGGGAGGCTTGGTTTTCCCCGGTGATGGAGGAATCCAAGCTTTCCACACACCCTGGCCGGCCCTGACCTACACTTAAGGCTACAAAGTTTCAATGATAGAAGATAAAATACATTCCAACAAAAATGAGAGCAGGAGGCTAGAATAACCCCTGGCGATGAAAGAAGCCAAACTTTCTGCACATACTAGCCAGCCCAGGCCTCCACTTAAGGCTACAAAGTTTCAATTGTAGAAGAGAGATAAATCGCAACAGAAATGGCTGCTGCTATGGTGGGAACAGAAGGCTTGGCTCTGCTACAGGCTACAAAGTTTCAGTTGTAGAAAATAAATCCCAGCAATGAGGGCCTCCACTTAGGTCACCAGGGCGTGGCCAGCCTGCAAACCACAGGCCCCTCACCCAGTCCGCCTCATGCCCCAAGGGAACTCCCACCCTAATCTAGGACATCCTTCAGGGCAAACCAGCCAGCCCCCACCCAGGCACCAGGCCTCTATCCTATCTAATAAAAGAGTAATATTCAGATTGACCATCACTCCCAACACACAAGATGGCTACCCCCATGTGGGCACAAGATGGCAGCAGGAGAGGGCAGTTGGGGATAAACAGGTTGGCAGGGTAGCAGTTAGACATCAGGAAGGCAGGCCGGCGAGCAGCAGTTTGGAGCCAGCAGTCCTGGATTGTGAGAGGGATATCCAACTGCCTGTTTAGGCCCTATTCTGGTAGGTAGGCTTGGGCCTACACTGGCAGTCAGACATACCTCAAGGGGCCCCAGATTGGAGAGGGTGCAGGCTGGGCTGAGGGGACATCCTCCCTCCACCCCCTGTGCACAAATTTTGTGCACTGGGCCTCTAGTAATATATATTTGTTTTTTAATTTCAGAGGGAGGGAGAGATATCAGTGATAAGAGAGAATCTTTGATTGGCTACCTCCTTCATATTGCCTGGGGATTGAGCCTGCAACCCAGGCAATATGCCCTGACTGGAAATTGAACCAAGATCTCCTGGTTCATAGGTCAACACTCAACCACTGAACTATGCCTAAGGCAAATCTTTGGTATTGAAATGGTCTAAGTCATTTGAAGCCAAGTCTTTTGAAATATGGTAGATGGATGTGAGATGTGTGTTTGGTCAGTGTTAATTTAAATCAGCTGATCAATGATTTTTTTTTTTAACCTGGCTAATAATGCACTGAAGGATATCAAGCATTTAAAATGCTTTTTTTTCTTTCTCTGTCATAGTTTTCTGTACTACTCTTTGTCACTGTTTTCTCTACTACTAAGGAGTTGTGCAATAATTTGTGTGTTTTTTTTCTTTCCCTTATGATGTACCTGCCCTCAGCAAAGTATTTTGCTTAGTTATGGAAATCTTTGACACAGGGTATTTTTCTTTAAAGAACTTAAGTAGAGGAGAAAACAATAAGTTTATATGGTAAGATTTTAAATGTCTTAAGGTTACAAATAGGAGATTTCAGTGGAGGAAGAGAATTTAATGGATTGAAAGTAGAAAGTAAATGTGTGATATATTTTCATGGAGGCAGCGACTTTAAACTAGGTCTTGATAGGGTTCATTTTTGATATATGGAAATACAGAAAGGAGGAAGCTAAAGAATACAAAAGTTGGAGGAGAAGTGCGAGTAAATGTAGATATTGGACTGGATTCATCCAGTTAGGATGTGCTGAGTGGCTCTGAAAGAGAAGGAAGGTAAGTTGCTGCCAGATCATGGAAGTTTTTCATTTGATTGTCAGGGAAGATAGGCTGGTGGAATGAAAGTTATTTAAATGACGAATGACAGATTTTAATTCAACTCTTCTCAGTTCCTGTATGCTTGGGCACATCATTTATCATTTTAAGCATGGGTTTCCTGAATTTTGTTTGTTTGGTCTGTTAATAAGGGAAAAAAACATTCAAATCCACAAAGAATTCTTGTGAGCAGAATCTCAGTTTATTGGGATATTGCTCCTTGAGAATGGCCGTTTTTCACCTTGTTTTATGCATTACAATCAAAGGAGGAGACAAGTGGGTTACAAGAAATCCATTGATGGTAGATTAGGGAGGTGGGAGAAAAGCAAAGCTGGGAAACCTCTGTGATTAGATAAAAAATGGGGGGGGGGGCTCTAATCGGTTTGACTCAGTAGATAGAGCATCAGCCTGTGGACTGAAGGGTCCCAGGTTCGATACTGGTCAAGGGCATGTACCTTGGTTGTGGGCACATCCCCAGTGGGGGGTGTGCAGGAGGCAACTGATTGATGTTTCTCTCTCATTGATGTTTTTATCCCTCTCCCTTCCTCTCTGTAAAAAAATAATAATAATAAAAATACTTTTAAAAAAAGATAAAAAGAAAAATGGTAAGACACATGCCTCTTTTACATAGGTGGTGTGAGTACAGGATGTTAACAGTCAACTATTAACATAGCAATAAAAGAATTTGTGGTCTCTCTCTTGCCCTAAGGGGTCAGAGAAAGGGAGGTTACAAGTTACCCTAGCATTCCAATTATATGTTATCTGAGGTGTAAAAGACAATAGACAGGCATAGTTAAGTCAAAGATTGACTTTTGTTAGGGAAGAATCTAGCCTAGGACATGACTACCTGCCATAAACTGCTTTTAGTTAAAAAGTTTTAATTTCATAACATCCTGTGTGGTTACTTTAGGTTTCTAGAATTTGTAAGGCCACCACCACACAGGCCTTCCCTGAGCTTGTCCGTTAGCATATGGCCCCTTTTTATCCACAGGTCCTAATACATTATACTATCTAATAAAAAAGTAATATGCAAATTGACCATACCTTCACTACACCCACAAGCCACAGCCAAGCAGAGTGAGTATGCAAATTAACCCAACCATGGTGGTGTTTAATTTGCATATCCACACAAAGACGGCATAGAAGGAAGCCAAGCACTGCAGAAGGGTGCAAAACTGTGGAGAAGTAAGCAAGTGGGGCAGGGGAGAAGGGAGGGAGCAAGGCAGCAGAGATGGGAGAGAGCGAGGTAGTGGAGAAGGGAGCAAAGAGCAGAGGAGGGAGCTTCGCTCTGGCTGCAGGAAAGCTCCATTCTTACAGGAATCTTCCTGCAAAGGGTCTCTAGTACTCAAATGAGTTAGTATTAAGCAGTTGACTGATTTACAGATGGATTTTCAAAGAGATTAATGTGACACCAATTTGTAGGGTAGATTGGAAACCCTTTTCTGACCAGAAGTAGATCAGTTAGACTCTTGGAATAGTCCAGGCAGAGAAATAAGAGTTTTGTATTTGCAGTAATGTAAATGTATTATTTATTCTAAAATATTTATTTTAAAGCGCTTAGGTTGGATAAGGGGAGGAGGAACTGATATTATCTACAGGATGACTGTGTATACAGTTTAGATATTTGTTTACAGAAGGACCTGAATATTAAATTTTCTCCTTTTAGCATAATACTTAATAAGTATTTTCACCTTTACTGCATTTTATAGCAATTGCTCCATGGATTTCTTCACAGCTAATAATCTTATTAGAAAATACCTTTAACATTAGAGATTATTAATATTTTAATAATAACTTAACTTTTCCCCCTAATAATCCCATTACCTGCAGATTTGACTTCGGTTCAGCCCTGGTTATATTACCTAGATTGGGGGAAGGATGTCTTTTTCTTCTCTAAGAGACATAGGAATGTATGTAACAAGTAATTAAGATGGCATAAGAACCTTTTTTCCCCAAATGAATTGCCATTTTAGCATCCATACTGGGCACTTGATTTCTCATTAAGTCTGCTTACTTTGGTATTAGTCTGAAAGGTAGCTTGTAAGGAATTTGTAGGAGCTAAAATTTAACCCTCAGATTTTATTAACTTAAGATATGAAGTTGAGGGAAGTAACCAAGGGACAACTTAAGTTTTGAGGGAGTCAATTGTTATACTCAGACCTTTGACTGCACAGGGAGTTGGTGTTCCTAATCCTCATGTTGTTCCAAGGGTCAACTGGAGTTACTTTCATTGTAAAATTTGTTTGCTTTGCTTTAAAGTAGGGTTGCTAATGTGACTTGATTGTAGTCCATCTTCGCTCCTACTCCTCAAAAAAGGGCCAGGGGCAGGTTGAAGTTGTTATAGCATAAGTGGCTAAAATGAAAAGTTTGATTGTTATTTTTCTTCCTCAATATGTAACTAAATGTAGATTTATCTTTGCATTCAGCAAACTTACAATAATGAACATCAAATAACCTGTATACAGAACTCAGGAATTATTGTAAAATGTGAGATTTCTTTGCTTTCACTAAAAGAAAAAATGTTGGTTGTATTGGATTAATCTTTTTGTAGTCACGTCAACCAAAGAAAGGTGTTTGGGTTTCTTAAAATAAGCCATTCTGAAACACAGAAATTTGTGGGATAACAGTTCTATTCTTGATTGTCTGAAACTAATGGAAGGCAGTAGCATCCAGCTAAGCTCTTGAACCAAATGACAATCAGTGCATTATTTCCCAGTCTTTGTTAAATAAGAGAATTGTTGTAATACTTTTAATGGGCTTTTATCTGCATAATTTAATCATTGGAATAATTAACCTATTTGCTCCAAATATTAATCTTAGTGAGCTCCAGTTTCGCTTTACTATATTTGGTTGCTGATAAAAATAAAAAACAATTACACAGAATTCAATTATATAGCATAAAATCACCCTTTGTCTTTTAAAAATGGTAGTTGTATGGACATAGGAAAAGCACTTATTCCCAGTATTAGTTATAGCTCATTCATATTTCTAAGTAGTTTTTGTTTCTATTAATCTGCTAGTATAGTACTTCCTTTCAGGGTCCAATTCTTTTTGATTCTTGTGGTATAATAGTCATCTCTTTTTTTGTTGTTGTTAATTCTTACCTGGGGATATTTTTTTGTTGATCTTTTTAGAGAGAGGGAAAGACAGAGAGGAACAATGATGTGACATCGATTGGTTGCCTCTTGCACAAGCCAGGACCAGGGTTCGGGCCTGGAAGGAGCCTATAAACAAAGTACATGCCCTTGGCTGGAACCAAACCCAGGATCCTTTGGTCCGCAAGCCTATGCTCTATCCACGAGCCAAACCAGCTAGGGCTCATCTACTCTTACTGCTCAAGACTTCAAATATCCCCTCAGTGAAGCTTTCTAGTATGCTTCCCAGGTAGAGCTTTTTCCTTTATGTATATCACTATAGTTTGGTTGTGTGTATATTTCCCTTATTGTAAGACACTAAAGTAATTATATTGTAGATAATCTATCTTCGCTATTTATGTAGACGAAATAGTTCTCTTGGCGGTTTTATTTTAGATAATTAACTTTCTGTAATCAATACTTAAAGCAATCTGAATGACATTCTTTAGAATATAGAAAAATATGAGTTATTTTGTTTGAGCTTCATAGAACTGTGCTATTTCAACCCTACATCCAGCCAGCAATAACCAGTGTAGATGTTTTAGAGTTTAGCATAACTTTAAAGTGCTCTACAAAACTTGTGCATAAAGTAATTTTTGTTTTTCCTTTGCAGAAATGGAATCTGTTTGGAATTTACAGAAGCAAGGTAAGAATGTTTAGGTTTCCAGAAATGTTAGTACTAATCACTAATTACTATACTTTATTTTGGAATGTGAATAACATGAATAATTGCCTACCAAATAATTAGATTTTTTTGAGTTATTTAATAACCAGTCAAAAGGCGCTAGCAACCATATCAAGACTGCTAAGGATTGGGTAACACAAAGGGAAAAGAATATATTAAGTACTCTTTATCTGCTAGGTAAATAACAAAATATTTTCTTTTGCTCTTTTTGCTTCTGATTAGTTTTTAATCTAGGAAACGAACATGAATAAGTGTTTCCACTATGGTCAGTCTTTATCTGTACTTGTGTGGTAGACAAGGGATAGCCTAAGAACTGAAATTCATAGTTCAAAAAAATATTTGCTCTTTTAGAAACCTTATTTGGGCTATATATTCTCTGAAAAGACGGTAAGAAATCAAGAGAATAGTAAATTAACTTCTTTGGTCCCCATAAACAAGATATGAATAGCAGGAGGACAGGGACTAGGTAATCCACATCTGGATTATTTAAATTTTTCATAAGATTGGAATTGTTATCCTTATTAGTATGTGCCTTCTTTCCAAGTATATTAAGATATGATAGTTATGGAATACCTAAAATAAAGTATAGAGAAATAGTCACTAATAGGTTTGGGCCTTCAGAACCCTGTAACTGAATTGTATCTCACTGTCAGATGAATGTGAAATTCCTGGAATTTCAGAACTTGAATGGATGTTAGATTCTCTTCTTATGTCAGATTAAGAAACCGAGGCCCAGAGAGGTTACTGTATAAGCTAGAAAGTGGTAGGACTAGAATATAGGTTTCTCTGATTTCCTAATACTGCTCCTTTTTCCAACTTGCTCTTGTTCTTAGGCCCAAGTTTTTTTGTTCTTAAAACAGCTATAGCCTAAAGATTAAGCTCTTAAACTATTTTGAAGTACTTTCTGTGTCTTTTTATTCAAACACATAAGAAAAAAGGATAGACAAAATATACCCTGTAAAATGACTATTAACTGTAAGAATGAGCATTATTTTCAGGATGCCTTTGAATCCTAGAAAAAATATTATCTCTTGACTAAATTATTAGGTTGGCTCTTACGATGAGGGGAACTTGCCCTAACCAGTTTGTCTCAGTGGATAGAGCATCGGCCTGCAGACTGAAGGGTCCCAGGTTCGATTCTGGTCAAGGGCATGTACCTTGGTTGCGGGCATATCCCCAGTAGGGGTTATACAGAAAGCAGCTGATTGATGTTTATCTCTCATCGATGTTTCTAACCCCCTCTCCCCTCCTCTCTGTAAAAAATCAATAAAGTACATTTTTTTTTAAAAGATGAGGGGAACTTGAGTTTTTTCAGTATTATTTTCAGGTCTTCATACTTTTCTATTAGGTGACAGGTTTTATTGGTTTTCTATTTTTATTAAGGCATGTGATAAAAAGTTCTTGTGATAGGTAGAAATAATTTGTAATAACATTGTCTCTCAAAAGAGGGGGACATACAGATATATAATAGGAATTTAAAATAAAACTGGCATCTTGGCCAGGCATATTCTGACTGTTCTATACTTTTTTTAATATATATATATATGTATTTTTTTTTTAATTGACTTTTCACAGAGAGGAAGGGAGAGGGATAGAGAGTTAGAAACATCAATGAGAGAGAAACATCAACCAGCCGCCTCCCCCACACCCCCACTGGGGATGCACCTGCAACCAAGGCACATGCCCCTGCCTGGAATTGAACCCAGGACCCTTGAGTCCGCAGGCTGGTGCTCTGTCCACTGAGCCAAACTGGTCAGGGCTGTTTTATACTTTGAACACAGCAGGTCCATAGACTTCTGCTATTTTTGAGAATAAAGGCTAGTTGTGCTATGGGAAATAAAAGGAAGAAATAAGTTATAATTAGGACACAATCAACTTATTTTGAAGTTTTTGGTGGTAGGTATTACTTGAACAATTTTTAACTATAGACAGTGCCCGTTGGTTAAAATAAAATTTGATTTCATTTGTGAACAAAAGAAATAAGTGTTTTAGTATTGGATTATTGACAATTAAAGATTTTTAATTTGTTTTGGCCCTTTTTTTTAGTACACTATTTTTATAGTCAGGAAAAACTCATAAAGAAATCCCTTGTTCGTGAACTCGACTCATGTAAGAGTTAAGGCTTTCATTGGCTTGAGAACTCTGTTGCTGGGAATCTATTAGGATGCTGAAATATTGAGGAGAGAAAAATGGATCATGCATGTGTTAATACAAATAGGAAATGGTCTTTAAATTGTATTTTCATTAAAAGGAGGTACAGTTTAAATAATGGAGGATTTGTTATTGGAACATGGCTATTTGAGGATTCCAAACCTTATTTTTATTTATATATTTCTTTTTTAACCTTCCCTCCAGATCCCAAAAGGATAATCACTTACAATGAAGCCATGGATAGTCCAGATCAATGAAGGACCAGACTGCCTATTTGTAACCTTTTCTGCAGCATTAGAGCCACTGTTCATGGGAGACACAAGGCTTTTATGCTCCTAGATCTTCAACGCAGCAGAGGAACCATAAGTAGAATCACAGGATAATATATACAAATATATATATATACATATATATATATATACACATATATATATATAGTTATTTAAAAAAAGGCAACTGAAAGTAATTAGACTTCTTTAAGGAATCAAATTTATTTCAAGAGACTACACATGGTTATTTAATCTCCGGTACTGAATAGTTGTTTTTTTTTCTTTCTTTTTTTCTTATGTTAGTTTTTGTTTTTAAGTGTGAATGCAAGTGATTAATGAATACAGACTGTGGTTCTAAAGTTCCTGCTGTCATCAATTGGGCAACAAATGACCCACTGGAAAAGCAAATCCACTTAAGAGATCTCTGTATCTTGTTCTGTGACTAAAGTGATACACTAATCACAGGGACCCCAGAATGAGTCAACATTTTCTCCCACTCCTCCCTTAATCTTTTGGTTATGCTTTGAGCCCTGCAAGAATGCTGGATAAATGCCTTGAAGTTTGCAGGAGTGTATTTTTTTAGCGAGTATGATTTGCATGTCTTGCCAGGAGTTAAGCAGCCTCTGTGGGATGTTGGGGAAATATTTTCTTTCTTTCCTTGTTTTTTTGTTGGGTGGGGTTAGGGGAGGGCATTGAAGTTTTACAGTTTTGGAATAGTTGGTGGTACATAGTTCACTTGGCTTTAGTTAATGGACTTCAACAGTGAAGAATTCATGAGTGTCATTTAAAAGAAAAGTAACAGAACAAACAATTGGCTTTAGATATTTAATATTAAAAAATACTCCTGTGCCCATCTTTTAATTATATAAGTGGGAGCAAAAAATGTATTCTGCTTTTCAACTGTAGGTGCTCCAGACTTGCTCTCTGTCACTAACACTAAATGTGCTGTTTTTCTTGGTTTTCATCAAACATCTAAAGAGAAACTTCTGTACTTTTTTGTAAATTCTCTTTTAATTTCTCAGAAATATCCTAAAGGGAAGAAAAATTCCATGAAAACTAAAACTTTTAATGTTTTTAGCCAGAGAGAAGATAATAATCCCTGCCAATAGAAGATGTGTTTTCATGCAAATTATACTTCTGAGCTTATTAGCTTTCTAATTATATCTTAATAAATATATTTTATTACTAAAGCAAAATGTTTTTTTTAAGGAAAATAATGTGAAACTCTGGAAATTTTCTTTTGGGCAGAGAAGAGCATTGACCCTGTCTTATCACATTGCCATCTTGTTGCACTGCAGCTTGTATATAGCATGCTAAAATAAGTTTTTGTGTGTGTGCAGAAACAAAGGGTCCAATTTAAGATTAGGTGATGTTAGTGGCATAAAAACAAGTTCTCTGGCCTGATATAGCATCACATTACACACACAGAAATTAGTATATCCATGTATGTCAAGTACAGCAGGGCATTTCTATAGAGAGGTGTAGTCTTTTAATAAAAGTAGACTGGATACCCTGGGGTGTTCAGGGAGAAAGTAACTACTTTTGCTCAACTCCTTTGCTTAAGAAATGTCCAGTTTTGAGCGACTGTAGTATGGATGAATTTTCTTGTTTTGTTGACTATTTGAGGCTTTTAACAAGTAGTTTTTGAAAGAATCTATTGGACTCAACATAGAATAAATATCTTTATAGTCTGGATTTCTGCCCTGCTTAGATTTTAAAAGTATAAGCATGGATTGCCAATTCCACTTGATGTAACAAAACTTTTTATACATAATATATATATATATATGTATGTGTGTGTGTGTATATATATATATGTGTGTGTGTGTACATATATACATATATATATATAAATAAAATAACTTATTGTATCAGTCCAGGTTCAGAAACTTGTGGTAGGCCAGTTTCAGATAGTTTCATTTCACCTGTAAACTGTATCACTTTTACTGATATTGTAATTTTTAAATGTATAATATGTTTACAGATGTGCCCTGCATTTAGTCTGCCTTGTTCCATTTTGATTTTTGTTGAGTCTCCTGCCTGCTTGCCAAAAGCTAGGATGCTTCAGGCCCATGTACAATTGAAAACAGAAGCATCCTTGAGCTTTAAAGCATTGAACAAACTGGAAATGCAATGAAGTGAAAGAAGTCTGTGTTTTTGTGTTCTTTTTTTAATAAAAATTTTCAAAAAGTTTTTTTAAAAAACTATATAAGGTTGATTAAAGGAAAAAAGGCTCCAGTTTGTTTTACAGGTTTTAAAGTTCTGCTGTGTGTTCAATTGCCTTGTGTAACCACTTGTCGCCTTAGGGCCAGATTTCACCCCCACCCTTCCATGTCCCCTTCCTTTTTTTTTTTAACTTTCCATTTTGCTTGCCTGGAATTTTAAAGCTCTTCTGTCACAACTCACAAGAAACTTTTTGGGTTGGTGACATACAGAGGTTGAATTAATAAACATTTAAAAAGGAAAAAAAAAAAATCTCAAACCAGCCCCCATCTGAATTGGGCTTTTAAATTTAGAAGCAACACTTATAAAATATCTAGAAAGTTGTTGCTTTCCTACTTCCATTCCATATCCCTCAGGCCTCCATGTTTAGAGAAGCCAAAAAGAGAATGTATTCCTTCTCTGTTTGTCCAAAGGTTTTTCAGAGTCTCACTTCTAAATGAGACAATGCAACATTTCACTTTGATTTCACTGAAATTTCCTAGATTATATGATTAGAGGTATATAGTTAGAAATATCTCCTAACCTTCTGGTAAACCTAGTGCCCCATCATATTAACTGTCAGTATTGTGGGGGCATTGGGTTAATGGACTTAATTGCCTAGGTACAAGCAGGACTTTGGGACAAATATCCTTTGTGCTGTTTGGTAACACTTAACTCTCTACTTGTCGAAATCTTTCTCCTTAGGTCCTCACACAATTCCTTACAGAGCACTTATTAAAAAAAAAAAAAATCCTAAGAGTTGATCTGTTTTCTCATTATTTTTGTGTAAGCTTCTAAAAAAACTTCAGCTGTGATTAATTTAGCACATTTAAATAACATTAATGTGTTGTTTGGTATAAAGAATTTTCCTTCAACTCAGAGTATTAGTACTGTAGCATAAACCAAATACAGTCTAGAGCGGATTTTTAACATCCCTCCATTATAAAGACTGAAAATGGTGTGTGTGTGTGTGTGTGTGTGTGTGTGTGTGTGTGTGTGAAAGGAGGAGATATTAAGAGTAGTAAACAAATGTGTGTAAGACATTAGTATTCAGAGAATGAACTTATATTTATTTTGTGCCATTTGTTTTCATTACAGAATAAAGTCAGGTGGTTTTAATTCTTTAAGGGGTAGTGTTTGAAAAAATGGCACTAAGAATGAAATCATGACCTATTTTTTTAATAGCTATGAAGATACTAATTATGGGTGAAGATTTCTTTTAAAATCTGTCTTGATTGTAGGCTTCTTGTGTCACATACCACTCTCGTAGATGTCTTGAATAATTCCCCCTCCCCACAAAAGACAGGGTGTATTTATCTTCCTCTTTATTCGCTCCCACTTTGCTGAACTGAAGTTAATTGCATAGCCTTTCCTCTGACCTCCTAGTAATGAACTTTCACATAAAGTGTATTTACAGCATCTGTAGTTAGCCCTTTCTCCTCCGCCTTCTAGGAGGCCATAGAAAATAACTAGGAATTTGTTAATGCCAGATAATTTTTTCTTAAAATAAATGGCTGGAAAGATTCCATTTTAGAATTTTGTTGTTAATCATATGCTTGCCTAGTCATCACTCAGAGTCTATAAAAACTTTATAAAGGAGAGAAGTGCTGCATTGTTTTCTTCAAATAACAGTTTCTAGGGAAAGTGTGACAAACCTCAATTATGAATGTTGACCATAGTACAACATGTGTTAATTCACAAAATAGTACATAGCAGTGGTGGTTTCATCCTTAGTCATTAGGTTTGTTGCTAACCTAATTAGAGGCATCTAATGGTTTATCTTTTGCTGTACACTTTTTCAAACATGAAAAAGCCATTTAGTGTGAAATTCTATGTCACATAACCAAATGGCCACAGGCGAAGAAATCTAAGGACTGCACTTGGTTCTAAATCCCACTAAATAAGGAGTCATTCTTTCAAGGTTTTCTTTAGAGAAATAGATTAAAAGTCTCATTTATAAGGATTATGAGTGTAGTTATGCCACTGGACCATATTCTCAAATAACATGATCCCTCTTGTATACCTATGTTAACTGCAAAACAGACACTATGGTGGGGAAAACACGTTTGGACAATGGTTTTTATGGTATTTCTGTTGGTCCTGCACCAGTTGAATTAGATTCTAATCAGGCATTGGCTCTTAAGTCCTAGGTAGTACTGCTGAATTTTAAAAGAGGGTAGGATTTGCTTAACTTCCCAAAGTATACATATTTGTTTAAAGGGGATGGGCCGAGGACAAGACTAGAAATATAGCTGCTCTAATTTTGCAGAGAGACATAGGTTATCAGTTCTTAATATTGCTGTTATTTTTGTTCATGTAATTAATAGGCACCAGGATTCTTTTATGGTGAGAAAGATGGGCTTTTGTTTTAAGCATCATAAAATGGTTTGGTTTTTTAAAAATATATTTACATCTATTCAGATGTGAGTGAGAAACAGGACCATCCTATGTTGATTTTTTAAATGATGGGTCATTGGCTCCACTCAAAAGCATTGCTTTAATGTGTTTTAAATTAAACTTCACAGTTTTGCTACTCAAGAGTCTTAATGAATACATAGTGTTTCAAGTTGTATGCATAATAAAAACACCCAGTGAAGCATGAGTGGTATGTTGATTTTGCTTTACTGGGAGTGTCAGCAGTTACTGGCTAGAAGCCTATGGAACAGCCATCCTCACATGTGATGGGATTGCTGATTCAGACTTCCCTATTTATCCATACAATTGTGTATGTCCAGAGTTTTAAAGCCATTTTATAACACTGCAGTATCCCTTTCTACAGCCTTATTAAAATAGCTACAAATGTGTTTTTCCCCCAGTGCAGTATCCCTTTCATTGTGAATCAGTTTTATTCCACAGACCAATAAACCAACTTGAGGTAAATTATATAGTTTTCCATATTCCCTTTTTTCCTCAGGTGCTAAACAAAGGCTCCAAAAATGGATACTGCTTTACTAATGTCTTCTTTATTTTTTAAATATTTCTTTTGCTAGATACAAAGATTTGGTGTTAACAAAATGACTTTAATATGTAAATATGAATGAATGCCTCTAGTTTGCCCCGGTTTGTCTATTAGTCTTTCATTTATCCTTTGTAGATGAGGATCCTTTCATGATCTTGAATACATTTCATTAGGTATGTTGCATTTTTAGAATGAAAATACAACTGTTTATCTGTCTTGGATTAATCCTGCTGCTGCTATGAGAAACTGAAAATCAAAAATGTGATGCACTTTTTACATTACAATATACCATATCTCTATAGGTTGTTTTGATACCTTTCCTGTAGCACAGCCAGTAACAAAAGTGAATGAGTTTTGAAATTCTCTTTGGGAGGGAATCAGTACAATTAACTTTGTGGTATTGGCCTATGAAGGACAGTAACGTAGGAAAATAAAAATTCTGTTTAGTATTACACTTTTTGGCCTTAAAATGTCTTCTACTACTGAAAAATCCTTTAAACTTAGTTTTGTTTCTGTTATTTCCTTTCTGCCTCAAAAGGAGGTTTGGGGAAGAATGACTTAAAGGGAGTAGTATCGATTTGTTGCTGATTTATCTTTTAGAAAGAAATTGTCTACTATATAAGCTGAGGACTTAATTTTTTTGTTTGTATACAGAAGAGAAATAATGCTGCCCCCGTGCCAGTTGATGTAGTTTAATTAAATAAAATTAGAACTTCAACTATTCTGCTTCTCTAGTATATTTTTACTTGGCAAAGATAAACAAGTATAGTAGGAATGCTACTTGACAAGAGAAAAGTAATTTCTCAAGCACATACCCAAACTTGAAGATTGAACCCAAAATAGGAGAAAAAACACCAAATGGGGTGGAGGAATATGAGAAGATACGTGGTCCAAAGCTATGTGGTTATATTTTGATGTTGCCAATATTGCAAAGCCAAAATTTTAATTTGCTTATTTAATATATTTCTTGGCCAGAGATCTATTTTTATATCAATGTGCCTTGCATGTGTATTAAAAAAAAATAAATTGGAAAGGCCATGTAGTAATGCCTGAGATGGTTGATGGTTCTTACCACCTCACTAATTTTTATGCAGTATGAAATGCTCATTCTATCGCCCAACTGGTGCTCTCTGTTTAAAGTTATAGATCTTGTCACAAACTGGAACTATTTTATAAACTGGGGAAGTGATTTAATTTACTTTTATTGTTTCTTTTGTTTGTTCTTAGTTTGTTAGTGGCTGTTCTGTAGTGGGAAATAGTAAAAGGACTCTTCACTCCCTTTCCCTCCTCCCTTAGCACCTTCAAGTAATGTGATGACACCATTTCTCGTGTGCTTTGAAAAGTTTCAGCTTGCTATTTCCTTTAGTGTTATTTAAAAAAAAAAAAAAAGTGTTATAAAAAGCATTGTTTGAAAAATCTAGGGAGATAACAGTCCGCTTTAATTTCAAATTCTATGTGAGCTATGATCCAAGTTATTGGCTCTTTCCAACTTTAAAATATTTTATTGTTAAAGCACCTTGCTTAGAAAAATTTAAATACTTATGTCTGCAACAATTGTCTCAAAATAATGAACTGTGCAATTCTTGTCATTAAAAAAACTCTCCCTAATGTGACTTGTTAGTTTCTCTGTATTTCTTGCCAGTGTAAATGTGAAAAGCTTTGCTTGCATTACGTTTTAGAAATGCATTTTGCACACTCGAATTTTGCCGAAGCTCCATGAAAAGGTTAGATCTAAGTAGATGAATAAAGCTATGCACATGTTTTGAATTTTAATTTGTGTGTCATTACCCAAGGTGACTTATCCTTATTACTTTGCTGTTCTTTGCTTCACCATCTTTAGAAACATGGCTCAAAATTACAGTTCTGGGCTTGCGTATCAGTGGAAGCAGACGAGAGGAAAACTGGCACCTGTTTTAGTAAACTTCAGTTTAAATGAGAGCTTGACTTGTATCTACTAAAGGGCTTTTCTTGAAACAGGGCATTTTTATCAGTTGTTTAAACTGTTGGATGCTCTTACTTCCTCGGTGAAATTTTTGGTTTATTTGATCAAATAAAAATGGGAAGTAATTCAAATTGAAATGAAGGAAGGACCTTATGCCACATAGAGTTCTGTGATAAATTTTATGACTTACACCTGGTTTAAAGGTGTAGGATGACCTATATACCTTTATGACTAGCATAAATTTGGCTTAATGAGTGAATGATTGACTTGAAATTAGAATCATTATCTTGCTTAAATATCTAAGCACAGGTTGTTTTAAAAATAATGTGTATCTTTTAAAAACTACCCAAGCTGATTAGAACAAGTTTAGAATTTGGTTAAATTGCTGCAGTCTGCATGTACTAAATAAATAGCTTTGTTTCACATGTATGTGTACTTAAAAGATCGTGTAGATTTACTGGCCAGGTTTTGTCAATCATCTTTTAAAAGATTATTTTGTAATCTCTCCAGGACCTTTGTAGAAGAGGCTAATAAGTTTAAGTTTAAGATAATACTAATGGTATTTTCCCCATGCTTCTAGATATAAAAGAAATCCTTGTTTTATAATTTTTAATTATGTATAGAAGAGTGTTAATTCTGTCATCAAGTGTGCTCTTGATATATTATTGTTGACTTTGAAAACACAGCAGAACCCTTCTGTATCTTCACTGAAAGTGACCGAAACTAAGTCTATTAGTCAAGACTCAAAAGGTGGCCAATGCATGGCCTCAGAAGGCATAAATGCAGGAGTATAGATAGCATCATCTTAGATGGCTCTGTCTTCTCAGCATCTGTCAGTAGTTCACTTACCTTCAGTCTTGTGTGCATCATCATCTAGGAGCTGAGTTACCTCAATCTGGGGGAAAGGATGATTAGTGAACTACAATTATTTTAGATAATGTTTTCCTCTCCCAATTCAAGACATTTTTTTTTTCACTGTTTTGCCCAGTCAAAAAGATAGGTCTTTTCTAGATAAAAGAATAGCGGCCAGAAATTTATCCTTTTGCCAAATGCTTAGGTATTTGCCATAGCTGTTCCTGCTATGGATTCTGAAGAAGTGTCAGTAACGTAATGATCTTCCTTTATTGATGTCTTACTTCATGTTCAGTGTTTTAAAACTAAATTACAAACACTCTACATCCATACCAAGATTTACTTATTTTATCAGAAAAAAAAAACAAAAAACTTGAGAACTTTGTAGCTCCAATTAAGAGACAAGTGTACATGGTTGAATAAAAAAAATTTAAAGTTTTCTGAGGTGTTTGTGTTATGTTCTGTGCTTTAATAAAAATTACTGAAAACTAAGTTAATGTGACATTGATGACATATTTCCAAAGGGTGAAATGTACAAATTTAAGTTTTTAATGTACTGTGGTCATATGTCATGGCATTTTTTAAAAATCATCCAGATTAAGGTGCTTAAAAATGGCATGTTTATTGAAAAATCAGCTGTGAGGACAGCTGTCCTGCCTTCTTGCATGACATTGAGCCTTAAAGTACAAAACCAAAATTGAGTTAAGCAATTAAGCAACCAAAATAAGTTGCTAAGACTAGATTTATTCATAACTTTATGTAGAAATATATGCTAATGCATATTTAAGAAATTTTCTAACCTTGTTTAGCATTCATTTGTCACTAAGTTGAAAAAGTGCTGACATCAACATTATTAGGGTAGGGCATGAGGAGAAAATATGCAGAAACATCTACCAAAAGTGCGTCTGTCACTGCATAGACTGGTACATTTGGGTTATATGCTTTAATGTTATTTGACATGGTAATAATTGTGGTTGGGCTGGAAAGTGACTCCCAAGGACACAGAAGGAAATCTGGGTTTTTATTGAAACTTGTTTGTAAAAATTTGCAGCCACTTAAGTGATTTATATAAAGCATGCAAGTTAATTCAGTTTTTTTTAAGTGACATTTATTGTGGATTTCAGCAGCTAACATTTGTAAGCAGTGTCTGAGCAGAACATAAAGCTCATTCTAGATTGCTTAGCAAGGTCTTCATGCTTGAGGAATTCTCTTGGAGCTTTTAATCCACTACTGTTGGATACGGCGAATCGATTGGATCTGGGAAGTCTGGGCATGAGAACCCCACTCTCTCCAGTGTTTATAGTCTCCTCCATGTTGGTCACATTCCAAGATATACTGGTAGCCACGGTATCCAGGGTACTGGTAGCAAACCCAGCTAGAAAATTCAAAAGCACATTGGCCTATTAAAACCTAGCTAGGAACTGGTCAATACTCCAAAACAGCCTTTTTCCTCAACACATTGGTATGGAATGCTTTTAGGCTTTGAAAGTGTGTCAGGCATCATTTGTAAGTAATTGTTACACTTAAGAATTAACTTTGATCATGAAAAAAGGTATCAGTAATCAACACAAGTGATTCCATAGACTCTAGGAGAGTCTCAGAGAAAGAAAAGCTGACCAAGATTTTGAAGTTCAAAATTACAAATAATTAGACTGTTACAGCCATACCAATATGATGATGCTAACATATGAAATTTGGTAAGACATGATCATTGCCATATGAATAGTCTCAAAATTTACAGCTGCAAGAGTTACTTTGAAATGTGTTCCAACACTTTCTACACTTACGCCCCACATTGTATCTTCATGGAACCAACTTCGTTGTTGAACCAACCCATGGCTTGCAAGGAAGGGTAATCATCACAGATCTCCCACTGGCGTCCAATAAAGTTTTCTTTCTCAAAGATGGTAATTTTAGACTCCTTATGATTCTGTAATCCAGAAATTTTTTAAAAAAATTAGTACCAGTGTAATGGCTATCTTAATTTTGTAATTACCATATTTTTCAAAAAACACCCCTGGTTTACAGAATGAAGTACATGATGATCATTGAGATAAAAATATTTCAAGCAATTTTTATAAGAAAAAGTTTACCCATAATCCTGTTTAATGCCATAACATTTGAAATGTATACATAACTGGTACTATACTTTGAAACACCAAAAGACTAATGAAAATATAACAGCAGGAAAAAAAATACTTGTAACACACAGCCAACCAAGGGATTAATATTCACTAATGTGGAAAAAGATCCCACAAATTAATAAATGTGTGTGCATGTGGTGTTGGAAATAATCTAAAAGTCCAGTAGAGGATGTGAATACTTCATAAGCATTTCTTAATGCAAAGATTAACCTATATGAAGTACAAAATTAGCTCTAATGATAGAATGTGGGGAGGAGCAATTGATTGGAAAGGGACACTGGGAACTTTATGGGGTGATGGAATTGTTTCATATTTGAGTAGGGTATTGGTTACTTGGGTGTACATATTTTTTAAAACTCACCAGAGTATATATACACTTAGGGAAAATGCAGAGTTAAAGTGAGATGCAAACATGCAGATGAGGCAGTATATTTTAGATCTATAACTTTAGGTTACCTTCTTTACTACTTGAATTTCAGTAGGATTTTATATATATACTAGGGGCCCAGTGCACGAAGATTCACACACGGGGGGTGGGCTCCTCAGCACAACCTGCGCCCTCCCCAGCCAGGAAGCCCTCTCCAATCTGGGAGTTTCCGTCTTTGCAATCATACGAGCAAACTGTCTGAGACCCCAACCCAGTTTGGTTTGTTGTTCACAGAATAATAGCATTTTTTTTCTTTGCTTTATTGGTGGAGATTTCCTGGAAGTTTTAGGATATCTTCCCTTTAATTTTTCCTAGACACTGATTTTACTTATGTCTCTCACCTTTGCTTTCCCTCCATCCCCCACCCGCAACAATAACTTGCTCCCGGCTCACTTTGCTCTAATGTCTAGGACAGTGATCGGAAAATTCATTGTCAACAGAGCCAAATAGCAATAGTACAATTGAAATTGTTTTTAGAGCCAAATTTTTTAAATTTAAACTTCTTCTAATGCCATTTCTTCAAAATATACTTGCCCAGGCCGTGGTATTTTGTGGAAGAGCCACACTCAAGGGGCCAAAGAGCCACACATGGCTTGCAGGCTGCAGCTTGCCGACCACTGGTTTAGGAGATCCGTCTGCCACCAGAACTACCATTCCAGCATTCCTGGTGCTCCCTGGTCTCTGGGCTTCCTCTTCCAGTCCCAGGGCTGCCACCAGAACTACTATTCCCAGAATTCCTGGTGCTCCCCACACTCTTGGTTTTCCCTTCCTACTCTGTCTTCCTCCCATGGCCTCCCACTCTGCCAAGTCTTCCAAGCTGCCAGCTCTCCCTCTCTGCTTGCTCTCCCTCTGGTGGCTTGGGAGCCAAGTTCCCAAAGCCGTTCTACTCTTCACCACCTCTCCTGCTCTGCTCTCCACCAGCGCCTTAGTATGTAAATTAACCCACCATCTTTGTTTGGTTAATTTGCATACTCCTGATTGGCTGGTAAGTATAGCAGAGGTATGATCAATTTACATATTTCTCTTATTATATAGGATGTGTGTGTGTGTGTATATATATAATTCAAAGAAGAAGGGAGAGGGAGAGAGAAACATCAATGATGAGAGAATCACCAATCGGCTGTCTCCTGCATGTCCCCTACTGGGGATCAAGCCCACATCCTGGGCATGTGCCCTCGATCAAAATCGAACCTGGGACTTCTCAGTCTGCAGGCTGACGCTTCTTCATCCACTGAGCCAAAATGGCCAGGTCTTCAGTAGGATTTTAAAGTAAGGTGAGATCATTAATTAAAATCATGAGAAAAAAATCACATGATATAGACAAATATTTGGAAAGGTTGTAGCCCAGTTTCATTCTTCCCAATGTAAGGATCATTTTCAACAAACCATTGAAGATCATCCTGCGTCTACCTGAACTCCCAAAGTCTGGGAAGTATCCTAGTCTGATGCAGCATTGAATAATGCTTAGTATTAGAAACCAGAAGGTTATGAATCAAAGATAAAAGACACTGGTAAACTTACCTGTTTCTTCAGTTATCCCACTTATTGAAAGGTTACTTCAGTACTTCCCTGTTACTGGGTAAAATGTTACACAGATTGAATTTTGGCTAAGGATTTACTTTTTTACTATAAGGCTCTCACTTTTTGAAGATCTGGGCTCTATAAATAGGAAGGCATTTACTTTTAGCTTAATGAAATTATCTAGTAAATAAAAATCAAATAGCAAACCTAGAACAGAGAGACCAGTGTTTTTCTTTTTTACTTTTTCTTCCTGCCACATTTTAGCGTAACTGATGAGAAATAACATGTTTGTCAGTCCATATGCACACTCTCTTGCCCCATTCCCCACAGGCACAGAAGTAAAAATTTCAGAGACTCACAGCTGAACAGATGGGGCGGAAGGACATGAGGCGCTCAGTGTGGTAGGCATTGCTCCCGCTCCAGGCATTCCAGCGAGGGTATTCTCCTCTCTCCAGGACAAACTGTTGCCCACAGAAGCTGGTATGCTCATAGCCAATCCAGCTGCCAAAGACAATTAGTGGTGTTTGCTCCTGGTGTTCAGAGTCTACGTGGCCTCAGGAAGAAGGCATTTTTGTTTTAGATGTTAATAGTGGAGTAAAATACCAAGCCAATTCTAACAAAGCCATACAAAAGAATACATTTATCACATACTAGTAAGGTGGGAAATGAGCTGGCAGCTGCACTAAGCAGGTTTATAAATGCAACATTTATTTTGGGATTATCCACTGAAAAGGTTTACTTCATTAGCCTGAGTAATGTGTATTAGGAAAGTAAGTCTAAAGTTATATTTCCTTTCTCTCCTAGTTGCCTTATTCTCTGCTTGGAGCTCCAGGTTCAGGATAAAGTGACTGACTATTGCTTTGGCTCCAGCTAAACCTATTGGCTTCTTCCTAAGGAAGCAAAGGGTTGAATAGACAACTGATGGGTTACAATCTCTTGTTTCCTTGTCACTTTGTGGGTTCTTCCTCCTGCTATTGCATACCTATACCTTATTTATAAGACCCCTCAGATCATATTTTCACAACCAGGCTTCAGTTATTGACAATACCTTAAAATATTATTCCTTTTAAGACATTAAAAAAGCTCCATTTTGATGGTGAGCAACTGCCTAGGCCAAATGAGAGTCCTTTCCTTATGTGTTTTCAAGCTGATGATAAAGGCCTCGACTATCCTGCCGAGAGTCAGAAGACATAACAAGAGAAGGTCTTCCTCACTGAAGAGATTTACCATTAACCAGAAACTCCTGGACGACTAAATATAAACCAACAGCACTCTAGTGCTCTGGTTGAGTTCCTTTTCACACAGAGAAATTAGTGATGTCTGCTCTTACTCTGGGACATACAGGAGGAAGGGGAGCTGGTTGTAAAGAGGCTGCAACTTGGCTGTTTTCTCTCTATTTTCTGCAGGCAAGAAAAACTCAAGGCTCCTGGGCTGTTGTAAAAAGGAATCCTAGGTAGCAGCCTACGGGGTCCTGAAGCATAGATCTGATTACTGTCACTGCCCCAACCCATGATATCTATTTCTTTTCTTCTTTTTTCTTTTTCTTTTTTTCCACTGGTTTTTATTTTTTAATATATTTTATTGATTTTTTACAGAGCGGAAGGGAGATAGAAAGTCAGAAACATCGATGAGAGAGAGAGACATCAGTCAGCTGCCTCTTGCACGCCCCCTACTGGGGATGTGCCCACAGCCAAGGTACATGCCCTTGCCGAAATCGAACCCGGGACCCTTCAGTCCGCAGACCGACGCTCTATCCACTGAGCCAAACCACTGGTTTTTAAAGAGAGTAGAAGGGAAGGGGAGAGACAGAAAAACATCGATGTGAGAAAGACATATCGATGATTGCCTTCCGCACACATTCCTGACCAGGGATGGAGCCTGCCACCCAGGTATGTGCCCTTGACTGGAACAAACCTTCCCTTCAGTCCACAGGCTGACGCTCTATCTACTGAGCCAAACCAGCTAGGCCTATATATTCTGTAATACCCCACAAATCTAGTACCAAGCCACTAAGAACTTCATGTACCTTCTAGCTCTGAGTCACTAAATTACACATGTAGAGTCTGGGGAACATTTTTCTCCCCCAATTCCCACCTTTATGGCCCCAAGTCTTAGGGGACTGGCAATAAGGGGCTTGAGGTTCTGCTGAGGTCCATACTTACGCGCCACATTCCACCTTGAGAGATCGGATATTATCAAAACTGCGCTCAGAGACATTTGGGCAGGAGCTAGTGAATTCCATCCTCTTGCCTTGGAAGTTCTCCTGGTCATAGATGGTTATCTGAAATGAGATTGAATGGAAAAGAGAGAATGTGGTACATCAGGAAAAACAGTCCCTAGTCAACAGTGTAGCTTATGTGTGACCCTGTGTTTTCTATCACTAGCCTTAGCCCAGGATGTGATGAGGTTTCTTTCACAGTAGAACAGGAAGGTGTTTGAATTAATGCCACTAGTTGGTGGTGTTCACAGGCCCAGGATAAGGATAAGGTGTGGGGGATTGCTTATGATAGGAATTAGAGGCCTGGTGCACAAAAATTTGTGCACTTGTGGGGGGTCCCTCAGCCCAGCATGCACCCTGTTGCAGTCTGGGAGCACTCAAGGGATGTCCAACTAATGGCTTAAGCCGGCAGACATCCTTAGCACTGCCACAGAGGCGGGAGAGGCTCCCGCCACCGCCACCACCACTGCACTTGCCAGCCATGAACCTGGCTTCTGGCTGAGCAGTGCTTCCCCTGTGGGAGTGCACTGACCACCAAGGGGAAGCTCCTGCATTGAGTGTCTGCCCCCTGGTGGTCAGTGTGCGTCATAGTGACTGGTCGTTCCACCATTTGCATATTAGCCTCTTATTATATATGACTAGTGGCCTGGTGCACGAAATTCATGCACTGGGGGTGGGTGGTCCCTCAGCCCAACCTGCCCCCCTCACATACTGGGAGCCCTTAGGGGATGCCCAACTGATGGCTCACCACCAGCCTGCCATTTCCCTGCTCAGCTCAGCCCCAGCTGCCTGTGACCACCTGGCCTCAGGGGCTGGGTGCTCACCGGCACTCCGGCTGCCTCCAAGCTCGGGCGGCCGGGACACCATGGCATTCCTGCGCATGCTGGGCGCCACAACCAGGGCGCACCCCCAGGGCCCAGCCCTCGTGCCACTTGGCCCGCCCCTCAGCCCTGCCCCCTGCTCCTGATTGGCTGGTAGCGTAGCAGAGGTACGGTCAATTTGCATGTTACTCTTTTATTAGATAGGATGGTCTGTTAGGAAAAATAGCTGGCCCAGTAGACAGACCAAGGACTCAAGGACTCTTATTCATTATGTTTCCTTCATAATTGTGGCCCAGGGGCCAGGATCCTGGGAGGCCCAGGGGCTCCCAGTGGATTATTACTTAGGTTCTCCAGCCAAACGTGGTATAGAGAAAGAGTTATAACGATCCCTTTCCATGCCTTGAGTGAGAATTCTTAAACCTGGCTAGAGGACAACTAACTCCCAAAGCTGTGAACTGGCGGCCTTCAAGTTCATCCAGTGAAGAGGTTGGAGGGTCAGACTGAGAATCAGCTGCTTCAGGTAATAGTTGCAACCGAGTTCAGGATGAGAGTCAGAAGACCTGGGTCCTATTACTTATTTTTGATCCGGTGGCAAATCTCTCTCTTCTGGGCTCTCAGTTTCTCCATGGCATAATGTACTCTGGGCTGCTCAACTTTAAGATGATTTTAGCGGCATGGAGAAGAGTTCAACTAAAAAACTAGGTGTTATCTCCCACCCATCATGGGCTTCCAGGGCCATTCTTCTGTCCAAATGGGACATCCTAAAAGATCCTTCCTGAAAAAGCATCTGGACCTTGGTTGGACCTTCCCCTGTGAACTTTTCCATGTGGTGGGGGAGGGCTTACCTTCCATGGCCCCACGGAGCCTGGCATGGGATTGGTTTGAGCCATTCTGGTGGGTGGAAGGGTTCCTGGAAGACAGAACACACACCAATGACATGATCTCTGGGATGGAGACTGGTGATGGAGCAGAGGGGAGAGTAAAGGAGGCGTGAAGTCCAGCAGGAAGACTTTGGTTGGGATTCTGGCTCTGCCTCTCACTAGTTGAGTCTGTTGTCTTCCATCAGTAAAGCTTCTATGGCAGCGTTATTGTAAGGACAGGAAGCAATAATGCAGGGAAAGCGTGGCACAGGCATCGTGACCTCTTGATAAATGTGGCTCGTGTTCACTTGCCAGCCTCCAGGTGCTCCCTACAGGTGGCAGCATCGTCTCAGTCTCACACCCTAATATAAACTTGGCACCATCCAGTCTGGATCCCTCATATCACCAGTGTGTGGTCTCAGCCTCACCTAGCTCTCCACCGCCCTCAAACTGACTGGCTGTGCATAGCCATGCTCCCATCCCTCCCTGCTTCTCTGTCTCTGAACCTGCCCCCTCCTCAGAGAGACTCTGCTGCTTCCCCAGCCACAGCGGCTTGCTTTCTCCCCTGATATCTAGCCCTCGTCACAGTACTGATCTGGGTTCCTATTGAATATGTCCTGATGAGCATCTCAGTGGGGGGCCTGAGTCTCCTGAGTGAAAGTTGCAGCACCAAGCAGAGTCCATGCTGGGGCATTGGGAGGTTGGGGTGTGGGGGCACGGGCGCCGTTGAAAAAAGCTTATTGAAGGAAAGTGAGGATAAAGCTTATTGAAGGAAAGTGAGGAAGAAAGGAGGACAATAATAGTTAACACCTAATAATGGCCAGACCCTGTCCTAAATGCTCTACACGCATTAAAACATGTAATCTTCACAACCAGCCTGTGAGGTAAGTACTATCATGATCCCCATTTTACAGATGAGAATACTGAGTCTCATAGAGATTAGGTAGGCAGAAAAGATGGTGGGATGAATAAAGAAGGGAGATAAGGAGGGAGAAAAGGGGGAGGGAGAGAGGAAAGGAAGAAGACAGCTGTGCGTCAGGTTTCTTGACTCAGAGCAGCCATTCATGGCCCTTCCCTCTGTCTAGTATCGGGCCCAGGGTCTGATGCATGCCAATTTTGTGATATATTTTTCCATTCTGAACTTCTGAATAAGCATTTCCAAGCTCCTGCCCCCTATACTGTCTCCCTATGCCCTAGGAGCCTGTCATTTATTGCAGCACCATTCCCCCTCCCGCAGTGATGGCTAGGGTTATGATTTTTGCCTTATTAGTGACTCCTTTTGGTGTGGCAAGAGAAGGCTGCCTCCCTGCAGAGCCCCCCACTCTTCTCCAGCCATTCTAGGAGGCTCTGACCACACGGCATGAAAATGAGGTCCCCTCTTGGGCACGTGTCTGCGGGAGAAAGGAAGGAAGGGCCAGAGCCTCCCTCAGGACTTTACTCACCCAGCTCTCGCTGCACAGTCTGGGTCTCCATGTGATGCCACCTTCTCTGGGGCCGGCTCTTATAGCCCTGAAGGCTGGCGGCCTCTGCCCTGTCAGCACTCTCCTTCCCCTCTGCTTTGTTCTCCCTGATCCCCGGAGCTTTGGTGGCTCAGCCTGCTGGGCAGGCATCCTTCGGGCCTTTGTTAAAACTCGAGAAACAGAAATCCAGAGAGGCCCCTCGGTTGTGGGAGAGGCTGCGGCGGTGGCTGCTGTGGTCCCGATCTCAGAGCGGCTGGGAGGCCAGTGCTTGCCCCCTGCCCTTCTCCAGACGCCTCGCGCCACCCCAGGCCCTTCCTCAGACCACGTGTCCTATCCAACACATCAAAATGCACCTCACTTCCCAGAGAGGAAATACAGTTTTTGTCTTTGTGGTTAAAAAATGTGAAGGATTATTTTAATTTTGAACTTTATTAAGAAAAAAAATGGTTCACTCTGTTCTTGGGAATCTTTGTTGTATACTGTATATTTGTATATAAACTAGAGGCCCAGTGCATGAAATTCGTGCATGGGGGGAAAGGGGGGTGGGGGATGTCCCTTAGCCCAGCCTGCACCCTCTCCAATCTGGGACCCCTCGAGGGATGTCCTACTGCCCATTTAGGCCCGATCCTACCGGACATCCTTCTCACAATCCAGGACTGCTGGCTCTAAACTGCTCAGCTGCCTGCCTCCCTGATTGCCCCTAACCCCTTCTGCCTGCCAGCCTGATTACTCACTAACCACTCCCCTGCCAGCCTAAATTGATGTCTAACTGCTCCTTTGCCAGCCTGTTTGCCCCCAACTTCCCTCCTCTGCCAGCCTAGTCACCCCCAACTGCCCTCCCTTGCAGTCCTGGTCCCTCCCAACTGCCCTCCCCTGCTTCCCTGATCGCCCACAACTGCCCTCCCTTGCAGGGCCTGGAACTTCTCAACGGCCCTCCCCTGCTGGCCATCTTGTGGTGGCCATCTTGTGTCCACATGAGGGCAGGATCTTTGACCACATGGGGGCAGCCCTCTTGTGTGTTGGAGTGATGGTCAATCTACAAATTACTCTTTTATTAGATAGGATAGGATAGAGGCCTGGTGCATGGGTGGGGGCCAGCTGGTTTGCCCTGAAGAGTGTCCCAGATCAGGTGGGGGTTCCCTTGGGGTGAGGGGCAGCCTGGGATAGGGGCCAGTGGAGGTTTGCAGGCTGGCCACACCCCCCAGTGACCCAAGCAGAGGTTCTGGTATCTGGGGTTAATCTATGTCTACAATTGAAACTTCGTAGCCTGGAGCGGAGCCAAGCTTTCTGCTCTCTCCATGGCAGTAGCCATTTCTGTTTGAAACTTTATTGCCTAGAGTGGAGGCCTAGGCTGGCAATGGCAGGAGGAAAGCTTGGCTTCCTCTGTTGCTGGGGAAACCCAAGCCTTCCTCCTGTTCTCAGTGGTGGCAGCCATCTTGGTTGGGGTTTATTTGTATAATCTGCTCCTGATTGGCTACTGGGCATGGCTGTGGGCGTGGCAAAGGTATGGTCAAATTTGCATATTATTCTTTTATTAGATAGGATATGTAAGAGTTACTAGTAAATTCAATTACAGTTGACTAGTAGGCATGCCTCTCCGTAGCTATTTTATTAAACATTCATTTTAGTTTTACAATCTTCTTTTAAAAATTTGGAGACTATACATCTTTTTAGGTTTTTAATACACTGCTTTAGGTCCTTGGCAGTCTCACAGGCCTAAGGTACTATGGTAAGTACCCTCATGGGTAAAATGATTTCGCTCAGGAAGGTCAGAACAATTGAGGAGGGTAGTGCAGGGCAGTGGTCGGCAAACTCATTAGTCAACAGAGCCAAATATCAACAGTACAATTGAAATTTCTTTTGAGAGCCAAATTTTTTAAACTTAAACTTCTTTTAATGCCACTTCTTCAAAATAGACTCACCCAGGCCGTGGTATTTTATGGAAGAGCCACACTCAAGGGACCAAAGAGCCGCATGTGGCTCGAGAGCCGAAGTTTGCCAACCACTGGTGTAGGGGATTCCTGGACTTCCCCAGGAGCCCTGATGAGAATGTATTGTTTAAGCACCTCAGCTATGTGAGAAGTAGGGGAGAGGTGGAGTGGAGGTAGGCTCAAATCCAGCTCCTGTCTAGGTGACTTTGGGCAAGTCGCTCAGCCTCTCTCAATTCCAAAAAAGAAGATAATATGTGCCTGGTACATTGTTGGCTGATTATTACTTATTAGCCTACCCTCGTCCTGGTGACAGGTACTGTAGAAAACCTGATTGGAGAAAAGAAACCCTTCGCAGCATGTTCTCCTAATCCAGTGGTCAGTAAACCGTGGCTCGTGAGCCACGTGTGGCTCTTTGGCCCCTTGAGTGTGGCTCTTCCACAAAATAGCACGGCCGGGGCGAGTCTAATTTGAAGGGAGTGGCGTTAGAAGAAGTTTAAGTTTAAAAAATTTGGCTCTCAAAAGAAATTTCAATCGTTGTGCTGTTGATATTTGGCTCTGTTGACTAAGGAGTTTGCCGACCACTGTAATCCACCTGGCAGCACTTCAGCCTGTGACTCAAGGTTCATCAGAGTCCCCTGTTCTCAGAACCAAAACTCAGGGGGCAAGTTCTGGTATGTACACAAGTATTTGTAGATTTGGGCAGAATATTCCAAATGGACAGGCCTGATGCTAAGCACTATGCACTACGACAGGAGGTCTTTGCTGGTAAATAAGTTGGTGATGTATGGATCAATGGCTGGCAAGGGACAGAGTGACATTGGGGCTGATCACGCAGTCTCTGGCCGGCTGGGGGCTGCGCAGGGCTTAAGGCATCAGGGTCCATGACTGGTGATCCTTCCTCACCTTTTCTCTCTTCCTCCACAGAACTGGGGTCTTCGAGAAACACTTATTTGGTCATTTCTTCATTCCCTAAACCTGGACTGGCTTACGCACTCCCGAAATGTGCTCTCACAGAACTCTGTACTCCTCCAAATATTGCTTTGATCATGCTGTAGAAATTACTTAAGAAGCTAGAAATATTGGGCTCCAAGGAGGGGAACTGAGGCACTAAGGGCTCAGGTATAGAACAGAACTTTTCACTATATATCTTTCTGTACTTTCTGAATTTTGAACAATGTGAATGTATTTTCTAGCAAAACGATTAAAGGTACTTTTGAAAATAAAGAAACTGATTGCTCAGTTCTCTGCTTCTCCCTCCCCCCCCCCCCCCCTCTTTCTCTCTCTTTTTGGCCTTGCCATTCCTTTTATGTAGGTTTTGGGAACACACCCATTGCCCTTAGGCAGGAAGTTCTCTGCTCTTTCATGAGACTTCAAGGAGGGGCTTCATCTGTCTCGTTCATCAACATCTGCAGCTCTGGGCATGACTGCTAGCTCAATTAAACCTGACCTGAGGATACGTTTTTATTAATTGTAGAGAGAGAGGAAGGAAAGGAGGGAGAGAGAGAGAGAGATGAGAGAGAAATATCGATCGGTTGCCTCTTGTATGTGCCCCAACAGGGGATTGAACCTGCAACCTAAGTATGTGCCCTGAGCAGAAATCGAACCTACCTTGGTGCACGAGATGACACTCCAGTCAACTGAGCCACCCAACCTGGACAATAAATATGTCTTGAATAAATTAATCCTATGGTGGGTTTTGTGACTCTATAGACACAGAGGTAACCATGATATGGCCACACTTACTTTAATATATATATATTTCAGAGAGGAAGGGGGAGGGAGAGAGAGAAACATCAATGATGAGAGAGAATCATTGATTGACTGCCTCCTGCATGCCCTACACTGGGGACTGAGACTGCAACCTGGGCGTGTGCCCTGACTAGGAATTGAACCCTGACTTCCTAGTTCATAGGTCAATGCTCAATCACTGAGCCACCATGGCTGGGCCCTGAATATATTTTATTGATTTTTTTTACAGAGAGGAAGGGAGAAGAGGGATAGAGAGTCAGAAACATCAATGAGAGAGAAACATTGATCAGCTGCCTCCTGCACACCCCCTACTGGGGATGTGACTGCAACCAAGGTACATGCCCTTGATCAGAATCAAACCTGGAACCCTTCAGTCCATAGGCCGACGCTCTATCCACTGAGCCAAACCGGTTCGGCAGAACAGTGGAACTTTTTAATGTTTGATTGAAAAGACCAAACACACATGCACAAAACTATTGTGTGTGTATATGGGGGAAGGGGGATGGAGTTACTATGCAAACGATTTGCCAATATCCATCAAATATTGCTGAAGTCATACACAGCCCCAGCCTGTCTTCTCTCCACTTTCCTCAATTACCTTAAATCCGTGGAGGATGGAAAAGGATGACCAGATCTCCCCTGCTAACCGTGATGTTTTTCCAATATTACCTCAATATGGTTTTTAACTAAGTTCTAGAGGATTCTCCCTCTGACATTGCCTGGAACAGTTGCCTCCAGCCCCCACCACCGTCTCTTCCCAGGAAAGTCAGGACACAGCCCCCGCCCTCCCAGGAGTGGGAAAGAAGCGAACCACCACCTTGTAATCCTTTCTGCCAAGCTGGGTGTGGATTTCTCCTGTTTATCCATAATAACAATAACTACAGCTTACTGAGCATTTACTACGAGCTGGATAGTGCCTCTTTCATCTTCACAACAACTCCATAAAGTAGATCATTATAACACCCATCTTACGGATGAGTAAACTGAGGTTCTGAGGGGCCAAATTCTGGGCCAGGAAACCCAGTGGGGACTTGAATGCATGTAAATGTGACTCAAAGCCCATATTCTTTCCTTTGGGCAGCCCTGTCCCTCTGACGTAAAGTAGGATGATAACACCTACCTGACCCACTGACATCCCACGAAGGGAGATAAAGGCACGCAGGGCAGCATCCGGTATTCAGGTAGAGCTCAGGAAATGGTAGCTATATTAGTCATTATCTAAACAGATCTCATCTTCTTCTAGATTTTCAGAGACACAAGTGGGAGCAAGCAGCGAAAACTTTAGAAAAAGTATCAGATTAAAGAGTGTTTTCTTTCAATTTGGAAAAGACCACATTTGTTCAGTTTTTCTTTGTTTCCAGTATTTTTCTTTATTAAGTTTTAGCAGTGCATTCCGTCAGTCTAATTTTCCAAAGCGCATCAGGGACGTGGATTTTTGAACCCTGGCCTCAGTGCACACACTCATTGCACAAACAGCTGGGTGTCTGGTGGGATGGGCTGTTAGACTTGGAGATGAGTGAGGAGACTGGAAATGTAACACCATCGTTTTGAACCTTGGGCTCCTCAACACCAGGTTCACATGTCAAACATGGTGGAGACTCAGGACTTTGTGGATGGATGGAATGCCCTGGCCTTGCCTCTGGGCCTAGGGAGCCTCACAGTTCGAGGCTCAGTGTTGGGGGGCAGGGGGAGCGGGGACGGTGAGGTCATGGGGCCAGGACAGCCACCGGACTCAGCACTTCGTGGCAAGAGCATAATGAGGCTGACCAGGCGGCTGAGCAGCACTTCTGTTGTTTGGGGGATAAGCAGGGTGGGTACAAAATGGGCCTTGTCAGCATTCAGCCACACCTACCTCTCCGCCCCCAGGGGCTGCTTCTGGGGGACCTTTATGGCCCTGTCCCTTGCTGCCCTTTTATTTTATTTTAAATTTATTTTATTGGTATTTTACAGAGAGAAGGGACAGGGATAGAGAGTTAGAAACATCCATCAGCTGCCTCCTGCACAACCCCCACTGGGGATGTGCCCGCAACCAAGGTACATGCCCTTGACTGGAATCGAACCCGGGACCCTTTAGTCTGCAGGCCGATGCTCTGTCTACCGAGCCAAACCGGCTAGGGCCCTTGCTGCCCTTTTAAACAGGCAAGAGAACCAGGGTTGGGACTCCTGACAAGGCACAAGCACCGGGAGAGGACTTGGGGGGCATGTTGAGCCTTCAGTTCTTTCTATGGTCACCCATTTCTCTGCCTCCAGGCGCAAAGGGTGCCCACCTGCTTGCAGCTGTTGTGCTGAGAGACCAGCCTCCCTAGTTCCTCCGTACGTAACTGGCTTGAGAGCATCCCAACGCAATTCAATCCGATTTTCTTTCTTTTAAAATATGTTTTGTTGATTTCAGAGACAGGAAGATAGAGGAGGATAGAGAGATAGAAACATCAATGATGAGAGAGAATCATTGATCTGTTGCTTCCTGCATGCCCCCTACTAGGGATTGAGTCAGAAACCCAGGCTTGTGCCCTGACTAGGAATCGAACTGGTTCATGGGTGGAGACTCAACCACTGAGCCACACCTATACCCTCCTCCAGCTCCCCCAACCTTTTTTTAAAAACTGAATTTCTTGATATTGCATTTCCTCTCAATTGGAACTCTTAGGAAAATAGGTAGGAGGATGGCATTTCCCCTATGGGTGATGAGATGTTCAGTTCACTCTCTCCACTGTCTCATTTAGAATGACCAGATTTAGCAAATGAAAATACAGGACACACAATTAAATTTGAATTCCGGATAAGCAGTGAATATTTTGTAGTGTAAATGGGTTCCAAACCTTTTTCTTCTCTCCCCCCCCCCCCCCATCACCATTTATCCCTGCTATACCCTCCTCCACCTCCACCCACTTTTTTTTTTTAATAGAAAATAATTCTATAGTAAAAAATTATTTGGCGTTCCGTGTTTTACCTGCCAACCGTAGTCTCCTCGCACCTTTGTCCAGAGTATTCTGTGGTGCCCCTTTGCCAGTCTGCTTCTCTTCTGTCCCCAGCGATGGCAGCGTAAAAAGTAACCGTCTTCAGAAAGCTTCCCTGGCACGCCCAGGCCACAACCTCCTGTGACAAAGTGGGGAATAGAAGAGGATCAAGAGGTTTCCTGTGTTTTCCCAAATCTTATTTAACCTGCCCCGAATCTGTAACATATGCTTAATGAACCCTATTTTTCAGACTCAGGGAGCTTATGTTACTTACCCAAGGTCACACCGCTAGAAAGCAGCAGAGCCAGATGCCAAACTCAATTTTCTTTGGTATCAGAATCTGCATTCTTCACTGTGCTGGCGAGGAGTCCCTCATCCTTCACTGTGTGAGCAAGCGTGACTCCCGGGAGCAGCTGTAAACGCAACTTTTGTTTTCATCCCTGCCCCTCTTGTTCCTTCAGTGGGGCTAGTTTCTCTCCCTTGCCCTGGATGTACACTTGGCAGTGCCATGATGGTTTTCTGTCCCCTTCTAGGTAATACAAGAGGGTGAGTGGATGGTTACTTTAAATCACAAAAAGACTGAGTGTTCAACAACCAAAGCTTCCTTTTCCAATCAAAGGCAAGTCCTCTCCCTGCTCCCCCAGATAGGACCTGCTGTGGGCGGAAAGCCTGCACCCAGGGAAGTGTCCTGTTTTCTTCCTCCTGCATAGTCAGTGGTTTCTGTCCCTCCAGGTTGGAGGGAATGGGAGAGGAAGGAGAGCAGAACACTTCTTACTCGATGGTCCCTTGGTAAGGTGGCTGCTTGTCTCGGGGGCACTTTCTGGTTCCCAAGAGAGCTGCGCCTGCAGGAATCTTGGCCCCTGACTGTGCATCTTCCCTCTGGCTACTGTTCCTTCTACAGCCCCGAAGCGCCTGGTGATCTGGCTTCATGATGCTGAGGACCCTCCCATTCTCCAGGAGTTCCAGGGACTAGATCCACTCCAGCCCCAGGCCGGATCTTTCTGCGGCCTGACCCACCTCTGGTCCTTTGGAAACGCTCACATGTACTTTCCACAGCAAGTTGTGGTGTGTGGCTGATTCTTACTCAGCATCACCCTTCAGCGCTTGCCCAACCCAGCTTCTGCCCTTTCCATGTCTAACTGCTGGGGACACACAGCAATCTCTCCAAGGGGGCCCCTTGGAGCCTTCTCCTCTGCCTGAGGTGAGACTCTCACTCCTTTCCCTGAAGGATGTGGGGTTCACAGCACAGCTTCCTCCAAAAGCTCTCTTCATAGCCCTGTCTCTGATCTCTCCAACTCCTTATATTCTTGGGGTGAGGAGGGAGGGTTAAGGGCCAGCACCCCACTGAGAACCTCCTTTGAGATTTCTGCATAGTGGCTGGCACATAACTCGCTTTGGTTTCTGATATCTACCACTTGCAGGTCCTGGCCAAAATTCCATGTTCACACCCTGTTACATAGGTGTATTACATACGTGTATTACTTCACTGCTGCCTTCATGGTGCTCACCCACCCGTACACCCTTTACTCCCAGCAGGAGACCTTATATCCTGTTTCATCAGGCGTGGATTTCCACAACTTCCTGCCCCTGGAACCTACAGTACCTAGAACACTATCTATTTCCACACCACCCTCACCTCTTCACCTCCCGTCTCAGATGTCACCACTTCCTGTCCTGGGGAACATATGCTTCCACCCTCCTGGGAACTTCCTAACCAATTAGCCCCCTCTTGTCTGTAGTACTTAAAGAAGCAACCTCCATATTTTATTACAAAAGTATGTATAACTTATGAAGAACTCATGTGTTCATAAAATATGTATGATCAATATTTTTTAGAAACCCAGCAGCCCTGCTACCTAGAGGTTACCGTGTTCAACTCTTTGAGCTGTTTTCTGCTTTTCATTGATTTTAGACATTATGTGCTGATTTCCTATTTTGGCAGATAGGATTCCAGCTCTTTCCCTCACTACCCTCCTGGAGGTATATTACAACTTTTGCTTAAACCCATACTGAACCTGTTTCTATGACTTTGTAAATATTGTTTACTACTAGATATCATCATAAAATTTCCTTTCTTGAACCACACTTTGCTTTTCCCAGAGTTAAAAATGGCCTTGTTTTTTTCTATAAGTTCAGTTTTCCAGGGCCTTCATCAAATACCTCTTAAGACCATATTCTGCATGCTCGTACCTACACGTCACCTATGGGCTCCGTCTTTCCCCTGGACGTCCCTCGGAAAGCCGGTTCTGCTCCAGGCAGAACTTCCTGTGTGTGGCTGCATACCTGTTTCCCGAGAACTTCTGCTGACATTCTAGGAGTGCCCTTTGCTGTGTTCAAAGTTAACTCTGTCTTTCTCTTTCGTAGTTTCGGTAAAGCACATTCTGTAATAGTATCCTGGAAATTACACGTGGAAATACATTTTTTAAGGTCAAAATGTCTAAAAATGTATTTTGTGCAGTCACATTTGATTGAAGGTTTGGCTGGGTATAGAGTACCAGTTCCCTACAAATTAGGAAGGCATTTCTCCTTTGACTTATATGTGCAATGTTGCTGCTGAGAAGTGCAATGCCGTTTTGAGTCCTAATCCTTTGTATGAGACACTTTTTTCTTTCTGAAAGTTTTTTGAAATCTTTTTTTATTTATTTATTTATTTATTTATTTATTTATTTTTACATCTCCAATGATCTGAGTTTCCTGAAGCTGTGCCTTGGTGAAAATCTTTTTTCCTTTATTGCCCTGGGCATTTGATTGTCTCTTTCAGCCTCAGGAAAGGTATGTCCTCCAGTTCTTAGAAATGTTCCTGAACTATTTCTTTGGCCGCTTTCTTCCCTCTGGTGGTCTTAGGCTCCACTGCAGCGGTTCTCAACCTGTTGGTCACCTAAGACCACCGGAAAACACAGATACTTACATTACGATTCATTAACAGCAGCAAAATGACAGCTATGAAGCAACAAAAATAATTTTATGGTTGGGGGTCACCACCACATGAGGAACCGTATTAAAGGGTCGCGGCGTTAGAAAGGTTGAGAGCCTCGGCTCCAGTGTTCCTCAGTCAAATGTTCTGCCACTGAGCGAGACCCCCTCTGCTGACCCTCTAGTGTTCTTACGTTTGTGTTCTACTTTCACGTCTCTTTGTCTTTTTGTTCTGACATTTAAGAGATTTCCTTGGTTTTAGCTTTTAATTCTATATTAGTGCCCTACTGCTGCTAGAGCAAATCACTGCAACCGAGTGGCTTAACCACCCCAAATTTATGATCTGACAGCTCCGGAGGCCGGACTGCATTCCTTCCGGAGGCCCTAGGAACCATCTGCTTCTTTGCCTTCCCAGCTTGTAGAGGCTACCTGCATTTCTTGGCTCCTGTCCCCAGCCTCCAGCTTCAAAGTTAGTAGTTAAGCATCTTCAGATTTCTCTCTCTCTCTCTCTCTCTCTCTCTCTCTCTCTCTCTCTCTCTCTCTCTCTCTCTGATTCCTATCCTCCTGCCTGCCTCTCTCATAGGATCTTTATGATTACACACCTAGAAAATACAACACAATCTTCCCATCTCAAATCCCTTAATTGTGTCTACCAAGTCCCCTGCCATGTCAGCTCACTCCACAGGTTCAGGGAAGTAGAATGTGGACAGCTTTGGAGGGCCAGTATTCTATCTACCACAAACTCTGCCAAATTTTTTTTTTAATTTTATTGGTTTTTTACAGAGCTGAAGGGAGAGGGATAGAAAGTCAGAAACATCGATGAGACAGACACATCGATCAGCTGCCTCTTGCACGCCCCCTACTGGGGATGTGCCCGCAGCCAAGGTACATGCCCTTGACTGGAATTGAACCCGGGACCCTTCAGTCCGCAGTCCGACGCTCTATCCACTGAGCCAAACCGGTTTCGGCCAAATTTGTTATTTTAACAATCACATTTTTAATACTCAAGAGCCCATTTTTGCCCCGCTGGTGTGGCTCAATGGTTGAGTGTTGACCTATGAACCAGGACGTCATGGTTCAATTCCAAGTCAGAGTACATGTCAGATTGTGGGCTCGATCCCCAGTTTGGGGTGTGCAGGAGGTCGCTGATCCATGACTCTCTCTCATCATTGATGTTTCCCTCTCTCCCTCTCCCTTCCAATATGAAATCAATAAAATTATATATTTTAAAAAACACACAAAAAATGTCAGAATAGTTTTAGACTTACAGAAATATTGTGAAGATAGTATAGAGTTCTTATATACCCCACGTCTAGTTTTTCCTATTATTAACATTTTACATTAAATTAATTTACAATTAATGAACCAATATTAGTACATTATTATTAACAAAAATCTATACTTTATATAGTTCTCCTCAGTTTTCTCCTAATGTCCTCCTTCTGTTCCAAGATTCCAGTACGAATACCATATTCCATTTAGTTTATGTCTCCGTAGGCAATTTTTGTTTGTGACAGTTCCTCAGACATTCCCTGGTTTTTGATGACCTTGACAGTTTTGAGGCGCACAGGTCAGGTATTTGGGTAGGATGCCCCCCAATATGGATTTATCTGATGGTTTCCTCAAAAGAGTTGGTTAATGTGTTTTGAGAAGGAAGATCCCCAGAGACAAAGGGTCATTCTCATATCATATCAAGGTACATACTATCAAATGGCTTATGGCTGTTTAGACATTCATCTTGAGCACCTGGCTTAAGGTAGTGTTTGTCAGATATCACTCCACTTGGAAAGTTACTTCCCCCCATTCCTTTCCTTCCTGTAATCTTTGGAAGAAAGTCACTGTGCAAAGCCCAGTGGTGAGCTATGCTTCATCTCCTGAGAAAGTGAATGGCTCCCGTCCACTTTTGTCTTAAAGATCTGATTATAAGTTACATATGTCTGTTGGTTTCATCAATGATGAAATTTGTATTTCTGATTTTTGGTTTCCAGGTTATGTTCCTATAATATTTTATAATCATCACCTGAGGATAATTTTCCATTCATCTTTAGAGAGAGAAATGAAGGGAGGCAAAAGGAGAAAGAGAGAGAGAAAAAGAGAGAGAGAGGTGGAGAGACACATTGACTGGCTGCCCCCAGCATTCTCCCTGACCAGGATCGGGAGCCAACCTGCAACTGAGGTATGTGCCCTTGACCGGGAATTGAACCCGTGACCCTTCCATCTAAGGGCCAACTTCCTAACCACTGAGAAAAACCGGCCGGAGCTGTTCCTATAATTTTTAACCTTACTCCTACTGACTCTTTTTCTTCTGCCCATAAGCCTGCACTGCTCCTCCACAATCTTCTCAGTCTGTTCCTTTTCCTTTTCCTGCTCCTTCCATGCCAGTCTTCCTTGGGGTGTGTCCTTGACCGCTTTTCTCTTCTCATTCTATACTCCCCTTAGGTAATCTTATCCACTCCCAAGACTTCAACAGCAACTTGAGGCTGATGACTCCTAAATCCCTATTTCAGGTTCAGACATCTGTCTTTGTATTAGTTCACTAGAGCTACTGTGCAAGTTACCACAAAACTGACTTAAAACAACAAAAATGTGTTCTCTCATTAGGCCAGAAGTCCAGGTGTCAGCAGGGCTGATTCCTTCCGAAGGCTCTAAGGCAGAAACTGCCCCATGCCTGTTTCATAGCTTCTGCTACTTGTCAGCCATTCTTAGCACTCCCTGGCTGATAGATGCTTCTCTCCAGTCTCTGCCTCTGTCTTCATGTGGAGTTCTCCTCTGTGTGTCTGTGTCTTCACATGGCCTTCTCTGATAAAAATACCAATCATTGTAATCGGTATGACCTCATTGTAATTTACTTCATCTGCAATGACCCTATTTCCAAATAAGGTCACATTCTAAGGTTTCAGGTGGACAGGAATTTTGGGGAGACACTATTCACTATTTAACTATAGTTAGATGACTTCAAAGATTCCCCAACATAGCCAAGCTGTTCAGGTTCTCTCCACTGTCACTTCTACCCTCAACTTGACCTTTCTCTGATTTTTCCTGTCTCAGAAATTGTACCACCGTACACCTGGTTATCCAAGCCAGAAATCTGGGAATCGATCTTGAGTCCTCTCTCTTTCTCACCATCATATGTGACCTTTGACTGAATTTTGCTAATGCTACCTTCCTAATAGTTCTACATGTGCACACTTCTTTATCTCATTGTATCAGTTATGATAAGCATATCTCCAAGTACTAGGAAACCTAATGTAAACTGGCTGAGACAATAAGAAAATTATTTGGTTCACTCAACAGACAATAATGCAGTAAGGTAAGCTTCAGGCTTAGTTGATTCAGTGCTGTTTCAATGAGCTGGGTTTTTCCCATCTCTATTCTACTGACTTCAGTATTGGCTTCATTTTAAGCCTGGTTGCTTTCATGATTGTTGGATGTTTTCCAAAAGCAGTTGGGGCAGTGTGACTCATTGTTCGCATCGATCAGGAGTGAGAGAAAGAGAGCGGCTTCCCGTGGCTTTCTAAAGACTAAGAAAGAGCTTTCCCAGTAGCCTCCAATATACAAACTTCACGTCTTACTGGCCAGAATTAACAAGTGCTAACATTTTATCATATTAGCTTCTAATATTAAAAAAAAAAAACTTTGCAGATAAAATTGAAGATTCCTTTGTGCTTCCTACTAGTTTTATTCCCCTCTCCTGCTCCTCAGAAGCAGCCACTATCATGAAGTTGGTATATGTGCTTCCCATCTATGTTTGCATATTTTACTACATACTTATATAAATATGTGTATAGTCTCTTTGTACAAAAATACATAAATAATCTACATGGAAATTGCATAAATGTACATGTACATACATTCTGTAAATTACTTTCTTCCTTCAATATTATATATTTAAAATCTTTCCATATTGCTGCATGTAGATTATGTTCACTTGTTTTGTAAACTATAGAATATAAAATATGCTACAATTTGTAATCTTTAAAAAAATGTGGTGTGAGAGAACCAAGATGGCGGCATAGGTAAAACACCTATCTTGCCGTCATACTCAGCAATTTTAATACTACAACTTAACAAAAGAACAAACACCTTCCAGAATCACCAGAAAGCTGGCCGAGTGAAAATTCCACAAATGAAAGTGGAAATAAGACACTGTGACTGGGAGGAGCGGCGGCGGACAGCATTGAAAGATTTGCGCGGAGAGAGGTTTGGAGCACGCGCCAGCGGAGAGGGCGGGCGGCTGAAAATGGGCCAGTTTTCTCGAACGGGGAGACAAAGACGTCCCACTGGACTGATTCTCCAGCTCTGGGTAAAGTCCAGGAAACCCACTATCACACGGGGTAAAAACTGGACAGTGGGAGGGCATGCTGAAACTCGGGTGCTACAGGGTTCTCCCGGCTTGTGGAGAAGGCAGCTTGCGCACGAACAGCTCAGCTGCATGACCGCATAGAGAGCGCTCTGCGACTTGTCTCTCATTCGGAAAACCATCAGTCTGCTTTGTTTTACGACCCTGGGTGAGACATTGGGTGTGCAGAGTCATTTGGGGAGTCTGAATTCCCCGGCAGCCGGTGGAGCTCGGCAGCGGCTCTCTCTCCGAGGTGCTGGCGGCCATTGCCCCTGGCACAGGGTCCCTGGGGCCGCATAGGGCGGAGCTAACGCTGTCTGCTTGGCCCGGAGACTCCGCCCATCCAACCTGAGCACAGCTGAGCTTCACAGACAATTGGCCTGGAGGTCAACCCCTCCAAGTGCTAACATCGATTAACTGAGCTTAACTTCAGCAAGACTGTGCAACCCATATCCACCTCAGATAACTGGGGAGGCTGAGCCACTGTCCCTAGTAGGAAGTCTACCACACAAAGCTAATTGACCAACTCAGGGAAGCAGCCACCATGCAGAGACATGGAAAGAAATCAGATGTGAAAGAAATGGAGGAAAAAAAACGACTGGACATGGAATTCAAAACCACGGTTATAGGGTTTTTCAAGAGGCTCCAACAAAAGGTCAAGGCCTATAAGGAAATAAGCAAGACTGCAAAGGAAATGAATGAGTCCTACAAGGAAATGAACGAGACCCTCAAGGATATGAATGAGACCTGCAAGGAAATGATCAAGACCAACGTGGAAATGAATGAGTCCTACAAGGAAATGAAGGAGACCCTCAAGGATATAAAGGAGACTCTCAAGGATATGAAAAAGGACCAACCAGAAATTAAGCATACACTGACTGAAATAAAAAATATTATACAAAGACCTAAAAGTGCTTTTGGAGCACCCCAAGAACCAAGTTAAAGATGTGAAATACAAAGAGGTAAAATCCACTCAGCTGAAAAAGCAAGAATCCAAAAGAATCCAAAAAATTGAAGATAGTGTAAGGGGCCTCTGGGACAACCTCAGCATACCAACATCCGAATTATAGGGGTGCCAGAAAAAGAGAGAGACCAAGACAATGAAAACCTATTTGAAGAAATAGTGACTGAAAACTTCCCACACCTGGTGAAAGAAATTGACTTAGGAGTCCAAGAAGCACACCGAACCCCAATATATAGGAACCCTAAGAGGACCACACCAAGGCACATCATAATTAAAATGCCAAGAGCAAAAGACAAAGAGAGAATATTAAAAGCAGCAAGAGAAAAACAGATGGTTACCTATAAGGGAGCACCCATACGATTGTCAGTGGATTTCTCAACAGAAACGATGCAGGCCAGATGGGAGTGGCAAGAAATATTCAAGGTGATGAACAGCAAGAATCTACAACCAAGATTACTCTATCCAGCAAAGCTATCATGCAGAATTGAAGGTCAGATAAAGTGCTTCGCAGATAAGAAAAAGCTAAAGGAGTTCATCACCACCAAACCAATATTATATGAAATGCTGAAAGATATTCTTTAAGAAGAGGAAGAAGAAAAAGATAAAAGTGTAAATTATGAACAACAAATACACTTCTATCAACAAATGAATCTAAAAATCAAGTGAATTAATAAGCTGATGAACAGGATAAACTGGTGAATGTAACAGAATCACGGACATAGAGAGGGAATGGACTGACAACTCTTGGGGAGAAAGGGGGTGTGGGAAGTGCAGCAAGAGACTGGACAAAAATCATGCAACTATGGGAGGACAGTGGAGGGGGGTGAGGGCGAAGGGTGGGATGGGTACCAGGTGGAGGGGAACTATAGTGTGAAAAAAAAGGAAACAATGTAATTAATAAACCGAACAATAAAGATTAAAAAAATGTGGTGTTTTTTTTCTTTTTCTTTTCTTTATTTATTTTAATATATTATATTGATTTTTTAAAAATATATTTTATTGATTTTTTTACAGAGTGGAAGGGAGACAGATAGAGAGTTAGAAACATTAATGAGAAAGAAACATCGATCAGCTGCCTCTTGCACACCTCCCATTGGGGACATGTTCAGTCTGAAGGCCGACGCTCTATCCCTTGAGCCAAATCAGCCAAGGCTATTTTATTGATTTTTTTTTTTTACAGAGAAGAAGGAAGAAGGATAGAGAGTTAGGAACATCAATGAGAGAAACACACCGATTAGCTGCCTCCTGCACACCTCCTACTGAGGATGTGCCCGCAACCAAGGTACAGGCCCTTAACTGTAATTGAACCTGGGATCTTTCAGTCTGCAGGCCGATGCGCTATCCACTGAGCCAAATCAGTTAGGGCTCTTTTTATTGATTTCAGAGAGGAAGGGAGAAGGAGAGAGAAACACGAATGATGAGAGAGAATCCCTGATCGACTGCCTCCTGATGCTCCACCCTGGAGATCAAGCCGGAAATCTGGGCATGTGCCCTGACTGGGAATCTAACCATAATCGAGATTCATAGGTCGATGCTCAACTACTGGGCCACACTGGCCTGGCTACAATTTATAATCTTTATGTCTCTTATTTATCATTATTTTCTATGACCTTCACTTCTGACTAAATTTTTAAATTACCACTTTCCCCCCTCACTAGTTTAAAAAATATAAATTCTCTTTCTAGTATTTTAAAAATTATACTTTAATCTTAAGTGTATCAGTTTCTTAATCCTTCCCAGTAAGATAAAGATCTTAATTCTGAACACTCATTCTCATCTTCTACATTGCCATTTGATTCCTTATTATTTTATTTTACATTTTTAGTAATCAATATTTATTTAGATTTACTAATTTATTTATTTACTAGAGGCCCGGTGCACGAAATTTGTGCATGGGTGTGTGTGTGGGGGGCTGGCCAGGGGTCCCCTCAGCCCAGCCTGCACCTTCTTCATTCTGGGACCCTTCAGGGGATGGCCTGATCCCTAAACTGGCAGTCAGACATCCCTCTCATAATCTGGGACTGTTGGCTCCTAAATGCTCACCTATCTGCCTTCTTGGTTGCCTCTAACTGCCCTCCCCTACCAGCCTGGTTGCCACTAACTGCCCTCCCCAGCTGGCCTGGTTGCCCCTAATCACCTCTGCCTTGGCCCCTACCACTATGGCTTTTTCCATGTGAGTGTGTGCATGAGCATGGACCTGAGCGACACACACTCACACACCCACACCCACACAGAGTCCTTGGATGTCCAGAAGATGTCTGGTCTAATTAGCATATTACCCTTTTATTAATGTAGATTATTCCTTCTTGCATTTCACTCCTTTCTTCTGGATTTGTCTTCCTTGTTACTAAAATAATTCTTTAATAGTTCTTTCAGCAAATTTCTATAAGTAATAAACTTTCTAAATCTTTGTATGTCTGAAAACCATTTATTTCACTCTTACTTTTAAATATAAGTATACTAGAAGTGAAATTCTTGATTAACAGTTATTTCTCTCAGCACTTTGATAATAGAATGTTATTGTTTTCTGTGGAAACTTCATCAATAATGAGAAATCCATTATTCTGATTATTGTTCCTATATAGGTAGTCTGTTCTTTTTAGTAGCATTTAAGATTTTTTACTTATCTTTGATGCTCTGCAATGCCACAGAATGTGTTAAGTATGGACTTTGTTTTTTAAATTCTATTCAGGCCATATACTTAATTAGTTAGCAAACACATTTTTTTCAGTTCAGGAAACTTCTTCACCACTACCTGGTTTTGTACTGCCTCTCTTTTCCACTATTGCAATTTTCCCCCCTCTGAACTTCTATTTGGAGCTTTTCATTCTATATATCATATCTTTTATTCTCTCTTATTTTCTATCTTCTTATCTTCTTATATCACATTTTAAATTATTTTCTCATATTTGTCTTCCACTTAATGAATTCACTCTATAGAAGGATCTAGTTAATTGTTTAATCAATGTAGTAAATTCTGTTTTAAAAATCCAAGTGTCTACAAGTTTTTAATTTCTATTTGATTGTTTTATAAACCTATCTTTCCTCCCATATTATCTTACTTATCATATAGATTCTATTTCTTCCTTTATGTTGGAACACTTTAAACATATTTATCTTAAGTTAGTTTTTACATTTTATGAATTGAAACATTTTTGATATTGTCCTTTTATCTGTAAATCTTGGGTTATAAGTTTTCGAATTCCTTGCGACTGCCATCTCTCTCTGTCACAAACTTTGCTCTTTATTTGTTTCTTCGGGCAGCAGGGTCTTGCTCATTTTCCAGGCTCTGGAGGAATTCTTAACGGGATTTTTGTGTTTCTCTGTGCTAGTATTCTATGAGTTTCACTACTTCCAGACAATTTTTGGTAATTGCTTGGACTGGCATTCTCAAACAGCAAGTCTAGCACTGTGATTAGCACTGTGTTAGAGTTCTGATTTTGCCACCCACAGACTCCAGGAAGACACTGGGCTCTCTTGCTCTGCCCCATGGCCCAATAGTGCAGCTTTTCTAGAACCTGTTTTATCTACAAGGCAGCCTATTTGTTCTTGGCTTTGAGCAGGAAATCTGGTCCGAGATCACTGGCCTGCGGTCACATCTCCCCTCCCCAGAGGGGCATTAAATTCCTGATTCTGATATCCTGAAGGACTCTGGGCTTCCGTTTGTGATAAATGAGGTCTGAGTGTGTTCTGTGACTCATCATGAGGGACCTATCAAGAGTTTTTAAAAAGTCTTTTAATTGGAATCTTACATACTTGTAGGAAAGTGCACAGATTGAGAGTGAACGGTCTTACATGTTTTTATAAGTGCACATACTGCACAACTGCCACACAGGTTAAGATATAGAATGTACTGGCAGCCCCTGCAGGAGCTTCCTTGTAGCCTCGTCTCTGAAAGGCACCTACTATTCTAGTTTCCAGCAGCATTAGATTCATTTTGGCCGTATTGTGCTTATATACTGTACATGGAATCATGTGGTATGTATCCTTCAGTGTCCGGCTTCTTCCTTTCATCGTTTTGTTTGTGAGATTCTCCCAGGTCGCTGTGTGTGTATATGTAGTTCGTTCATTCTCATTGCGGCAAGGCCTTCTACTCTTTGATAATCCCATAGATTTTTAGTTCCTTCTTGTGTTGATAGACACTTAGGTAGTTCCCACTTTGGAGCTATTAAAAATAGTATCATTACAAACTTATATATGCTTTTGGTTATGCCAGTGGTCGGCAAACTCATTAGTCAACAGAGCCAAATATCAACAGTACAACGATTGAAATTTCTTTGGAGAGCCAAAATTTTTAAACTTAAACTTCTTCTAATGCCACTCCTTCAAAATAGACTCACCCAGGCTGCGGTATTTTGTGGAAGAGCCACACTCAAGGGGCCAAAGACCGCATGTGGCTCACGAGCCGCAGTTTGCTGACCACGGGGTTATGACAGGTAAGCATTTTGAGGGGAATATACCCAGGGGAGGAATTGCGAGTCATCTGTGTGCTCAGTGTTAGCAGACATTGTCAAACAATTTTCCACAGCAGTCCGGTTTACACTCCCACCAACAGTGTGGAGCCCTCTGCGTGCCCATGGACATCTACTAGGATTCAGAGCAGTACTCGTCCCTCAGCTACATGAGCTTGAGAATTATTACGGTTCTTTTTCAAGGAGAATGAATCAAGATTGGGGCCATGTCTCTTGATTCGTGTCTTCTATACTTCATGATACGTAACAACCAAGTATTTAAAAATGAAGTTTTTTAAAGCTTTCGCCATGTGCCAGGTGCTGTTCTAAGAGGCCATGCCACCCTCCCATAATCCTCTGAGGCAGATATTATTATTGTTTCAGGTGAGGCAGCTGCGACTCAGACAGAGGAAATAACTGGCCCAGGGCCCCGAAGTCTGAGGCAGCAGCCTGACTCGGAAGCCTGGCTCTTCACACTGCCCTGCAAATACGCTCCTGGATTCCCGTTCCAGAGTATTAGCTCAGCCTTTTTCAAAAACCTCTTGTGCAGCCTTCCTACAGATCTAGAAGACACAGCCATATATTGCTGGAAATGCCCACCTGGACCTGTTGAAATGTGTGCCTTTGTAATAGTGGATAAAAACAAGGGAGCAGCCACCTTGAAGACGTCTGCTCCCAAAGTCTTGCTTCTGTTGGGTGTGCCAGGAATCACGCTGGCTCAGTGCTGGCACGCAGTGGCATCTCGGGAACACTGGCTGAGCTGAATTAAAGAAAAGTTCACATTTGTACTGTTGTCCCTGGGAACTGCCGAGCAGCAGCTCCTGGCCTCCCATCTCTGACCACCAGGGGGCACACGTCTGTCCCTAGAGCACTCCGATTCCTAGTCTCCCAAAGTCAGTCCCTGGTGACAGTTCCATGGGTCCCAGGGAAGGGAGGGGCTCTGCCAGAAAATTCTGCATTTAGAAAAAATGATACAAGAGAATCGGGGTTTGTAGGGTGTGGCTTAAGAACAACCAAATCATAATCTCCTCGAATTCGTGGTTTAAATGAAGGCTCCAGTCCTAACCAGTTTGGCTCAATGGATAGAGCGTTGGCCTCGGACTCAAGGGTCCCAGGTTTGATTCCAGTAAAGGGCATGTACCTTGGTTGCAGGCACATCCCCAGTAGGGAGTGTGCAGGAGGCAGCTGATCAGTGTTTCTCTCTCCCTTCCTCTCTGTAAAAACTCAGTAAAGTATATTAAAAAAGAAGAAAGCTCCAGTTTGTTCACCCCAGACCTACAGAATCAGGCTTTTGGAGGATAAGACTTGGACTGCATGTTAAACAACGTTGCAAGGCGATTTTTTTTATGCACATGACTCGTAATAAGACTACCTATATTCAAATATTGACTTTTTCACATTAACTGGGTGACCTTGAGCAAGTCAATCAACCTAAGACCCAATGTAACCACAATATGGGATCATAAAAACATACCTAACTCTTAGAGTTGCCATCAACAATAAATGAAAAGCTAACATTAGATTCATTTTTTACCATATTGTACTGTGTACACATGGAATCCATGTGGAGAGTTTAGCATGATGCCTGGCGGTATCTTAGTGCTTATAAAGCTTAGATTGATGATGATGATTCTTATTAAATAATCTTAGGAGGCTAGTGTGATGAGGGGCCAAAAGTACAATGTATGAGAGCTGGAAGAAGATTATGAAATATGACTCCAGTCTAGACTTTGCTACTCTTACCAGCTGTGTGTCCTTAGACAAATCACTTAACTTCTCTGAGCTTCTGTTTCTACGCATCTAAAATGAGGGAGTGGGACTAACTGGCGTGTGAGATCCCTTTCAATGTTGGTGTTTTATGAAAACTTAACAGGGTTTGAAGATCCTCCTAAACACACACACACACACACACACACACACACACACACACACACCACCTCTACTGCCCTGTGTAATTCTTATGTGGTTCCTCCAGTCCCTGGGTGATTGTATGGCATAGATTTACATTGCTAATTCTCTTCTCTGCATATGGTGAAGAGGACAGGACCCAGGTCTTCTTTATCCCAGGCAGGGCCTCAGAGCCTGGCATACTGCCTACCACATGGTTCCTGTGCGATAAATACCATTTATTTTGGAAAAGTGGAAATATAAAGTGTGACACAAATGTGAGGAATTGGAATAACTTTTTTCTTAGTTGCTCTGTGGAGAGGGAAGAGGGTTAGGCCAGGAGTGGCAGGAGGAGCCTGGAGACCTGAGATGGACGTGCTGGAGAACTGGGTGTAGCGCACGGGTAGAAGGAAGAACGGGCTGGAGTGGGAAGCTTACAGTGTGGCTCACCTACCAGGCTCCTCCTGCAGCTGACCTCCTTTTTGTTGTTGTTATTGTTGATTTGGTTTTCTGTGGGAAGCAGAAATGAGGTCAGTGTCTAGCACAGTAACCTGCACGTGGTAGACCTGCCGACGTTTAACTGGAAATCATGGCTTGTGAGAGTTGGAAGGAACAGAGGCTGGAGGCGGTCCTCTCATTTTCACAACAAAGCAGGAAAGAAACTCCGGGGCAGACAGGCAGTCCCTTGCTCAGGATGACACATGAGGCTGCGGTGGAGAGGAGAATGTGGGTCTGTGAGCTTCCACCGAGGGCCGTTTCCTCTGACACAGTTAGGTGAACAATGAATGCACACACGGGAGACTGCTTCTGAACTTGTGGTCATGTCTTCATGGGTCTTCTGGTCTGTCCGACTCTGTGTGTCCAGCTGCCTCCTGCATGCCTCCACCTAGATGTCCTCGGGCGTTTAAAATGCAGACAGCTAAAACCAAGCTCATCACCTTTGTCCTGAGTCTTCCACCTCCCTTTTCATTTTTCCTTTCAGTAGGTGGTGCCACTGTTCATTATTCCAATGATCAGATTAGACATCGGGGTGCCAGTCTTGACTCCTGCTTCTTTCTCACCCAACATCACCAAGGCCTAACCATCTTACCTCTTGCTCTCATCTCTGTCCACACTACTGAGGTTTCAGTGCAGGGACTCATCATTTTCAGGCACCGTACAAACTCCTAAGTAGTCTCACTATTCTCTACTCAGTCTCCAGTCCCCAGAATTTCAAAGCGTCACCTGCAGGCTGTCTGTGAAATGTGAACATGGTCAAAGATTTTTGAGGTTCTGCACTCAGTACTTAGTGATGAACAAGACTGACAGGGTCGCCCAAACCGGTTTGGCTCAGTGGATAGAGCCTCGGCCTGCCGACTCCAGAGTCCCAGGTTCGATTCTGGTCAAGGGCATGTACCTTGGTTGTGGGCACATTCTCAGTAGGAGGTGTGCAGGAGGCAGCTGATTGGTGTTTCTCTCTCATTGATGTTTCTAACTCTCTCTCCCTCTCCCTTCCTCTCTGGAAAAAAATCAATAAAATATATTAAAAAAAAAAAAAAGACTGACAGGATCTAGGAGATGAAACAATAAGGTCAATATAAACAAATAGATGGATAATTACACTAGATCAGGCAAGGGCTAAGATGGGGAAGTTCAGAGTGAGATAAGAGCATAGCAGAAAAACAGCTCCTGAACTTAGTGTGTTGAATGAGTCGATGTGAGGAAATGAATGCTTTTGATCCTGTGAGATTCCAATGCTGCTAACCCCCGTGACTCTTGTGGGCTGTATGGGCACTGCACATTGTGAAAGTATCTGTGTCCATAGATGTTTCTTTGGGACTGGATTCAGCTGTGAGTGACAGATAACCAAAACAACAGATAGAAGTTTGTTTTCTCTAACTTCAAGACTGGACTGATGTGGTCCAGGGATGGTGTTGTGGTTTATTTTTTATTTTTTATTTTTTGTTAATCCTCACCTTTCCATTGTTTTTAGAGAGTGGAGAGGAGGGAAGGAGACAGAGGAAGAGAAAGAGAGAGAAATATTCTTGTGAGAGAGACACATCAATTGGTTGCCTCCCACATGCATCCCAACCAGGGCCAGGGATCGAACCTGCAACCCAGGTACATAACCTTGATCAGGAATCAGACCCACACTGGCCAGGGCTGATGCTGTGTTTTTTAAACATGGTTTCAAATTCTTTGACACTCTTTCCATTAAGAAGAACAGGTCTGTGTCCCTTATACTTGAATCTGGGTGGGCTTGTGACTGCTTTGACCAATAGAGTAAGCAGGAGTGATGTCAATTGCCTTGACTGGCTCAGCTGTAAAAGACCATGGGAGGTCTGTCCGGATCATTGGAGCCCTTGCTCTTGGAGCCCTGAGCTGCCCTGTAAGAAGTCCAATTTTCCTGAGGCCACCATGCTGGAGTGGATGCATGTAGGTGCTCCAGGTGACAGTCCCGCTGTGCTGCTAAGGTGCCAGATATGTGAGCGAAGCTGTCTGGGATCCTCTAGCTAATGCCTGCCCCAGCTAAACCCCACTAGGCGACCTCAGTCAGTGGCACGAGGAGCAAAACAATTGCCCAGCTGAGCCCTGCCTGGAAATTGCGCATATACTTCCAGGTACATCTATTGACCAGAATGAGGTCATGTAGCCACCCTTTACTAAACAGAAGGCTGGGAAATGAACTCTTTATTCTGGATGGACATTACCCAGTGATAAATAAAAACTTCTATCACTCCAGATTCTAGAGTGAAAAGAGTCTAGAAGAAAAGGAATCTCATATTAGGGGGAGGTTAGCAGTCTGTGTGTGTGTGTATGTGTGTGTGTGTGTGTGTGTGTGTGTGTACTCATCCAGGGAGAGCTAGACTTGGTATGTGCACTTCTGGTCCTGCCTGACACCCACCTCAACCCACTAGGATCACCTGCTTCACTTGACACCTACTTGTTACCTAATTCACTTCCAGGTGGATGGGGGGATCCTGGTTTCCCAGCATCCCTCAGACAAGAAGGAAGACACAGAAACACTGGGCAGTGCTTCTGAGCTTCTTGGCCTGGGGTGCCCATTGCCAGGCTGGACAAGGACCTGTACTCTGGTCTTTTGGTCTTTGGGAGTAACCTCCTTTCTAGCCAACTGCCTGTGCCTTCATGGTGAAACCAGTTTACACCAACGTTCCATCACATCTGCACCTGGGGAGGTGCCTGTCTAACTTGCTCAGAGACAGAATTTCTCAACGCTGGTGAGTGGGCGCCTGAGTGACATTGACCAGCCAACTAGTGAGTCTTCATGGGGCATCTGGACAGTAGGGCCAGTAGCTACACGGCTGGCTAACCAAAACTGACGCAGCTGGAGTCAGAAAACTGGGTAAGAACCAGGCTCTACACCTGTAGGTTGTGTCATCTTCGGGACAAGGCTCTTTGAGAACCGGCTTCCTTGTATGTGAAATGGGGATAATAAGAACTGCCTCAAGATTTTTCTGAGAATTAAATAAGTAGCATAGATATAGCACTTAACATAGTGCCTACCCCATAAGTACTCAACATTTATTATTATATTGTTATTATTACTATTACTATTACTATTACTATTACTACTGCTGCTAAGCCCTGCAAGGCTATAACATCTCTACCCCCAAAGATAGAGAAGTTTGGAAAAAGAATAATAATTATGGTAAGTTTATATATAATTATTGATATAAAAGTTTTAAAATATTACCAATTTTTCCTTACTGATATGTTTAAAACACATATTTTTATTAATTTCAGAGAGGAAGGGAGAGGGAGATAGAATAGAAACATCAATGATGAGAGAGAATCATTGATGACAAGAGAGAATCATTGATTGGCTATCAGCTGTACACCCCACTGGGGATCAAGCCTGCAACCCAGGCATGTGTGCCCTTGAACAGAATTGAAACCAGGACCCTTCAGTCCTCAGGCTAATGCCCTATACCCTGAGCCAAACTGGCTAGGGCTTTACTGGTATCTTTTTTAAAATATATTTTTTATTGATTTCAGAGAGGAAGGGAGGGAGAGAGAGACAAAGAGAGAGACACAGAGAGAGAAAGAGAGAGAAACATTAATGATGAGAGATTTATAGACCAGCTGCCTCCTGCACACCCACCCTACTGGGGACCAAGCCCACAACCCAGTCATGTTCTCTGACTGGGAATCAAATCATGGCCTCCTGGTTCATAGGTCGAAGCTCAACCACTGAGCCACACCAGCTGGTCATCCTTACTGACGTAATTATTTTTTAAATATATTTTTATTGATTTCAGAGAGGAAGGAACAGAGAGAGAGTGTGAGAGAGAGAGAGAGAGAGAGAGGGAGAGAGAGAGAGAGAGAGGGAGAGAAACATCAATGATGAGAATCATCGATCCGCTGTCTTCTGCACGCCACCCACTGGGGACCAAGCCCGCAACTGGGCATGTGCCCTTGACTGGAATTGAACCCGGGAACCATCAGTCCGCAGGCTGATGCTCTATCCATTGAGCCAAACCAGCCAGGGCCTTACTGATATTGTAACACCTCACCCCCAGCACTGCCCCCTTTTTAAGGAGCTGGATTGTCCTGTGCTCATTGCCTCAGGAGATAATGTCTCAGCAATAGAGCTGCTTTCTGGCCTACTTCTCCAGACACCTAACCTTGGGTGGAATGGCGAGGTCTCTGAACATAGACTGAATATTCGAAGCAAGTTTCACAGTGAAAGCTGGATGGGATAAATCTGAGAGGAGTGGGGAATCCCTCCAGAAACTTGAGAATCTTCCTCCAGGTCGAGGGAGAAGGAGGAGAGGGGAAGAGATGACTGCAGGCAGCCATGAGTGTATTGGAGCTGGAGCAGGGGCAGCTGAAAGGGAAAGGTGGCATAAGGAGGCTGGCAGATGGGAACTCAGCTCCTAGGAGTTCCAGGCCCTCAGACCTGGCGTGGATGTATCAAAGAAAGTCAACAGACGAGAAATAAAGGCCATCTCAGCAGTAACCCCTATGCAGGTCAATGGCCCAGCTATACCAATCAGGGGCCAATGACATAGAGGGCTGAGTGCTTTGTCTTGGGACCCCTTGTTAAAAATCCTGGTATTTGCAAAGGAAGGGGATCCTAAAACAGACTGGGATTAAGCTGAGTTACAGTTTAGCACACATATGAAGTTCCCATCTGTATCTTAGACTCTCCAGTAGAGGACAGTCATTCCTGCTATGCTCCTGTCAAGTACTTTATAGCTTATGACAGGAAGCTGTGGAGTTGGAGCCACTAAGCTTGGGCTTGAACTTCAGCTGAGTGACCTAACCTCGCCACAGGAGATCAGGTGGGTCTTACAAGAGGGAGAAGTGTGGCTGAGGAAAATTGGACAGCACCCTCCACCCTAAACAGGAGGCTACTAACCCAGTCATAGGAGGCTACAATCCCAACAGCGATTGTCCCCGGGGTGGAGGGCTAAATCACTAAGAACTGGGCTAGATCGCCCTCGCTGGTTTAGCTCAGTGGATAGAATGTCAGCCTGCAGAATCAAGGTCCCGGATTCCGATCAAGGACACATACTTTGGTTGTTGGCTCCTCCCCAGCCCAGTCCCTCCCTGGTCAGGGGTGTGCAGGAGGCAACCAATAGATGTGTTTCTCTCACATCAATATTTCTCTCTGTCTTTCCCTCTCTCTTCTACTCTCTAAAAAAATCAATGAAAAAATATCCTCAGGTTAGAATTACAAAAACAAATAAACAAACAAACAAACAAGCAAACAACAGTGCTGGATTACTCAATTTTTTAAAAAGCCAGAAATGTGGATTTTTATGTGATTCTCTTGCCTTAAAAAATTGGGGACAAATCAAGACATTTTTGAAAACACAGTGTTAGCCAAATAAAACACATTTGTGTGCAGAATGCAGCCTGCCGGCTTCCATTCATGACCTCCGCCTTCACACGTGCCTCACGAGCTGTACTGTTGGAGACCTAGTGAGTGGGGCCAGGATGAGAGTGAGGGGAGTGAGGCAAGCCTCAGGCTCAAAACTTAAGGGATGCCAAAAACAAAACAAAACAAAACAAAACAAAACAAAACAAAACAAAAAACCCCAATGATCAAGATAAATAGTACTTTAATGAAATGTTTTTAAAAGTTAAAATTAATGCAAAAAACACCTCATGCTGACCAAAATAACAATGTCTCCTTTAAAGACAAGATCAGTAACCACATGTCACATGGTTCCAGGCCACAGTGAAGCCGGAGGCAAGAGGAAAAGCCCATAACAACGATTTGGGACTAAAAGAGTTTAAGGACCCTTCCATCCAGTGCCACTCTCCGCCCAGTGTCCTGGGGCTTGGGGAGGGCGAGAATACTCTAAAACGAGGGGCTGGAAGTCTTGCCAGGCTCGGCTCTTCCTGTAGACTTTTATGATCTGTGTTACTCAGAGGAAGGCCCGGAGAAGTCTGCCTGGGGCCTCTCCCAGCCCCAGGGTCCTCCAGATGTGGGGCTGATTTGTGTGATAAGTAAGGCCTGTCGCTGCTGAAAACCCAGGGATTCACTGCCACGTGGCCTTGCATGGCTGCCTGGAGCATCACAATGTCACATGATATGGGGTGGGATTTCACAGCATTTCATTGACCCCTTTTGTAGTTTTCCCTCTCGGATCCTAGAATCTGAAGTTCATCTCTTTCATCCCCTGCCTCCAAACAGACAAACCAAATTGCTCGGCCTAGACCAGTGGTTCCAATGGGGTGACTTTGTTCCCCAGGTACATTGATTGGCAATAGAGATATTTTTGATTGAAGTGACTTGGGGGTGGGGATGCTCTTGACATCTGGCGAATAGAAGTCAGAGATGCTGCAAAACCTTCTACAATGCGCAGGACAGTCCCCTATAGTGTAGATCAACCTGTCTAAAATGTCAGTGCGCTGAGGCTGAAGCTGAGGTTAAGAAACCCTGGCCAGCACAGAGAAATCTCTGTCCCATTTTCAAAGTTCTCCAGAGAGACTATGTTCTCTCCACAGCCCTAAAGCCCTGACAACCAGAAACATCTAACCTCATTCACTCATATTGTTATTTTAGAATGCCCTCCCACCCCTGCTCTTTAACCTTCAAGGGAGATAGAAAATAAGTTTCTCAATCCCCACACTTTTCTTGGGCTAGCTGGCATTTCCCCCTCATCATTACTATACCTTGGTGATTTTTGCCCCTGCTCCCATTCTCATGCCTGGGACTCAGAGCAAGAGGAGGAGGGGCTCAGTTCTGGTTTCTGGGATTTGAGAAAGAGCCGAGCCTCTGCTCTGTGGAAAGGGAGATGAGGTTTAGAGTCAGTTGGGGGCCAAGGACCGACAAGGATGAACGGGGAGCTCACCTGATGGTTAATAAGTGTTTGAACACTGGGAGGCAGGTAGTTTCCTTTTGCTGTTGACTCCTGTCTTTGCTTGTCAAGAAGAGAAGAAAGTTCTCACAGGCTTCCATCTCCCAGGTGCCTCCCCCTCGAGGAGGCAGACAGAGCATGCCCGTTCTGTGGCAGCTCCTACTTCCTGGGGAAGTTTGAATGGTCAGACTGGGAGTTTTCAGTATTTTCTTTCATTTATTGATGAGCTCCTTCTAGGTGTCAAAAACTAGGCAAGGGTGTTTAACTTCCTTTGGTTATCTAAATTGTTTGTGTGGTAAAATATATAGTATACAATTTACTATTTTGATAGTTTTTTTATGTTTACAATTTAGTGGTGTATATTCACAACATTGTGCAATGATGACCACTATCCATTTCCAGAGTGTTTTCTTCATCTCCAGCAGAAATTCCATACGCATTAGACAATAACCCCACTCCCCCCTTCCCCGAGCCCCTCGTATCCTCTGTTCTACCTTCTGCCTCTGAATTTTGGGCAAGAAGTTAAAAAAAAGTACGTGATCTATAATCATCACTGCCTGCAATTCCATATTAAAATCTCTATTTCCAAGCCCTGGCTAGTTTGACTCAGTGGACAGAGCGATGGCCTGAGGGCTGAAGGGTCTCGGGTTTGATTCTGGCCAGGGGCCAGCCAGTTGTTGGTTCTCTCTCATCATTGATGTTTCTGTCCCCCTCTCTCTCTCCCTTCTTCTCTGAAATCAGTAAAAATATGTTTTTTAAAAAGCTACTTCCCAGATGAGAAAACGGGCCCAGAAGTTAAGTAATGGCCCCACAGTCATATAACTAGCAAACAACAAGGCAGGATTTGAATCCAGGTCTGTCACCACTCATTCACCCAATAAACATGTATCAAGCCCCTAATTCATGTTGTGCACAGGAATAGTGACAAATAAGATGCAGTCTCTGTCATCAAATGATTCACATCTACTGGTGGAGATAAGTTTTATGTAAATAAATGTGATTATATACATAAAAGCCTAAGCGACAGGCCAACCCGCCGACCAGCTGGCAGCTATGATGCACACTGACCACCAGGGGCAGACACTCAATGCAGAAGCAGAAACCACAGGAATGGAAACATGGAACAGACTGATGAATCTCAGAGGGGAAGGGGAGGATGGAAAGAGATTAACCAAATGTCTTATATGCATACTATAGGCCCAGTGCACGGATTTGTGCACCAGTGGGGTCCCTCAGCCTGGCCTGTGGGGATTGGGCCAAAACTGGCTCTCTGACATCCCCCAAGGGGTCCTGGATTGCGAGAGGGTGCAGGCTAAGCTGAGGACCCCACTGATACATGAATTTGTGCACCAGGCCTCAAGTATGTAAATAAATGGAAATGACAGTCATTATGTACAACAGATAATTCACTAAGCAGGAGACCTTCATGAGGGTAGTCAGTGCTTTCTGAAAAGGGGTCAGGAACGTTTCTTAGCGAAGGTGCTGCTTGAGCTGAATGTTGGGAGGTAAATAAGATAAGAATTAGCTGCAAGGACAGTGGGGCTGGAGAGGCAGAGGGAGCAGTGTGAGTAGCTGCACAGGAGTATGGAACTGCCTGGATGTGTAGGACTTTCAGGAATTTTAGTGCTAAAGAGCAAGGGGTCAGATCAGGGAGGGTCTTACATGTCATCTCTGGGAGTTCGACTTAATCCTGAAGGCAATTGGTAGCCATTGGGGTTTTTTAAGCTGGAAAAGAAATGACCAAATATGCATTTTTAGGGGTGCAGCCATTGAGGGAGGTAGACCAGTAGAGCAAAACTGGAGGCAGAGCGACTTGCTAGGATTGAAATAATCCTGTGAGAGAAGATAAAGGGCTGGACCAAGGCTCTGCCATGGAGCGATGAGAAAGCAATGGATATGAGGGATAGTAGGAGGTAGCACGGAGGGGACTCAGGCAGCAATTAGAAGTGGGGAAGAAGTGAAAGGGAAGAACTATAGGTAACCATCAAGATTCTGACTTGGCGCTACTCACCAAGACAGAAAGATGTGCAGGTTTTGGGGAAAGATAGTAATACTTAAGATTAATGAAGCACTTTATTATGTGCCAAATAGTCTTCTAAATCCTTCACCTATGTGAACTCAGATAACCCTTATAATGTGATGAGGTAAATAGCGTTATTAACTCCATTGCCCAGACAAAGAAAAAGAAGCAGAGAGAGGTTAAGCAACTTGCTCAAGATCACACAGCTCCGGGCATCTAAGTCTAAGCTTGTGATGGTAGTCATTATGCCACTCCATCTGGAGGAATAAGTCCAGCCTAGACAAGCTGAAGTTGGAGATGCCTGTGGCCACCAAAGGGACCACATCCTCCAGGATCAGCAAGAAGTGGGAGACACCGTGAGGAACACTTAATGTTTCCATTTTGCAGAGTGGAAGAACAGCACATTGACTAAAATGGAGCAGACACTTAGATAAGAATCAAGAGAACTTGGCTTTTTGAAAGTTAAAGGGAAGAATGGGGTTCCCATGGCAGCTCCAGGATTCTGTTTAGGAGCAGATTAGGAAAAGCAATCAGTCAGCAGTGAAGGCTGGGTCCTGTCTTGACCCCGATTTTGCACAGTAAGCACACTGTTGCTGCTATACTTAGATTGTATTTGGGAGACAAAAAGAGGATGCTGATGGAGATAAAGAGTGAAAATGACCCCCCTGCCCCAAACTATGCCTTGGAAATGTTTTCTGCAATTCCAGAACCACAAGCTGCAGAAATGAAAAGTAAGAGGAGATACTTGCAATGTGAGGCCTTAAGAGCACCCACTGGGGAAGCATGGGGCTGTAAGACCTTCTCTTCCAAATCCTGGCATGGTGACTGAAAGTCACATGTTACCCTGGAACGCGGAGGAAAGACAGTCTAAGCCAGTGGTCAGCAAACCTCGGCTCTCGAGCCACCTAAGTTCTTTGGCCCCTTGAGTGTGGCTCTTCCACAAAATACCACGGCCTGGAACGAGTCTATTTTGAAGAAGTGGTGTTAAAAGTTTAACTTTAAAAAATTTGGCTCTCAAAAGAAATTTCAACTGTTGTTCTGTTGATATTTGGCTCTGTTGACTAATGAGTTTGCCGAACACTAAGCCATGAATAGACTGCTGTGGCATCCTGGGGGAAAGATGGCTGGTGCGAGGGAGGTCTGAAAAGGTGCCCCGGACAGCTGGAAGTTTCGAAGCCCATTTAGTTAGGAACATGTCGGCGGGAGCCTAATTGCAGCACGAGCGTGCAGACTGTCTTGGTTAACTTGGGATTGCACTGGGGCGCCTTCTGAGAGTTGCTGCTTCTGTCCTTTATTCTTCTGTATAATTTTCTCCGCCGGATTGTTCCTCTGTGCCCTTGTCAGGTAGCGAGGGGTGGGCCTGCCTGGGTGGCAGGCACAGATGGAACTGGAGCGCTTGCTAAGGGCCAGAAATAGGATGCAAATCATCTAGCTGGCGAGGCTTTACATTTTCAGCCCTTTCCCTTCCCACTCCCACCCCCACCTTGATTCCTTCTTTAAGACTTGTGATTGCTGTGTCCACAGAGGAGTGCCTGGGCGGGCTCCTGACCCAGGTACAGAACCCTCCCACCGTGATGGGCAAGGTGCAGCTCACTGTCCCCCTGGGTTTCCGCATTCTGCTGGTCACCCTGGTGGGAGATGCAGCCTACGGGGCGGAGAGGTCCAAGTTCACCTGCAACACCCTGCCAGCTTGGCTGCACAAATGTCTGCTCCAACCGCTTCTTCCTAGTCTCCCGAATCTTCCACGTCCCCTTCTGATATTTCTAGATTATGCTGGTGGTCATGCCCTCTATCTTCTATCTCTTCTCTGTCCTGCACCAGATCGCAAGGGAGGAAGGAGTAACTGTGGAGAGGGAATACCTACTGGGCAGATTGCAAAAGCTGGCATCTTGGGAAGCCCTGCAGAGACCATGAGCTGTCCCTTTAAGAATTCTGGTGGGAGAGATAATTTTCCCCAAAGGTGTGGGGGCTGTAGACAGGAAGCCCAGCCTACAGTCACACAGGAGCTTGGCCATCTACATTAGCCACGTGGTACCATGGGCCTTTATGGAGCTGGCCTTCCTGGTGGGGCAATACTATCTGTTTGGGTTTGATGTTCCATACTTGTTTCACCACCACTCCCACCCTTGTCCCACTAGTATCAACTGCTTCGCATACAGGGCCACAGAGAAAATGATCTTCCTGAACCTCATGTTCGGGGTGAGGGTGAGCTTCTTCCTCCTGAAGACCTAGCCAGTCTGTCTTTGCAGCCTGCCCCAGCTGCTGCCACATCAGGGGGTGGCCAGTCCATCACCCCCCACCCTACTCTGATGAGAACAGGACTGCCCTCCAGGTGGCCTCTTGCCAGTGAGTGCTGTAGGCCCAGCGCAGTGTGTGCACCACCCTGCTTGGTGGTGAGAGGCCGCTCAGTGTAGCAGCAGAGACCTGAGACTGGACTGGGCGGTGCCACCTGGTAAAAATAAATAAATAAATAAATAAATAAACAAACAAACAAACCCTGGCATTGCCATCACTCTCCTGCGTGATCCTTGAAGGTGAGGACTGAGGAGTGGGAGTGAGGACCGCTGCTTCCTCCTGAAAGCATTACCTCAACAGACACAGCACAACGAAGGGAGGCAGCGGAGGCCTCTGGAGCCGGTCTGCCTGAGTTGAAACCCCAGCACTGCTGCTTACCCGCGGTCTGACCTTGGACACATTACCCTCTCTGTGCCTCAGTTGCTTTACCTGAAGAGCAGGGATAATAATAACAGATCCTACTTCACGAGAATGTTGGGAGGATGAGCTGAGCTGATATATGTGAAGTGCTTACCAACAGAAGCTGGTTGCAATAACATAACCAAAGCCATTGCATTCACCTTCGCTGCCTAGAGTGTTGCTTCCTGCCTTGCTGCCTGGTCCGCTCAGGAAGGTGGAAGTAATTGTCAACTCCTCCTCCCTGGCTCCTCCAGCAATTGGTAGCCCAGTCCGCACACAAATCTTCCTTCCTATTCTCTCCTATGCCTGTCCCCTCCTTCTAGCTTCCACATCATCTCCCTGGCTCAGACTGGCATTCTCACTCCCCTGGAGCCACGAAGCACCTCCCTGCCTGCACGGTGTCCTCTCCCTCCAACTCAGCCTGCGTTTGCCTCCTGGTCAGCTCTCCTGGAAGCTCCTCAGCCTGGCAGCCAGCATCTCCGTGAACCAACCTGGATCTCCCTTTCCAGCCTGATCACCCACTCTTTCCCCGATCCAGACTCACCAGAAGCTGAGCCTGGACCATCATAGGCTTCCTCCCATCCTTTGCTTGTGTGCCCTCCTGGGGCGCTCTGCCTCAGCAGGCTTCGGAGCTGACTAACTGGGTTCAAATCCTGCTCAGTCACTGTGACCTGACTGGCCACGTGACCTTGGGCAAACTGCTTGGTGACTTGTGGGCTCAACTTCCTTCTCTATATAAAGAAACTACTAATACCTACTTCACAGGGTTGTTGTGAGGACTAAAGATAATGTAGATAAGGTTTCTTAGCAAGCGGTAGGTGCTATTATCATCATCTAAATTCTACAATTATGGGAGCAAATGCAACTCTTTCTCTAAAGCCTTCCTTGACCCCTCCTCTGGTCTTTTTCTCCTCTGAGCCTCCATGATGATTCCACTTGAGACTTAGTCATGCACTGTTTTGTGACTTCCCCTTTACTGCGGCCTTGAGCAGTTATTTAAACCCATCCTGCCTGGTGACTTCGCACGCGGCTCTGACTGGTCTTTGGACCTCAGTCGCAGGCAGAGTGGAGATGGCATGCTTTGCAAGAATTGGATGCATAGTCTTGCTCTCAGCTTAGTGCTTTGCATGGAATAGAGGTTCTTATATACCAATTTATCTAGTTTTGATATGTTCAGGCCAGAATTAGGAGGAGGTCTAGAGAGGACTACGTTGAGGCATATCAGAAAATCAAAAGAGAGACATTTCTTTACCTCCTTCCACAATCTGGGCCAATTTTAACGAACCTTTAACAGCTGAGAACGTTTTTTCCAAGATCTAATTAGAGTTCTGCTTACTAAGCAGAAGCCGGTTTCCTTGGGCCTCAGGCTATTGATGTCTAGGTCCTGGGAGGCAAGGGGGCCAATTGCCTTTGGGCTCTGCTAGGAGGCTTGGATTCTATTTCTTAGTCAGCAAATTATAGTCCTCAGGCCAGATCTGGCCTTCCACCTGTTTTTGTAAATAAATTCTTATTGGAACACAGACATGCCTGTTCATTTTTGTGTTGTTTATGGCTGCTTTTGTGCTAACAATGGTAGAGTTGAAGAGTCGAGACAGAGTTCTGGCCCAGAAAGCCTAAAAATGTACTATCAGGTCATTATGGAAAAAGTTTGCTGACCCCCGTGCTAGGTCATTGGGAGCCATTGGAGAATTCTAAGCCAGGGAGAGACATGATCATATCTGTCTTCTAGGATAATCATTCTGGGAGCCACATGGGGGAGAGGCAGGAGGGGATGAGGTTGTGGCAATTGTCCAGCTGAGAGCTAGTAAGGTCTGAACTGAGGCAATGGCAGTGGGGATGAGCAAATGATGCTGATTGGAGAGATATTTATGGAGTAGAATCAATAGGACTGGATACTTGAGTGGATGGGGCTGAGGAAGAGGGAAGAGGCAGGGAGAGTGGACTTCTGACTTCATGGACTGAGGGTTAGGATCATAAGCCTAACAGAAGTTGGCGAGGAAGGTTGTACATTTGGCTTTGGACAGAATTCATTTGGGGTATTTGCAAGAGATGGTAATAGAATCAGACTAGCCTCTAGAGTGATTTCTGCTGGAGAGGTGGTTGGGAGTCCTAGGAATAAACACGAATCTCCAAGGAGGGACTCTAGGATCCTAGGAGCAGAAGGCAGAGGCAGAACTCCTGGGAGCGCCAGCATTGAGGGTCAAACAGGCAGATATTCAGCAAGGAGATCCAGGAGAGGTTCCGGAGGCCGAGCTGAGTTTCTAGAAGGAAGGCAGGTCAGATAGCCAGTAGCCAGCAAGCCTGAGAGGTAGATACTTGAATTAGCACATGGGGGATCCCTGGTTGGGTGGCCAATGTGTCCTCTTTTGCCTGGAACTTTCTGTTTTAGCACTGAAATCCTGAGACGCCCTCAGTTGTGGGCAAACCAGGACAGTTGGTCACTCTACTGCTGATTTTGCCAAGAATGATGAAAAGAAAGGTTTAGCTTGCAAAGCATTGGAGGCATCCCAATGAGTTGCTAAACTTATGTCCTAGTGATATTCTCTTTGGAAAACTCCAAACATACTAACAAAACAAAGCCCTCTCCTTGTACACGTGCCATGATATTACCTAATTCAGCCCTTACAACAACCCTGTGAGGCAGGTGGCTGTACGAGGATAATTGTTTCAAATGAATTTGTTTGTTTTATTCCCTTGCATTCTTATGAGAGAGGCACTTTATTATACCCATTTTATAGAGGAGGAAATTGAGGCTTAGAGGCAAAGGTATTTGTTAGCAGCTGCTAGAACAAGTGTCCTCTCAGTGTGGGGCCCCAAAGCCTATACACTCTACACTCCGCCTAGAACAGGACAGCAGAGTGGTTCAGTACAAGTGCTCCAGGCTGTGCTACTTATTAACCATGTGCACTTGGGCATATTTTTATACCTTGTAATTAAAAAAATATTTTTATTGATTTCAAAGAGGAAAGGGGGAGAGAGAGAGAGAGAGAGAGAGAGAGAGAGAGAGAGAGAGAGAGAAATATAAATGATGAGAGAGAATCATTGATTGGCTGCCTCCTGCTTACCTCCCACTGGGGATGGAGCCAGCAACCTCAGGCATGTGTCCTGACTGGAATCGAACTATGACCTCCTGGTTCATAGGTCAATGCTCAACCACTGACCCACACTGGCCAAGTTTTCTTCCTTCCTTCCTTCCTTCCTTCCTTCCTTCCTTCCCTCCTTCCTTCCTTCCTTCCTCCCTCCCTCCCTCCTTTCTTCCTAATACATCCTGGCATTGTGTGAATTTATTTTGGTGTTGTTGTTTTTTTCCCACATTTACAGTTCACATTTAGTGTTAACCTCTATTAGTTTCAGATGTTGGGCAAATTATTCCATCTTCCTAAGCCTAGTTTCTAATCTGCAAAATGAGGATAATAACAGCGCCTTCCTAACAGGGTGATTGTGAGGACCAAATGAGAAGATGCCTGCCACAGCGCCTGCCCCATGGTAAGGGCTCCGTGACCTGCCACAGCGCCTGCCCCATGGTAAGGGCTCCGTGACCTGCCACAGCGCCTGCCCCATGGTAAGGGCTCCGTTGATATAGATGATTTTTATTATTTCCAGGTTTCTCTCTGAGGGGATTTCTCTGTTAAAGTCAGATTGCTTTAGAAGCTTAGAAATCTCCTGGGAAAGCTGGCCTTTCCATGGTCACCTGGGCTATTGTATATGAACACTGCTTTGGCATTTTCCTATGAAGGGGAAAGAGGTGCATTACTTTTACTTTTACTGAGACAAGGCAGGGAGGGATTCTTCTGACCTCTGGGAAGTTAAAGACTAAATTGCAAATGACCTAGGGTTTCATCTTAGCTGGTCTCTGAAACTGGTTCCTGGTTAGCGACACTCTTAGGCACACTGTGTGCTACCTCAAGAGTGCCCTAAAAGTGGACACACATAAATAGAAGTCGTTAATATGCTTGTTCATTCCCTGCCATGATGTAGGGAAAAGAGCATGGGTTTTGGATCCTTGGGGACCTCAGTTTGAACCCTGACTTGGTTACTCACAAACCTGTCTTAGTTTCCATAATTGTGAGTTGAGGAAGTTATGATAATAAATCTAGCAGTTACAGAATTCTTACTATGTCCTGGGCACTATTCCTTTTATATATTAACTTATTTAATTTTTTTTAAATAAACTATTCTTAAAGGAATTGTAGATTCACAGCCAAAATTGAACTAACTGGAAGTACATAGTTCCCATATATTCAAAGTCTATAGGGTTCACTTTTGGTGCTGTATATTCTATGGGATTGGGCAAATGTATAACAACATTATAGTATCAAAGAGAGTCGTTTCACAGCCTAAAAATCCTCTGTGGGTATTCATCCCTCCTTCCCCCAACCCCTGATAACTACTGATCCTTTTATTGTCTCCATGGTTTTGCTTTTTCAGAATGTGATAGAGTTGGAATGATATAGCCTTTCCAAATTGACTGGCTGCTGCCTATCTGACCTGCCTTCTTTCTAGAAACTCAGCTTGGTCTCCAGAACCTCTTTTGGAACTCCTTGCTGAATATACGCCTCTGTTTGACCCTCAATGTATTTGAGGTTCCTCCATGTCTTTTCATGGCTTGATAAGTGCATTTCTTTTTAGTGATGATAAGATTTCATTGTCTGGATGTTTATTCATAATTTATCCATTTAGCAACTGAAGGCCATCTTGGCTGCTTATAAGTTTTGGCAAACATCCATGTGCAGATTTTTGTGTGGATATAAGTTTTCAGTTCATTTGGGTAAATAACAAGGAGTGCAATTGCTGATTCATATGATAAGGATATATTTAGTTTTATAAGAAACCGCCAAACTGTCTTCCAAAATGGCTGTACCATTTTGTATTCCCACCAACAATGAATGAAAGTTCCCACCAGCATTTAGAGTTGTCAGTGTTCTGGATTTTGGCCATTCTAATTGGAGTGTAGTGGTATCCATTGTATTTTAATTTGCAGTCCCCTATGACATATGATGTAGAGTATCTTTTCTTTTTTTTAAAAAAAACAATATATTTTTATTGATTTTTTATAGAGAGGAAGGGAGAGGGATAGAAAGTCAGAAACACTGATGAGGGAGAAACATCGATCAGCTGCCTCTTGCACACCCTCTATTGGGGGTGTGCCCGCAGCCAAGGTATATGCCCTTGACTGGAATAAAATCTGGGACCCTTTTGTCCACAGGCTGATGCTCTTTTTATTTTTTTTTATTTTTTTAATATAGAGTATCTTTTCAAATGTTTATTTGCCACCTGTATATCTCCTTTGGTGAAGTGTCTGTTCAGATCTTTGTCCCATTTTAAAATAAGATTTTTTTCCATATTGTTGAGGAGTTGTTGTTTTGTAAGTTTATTGATTTTTAGAGTGAGATGAAGAGAGAGGGAGAGCACAACATCGATCAGTTGCCTCCTGCACACCTCTCTCTAGGGATCGAGCCACAACCCAGGCATGTACTCTTAAACTGAAATCGAATGGCGACCTCCTGGTGCATGGACGACGCCCAGCCAACGGAGCTACACCAGCCGGGGCTCATGGTTGAGTTTAAGAGTTTTTTTGTATATTTTGGGTGAGTCTTTTTTTCAGATGTATCTTTTGCAAATATTTTCCCCCAATCTGTGGCTTGTCTTCTCATTCTTTTGACATTATCTTTGCAGAGAAGTGTTTAATTTTAATGAAATCCTGCTTATCAATTCTTTCTTTAGGAATCGCGCCTATGGCATTGTATGTAAAAATTCATCGCCATACTCAAGGTCATTTAGATTTCTTTCCATGTTATCTTGTAGCAGTTTTAGTTTTGTGTTTTGCATTTAGATCTATGATCCATTTTACTTTTTTTTTTTTTTTTGAAGAATGTAAGGTCTGTGTCTAGATTAATATTTTTGCCTGTGGGGGGTCTAGTTTTTCTAGCATCATTTGTTGAAAAGACCATTTCAATAAATGGTCTTTTTTGTTGTTGATGAAAAGACTAAACTCATTTAATTTTCCAAACAAACTTTGAGGTAGGCACTGTTATTAGCCCCATTTTTTTTTTTCTAGTTAAAGAAAGGTTTTATAAGTCACCCAGGGTAACACAGCTAGAACTTGACAGAGCTGGGATTTGAACTAGCAACCTGGTCCCAGAGTCCATGTACTCGATCCCTAGCTACAACAATAATGTCCCCCTCATAGGTTTGTTGTGAGGAATAGAGACAGTGTCTAGCACATAGTAGGTGCTCAGGAAGCAGTAGTGATAGTCTACTCAAGGTTCCACTCAAATGTCAAATCTTCACAGCAGCTTTCTTTCCATCTCCCTTTTCCCCAATCCCCATGTGAGCCCCTTGGAGAGAGGCTCCATCTCTCTGTGTCCCCCAAAGGGCCTGACGGGGCGCTTGGCACTTAGTGGCTCTCAGTAAATGTTTGTTGAGTTTGTATGCTCTTCTTTTGTCTACAACACATATCCTGGGTGTGGTCTATTCCCAGCTGTTATTCAGTTCTTTGCTCCTGAGCCCTGTCCCTCCAGCCTTCCTGGTTCTGTCAGGTTGGGCCACCTCTGGCTGGAGAAGTTCCTGGTTGGGCTGTCTATGGAGGCAACTGCCCTTGTCTGCTACACCCTTTTTCTTGAACTACTCTTCTCACATTCTGGGGTACCCCACTCTAATATGGACACTGCCTCTAGACGTGTCTTCATCTCTTCTCTTTTCTTCTCTCTCTTCTCTCTTTCTAAACCCAAGCCAAAGCACCTGCATTGGAGGCCTGGTCCAGGCCTTTCCCAGGAAATCTAAAGTTCCTTCTCACCGGATAGATCAGCTCTCTTGGTATTTACAGAACAGGGGAGACTCAGGGGCAGACCTCATTCAAAGAGCTTCTGAAAGGGGTTAATCTTGGCCTTAGGGAGTGAGTGTGGCTTACGGCTGTGTTCCCTGGGCTTTGGCACAGCCCCAGGCAGCTCCCTCTGAGGCAGGGCTCTTTCAGACCAAGCCACCAGACACCTGGGTCCACCTTGGGGAGTACATTCTGCCAGTCCCACCTCGGACAAGACAGGCAGTGTCTACTTTGGACGGAGCCATCTGGCACCATGGAGCAGCGCGCCCTTCTGCCTCTGCAGAGCCACCCTGGGAAGATGTGGCCAGCAAGACTGTTGCTTCCTCTGTATGCATTATCCTGGGCAGCACCCTCTCAGACACAGCAGAGTCCAGTGCCCGCCTCTGCAGAGCCTGTTCCATACATCCAGCATGCCTCTGCGCCTGCCCCGGGACGGATGTCCAGCAGCCTCTGGTGCCCAGTGCAGACCGGACCTCAGGGAGGGCCTCTCAGCCACAAACAGAGGTCCCCGGGGCAGTGAGGGTGCTCGCTCGGCCCGCTCTGGAGGCGCGCCCAGCGCTGCCCGGAAGGCCGGGCATTTATCCCCGGAGTCGCCAGCAGGGAGCTCCCTTTCGGCTCCGCTCGCGCGGCCGCGGGGGGCGGCGCTGGGTTGCGCCGCGCTGCGCTCCAGCCCGGACCGGGCCGGGGCCGCTGGATGCCGCGTCTCCGCTTCTGCTGCCTGCCGGGCCGGCTCCGGCGGTCGGTGAGTGCGGGACGGCGGGGGCAGCCGCTTGGAGAGCCGGGCGCGGCGGCGAGGCGGGCTCGGGCCGGGAAGGCGGGCGGGCGGCGGGGCCCGCCGGCTCCCGCTCCCCCCCGTGTCCCCTGAAAGCAGCGGCCCGGACGCCCGGCTCCGACTCTGGTCTCCAGCCGCGCCGGCGGAGCTGGGCGCCCGAGAGTGGGGGTGATCAGGGGCGCGGAGGGCGAACTCCGACCCCCCTTGCCCGCTGGGTGGGGGTGGGGGGCGGAGGCGGGGAGGCAGGGCAGGGTGGCTTTCAGTTTGGGGGGATTTGGGGCTCGGGGGAGCTCCTGTGGCCCTAAGCTGCGGGGTGGAGGCTGCAGCCTCGGGGGTAGGGGCTTCTCGGAGCCAGGCCCAGGGCCCCCGGACGGACCGACCCACCGGGGCTCGGGAAGGCGGCCGGGAAGGCGAGCACCTTCGCGGAGCACCTCCGCCGAGCCCTTTATCCCTCCCAGCGGCCTTCACCCTTTCACTGCCGGGCCGACCGCCGGCTGCTCTCCGAGGAGCAGCTGCCAGACAGCTGGCCAAACAATGGAGACCCCGCTTCCCCAGGCCCCCTCCCCTTGGGGCAGAAGACGGGGTGGGTGGGTGAATGGTGAGCTTTGGAGATTAGGGAGTGCAGGCTGTGTCCCCCCCCCCACCCCGTGACTGGCTGCTCACCTCACCTTTTCCTGCAAAGGGGTGGGGTGTGTGTGGGTAGGTCGGACAACCTGCCCCAGGCCTCTGGGAGAGACTGGCCCGTCGCCCCGCCCTGCTAACCTGTCCCGCCAGTTGTTTCAACAATGGGAAGGGGAGGTGGTCAGGTAGGCAGCCCCCACCCCCGCTGGGGGTTACTGCTTGGTACCCAGCCTGGTGAGGAGACGGGCATGCTCCTGGCTGAGATAAGGCCTACCGGGGCACACCACACATTGGGGCTTTGTTGTAGGGGTGGGGTTTGGGGGTGTCACCCTGTGGCAAGGCACATGTGCCCTGCTGATTAGTTGGAAAGACTGCAGCCAGAATGAGCTTGGGGGGGGGGGGGCGGCATCCAGGTTTAGCGGGGCCCTTTGCTGGGTTCAGCATGTGTTTGACAGTGTCCTCATGGCTGTGTTTGTGTGGGAGACTTGCGGTGATGCTTCCTGGGAGGAGCTCCCTGCCTAGGGCCTTCCTGCTCTCAGAGGGTCCCCCAGCTTAGGGCCTTGCTGCCCTCAGAGGGTGCCCCAGATGTCTGGAATTGGATTCTCACCCCCATTCACCTTGCCAATGACCTGGGCTCGTTTTCGAGGTTTCGTTTTATCTTTTGAGCGCCTGGCATGGCTGTGGTTGAGGAGGCCTTGTACACCCCCTGCGTTGGACAGTGTGCATATGCACTGGGCCATGCTGGCAGGGAGGAGACACATCCAGGCAATTACCAGCAAGATCACCTTAGCAAGACATTGACTCTGGAGGTTCAAGCTCCCTTTTAGTGTGCTCATCATCAGGTCTGGAGCCCTTTTTGTGGGGGGTGGGGGGTGGAGGAGGCAGCAAGTAAGTATCCTGTTGTCATAGCAATGGGCCTGGCCTTGCCTAACTGTCCTCCCTTTTGGTTCAGGGGCTACTTTCTATACAGGGATATTGAAAGTTGCTCTCCTGAGGTCTCGGCTTCCTGGCGGACCTCACTGGCTCTTTGTCCATGGCCTGCCACCTCCTCAGCTTCCCCTCTGATGAGGTCTTTCCAGGAAACATCCTCCTGTTTGCTGGACATGACTGGGTTATATATAGCCTTGGGTGGAGGTATGCTTGGCCATTTGGGGTGGGGGACGCTGGAGTTGGGGCCTCAATTCCAGGAAGACAGTTGGGGAAGCTATTGTGTTGGGGGTTTCTGGGACTGAGAAGCGTTGCAGGTGGGGGTGGGAGGGATAGCATGCTGGTGGGCACTTCCTTTGGGAGCTTTGAACTTTGCACAGTTGATGACCTGGTGCCTGGCAGCTCTGATATCTGGTTTGTTTACTTTTTCCCAGTCTGGCTCAGGTGCCAGGGTGTGTGTCTGAGGGCTTCCTCCCGTGCCCCAGGCTCTCCTCAGCCGCGCTCACTCCGATAGGGCCTTTCCGACTCCGGCCTGGTCCCTCGGCCGCACTCCCTGGCAGTCTGAGCAGCCAGCCTGTTGCCTGGAGCCCCTTCAGTGGCCCAGCTTCAGACTGCTCATGGAGGGGTCTATGTATCTTCAGAAGTTGGGCCTGGAAACTCTGAGGTCCCCCAGAGGCAGGTACCTGGAGGCAGACAGGGTGGGGCAGAGCTGGAGCTGGTCAGAAAGGGAGAATCCGCCCTCCTCAGGTGGAGCCGGGAGTTGTTGGACCTGAGGAAGGCTGGATCCCCACGATCCCCACTCGGGGTGTCACGGGTCTCCAGGGCAGTGGTGCTGTTCCTGCTCCTTCAAACCAAAGGACTGTCCCCGGCCGGACCTCCCGCCCCTGATGGACACCACAGGCTGGAACCAGAGTGTCCGTGTGAGCAGGGTCCTGGTGGTGGCCTCGACCCGGCCATGGTCCCAGGCCTCTCCTGGGAAGGGCGGGTAATGCTGAGGCAGCTGAAAGGTTTGAGGGGATAAGAGGCCCAGTCCGCTTTGTGCTGTGATTAACAGGTTCCCGTGGGTCTTGGGTTGGGGGCCTCATGGAACTTTTAAGTTCTGCATTGGGTCAGGCCCCTGGGTGCTTTAAGATCTGCTCACTGCAACTCACCCCTCATCACCATTTTCTTTTCTTCCTCTCCCCCTCACCCCCAAACCCTTCGCAGTCACCGTTTTCTGAGGTGGCCTGAATTAGAGAGTAAGGGGGTGCAGAGGGAGGAGCTGGGTTGGGAGGGTGGGGAGCAATCTGGAAAGCCCCCTCCTCTTCCTTTTCTGCCCTTTCTCTGGAGGTAGGAATTGTGTGGCTAATAAATTACCCCCATTCCTCTGTTTCAAAAAGCTTAGACTCAGGCAGCAGTGTAAGTTGTGGACTGATGATTTTACAGGGCCCAGGGCCCTTTCTCTCTGCCAAGTACTTTTATCGTCACTTACAGGGGATTGTTTTTTTTATTTTTTATTCTCTGACATTAAGAGATATTGGATGAAGGGCCCAAGGTCACACAGCAAGTCAGAGGCAGACCAGGGTTAGAGCCTGCCGTTTGTGGTTGAGCAGAACACATCTCCAGCAAAGGGCCAGGTCTGAACTCTCAGGCCATGGACGTTTGATAGTGGAAATAGCTGAGGCCCAGAGAGGGGATGGGACTTGCTCAAGGTCACACAGAAGGTGGGGTGCGGATGGTTGGGTTTACTGAGTTCAGCGCCCAGCCGGCTGCGGCAGGCTCCCCAGGAAACAGGAGTTTCACCTGCAAGAGCAGCCGGGGACCTGGCGGGGCTGCTGGCACCTCTCTCGCTCACAGGCCCTGCTGCCTGCAAGTGCCCAGGGGCTGCTGGTGCCCGGCGCGGCGGGCAGCAGGCAGGGAAGGGACAGGGAGCCGGCGGGCGGGCCGGCCGGCTGATGTCATGTGAGAAGCGTGCAGGCGGCTGAGGGAGCACACCTGGAGCCGGTGAGCTCCATGTGACCGGCGGTGAGTCACGGGCTCTGCGGAGCTCAGCACAGCCGCCGGGAGAAGCCGGCGCGGCCGCAGGGCCAGGCGTCAGTCATCCTGCGCCGCTGGGGCTGGGCCGCTCTGCCCTGGGAACCCACTGGGCGCCTTGGCCGTCCTCAGCCCTCGTGGGCCAGCGCTGAGATGCAGGCCTGGGGCTGTAGGAAATGGCCACTCAGGGAGGTCAGAGGCCGAGCGAAAGAGGCCGGCTCTCTTGGGAAAGCATTTCCTTTGTATTTATTTATGAGTGTGGTCTGGGGTGGGGAAGGGGGGACTGACCCTTTTAAGTATCCACCCCCAGCAGCCAAGCCTGGGGGCCCTCGTCTTGGGGTTCTAACACTGTAGTTTCCATTTCCTGGGGTTTCTCCTTTGCCAGCTGCAGGGTGACCCATTTAAGCCTGTCCCCGCGTAAAGCCACAGACAACAGGGCGATCTATTTTAACCAACTCCCCCAAGTCCCTGAAATTTTTTCAAGGCATGAGAGGGCAATTCTTAAACTTACCATTGCAAATCTTTTACAGCTTTCATGCTAAGTTGGTTGCTTACTGCTTTGTCAAACCTTTCTGTTTTCTTTTTCGTTATTAAAAAAAAATCTTTAAATCACAAAAGTAACATGCTGAGAAGAAGGTTTAATGCAGGAAGTGTACTCAGTAGAGCCAGTGTTAACCCTCTTTGCCACTATTCCTCAGAGAAAACCACGGATGAATTTTTGTCATGGATCTTTCCAGACTATTTTAAAAGCTTGTTATATATATTTTATATATTATATATAAATATATTATTTGTAGGTTAAGATCTTATGTTACATAAAATATAATTTTATATAAATATTTAAAATATTTTTTGTAAGAAAAAAGAACATGCACAAAAGTAGAAGAAAAATCATATAAATTCCTACTATGTAAAGTCTTAGATTTGAATACACACACACGTACCAGCTAAATGTTCTTATTGTAAAAAATTGAAACAATACAGATAACACACAAGTCTGTTTTGACTCTTCTGAAATCCCTCTCTTCCACAGAACATACATTTTCTATGAATATGCAAATATTGTATATAATGTAAATTATATATATGCACACATATACATAATTTTTTTTAAATTTTGTAAAAATTATGTACTATCTGGCAACTTACTTTTTTCACTTAATAATCTACACTAATAACAGAGAAATATTCAAATTGACCATACTTCTGTGATGTCCATCAGCCAATCAGGAGTATGCAAATTAACCCAACAAATATGATGGGTAATTTGCATATGTAGGCATGGAGCAGCCAGGCAGGGTGGGACATCTGCTATGAGGAGGATGGACAGGATTAACCCTCCGCTGGGAGTGAGAACTTGCAGGCTCCTAGGTGGCTGGGGGCGAAGCCAGGGAAAGGAAGACCTATTCTTGCATGAATTTTCATGCAACGGGCTTCTAGTATACTATAAAATCTTTCTAGGTCAGCATATTCAAATCAACCTCATTCTTTTTCATAACTGCCCAGTTCTATAATTTAGCTATTCCTCCAGTGATGGTCATTTGTATTGACAGCATTTTGCTATTATAAGCAATGTTGCAAAGATAAGCCATGTTTATTATGTGATAATATCTGTAGATGTCTTAGAAGAGGAATTGCCCAGTCAAATGATGTGTACATGTAAATATTTTTATAGGTACCAACTTTCCCTCCTTATACCAATTTATACTCCCACCACTATGTATGAAATGCCCTGCTTACCATCCTCTAATTTATTGATATTATTAATCTTGGTAGTTTTTTACTAAACTGCTAAGTGAACAATGATATACCTCTTTTACGTCACATGTCTGAATATTACTGCTCATGCTTGTGGGCCGTTTGCATTTCTACGCCTCTGAGTTGCCTGTCCTCATCCCTGGCTGTGTCTCTATGGGACCTCTGGACTTGAGCCTGTGTGGTCCGGGCGGCCATGTGCTCATGGGACTGCCTTCACTTCTTGGGCTTTACTTTCTATGTGTAAAGGTCCTATCCAGCATTGAGGCTTCATGCTTAGACTTATTTTAGTCACACTCGTGCTGATAGTTATTTGTGTACTTTCCTCTCTACCAAGTCCCCCCTCTACTCTAATGATCGTATATGTATCATTAAGTAGAGTTCAATCCCATGTAGATGGTGAGAATATGTCCTGTTTCTATTAGTCACCGTTCTTTTTTTAAAAATATTTTATTGATTTTTTATTTTTTTTACAGAGAGGAAGGGAGAGGGATAGAAAGTCAGAAACATCGATGAGAGAGAAACATCGACTAGCTGCCTCCTGCACACGCCCTACTGGGGATGTGCCCACAGCCAAGGTACATGCCCTTGACCAGAATCAAACCTGGGACCTTTCAGTCTGCAGGCCGACGCTCTATCCACTGAGCCAAACCGGTTTCGGTAGTTACCATTCTTGAGGGCTTACTATTAGCTAGGCATTGTATGAAGGGCTTCTATACATATTTCATTTAATTCCCATGCCTTATATGGTAGGTACTATTATTATCTCCATTTTACAAAAGGAAAAATGGAGGCACAGAGGCCTTACATTACTTGTCCAAGATTGTGTAGCTATTGAATTTGTTCCTAGGTTTGTTACTTGACATCTGAAACCTAAGCTCTTTCGTTAGTTTTATTTATCTTCTATCCCTTAGATTTAATAGGTGCTTGATACATACATATTTCCCCAATTTTTATTATAAAGCTCTGTAAGCATTTAGAAAAGTTAGAGTTTTATAGTGAACAACCCCCGTATCTTAGATTTTGCAATTAGCACTATCCTCGCTTTATCACATATTTATCCCTGGATCTATTTATTCATCAAGCTATCTTACATTTTTTATGCAGTGCAAAGTAAATGGTAAACATCGTATACTTTGCGCCACATACTTTAGTATATGTATCATTAACTAGAGTTCAGTACTTATTTACAATTCTTTTTTCTTTTGAGTGAATACTTCACACAACGAAATACACAAATCTGTGCACACAATTTGATGACTGTTGATGAATATATACACCTGTCGATCCAAACCCCTGTCAAGATATGTGACATGAGCATCACCCCGGAAAGTCTCCTCATGCCCTTTCTCAGGCAGTCCCCACCGCCGTCCCTTCCCCCACCTCCCAAAGGTATCACTGTTCTGGTTTTTCCCAGCTAACGTTGGCTTTGCTTATACTGGAACATCATATAAATAGCACTCTACCAGCGCCTGCCAGTGTGCTCAGTTGGTGGTACATTGTCCCCTGCACCGTAAAGTTGCCAGTTCGCTGGTTTGATTGCCAGTCAGAACACATCGATGCTCGATTCACATCGACGTTTCTCCCTCTCCCTTCCTCTCTCTAAAAACCAATAAAAATATATTTTAAAAACGGTACCATACCAGTATGTACTCTTTTGTTCAAGCCTTCTTTTTCTGTGACTTGACATAATGTTTTTTGAGATTCATCCCTGTTGTGTGTATTAGCAGTTGCTTCTTTTTTAAAAGAATGTATATATTTATTCTTATTGTTTTTAAAACCCTCACCCAAGGATATTTAGAGAGTGAAAGAGAGAAGGAAACACAGAGAAATATTGACGTGAGAGAAACATATCGGTTAGTTGCCTCTCGCACGAGCCTAGTACAGGGCTCAGGCCGAGGAGGAGCCCTTGACTGGAATCGAACCTGGGACCCTTCAGTCCGTAGACCAATGCTCTATCCACTGAGCAAAACCAGCTAGGGCTAGTTGCTTCTTTCTTATTGCTGAGTAGTATTCCATTATGTGAATGTGTAAATTGTTTAGCCTGTTGGTGAACTGATAGATGCATATTTGAGTTGAATGGTCCTTGCCCTCAAAATGCTTTCTGTTTTAAAGTGATAAAGCAATTGAACTGACTGAGTTGATTGTACCTTGCTTTGATTTTGAAGATAGTAGGATCACAATGATTTAGGTACATTCCCTAAGTTACATACAAACTCTAGTTTACATGCATACTTTTCCTTCACTTAAAATTAGGAAGGTCTCCTGGAGTAGGGTGAGGGGAGAAAGGCAGAGAAGGAGATCAGAAAAACTATAAGATTTCTTTCATTAGAGAAAGAGACAAAGGGGGAGGGGCGGGGAGGCTACCAGCCTGGAAAGGAGAATGTGAAGACGGTGATATCATTGCTACTGGAGACTTTGGACATGAGGACAGCAGATGCTGGAAGGTCCGGGGTCTACAAAAAGATGGCAGAGCCTCGGTCTCTAGTGAGTTGGGTGCTGAGGTGTCTAGAGCTGCACTACAGGTCTGACCCTGAAGGGAAGGTTATATGTAGCTTCAGGTGTTTGGCACTGGAGAGAACCCGGACCTCAGCCAGGCCTGGCAATTGTAGGGACGACAGTGGGGAGTGGGTACCTTGTGAGCTGTCAGATAACAGTGGCAACACAGGAGTGACGAATGAAGGGCTGAAATGGACTCGGTCTCCAAAGGCCCCCGGGTTGGGATGAGAGGGGTAACGTTATCAGAAAGTTAATACCTAACCTGTGTCCACAAGAGACTTAGATATTTGGGATTTTAGAGCTAGAAGAGACCTAGATCATCTAGTTCAACCTTGAGCAAAGTGACAGGTTCAAGGTCCCCTGGTGACTTGTTGACAGATCCAGGCCTAGATACCAAACCTCCCAACATTTCCGCCAGCACTATCCCCTGTGCTGCTCCTGTGACTGTCTGTCTTCCTGCCTATCACAGTGACAATGAGGGACAAGCTTTTGCCAAGACGGGCTTATATGAAATTACTTTCCAGGGACCTTTCTAGCCCAAAGACTCTAGAATTTGGGGCCTCTTTTCTGTTGATACTGCTCAAACATGTAGCCCCCAGCAGAGAGCCGGATTGGGTAAGGACTGGAGAGTGAGAATGAGAGGCCGAAAGGTGGTTTGGTGGGACAGCAGTGAAAGCTTTTGGGTTCTCTGTGGTTGAGTTGAGGACTCATTTGTCTCCTCCAGGTCCCCGAGGTGGTTTTTTTATTCATTTCCCCTCAGGTGCCCCTGGAGCCATCTTCCAAACCAGCCCTTTAAGATAGTGCAAGGAGTGGTGGGTAAGGTGGGTAGCAACCAGCTGAAGATCTCATGTCCTGGCATGTGGTAGGTCTATGCCACACCCCCATCAGTGGTTCAAGAGGAGACAGAGAGACTCCCCATGTCAAAGTTCAGCCCCAAAGAGGAGATGTCTGCTGTCAGGCACTCCCCCAACCCAAGTCAGCCCAGACCCATCTGGCCAAGGTTGCCCCTGGCTTTGTGCCTCTTGGGCCCTAGATTCCTTGTCTTCCTGCTCCCGGGTAATGTGCATGAGCACTTGGAACCAAAAAGTTCAGAGGGAACTTTGTTTTACCAGATAGAAACTGAGGTGAGAGGAGAAAAGGGGTTCCTGAGAGGTTCACAGGGAGCTAGTGACTAGACCAGATTTCCCACCTCTTCTACGTCTGAACATTTCCCTGGAACTGTACTGTGCAATCCTATAGCCAAGCCACTTGGGGCTGCTGATACTTGAAATGTGGTCAGTCTGAATTGCAGTATGCTCTAAGCGTAAAATATGCATTGATTTCAGGGACTTGGTATGGAAAAGAAAATATAAGATACCTCAATGTTTTTTATATTGATTACGTATTAAGATGACAATGAATATCATGTATGTTGATTTCAACTGTTTCTTTTTACCCTTTAAAATGTGGCTGCTAGCCGAGACCGGTTTGGCTCAGTGGATAGAGCACTGGACTGCGGACTGAAGGGTCCCAGATTCGATTCCGGCAAGGGCATGTACCTTGGCTGCGGGCACATCCCCAGTGGGGGGCGCGCAAGAGGCGGCTGATCGATGTCTCTCTCTCATCGATGTTTCTGACTTTCTATCCCTCTCCCTTCCTCTCTGTGAAAAATCAATAAAATATATTTTAAAAAAAATGTGGCTGCTAGAAAATTTTAAATTATCTATATGACTTGAATTACATTTCTTCTGGAGAGCACTGTTCTAGAGAGGATGCGTTGATCTCTCAGGAACCACTCACTGGGAGAGAGTGCTGGGCAATTAGCCAGTACCTGGGCCCTTGGGAGTTCCTGGCCTTGATGCCTTCCTAGGCTTTGCATCTGGGTTGGAGGTCCCTCTCAGTAGATTGGGGAGCCTGCTTGGTTGTGGGGGTGGGGTACTCAGAAAGAAAAAGCCTCTCCAGGGCCTTGTAGGCCATCGTGTCAAATTCAGAGGAAAGGCCTTCATGGAGAGAGAACAAAAATTACATTTCGTTTCTAATTAGGTGGTATGGCCTACTTCTGCGTCTTGTTGCCTGCTGGTTAGAACAAGAAAAGCTCTCTCAACTCCACCCCCATCAGGTTTTCTCTCTCCTGTCCCAGTCAGGTGTGCCTTGGGGTGGGAATAGGCTGGCGCCATAGGCCCACGTGCCCTGCAGCTGAGGTCTTCTCCCCACCACCACAACTTTCTTCCTGGGGCTATATTTAGGTGTTGGTCTGGGGAAAAGGATGTGAGTTTTTCAGGATCCTGTTTATCCAGTAGACCCCACCCCACTCCACCCCCACCACACAGCTGTCTGTCCTCTGTCCAGACTGGAACTTCCCCTCACTTTCCTCCCGGCTCCGATTTGGGTGCCCAGGACCTAGAAAGCAAACAAATGTTTGCCATTGAATCTTGACATTGCCACCTATTAGCTAGCTTTCAGCTAACATCTACTTAATTTTTTCACGTGTAGAGATAATGATACTTTTCTTGCAGGGATGTTGTGAAGTTCAAACGAGGTAGTGTGTGTAAAGTGCCTGGCATTATGCCTGACAAGTGGTAGTCATTAAACAAGTGTTGGTTCTTTGAGGTTCTCTGCCGGGCAGTGGCGAAGGCTGGTGTTCTGGAATACCAGGCTTAGGAAAGAGCCCAGTGGCATGTGATGTCTGTTGCCTTAGTGACATTGGCTGTGGGAGGTGATGGTGCAGAGTCTCTTTTCTTTTTCCCTTGTGTTTGCATCTTCAGTCAAGTCCCAGCTTGGCTTAATGGCATCCTCTGGCCAGGAGGTCAGATGGCCCAGATGCCACCTCCATGTACACCTAAGACGGGTCTATCAGAGATCATAGGAAATGAGAGACTTTGGAGTTTAGGTTTTTACAACCTTATCTAAACCTCCAGTTTCCTTATTTGTAAAATGGGGGTAACAATAGACCTCCTCATAGCAGTGTTATGAGGCTTCGCTCAACTGAGACAGTATTGTGTGAGGCAGGGAACCTGGCAGGGATCGCTGTGGGGGGTGGCTGTGCTCAGTAATTGGCCCCGTCTGGACTGGAGACGGGGAAAGAGGCTCTACAGGAATAACTTCTCTCTTTCTCTCTGCTTCTGTCTGCAGCAGCAAGGTGGAACACAAAGGCCCTGTGCCGAGCACCCTTAATCCTCTGGGGGTCCCCCCCCCTAAAACAGCACCCCCACCATGTTTAATCTAATGAAGAAAGACAAGGACAAAGATGGAGGGCGGAAGGAGAAGAAGGAGAAGAAGGAGAAGAAGGAGCGGATGTCAGCAGCAGAGCTGAGGAGCCTGGAAGAGATGAGCCTGAGACGCGGCTTCTTCAACCTGAACCGCTCCTCCAAGCGGGAGTCGAAGATGCGCCTGGAGATCTCCAACCCCATCCCCATCAAGGTGGCCAGCGGCTCCGACCTGCACCTGACTGACATTGACTCCGACAGCAACAGGGGCAGCGTCATCCTGGACTCGGGCCACCTCAGCACAGCCAGCTCCAGCGATGACCTCAAGGGTGAGGAAGGCAGTTTCCGGGGCTCTGTGCTGCAGCGGGCGGCGAAGTTTGGCTCCCTGGCCAAGCAGAACTCCCAGATGATTGTCAAGCGCTTCTCCTTCTCCCAGCGGAGCCGGGATGAGAGTGCCTCTGAGACCTCCACGCCCTCGGAGCACTCTGCTGCCCCATCCCCGCAGGTGGAGGTGAGGACTCTGGAGGGACAACTGGTGCAGCATCCTGGCCCAGGCCACCCTCGACCAGGGCCCCGGTCCCAAGTCCCTGAGCTGGTGACTAAAAGGTTTCCGGCTGACCTGCGCTTGCCCCCCGTGGTGCCCCCACCGCCCCCTGCCCTCCGGGAGCTGGAGCTTCAACGAAGGCCCACTGGAGACTTTGGCTTCTCCCTGCGGCGCACGACCATGCTGGATCGGGGCCCCGAGGGCCAGGTCTTCCGGAGGGTGGTTCACTTTGCTGAGCCTGGTGCGGGCACCAAGGACCTGGCGCTGGGGCTGGTGCCAGGTGACCGTCTGGTGGAGATTAACGGACACAACGTGGAGAGCAAGTCCAGAGATGAGATCGTGGAGATGATCCGGCAGTCGGGGGACAGTGTGCGGCTCAAGGTGCAACCCATCCCAGAGCTCAGCGAGCTCAGCCGGAGCTGGCTGCGGAGTGGCGAGGGACCCCGCAGGGAGCCGGCCGACGTGAGTGTTTCCCTGGGGACCTGGGCAGCCAGGGATGAGCAGGGGCTGGGTTGCTGATGTCTACCGTGATTGTACGGAGGTGGATGATTGGGGTACTCAAGAGCTGTAGTCAGAGCCTATCGAGTGTGTGCGTGGTAATGCCGGGCCACTCCTTGGGCTTCGGGGACCATCTACCTGGCTGGTGGGGAGAAGGCACCTCAGATGGGGGCTATGCATGATATTACAAGCTTCATGGTACAAGCGTGGGTTAGGGTTTGGGCACCCTATTTCCTGAGCCCGAAACTGGGGCATGGATGCTAACATGTGCCACTTCTATATTAGAGAGACAGACAGTCTTATATTCTGGACTAAAATAGAGGATGTCCATGTTATTTAGATATTGGAGGTGAAAAAAAAGATAAATTATTTCAAATCAGGGCTGTTATGAAACATCTAGGATGTACAGCTGCTTTGGAAGCTCCTAGAAGATGACTTCAGGTCTCCTCTTGCCCCTGAGTGAGTGAGGAGTTGAATACCAGGTAAGGTTGCAGAGATAAGCAGGGGCCAAATCATGAAAGACCTTATAAATCACCGTAGGAGTTGCGACTGAAATGAGACCATTGTAGGGTTTGAAGCAGGGGAGTGAGAATCTGATTTATACAGGTCACTGGTGCTCCCAGAGTTTTATTATCTTTCCTGGGAGAAGGAAATGCATGGACCTGGACAAGTAACAGGAATGAAGCCTACCGAGAGGGTATGACCTGATTGTCCCTGAGACCCCTACCCACACGAAGCAAAAGTGGGAGGGGGGTGACAGGCCCAGGAGAGATTTAGGTTAAAGGTATCCATCAGTTCAGCAAATGACCTATTTGCTTCCCAAGGACCTACCCTGAAAAGATGGTCTCTAGGGAGCTGGAGGTCTGTAAGCCCAGTGATCTTTTGATCGGTTGGCTACTTACCAGTTGGGAACGTTCTGCCTGGAGGCAACATCTGAAGGACAGGCTGGCCTCTGGTCATCCCTCTCTCCAGCTGTGGCTTTTAGGACCATCCAGGTCCCTGAACCAGTACATGGCCTGGCCAGGACCTTTCCGCACTAAGTGACCAGCCAGATGTGTCCAAGTCAGAAGTGGGAGGAAATGCTAAGGAAACAGGCAGAGTCCCGGTCCTAGCTTTCTCCCGGGGAGGGGAAGTGGCTGCTCAGATGGCTGCTTAGCTGAACAGCATATCGGGCCTGGAGGGCCTGGGAGCCGCAGGGTCAGACTCTGGCAGGATGCACTGGAGTTGGGTTCCAGACCTTCCTTTACCCTGGGGCTGGTGGGGTCAGGCAGCTTTGCTAGTCAGGAAGGGGTAGTGAGTGGGAGGAAGCCTGTCATAGAATCCAGGAAGGACCAGGATGCATTAATTCCAGAATACATTGAGCACCTACTCTGTGTTAGCCACCAGGCCACACCGAACTTGGGGAACTTCCCACAGCTTAGGGGGAGTTGTCTTTATCTCGGCACCAAAGACCATACCATGTTGCCACGTCTGCCTACTTTCTCCCAGGCTAGGATTGCCTTCAGCGATAGAATATTCTTCCCCTTAAAGAATGAGTCCCCCAGGGGATTGCTGCCAGCTCCCCGCCGAACCACAGCCCAGGCCTCTGTGGGGCACGGGGCTTGGCACCACAGATGCTGCTCAGTTCTCTTTACAGCACAGGGATCGTCCTGCCATCTCATGTTTCCCAGCCGCTCTCCTTCCCAACTGGCTGCTACTGCCTCCCTGGGGGAGTGGATGGTTCAGCTTTGGAAACCCCAGTGGATCCCATCTTCCAGCTGGTATCTCTGGCCCGTGGGGCAAGCCCAGCTGGTGCCAGAGGACTTCTCCCCCCACCTCGGCGATCTAGCAGGGGATACCATAGAGAGTCCCATCCTCATGAGTCTCCTAGAACTGACAGGACAACAAGAAGCATAGGGCTGAAAGAATCCCCGTATCTTTTCATACCTGGGTAGTTGGTGGGGCCTCAGGCCACAGCAGAGAGGTGCAGAATGAGCGTGGCATTCTGGTTTCCTGAGACAGACCCCGGAGCTAGTGAGGGAGTGCTGTAGCCTCGACTGAGGCTCTTATCCTCTATCTCCTCTTCCTTCCACTCCTACTCCTGCTCCTTTTCTTGGCAGCAGTTCTAATCCTAGTCCCATGCCAAGAAAAGAGCCTTCCCACCTCCTCCATACTCCCGGGCGGGGTACCCTGACAGCTCTAGTCCCACAGGGACAGCTCTGGGGGCCACCCTGCCCGTCAGGCCATCCATCAACTGTGTCCACACGTTGCCTGTCCCCAGGGAGCTCTGAAGGAGCTGGCTAACCATCTGTTCTCTTTCTGCACACAGATAGGGGCCAGGCCCCGGGGCTCCAGTCCACGGCCTGTTCAGAAGGCTCCAGGGAGAGACAGCCCCTTGGGTTTCCTTCTCACATGGTGTGTGTCCAGAATGCTTGGCTCACACTTTGTTCATGTCTCTGTAGCTGCCAGACAAGGCTCCATTGGAAGGAGGGGTGAGCCACGGTAGTAGGATAGACTTGGGACCTGATAGAAATCACTCAGCAAGCCTGAGATAAGCAGCTCTTCTTCCGCCATCTATTCCTCCAGTCATCGGTCTGCTGAACAGACGTTTGTTGAGCACTTACTGTGTGGTAGGTCCCGGGACCCAGCAGTGTGTGGCACATAATCCCAGCCTCAAAGATGAAATCAAAGAAGGATGTACATCCAGCCCCAAGAAACTCAAAGTCTAGTGGGAGAGATGGTCAAGTAGCAGGCAGTGACATTGCCATTTGAGAAGCTCAGCGAGGGTACTAGGGAGCACAGAAGAGGAACTTCAAGTATAGCCTTCGGAATGAATCAGAGAGCTGACATAGGGGAGGCCAACGGAAGGAAAAGACTGTATTAGACACAAATCAGAGAGAGGTTGACACATTTGGGGAATAAGCTTTGGGGACAGCATATGGGGACACTATTGAGAGAAGCGGCAAGAGAGGCAAGCCGGGGTCAGGTCACAAGGCCCCCGAGAATCCTGCTGGGGAATGTAAACTTTAACCTAAGGACAATGTAGCCATTTAATCAGGGAGTGATAGGCACAGATTTTAGAAAATCTCTGGCTGTTTATGGAGAATGCTTTCGGGTGCAGCAAGGGGAGAATCGTGAGGGAGCTATTATAGCAAACCCAGTGGAATGAATGGAGGCCTGAACTTAGGTAAAGGCATTGGGGATGGAAAGAGGTTTCAGATGTAAGCAGCTGAGGTAGGCCCTGGAGTCTCGGTGACCGACTGGAGTGAGGGAAGGAGGAGAGGAGAGGGTGAGTGTGACTACCAGGTATGGGGGAGGGTGCTAACTTCTTTCCATGGTTCTTCAGGGGAAGTGTTTTGGGGCCATCTGTTTTGAGAAAATTATTCTTAACTTTTCTAAAGGCAAAGAGTTCCCTGAGTCTGATGAGATTAAGGAAGGTGTTGGTAAAGAGGAGGATCTTAAAACCCCAGTTGGATCAAAATTCTTCTCTCCAGTTCCAGAGTCTGGGTGGGAAAGTCAGTGCCCATTGAGAAGGAGTAGAGGCCGGTGGGGACTAAGGTCTGGGAGCAGGGAGAGCGGGTCCCTTCCATCTGTATCCTCAGTAGGCCCATCGTGGGGGCCAGGGGGATTGTGTGAACGCACGCTGGTTCTGCTGATCTCAGAAAAGCCCACCTGGCTAAACCCTGGCCGATGTGGTTGTTTTCCTGCTGCCGAGAGCCAGAGGAGCTGGCCTGCATGGGAGCCCTACCCAGAAAGCACTGCTTCCTGAGTTTTTAGAAAGGAGTGAGGGGGAGGGGGAGGGTCTTAAAGGGAGACCTACCACCCCTTCCCAGTCAAATCTAGTTTCCTGAGCCCTATGGAGCTATCAGGCATTTGCTAGAGATCCATGGTAGAGTTTCTTCTCCCATTGGACCTTGGGGTTTGTCCTCAACAGTTACAGGGCTGTGAGGTTCCTTAAGAGGTCGTCATATCCATCTAAACCACCTCCACATCCAGGAGAACCGAGGAGAGCGCCTGTTATAGTGGGAAGAACATGGACTTTGGAACCAGGAAGATCTGTTTGGGTTTGACTGAAGTTACCACACTTTTCTGAGCCTCAGTGTGCTCGTTCCCTCGAGCAGGACCAGGCACTTCCTGGGCACTGGGGGGTTAAGTAAATGAAGTAGAAACTTTCCTTGAGGAAGCATAAACATAACTAAAGAAAGGCAACTAAGCACCTTAATTGCTGTCATAGATGTCTGCACAGGTAAGCAGTGGGGTGGGGAGGAGGAAGTGGCAATTAGAAGAGGCCTCTTAGAGGATGGGACCCTTGTTCTCTGTAAATGGGCCTCATTCTCTCCTCTCAGAATTTAAGACGATGAAATCAAAGAAGGATGTACTCCCGACTAACTCACTCCAGCATCCTTGGAGAAGGAGAATAAAGGGAACCTTGTTTTTTTATTTTGTGTACTGTACCTTATGGGTCTTTATTTATCTGTATGTATTTGGGGAGATCACAGGCAGACTTTGGCAGGTCGTAAATGCTTAGGAAGGTTAGTATCTCTCTCTCTGTCCAGTCTCTGAAGACATCCAGGGAAAGTAATTTTGCAGCCCCCGTAATTAATCCAGCCTAGTGTTCTCCCATCATGGCTCCTGGTGAGGTGTTCTTTCCAATAGGACTCCTGATGCTTTTGTCCAAACTCTTTCACTGTAGTTCGTTTGTTTGTTTTTTAAGCCAGATTAAGGGTGAGGTGGGCCCTGAGTGTCTACTAGCTTTTCCTAGCTTCTTAGAGCCCAGCTTCTCAGGCCTTTAGACATGGACATGGGTGGCCCTGCAGGAGACAGGTCAGTCAGGGTTGTCTGCCTGGGGAGAAGGGCAGGTCCCTTTGCCATAGTGGAAGCCCTAGACCCCTGGTGGAAACTGAGCCTCATCAGCCTTGTCCACAGGTGCTGTCAGGAGTGGGGGCTGCGATTCCAGGGAACCTCGAAATTGGACTGCGTCCAGGTCTACCGGGCCAGCTGCTGGCAGTGGGCTTCCCCCGGGGGCTCTGGTAGTGCCGGGTGCTGCCTGGGCTCAGAGTTCTAGAATGCTTCTGTTCCTCATGTTGCTCAGAATGATCCTTGGAGGGGTTTTTGTTTTTTAAACAGAACATTTTTACTTCATTTTGTGCCAAAGCTGCAGGCGCTTCTGGCATCATCTCCCACGTGCGAGCCGAGGCTCGGGGGCTCAAAGCAGGACGCACACGGAGTTCTTTTGGAAATGAGGGGCAATGGGTAGGGTTCAAGGGCATGAGAACTGATGGATGAAAGGTTTTTAGGGACATTTTGGGGGTTATCTATCCTGGATTGGGAGGTACATGGGACCAGCAGGATAGAGTGGTGGACTAGGTCATTTCTATTGTGCTAGGTCTCCCTTCTGTGTCCTCAGAGACACCATTCTGCCTTCTTCCCAGTGAGATGCTGGACAAACTGCAGCCCCTGGGTGCCCTGACCACCGGCCCGTGGGTGGTGGGCACAGTGCCCAGGCCACATTCAACTGGGCGTGGGTACATGCCATGGTCATTGGTTGTTTATGCAGGCACAGTTGGAGCCCCGGTGCGGGGGCAGGGCCGTGGTTGAGGTAGCCTGCCCTGGCCCCTCCGGCCCTGGCCAGAACCCCTCTGGCCCACCCTGATCCCCTTGGCCACTCTGCCCTCTGCTCCCTTCTAATCTCTCTTATTTACATTGAAATGGTTCTGGAAAATACCAGATATGCAAACACGCAGACTGGGGGGTGGGTGAGGAGTGAGGTGAAGGGGGGGTGTGTGTGTGGCGGGTGGGAACACAAGTATTTTAAAAATGCTGCAAATCTCTCCAGTGTTTCCCAGAAACCACAAGCACGCGTTCTGCCTGCCAGCAGGGCTCCCGCCACCCCACTACTCTAAGCTGCTGGCTTCTCCTCCCTGCAGCCTGGGGTGAGAGCAGCATCTGTGGGGGTGGGGACCAGTGACCCAGCTGGGGAGGGGGCACCCCTGCTGCCTGGCGCCTCCATTGTCAGTCCAGGCAGTGGTATGGCTGTGCCCCAGGCACCCAGCTGCCAGCTCTGCACTGCAGAGGAGTGGAGTCTTCATGGCTCCCCGCCTCCTGTTGAGCAGTTTTGGGGGGGGACCCCAGCCAACCCTAGAATCCCGCGTAGTGTTTGGCAGCAGCTTCTGTTCTGTTAAATGCAGGGGACATGTCAGCAAAGATTATTTTTTCAGTTGTTGGCTGTAGTCTGGTTGGGAAACAGTTTCCTTAGACCTGGGTCACCACTCTGGCTCCCTTCATCTCCCGCCATGTGTTCCCCAGAATCAGGGCATGGCACTCCCCCCCCACTGCGGCTCAGCCCGGCCACTCTGCAGAATGGAGGGTGTTTGACCAGGGTTCTGTCTGGCATCGATAGAGTGTGTGGCACACACGCGCTGCCTAAGTGGTGTTAATTGATCTGATAAAGATTCAGCTGAGCAGAAAGGCCTTGAGGAAAGGGCAGGGAAAATAATAGCAAGGATGAGCATCATGGCTGGCTCTCACTGCACATCAGGCTCTGTTCTAGATATTTTCTCATATTAACTCATTTAATTTTCCCAACAGCCCTTTAGGTATTATAATAATCTCTACCTCATCGGTGTGGAAGCTGGATTACAGAGAGGTTAAGGTCAAGTAAATCACCTAAGGCAGTGGTCGGCAAACTCATTAGTCAACAGAGCCAAATATCAACAGTACAACGATTGAAATTTCTTTTGAGAGCCAAATTTTTAAACTTAAACTTCTTCTAACGCCACTTCTTCAAAATAGACTCTCCCAGGCCGTGGTATTTTGTGGAAGAGCCACACTCAAGGGGCCAAAGAGCCGCATGTGACTCGTGAGCCGCAGTTTGCCGGCCACGGGCCTAAGGTTTCAAGGCTATTAAATGACTTGCCAGCATGTGAACTCAGGGCATCAGCTCCTTGCTCTTCACTAGCGTGCCCTCTACAAAGTCCTCCCGTGATGTCATCAGTGGGTTCTTAGAACCGTGTCGGAACGACGGATAATGAAACCAGTCTTAGCAGAGGCTGATTGACATAAGCAAGAGTTAAGTGCCTACGGCATCTCCTCAGTGTTACAATAAAAGGATGTTGCACGAGATGACATTATCGGAGGGCCTGCTGTACAGGGCAGGGGGAGGCAGTGTCTGGGTAGCCTAGGCCGGGTCAGCCCTTCTGATTCCTGCTGCCCTAGAGGCCTCTTCTGCAGAAGGGAAGGGACGCCAGGTGACTGCACTCTTGCCCTTGTTCTGTGGACGGTGAGCCATCGAAGGTGTGACCATTGCTCTCAGGCCCTCCTGAAGATTAGCCAGAGGACGTGAGCCCCGGGGCAAGCAGGCAGGGGGTAACCTGGTGGAGCTGGGAGAGGTCCTGGGAAGAGTGGCTGAGGATGAGAAGCAGCATCAGCCTGGGCAGCATTGGGGTGGGTCTCCCACCGTGGTGCCCTGTCTGCATCTCCCCTGAGAGATCCTGGAAGGCAGGGGAGTTGCCCCCTCACCCCTTTGGCCCTTACTGACATACTAATACCTCCCGCCGCAGCCCTTGGGGTGGCAGGGTCCCCGTGGTCACCTCTGACCAAGAACAGCTTCTCTCCTGTGGCCGGGTGGATCTCTGTTGTTTCCTAGTGTGCGCTGGGGGTGGGGGTGGGGGGCCGCCAGGGCACACAGCCTGGCAGCGTGCCTAGCAGGTAGTGGGTGTGCAGCACAGAGTTCGCACTTGCTTCTACCATTGAGCTCCTGCTGTTCCTTTCGTCTGGAGCAGTGGTCAGTTTGCCGCTCTGTTGACTAATGAGTTTGCCAACCGCTGGTCTGGAGTAAAGCTTTTTCCTGCCCACCCTCATGCACTCACACTCCGAGGCTCAGTGTGAATATCGCTTCCTCGGGGAAGCCTTCCCTGATCCTCTCCGACCAGGTGCACTCTGGCGGCACCCTGTCCTCCTTCATAGCATTCATCAAGATTGCAATTAAGTAGCTATCTCCTTTCTCCAGGGCTGGAGCACTTCATGGGAACAGGGGCTAGTTTTTGAAGACGATGGTTCTCTAGTCAGGAATTGGTTTCCCATTCTCTGTCTGGTTTTCCTTGTTTAGCTCAGGTTGGGTTCCTAGGACCCTCCCCGCTGGCCTGGGTGACCTGCCTGCAATATATTAGCATGTCCAGCCCCAATAGAGGCCAGAGGGAAACCGAGGAAGCCTGGGGGACCACGGCGGGCTGTGACTTGTCTGCAGACAATACCATGATTCTGTTTCTTGTGTCCCTGGCACTCAGCAGCTCCCACAGGCGTGGAGGAGAGATGGGCTCAGGCGTCTAAGAGCAGGAGTCTGGGGAAGGGGCTCTCGGAAGGGGGTTTCTGGGAATGGCCTGTCTCCTCTCCCTGCACTGGAGCCCCTGGAGGGTCAGAAGCACATGCAGGGTCACACAGTGTCCAGCCTTGGGGATATGGATTACAGAGGGGTTAAGGTTAAGTAAGTTGCCTTAGGTTTGTTGCCTAAGATCCCCCAGGGGGCCCTGGAGGAATGTGCCTGTCTTGCTGGCTGCAGGTCTCAGAGGGGGCGGAATGTGGCCCTCAGAGTTCACGGCTTCCTCTTCCCTTCTGCTGCTTTCCCTGGCTGCCTTCCTGCTGGAATGCCACAGGCTGGGAATTTTCACGGCCAGGATTTTTCCCAGTCAGAGCAACAGATTGCAGCTGGAGCCCGGGGACAGCTCCTGGCTGGACATGCATGGGCAGAAGCTACTGGAGAGGACCGTGGTGGGTGCCAGGGCAGCCCTAGCTCCTCTACTCTTAAGGCCTCGGCTCAGTTCCCACCCCGTTTGGAGATGCAAACGTCTGTCTCCCCATTGGGCCAGGCCTGGGGGAACCTGGGCTCCTGGAGGTGTGGGGCTCCTGAGAGGTCGTGGGAGGCCTTGGAGACCAGAGACTCCACCTCAGTGAGGAGAGAACATGGCTGTGGCCTCGCTTCCTCCAGCCATGCCTGAGTCATGAAGGGAGCGGCCTCGGATTCCACCCTCAGGTGGGGCTGTGGCTGCCAGACCCAGGCTCTCTGGCCCGTGGAGGCCACCCAGCCTTGGTAGGAGGTGGCGCTGCTGAGTGTGTCACCTTATCTGTCCTCCACTCTGTGGGCCTGGTTCCCTTTGCTAGTGACCTTTCTCCTGTGCCCTTTGTCCCCCGATCTCAGTTTGGCTGGCTCCTCCCTCCCATTCCCATTTTTGCAGGGAGCTGACTCACTTCCTCCCGCCCTCCCCAACTTCTCTCCCTGCCAGGCCCTTTGGTATGCAGGGTACCCATAGGGAGGCAGCTTTCTCACTTCCCAAGCTCTTTTTTCTGGCGGCAGAGCAGGCTGCCCCTGGCTCTGGGTAAAAGAAGGCTGGGGTGGGTTGGAGCAGGAAGGGACATGGCTTTGGACTCTAGGCAAGGCCAAGTGTGAATGGCCCCAGAGTCTTAGCGCGATCAAGGCAGGTGTCAGGAAACCTCGAAGAGCACCTGCTCTGTGTCACACACATGGGCTGGGTTCTGTGGAGGAGAAAGGCCGGAGATGCCATCCTTGTGTTCGGGGGTGCCTCCTCTGGAGCGGAAGACATCTGCAGCAAGAGAGAGCTCAGTCAGAGTGGCATGGGCTGGAGGCCAAGCGGCGACAGCCCCGCCAGGCACATGAGACAGGCGTGACTCTGTGATCCCCAGCTCCATGTCCAGCCCCATCACAAGGGAAAATGTCTGGAGATGCCAGTGGAGCTTTCCAGGGATGTAGGGAAGGGAAGGGTCTGATACTATCTCCCTGTGTTGGTTCTTCTTGCTGGGGCCTGCAGCCTGCCCCTCCCCTCCCCTGCCTCCCTCATCTGTGGTCTGGTTTGGTGGTTGAGCTGATTCCAGCAGCCCAGCTTCAGACAGTGAAAGGGTTCCCCTGAGTGGGCTGGTATCTCCTCCCTCATTCTCCCCGGAGCTGTCCAGGCTGTAGGAGCCTGAGTGTCTGGCACCTCAGGCACAGAAGACCCAGCCCGTGCTGGGCCTGGCACAGCCTTGCACCCTTCGCTGCTGGTAGCCTAGGTTACCTAAAGGACATACGGGTGCAGGACAAGGTCCCCACTCACTTGGCCATGCATCAGTATCATGGAGATGGGGCTCACCACCTGAGAGGCCTGGGGGACCGCTGTGGACTGCCTCCCTGCAATCCCGTGACCAGCAGACATCCTGATTCCCCTGAGCGCTTGGCGTTGCCTGGCACAGCCCCCTTTGCACCATGCTGGTCTCAGGGTTTCTGGACAATGACAGGAGTTTCTTGTTCAGGTGAGGTGGAGGGTGGCAGGCAGGAACGAGGCCTGGGCTTGGGGAAGGTGAGGGGTAGGAGCCTGGCCACCAGCCTCCCCATGGGATGTGAGCCACACCCACAGGTACATAGATGTGTGCAGCCTGCATTCTTCCCCCAGGCCCTTATCACCCCCAGCCCCACCCTTTAGTACTTGGTCCTGAGCTTGGGTAGCAGAACCAGGCTCTGTAAAGGGACACCCAGCGTGGAAACACACACACACACACACTACAGAATTTAGTCTGGGTTGTCCTTTTCTCCCAGATACTTCCAAAACATGTCTGCCGTCAGCTTCCAGTCCAACCAGCCCTCACCTTCTCTGTCCAGAGGAAAGCTGGCCTCAAACCGGAGGACCTGGGTCGGGGGAGAACCTCCTAGCTTTTATCAGGGCCCTGGATTCTCTGGCTGGCCCCTGCGTTTTTCTCTGCAGTCTCTCTTCCTGTGCCTCTGATAGAGGGAGTCCTGCTGTAAAAAGTCCCTTACCCTCTTCCTCCACCCATTCTCTTCGGAGAAAAAAAAAAAAAAAGAAAGAAAGAAAGAAAGAAAGAAAGAAAAAGGTAGCTCTTATTGCTGTAGGAACAGATGCTCAGCGGATATGAAGCTGGATAGAAGAGCCGGTTTGGGCTGTAGGAATTGCCTTCAGTTCATTTTGGGGAGGAAAAGAGGAGGAAGACAACATGGGGCCCACAGAGTGGGAACTGCATAGGATTGTGTATGTTTTATGAATACACTGGTCCATTTGGACTCTGGAGCTAGGCCGCTTGGGTTCAAATCCTGTCTGCTGCTCACTAGCAGGTGACCTTGGGAAAATTATTCAATTTCTCTGTGCCTTATATTCCTCCTCTGTAAAATAGTAATCATAGTAGTACTTTCCTTGTAAGATTGTTTTGAGGATTAAATGAATCAATACATACAAATCACTTAGAACAGCATTATCATTATCATCATTAATCCGTCTCTGAGTGTTGGGAAGCCCTTGGTGCTTGGGAGTTTGACGAGTCCTTTGCCCACAGGCCTGTTAATGGCTCACTCTGCTGGGGGCGGGGTGGGGGCGGGAGGGGGCTTTACTCTTGTCCTTAAGATGTTACTTTTGATCAGTGTGTCCTCCGGGTGGGCATAGGGAAGTTAGGCTCAGACTGGTCCCCAAGGGCCACAGTGTTGCCTCAGAGTGGGCTTGCTTTGCCCTGAGCTTCCTGTCTATGTTGATGCCAGTCTTTAAAACTGCTACTTCCTCCAGTTCAATTCCTGGCTGATGCCAATACCTTTGGAATGCCAGACTTCCTTTTGCCTATTTGTTTTCCAGTTGAACAGACGTGGCTTTTTTGTGTCTCTCCTCACACCTGTCTTGCCTCTGGCAGCCCTTCTGGATGAAGGCTATGCAGGCCCTGAGGACAGAGCTGATCACCAAACAGAGGCCCCTCCACTGCCAGGTCCTGGGCCTGGTTTCCGCGGCTCCTCTCTCACACACAGCTGGCCCGGACGCTCCCACCGGGTTTCTAACAACTGTAGCAAAACCTTCCAAATGAGCCAAAACCGGTTTGGCTCAATGGATAAGGTCGGCTTGCGGACTGAAGGGTCCCGGATTCGATTCCGGTCAAGGGCATGTACCTTGGTTGCAGACAAATCCCTGGTGGGGGGGTGTGCAGGAGGCAGCTGATTGATGTTTCTAACTCTATCCCTCTCCTTTCCTCTCTGTAAAAAAAATCAATAAAATATATATTTTTTAAAACCTTCCAAATTAAGTGCCTGTAACAGATAGAATGTAACAGATTTACACCCTTTTCCCTCATCCTCCTCTATCTCCCCCTCCCCCCAAGGATACAGGGCTGGGGGAGGTTGTCTGTCTATCATAGCAAGCATGCCCCAATGTCCTTTCTCCGCCATGTCCTCCTTCCCTTCTTCCTCATTTGATTTGTCCAGCTGGCGACACAGGAAGGTGCTCGTTTATGGTCCCCCTGCCCCATGGTCCAGCTCCTGGCGCGCTGCTCAGGGTGAGGCCTTGTTGGCCTTATTTGCCCTTGCAATGTCCGGGTTCTGCTGCCACCTCCCTCTCCGGGAGCAGTAACATCAGATGAGCCTAGCAGCGGGTGATGTGGGGAAGCCCTCAGGCCACTACATTCCAGATGTCTTACCCGTGCGTGGTCCAGAGACTCCAGAAACAAGGAATGATTGTGTGGCACTGAGAGGCTTTCTTCCAGGCCTGGATGCCTTGGGGTGGGGGCAGCTTCCATTCAGCCTTGCCTTTTCAGCCCCTCTGCATGGGGCTTCTGCTCCCAGGCTGGGGGTTCACGTGGGCCTACAGTCCCCCTCCCCCACATCTTTCTGAGGCCTAGGGGTCAAGGCCAGGCACACGGGGACGGAGGTGGGGAAGAACAGCAGGGCGGGGGCAATGCCTGAAGGAGTCTTTGGCAAAGATGACCCGGACAAGCTGAGAGGGGACCTTCTAGGCCAGATGGACTTCCGCAAAGATGGACATGTCCCATAGTCTGTGATTCCCAACGTGGTAGCCATTAGCCACACGTGGCTATCAAGCACTTGAAAGGTGGCCAGTGTGACTGAGGAACTGAATTTTAAATGTTATTTGATTTTAATTTAATCAGGAAGATCAACATTGTTTCTTTTTAACTTCAATGTATGTTTTTATTTTTTAATAGATTTTTATTGATTTCAGAGAGGAAGGGAAAGGGGGAGAGAGATAGAAACAGCAATGATGAGAGAGAATCATTGGTTGGCTGCCTCCTGCACGCCTCGTACTGGGAATTGAGCCTGTAACACAGGCATGTGCCCTTGACCCCAGCGTCAAACCTGGGACCCTTCAGTCCAAGGCCAATGCTCTATCCACTGAGCCAAACCCGCTAGGGCTTACCTTCAGTTTAAATAACCACACATGGCTCTGGCTGCCATATTAACCAGCACAGCTCTAGGTAGCTCTCTGCGAAGAAATGGCAAGCTGCTCTTGAAGGCTTGTCTCTTGCAGCCGCCCTGGTGAGGCTGGGGAGAGTGGCATTTTCCCTTCCTTTCAAGAAGGAAGTTTGTTCTCTCTGGCAATTTCTTCACTTCACCAACTCTGGAATCCTGATGCCCCAGAGCCAGCAGGGCCCTGGCTGTGAGCCACCGCAACTGGGGCAGTGCTTCCCCACTCGCCAAGCATGTTTTCGCCCAGCTTGGTGGCACAGGTGCTCACTTGCCCCAGTGGATTTGGCTGGGGCTGTGAATGCGGGGGTGGTGGGTTGGTAGGAAAAGTAGGAGCGTTTACTTCTTCCTTCCTGCTTCTATGGAGATTGGGTTGGTTCTGTATTTTTACCTCAAATAGTTCTCAAAACAGGCCCAAGTGGGGCCTCCAGAAGTGAACACAGATCCTCACACGTTTATTGAATGCCCAGTGTTTGGAGGAACCTGAGGCTGATCTGAAGCCCCTGACTTTGAAAATAAGCACCACAGGCCTCCAATTCTCACCTTCCAGATGTTACGGCAGAAATCAGGTGGGTGGTTCAGAAAAGAACTGTTTATTCCGATACTGCCCACAGTATGGGAAACAGCAGGTCACCCATAAAAATCTGCTCTGCCACCCCCCATAAGCCAGCTGCTTATACACTGAGTGCCCAGATTATTATGATCTCTGAATGCTTAATAATCTGGCCACTCAGTGTATATATTAGAGGCCTGTTGCACGATATTCGTGCAAGAATAGGCCCTCCTTCCCCTGCTTCGCTCCCGGCTGCAGCACCACTCCTGTAGCTCCCTCTGAACCTCCCCCCCTCATAGCAGGCATCCCGCCACTCCACACCTGCATATGCAAATTAACGCACAATTTTTGTTGGGTTAATTTGCATACTCACTCCTGATTGGCTATGGGTGTAGTGAAGATATGGTCAATTTACATGTTTGTCTATTATTAGGTAAGATATATATATATATTAGAGGCCTGGTGCATGAATTCGTGCATAGGTGGGGTCCTGCCAGCCTGGCCGGGGGAGGGGACATCGGCAGTTGGCCTGCCTGCCTGCTGGTCAAACTCCTGGTTGAGGGGACAGTTTGCATATTAGCCTTTTATTATATAGGATATACATTGAGTGACCAGATTATTATTCTCAGAGATCATAATAATCTGGCCACTCAGTGTATAGGGTAGGACACAGATTACACAGGGAAATTGGATTATAGACATGAGGAAGTAGGAGGCTGGAATGGGACTCCTATGTTTGCGAAACAACGGTGTTAATCTCTTCGTGAGAAAGGACTGCATTCCAAGATTGACTCCCAGGTCCTGAGGGCGTACAACTCCCAACCAGGTGAGAACATCCCCTCTTTAACCAACATAAGGCAGTCATGGTTAACAGAACATGATCAATATTTCCCACAACCATAGCCAGTCCCCACTATTCGTTTATTGCCCCTAACACAGAAGACCTTATCGATATTTTATTTAAATCGGTGTGGCTAACCCTTAAACCAGATTTTGTTTTCCTCCTGTGGAAATGGAGAAGAGTTGTCATTTATGTGGAAAAGAGAACAACACTTCGTTATGTTTATTCTCTCATGTCTGCCAGAGAGGGTGGGGATGGGACTCTCGTGTGTGGTGCATTTCATAGACTCAGAACTGACCCAAGGAGGATTATGGGAAACGGTCCTCAGGGCTGGCCCTTGGCTTTGGGCCTAGTGGGAGCCTGAGGAAGCAGAGGCAGCTTGGAAATCCCCAGGGCCACGAGGAAATCCCCAGCAGCTGAAGAATCCTCAGGGAACTGAAGGCTACAGGAGCTGCCAGTCAGGTGATTCATGAAGGCAGCCAGGACCTGACTAAAGGGACAGACTCCTGGTCTTAGTAGAGAATACAAGCCCAGACATCCCTGCGTGGGCTCTGTGCCCGTGAGATGGTGTGGTGTCACCAGGCTCTGAGCAGACCTTTGGGTGTGCCAAGGCAGGGCTGGGGAGTGGGGAGCCCTCAGCCTCAGGGATCACCTCTGGGGCAGTGATCTGGGGCTGGCCCTCCCAGTCCACTGACCCTCCTGCCCACCACACAGGTTCAAAGCGTCTCTGAAGTCTTCGGTTTATTCCTGTAGTTATCCATTCATTCATTTTATTTCATCCCCAAGCATTTCTTGAGTGCCTCCTATGGGAAGGGCTTTGGGGATGAAGCCGTGATGAAAGCAAAGTCAGCACTGAGCTCGTCTTAGCCTCTTCTAGTCCTACCCTTCAGGGTAAAGCCAGAGGCCATCCAGCAGCTGGCCCGGGCACCTCAGCCTGGAGCTCTCCGGGGGACGAGGGACGCTTCTTGGAGGTGGGACCCAGAGCCAGTTCCGAGGAGGTGAAATCCTGTGGCCTCGGCCTCCGTGCGGGCCGGTGGGAAGGGGCGGCCCGCCCTCTGCTGGGCTCCAGCGGCGCTGCAGGGCGGGTGCATCCTGGGGTTCCAGCGCATGTGCCGGCCGGGCCCTGCCCTCGGCTCCGCCCCTGCGCCAGCGGCAGGCGGGCTGGCTGGGAAGCACCCGGTGCGGCGCTCCGTGGGCCTGGAGCCGGCTGGGCTCCCACCAGCCTTGACCTGTCTGTCCCAAGGTCCAGAGGGCCTGGGTCCAGCCCTGGGGGTGCGTCTTAATCCCAGACAGGTTTCCTCCCTTCTTCCCCTCCCCGTGACCATCCCTAGGCTTCCTCAAGTGGGTCAGCTGTCCTCTTCCACTTTGGTACCCACTGGTCATCTGGTCATCAATGCCCAGTGAAATGTATAAAAATAAAAATAAATGGGCACCCCAAAGGGTACCGGGCACTTCTACTAAAACTGGCACTTCATAGAAAAGAAGATATATGTTACATACCAACCAACAAAGAAGGAATAAAGGACATCTTTCTCTAGAGAGGGAAGGCCCTGCTGAGGGATAGAGAGCATGCACCTGTTACCCAGGTGGTGAGGAGCCCTCCCCCCTCCTCCAGGAGTGCTCCAGCCCTCCTCAGCCCTGAGAGCCGAGTGCTTGAAGCGGGACACCCCAACTTCCCCAAATAAAGAGTTAATCTATTAGTGACATTTTATAGTAATAACACAAGCATCACACAATTAGTGTTCATGTATGGAAAGTGTTTATCATCTTTTTTTTTTTAAAGGAGTTTTGATTTAAAGGGGAGCTAGTGAGACAAATGGGGCAGAGAACTATCCTTTTGTTAAGATGTTAATGAGGAACCCACCAGACCGTCCCTCTACATCGGCCTCCAGGAGCTCAGTCTCCGGGGAGGAGGCTGGAGAAGGAGCAGGCGCTGCTTCCCCACGGCGCTCACCCGGAGGTATTACCGGGCCCTGCTAGGTGAACAAGGGAGAGACTTCTCAGAACCTCCTGTCGAGCCTGCCCCCAGCTCTGCTCAGCCACCGCCTGGCCCAGCGCCTGAAACACCCAAGGTTACCCACTCCACTCCTCCCCCAACCACAACACAGGACAGCAGAGAAGTTGACATTGTAAGTCTGCCTGGATATCCTTTTGTTCCCCATTCAGTTCTCTCCGGCTTATTGTATCTGTACCTTTCCCATCAGTTAGTTAGATCTAAGGGGAATTTATTGAACACCAACCATGTGCCTAGTGCTGGGGAGTGGGCTGAGCTTTAACCGAGGTAGGAAATGGCCCTTGCTGTCCGGGGAGAGGAGGCCTAAACATACGACACAAAGAGATTATTATCCAAGCATTAGTTTATGCTGTGTAGTCATAGCATGTACACCCTAAACTCCAATACATCCAGGTATTTTCTTGTATAATAAACTATATTACTGTAGTCTAGAATTATAAACATTGTATTTTGTGTGTGTTTATTATAAGCTGTCCTTGACGGCATATATTATGCCTTTATGCAGAATATATAGAATAGTATCTACAAAACTGTGTGTTTTTGAGCAGTTAAGGGATTTTTAAGGGTAATTTTGACTATATTCTATTTTTGCCCAACATGCCGACTTTAGAATCTAACCCTATAGTATGTGACTCCACTGTAAATACAGCACCATATTGAGTATAATCAAGAGCCACCAGGTGTAAGTGGTAATATTTAGGTACAGACACTGTGTACTGTGGTTTGTAATTAGACTTTACCCGCGATTCACCTTGTGCCTACATGTATTTTCTTTTAAAATCCTCATAGCCCCACCCCCAAAGAGAGGAAACTCTACGAGGGCGGACTGGGACTCAGACCCAGGTGTGTCTGACTGTGAGTCCAGGCTTTTGCCCTGGGGTTCTGGGAAGGCTTCAGAAGGGAGGGGAGATCGAGATGGACTTTGAGGGATGGGGAGGGTTGAGAAGGTAGAGGGGCTGGAAGAGAGGCCCTTATACGTCTAAGCTCCGGTGGTGATGAGGGCAGGAGTCCGTGGGAAGGTCAGCCTGAGAGAGTGAGAGCCAGGTGGGCTGGGGAGAGAGATGGAGACATGGCGGTGAAGTGCCCGGAGGGGCCAGGTTGTGGCTGTCCTGGGAGCAAGCCGAGGGGCTGGGGGTGTCTGGCCAACTGTGGGAGTGACCCCAAGAACCATAAGTTGAGCTTATTAAAGGGGGGACCAGGCCCTGAGATAGCACCGACCTTTGAGCAACAGAGGACCGGTGGTGTGAAACTGAGCAGGTTGTTAGGGCCGAGGAATGAGGGGGTCTGATCTTTTCACTAAGGAAGGTGACCCTGACTTGAGATGACCTCCAGCATCTCAGAGGCAGAATTGTCAGGATCTGGCCATCTGAATAGAACAGAGGGGTGGATGGGCACATGGTTAATAGTAATTCAGAACAAGACTCTGTGGACACAGGGTCACCTCCGTCACCCCGAAGCCATCTTCTGGAGGACTGCTGAGTGGTCGGTGGGCCAGGGAAGACCCTCGAGCTGCCCAAATAGCGGGCGGACACCACGTCTGCATGTGGAAGCCCGGCCCTTCACTCCCAGGAGGGCCTGCCGTCTTGCTGACACCCCCCTTGTTCTGTTCTGGACTCTGATCTCCTGGGCTTGGTTATCTGGTTTCCTAACCTTTGGCAGAAACAGCGTATTATAAGGAAGTGAGGCTGCTGGAGACAGGCATGCTGACAGGCAGAGTGACAGGGGCAGGGGACAAAAGAATGAAAAAGCAGATATCCAGACACAAGGGGTGTCTGGCCTGCCTCACGGGGGTAAATAGCGGGGGCTCCTGCTGACTGCGGGGTCTGGATGGGGTTGGTTCCTTTGAGAGTGGCTGGCGGGTTGCGGGGCAGAAGCCAGGCTGGGAAGTCAGGAGTCACCGCAGTGGGGACATGCCCTTCGGTCCGGGATGGAGTGGAAATGATTGGGTTCGAGAGGGGAAGCTCGGAGTTTTTGTGATCTTTGAGATGAGCTCAGAGTGTTTTACTTAAGAAAGAGAGCCTATAAAATGTTACTTTTATGACTGTAAGTAGTAATAGAATTTAGAATTGAGGAGACTACTCAAGATAGGAAATGTTTTGTTCCTTAAAGGGGGAAGGCGTTAGTTACCTAGAAATTTTGCTTATGATGTGCCTTTCCCCCTCTTAATGATCACAGGTAGATAATAGTAGTTAAAACGTATTGAGAGCAATTGGGGTGGACACTGTTCTTAAAGCTTTGCAAGTGCTAATTCATTTACCCCGCACGGTAACCCTGTGTGGTAGATGCTGTGAGTTCACACAAGGCTGAGTGTGTAGTTTACTATATGGACGATCAAAGAATGAAGCAGGCAGTTGGCCTCTGGAGGCCTCACTAACAGCCGTGAATAGTAACAGTGGTTCTCAGAATCACCCAGCGGCCTGGTTAAAACTCAGATCCTGGCCCTGGCCAGGGTGGCTCAGTCGGTTGGGTGACGTCCCAGGCACCGAAAGGTTGCCGGTTCAATTCCTGGTCAGGGCACATGCCTGAATTGCAGGCTCAACCCCTGGTAGGGGATGTGCAGGACTTTCTCTCTCTCTCTCCCTTCCTTTCTGTCTCTCTAAAAATCAATAAAAAATGAAATAAAATAAACACAGATACTGGTCCCCATAACCAGAGTTTCTCACTCAGTGGGTCTTGGAGGGGCCCTAGAATTTGCATGTCTAGTAAGTTCCTAGGTGAAGCTGATGCTACAGATCTGGGAATCACACTTTGAGAACCAAAGCTCTTCCACTCACTGGGATTTCACCAAAGTCATGCTGACTGTGTAAGAGTCGGGAATATAATCCTCATTTTACAGAGGAGGGACACTTATGTCACCTGCCCACAGCCACAGTGGACTTTACAGCCAAGTCATTCATTCATTCACTGACTCCCTCATTGAACAGATGGGCACCTCGGCACTGGGCCTTCTGTTGGCTTCCGAGTTGAGCAGTTCTCAGCCGTGGCTGCATGTCAGAATCACCTGGGGGAGCTTTAAAAAAATCCCAGTGCCCACGCCTCCCTCCCAGACCCATTAAATCAGAAACAGGGAGCGTGTGTGTGGTAGTGGGAGGGTATAGGCATCGGTATTTTTAAAGTCCCACAGGGGAGTTCAGTGTGCAGCTGAGGCTGGCACCATTGTGTCGAGAAAGCAGGGAGGATGGGAAGACTGAGACGCAGCACGTGGCCCAGGAGGGGCAGACTGTCTCCCGGGGTGACACGCTGCTCCTCGAAAGCAGAGCCAGGAGCCCAGTGTCCTGACGGCGCTGTGCAGATGTGCGTGTAGTGAGTGGAAGGTGGAGGCAGAGCTGGGCTGTGGTGCTCTCGGGCAGTGCGTCCAGCCTTTTTACCAGGAGAGCATCCTGTTTACCCACTGGGCTCCAGGGCCGGTGGGGCGACAGGCCTGGGGTCTCTAGCACTCTGGTTGCACACTGGTTAGGAGACAGCTCTGCTCCAGAGTTCCAAGCACCACCTCCACCCCCACCTTTTTCGTTTTTTCCTTCAGAGGAAGGAGGCAATGACTGTTTCCTTTTTTCTGCAGAGCTGAGAGCTTCTGAGGCAGCTTCTAAAGACCTGTCTTTTGACTCCCTCCCACCTGCTCCCAGCTCCCGTGTCGGCCTCTGTGGTGTCCGCAGCCCGGGTCTGGGCATCGTGTGATGCTAACTGGAGAGCCGGGCCACCGTTTCTCTTCTTGAGGAGCCCTGGCTTTTCACCAGCAGCCCTTGCTCATTGGCCAGATACCTACCGTTTCCTCTGTCTTCAAAGCCAAGGCCCACCCTCCCCGCCCCGCCCGCCCCGCCCTCCTCTGTGCCTGCGCAGTCACCCGCCGTGTGGGGAGAAGGATGTGTACAGAGTGCAGTAGATTCCACGCGTGTCCCCGGTGCATTCCTTACAGCGAGGCAGCAACAGGGGCTCAGACCGACGTGCGGGTCTCTGCACAGGCTGCCCGGCGGCTGCCTCGGCACAGGGTGCAGTGGGCCCTCTGGGTTGTATCGGGAGCGACGTCAGAGGGCGTCTTGGCCTTTGCCGCAGTAACTAGATGGCTGGGGTGAGCCTGCGATTTGTGAGTTCCTGAGAACACTGCTGTGATGGAGTGTGTGTGTGTGTGTGTGTGTGTGTGTGCATACATGAAGCCGCATGTGCTTGTCCTGATCCTGGCCTGTGGGGCCGGGGGCTGCAGCTCTCAAATTCCTCCGCTATTTTTAGGGGCCATATCAGCTCAGCTGTCTGGAGGCTCTGGTGTGTGTCCGTAGGAAAGTCCCCCTCTCCCTGTCCCTGGCCCCTAACCCTCCCTCCAGCACCGCCTGTCCCCCACCCTGTGCCTTCTCTCCGAGGGCCTCTGCCGTCCCTTCCACACACGCTGTATCACCCTCCTCCTCCAGGCGGCCTGCCTGGCGCCCGAAGTCTTCAGGCCACTCACTGTCCCCGCTGGCTGTGGCCAGGGCTGGCAGCTCCGCACGGGAGGGGCCTGGGGAGAGGGAGGGCAGAGGGGCGGGGCTGCGGCCAGTGCTATTTTGAGCTGCTAACGGAGCAGCATCTGAGAAGAGACTCCTTGCTCCGGGCTGCTCCAGGCCAGGCCATGCGGGTGAGTGTCCCTCTGACCCCCCCACCCCGGAAACGTCCCAGGCTCCTCATACCGTTTCCTCATTTAGGAAAGGAGGGGCCCGTTTGTGATTTCCCCAGATGTGGCTGAAGGAGGAGAGGTGGGAGGGAGAGGCGGACTTGGGTCTTCTCTCTGAGCCTCTCGGCGGCAGGGCATTACTCAGCCCAGGCAGCCTCACAGCTCCGCCGAGGCCAGGGGCCAGGCTGCGTCGAAACCTCCGTGTCCTGGGCCCGTGCCAGCCTCCCCGCAGGCTGTGACACGCCTTCCCACAGCCATTAGTGCTCGAGGCCTTCGTTCCTCGGAGCACCATTTACTCCCAGAGCCCAGAACCCCGGGTCCCCCAGGTTTTAGAGGTCTCGTCCCCTGCTTTGTGTTGCCAGGACAGCCCTCTGCCCCCTGTCCTCCTGGTGGACAAGAGAGAAGGGCGGGAGAGGGGTGGTCCTTGGAGCAGAGGCGGCCTCTCCTTCCGCTGTCCCCAAGAGTGGGTTCAGCACCGCCTCCCCCATTTCTGTGGATCAGACACTTGGAAGAGGCGCAGATGGCATCCCGGGGATGCCCTGGTGGCATTAGGTCTCTCTTTTAGCAGAGGAGTAAGTTCCTTTAAAAAGCAAGTGAGGAGCGACATAACTGCCTGCGTTCCCCCCACGCCACCCCTCCCCGCCACCAAGGGTGAGGTTTTCAGTTGTGTCAGCAGTTGGCAGAGTGTGGGCTGGCCTGGTGCGGAGGTGTAGCAGGAGCCTGAGAGGTGCCCCTGAGCATTGGTATCTCTCTGTGCCCAAGGACTGCCCTGCCCCGGCCATAACTCTGGCACCAGGGTGGAGGTATGTGGGCAGGTGGGGGTGGGGCCTGAGGGGTGGGTGTTTCCTGGCCCAGCTGACGCCCCACCCCCTCCCACCCTGGGCCACCAGCACCAGGTCAGACGCCTGGGGGCCCTGCAGAGGGACGGTGAGTGTCCCCAGAGGAGAGAGGCCTCCAGCAGGGCCGGCCGGCAGAGGAGGAAACCCAGGCCCTCTACAACTGTGGCCGCAGCAGGAAGCCATTCCAGTGCACCTGCTTCCTCCTGCCTGCCTGCCTGGCAGGAGCTGCAAGCCCTGGGCTGCTTTCTGTTCCGCCCCAGGTCGGGGAGGGCCCAGCATGTCTCTGCCCAGCTCTTCTTCCTCTTCCTCTGCCTCAGGCCCCTCCCTGCTCCTCTCAGGCAGCTCTGTGTGAAGCTTAGTCGGGTCAGGTGTGGAGGAGCCGGCATCTGTGAAACCCTGCTTTCACCCCAGCTGTGGTCTGGCAGGTGATGCCACAGGACAGCCATGCCGGTGAACTGGGAGGTGGAGGCAGGGCTTGCTCTGTCCCTTCAGGGAGCCTGGGGAGTTCTGGCTGGAGGACGCCCCTGAATGCTAATGTGGCAGGCACTTGCTGCTGTGAGGCGGGCAAGTCACTTCTGGGCCTCCTTTTGCTCGTTTGTCAAGTAGGAATCAGCAGTATCTGCTTCAGAGGGATGCTGCGGGGATTACGGGAGACGATGCAAGTAAAAGGGTCAGCCCAGTGCCTGGCACTTAGTACCTGCTCAATACAGGGCAACTTTGATTACTGTTACTTCCTGCTCCTCGCACCCCAACCTTTACATAAGCGGGTGGTGCTGGTTGGGACTGTCAGGAAGAGGCTTGCCTGGGACCTACCTTCTGCACCTCAGAATGGGAAAGGAGAGAGAGGAGGGTGCTGTGCATCCAGAGCATGCATGAACGTTGGCAGAGAGGAGAGCTGCCAAGTTCTCTTCTTCCTGGTACCCCCCCTTCTCTCTCTCTCAGGGCACCTGCTGTTCCTGAGAGCTGCTCGAGTGTGGGCATCCTGCGTTGGTCCTTAGGCCTCGATGCATTTGTTCATGTGGAGCATTCCATGCCTAAGGGTATCTGGTGGGTGGAAGGACCCTCCTGGGAGTACTCATGCCCCCAGTCCTCCTGTGAAGGGCTCAGAGGATACTTAAGGGCAGGCGGCCCTCGCTGGCCAGGCAGAGGGTCGAGCACAGCCTGGCCCAGCCCCCTGCGTGTTGGAAGCCTTCCGGGGCTGCGCGGAGGTGGGTCCCTCAGCACCTTTCTTGGATTTCCTCCTCTTTGAGAGTAAATGCTCCTAGCTATTATATATCCTCAGCATTTTTTTTATTGACTATTTAGTCATCTTTGCAGTAGAAATAAACAGTAAGTAATCAATACATAAAAATAGCATCTCTATTGTGTCTAACTCACACAGTTTATAAGATTATCATGGTCATTGTTCTATGTAGTTTCTAGTTTTTCTGATTGACGTTATTTTAGGTGAAGTGTTCCATGTGGTTACATTGTCCACATATTGTTAGTGCATCGCACCAAAGTACCACAGTTAAGTAACCCTTAATTCTAGGCATTTGGGCTACCCCCAGTTGGGGGCTATTGTATAGAGTGCATCTTTTACAGTCTTCGCGTGGATTTGTAGGTTGGTTTCTTTCTTGCCCTTTCATTTAAAATATATATATTTGAGAGAGAGGGAGAGAGAAACATGGCTTTGTTGTCCCACTCATTTATGCATTCCTTGTTTGCTCCTTGTATGTGCCCTGACCAGAACTCTAACCCACACCTGGGTGCATCGGGACTGCACCCGACCAGCTGAGCTGCCCGGCCAGGGCCTCTTCCTTTCCTCAAGCCACCTCATCGCACACACATTCCTGACGGTGGGGCGGCCAGGCCCGGGGGTGATGAGTTTCATGGCCCCCCAGGAGCTATCCCTGGCACGGAGTTCACTGTCCACCGTTGCTCGGTTGTTTCTCCCCCTTCCCTGGGACTCGGGATGGGCAGGTCTGCTTCCCCACAGTTCACAGGAACCCCCTGCAGCACGTGGTGCAGCAAGCATTTATGAAGTGTCCCCAGCAGGGTGGGTAAGAGAGAGAGCTGCCCGTGAATAAATCGGAGGCCAGGGAACATGGTAGGCACACGCAGAGCTCCCCAAGACCCATCCTGGTTGTGACTCCCGGGCTGCTGCTCACTAGCTCCGGGGCCCTCAAGAAGGTGCTCCCCCCTAAATCTCCTTCTCTAGAAGGTGGGTGGTGGTGAGGATTAAGTGGAGACCACCTGGCTGATGGTAAGTATTCAGTGAGGATTGGTCTCTCTTCCCTTTCTCAAAAGAAGAGGCCAGAAAGGCCAGAGAGGAGGGGGACAGGATGGCCAGGCCTCAGTGAGCGCTGGGATCGTGGTGGGATCGAGGTGGGGTCTCCCTTTGCGAGCCCAGAGACTCCGTTTGGTTGCATTGGACACCAGTAAACACCGCACCACCAAGCCATGCTTTTTGGCTTGACCCAGCTCTCCTGAACCTTGCCGCTGGTTTGGAACGTGAGCCAGAGTTGGCTGCTAAGGATGACTCCGCCCCTTTGACACAGCAGAAAAGGTGACCTCTGTGGGAGCAGCACAGGCTTTGCAATCAGAGCTGCTTGGGTTCAAATCCCGGCTCAACCACTTACAGCTTGTGACTTAATCTCTTTCTGAGTTGTTGTTCTTTTCCTCATCAGTGAAATGGGAATAATAATAATAATTCCCATGTCATGAGACTGCTGTGAAATGCGGATTAGAAAACACAGTTAAATAAATGGACAGGGCCCATCTCAGAGCAGGTGTTCCGCATTCAGTAATTACTGTTGTTGTTGGAAACAGCTGAGCTTTCTCGAGGGGGACCAGGTCAGGAAGAGGGGCCTTGGCTCCCAGGCCCCCTTGCTTCATGGAACCATTCGTTCCCAGCTCTGGGGGTGATGGTAGCAGACACATCGCCACCATCTTTGGGGCTGAGCTCCTATATTAGATAAAAACAGGTTGGTGTTGATCCTAAGCAAATCAATTCAGCGATAAGGAAGACAGAAATATCCAGGCAATTTTGCACAAAGGCCACAGAGAGAACTTCCTTGGGGGAGAACCCCACAGTTGTGCTCAGAGTGATGTTCTTCAGGAACAGCTGATGCAAAGGAGTCGGCCTGGTGTGATCGGCGTTCTTACGGCCTGGGGTGGGTGGGCTCCTGCAGGTGGAGGAAACCCGAGCGGGAGGTCAGAGAAGGGAACAGTTCATTAAACAAACTTAAGTCTCCTGTAGATGAACTGCGTAGGGAAATAGAAAAGTTGCCTTGGCTGTTTTGGCTAAGTGGATAGAGCATCGGCCTGCGGACTGAGCGGTCCCAGATTTGATTCCGGCCAAGGGCATGTACCTTCATTGCAGGCACATCCCCGGTGGGAGGTGTGCAGGAGGCAGCTGATTGATGTTTCTTTCTCATCGATGTTTATAACTCTCTGTTCGTCTCTCTTCCTCTCTGTAAAGAATCAATAAAATAATTTTTTAAAAAGAGAAAAGCTTAACAAAACAAATGAAAAACAACAATTCCTTCATTTTTCGCTGTCACTTCATTATAAGCAGTAGTAAGAACCAGCCGGTTTTAAACACCTCTGAGGTGAATGGCTTCTTCGGATGAAGTCTCTGCTGGGACTGAGGGGGGTTCTGCCCGTTGATTCCCAAAGGAGCAGCTCCAGGTTCTAACCTCTGAGCGGGGTAGCCTTACGTTCCCGGGCCCTGGCCCCTGGTGGGCAATGGTGCTGTCAGTAAAAGGCGAAGTTGCCAGAGTTCTGGATTCCCTCCCAGGCCCTGCCACTTTGGTTCACTGCGTTAGGGCTTGTGTGCCTCTCCCCACCCAGACTCCTTGGGCTCCAGACCTAGAACAGACTTTAGCCATTGTCTAGACCAGTGGTCGGCAAACTCAGTCAACAGAGCCAAATATCAACAGCACAATGATTGAAATTTCTTTTGAGAGCCGAAAACCGACTTCAACGCATGGGCCACGAAGTTTCAATCGCACTGTACGTGTGCACCCGTACGTGGTATTTTGTGGAAGAGCCACACTCAAGGGGCCAGAGAGCCGCATGTGGCTCGTGAGCCGCAGTTTGCCGACCATTGGTCCAGACTAGCCCAGGTCCTGCTTCTACAGAGAGAGGTGAAGTGGCTTATTGAAGGGCACACAGCGTTCCAGGACAGGAAGTTCTACATCCTCAAACCCGTGTTGCCTTCTCTTTCCTCTAATATTTTATTCCTTACTCCTCTTCTGACCTTTTGAGCTTTGTAATCCTGCCCCCTCTGCTCCATCCCTTTCTCCCCCTGTTGCCTACAGTGTGCGCCCCGGCGGGTCCTGGCCTTTAGGAAGACTCCGTGTCCCTGAGAGACCCTGCCCCCCCCCCATTTCTTCTCTGACCCCGGGTGCAGGCTGCTTTCGGAGCCATGGCCTTTTCATCGAGGTTTGCCTTCTGGGAACAAAAGGAAAGTTGGATTTCAAAACCTTGTTGCTTTTCCTCTGTGCTTGGCATGGTGTGTGCGGGCAGGAGACCGGCTCGCGGGAGAGGGAGCTTTGGAAACTGGAGATGGACTGGGGCGCCTGTGCCTATGTGGGGGTTGGGGAGAGTGACCAGGGGGCCAGGGAACTCACTCCTGCCTGAATGGGCTCCTGCGCTGAGTCATGCTCCTGTCCTGAGCTCCACCTCTAGTAAGCCGAGCTGCCTTTTGTCCCACTGGTACCCCTCCAAGTTAACCCTCCCACCCCCTTTCCAGCCCCTCAAACGCTGCTGTTCTGACTCACCCCTGGGAACGCAGACTGCTATGGAGGGGCCACTGGGAATGGCTTTGGCTCTGAGGCTCGGAACTGGGTCTCCCCGCGTCTGGGCGCTGTGGAGGGCAGGAGAAGGAGCCTGGCTGCCCCGGGGCCAAAGGGTGGTTCAGGCTGCAGAGCTGGGTGTGCCTCCGTGCAGCGCTCAGTCCCCAGCTGGGCAGTGACCTACAACAGACAGAGCCCTCTGGGCGGGGGAGGGGGCAGTGAGTCAGCCTCAGGCTAAATCCAGAGCTGAGCTCAGAGCTGGGCCTAGTGTCCCAGACATTTGGGGGGAGAGCCAGTGTTTCCCCAATGCCTCACCACTTGGGTAAGACGCTTGGGATCCCAGGCTCGAGTCACTGGAGGGAGACGGACAGATTGGGTGCTGGTGGAGGATGCGGAGCGGACTTGGAACCCGGGCCATCCCCGTGCCTGAGCTAACAGCACTGCGCGCAGTAATGAGTGTGTCTGTGAGGTTTGTGAGCACTTGCCGTCCCTCTAACCCGTGTGCCCGGAGCATGAGCAGTGTGTGTTCCCTGGGGGTGGGGGTGGTGAGGGGTGGGCATCAGTGGGGCAGCAGGTGCAGACCAACACTCTGCCACGCCTCTTCATTCCCTCCCCACCGGCCCCTCCCTTCCCTTTCTCTGCTCCGATCCCAATTTCTAAAGCAGTAGAGTTCGTGCGGGTGGGAAAGGGCCGTTTCCCTCTGTCTGTGGCAGGATGAACTACCTTTGAAGCTTGAGCCATTGAAAATGGTTCTGTGCGCAAGATGCCGCTTTCAGACGGCAGTGCCCATCCTGCTGGTCAGTGCCCCGGGCCCTGCTAATTAGAGCTCAAGATGAGCCATGGCCCTGGTTCCCACGAGAGTCCCGCAGGTGGACGCCAGCGTGACCCTGGAAGAGTTTCTGAGGATCTTTCCGTTGGGAATGAAAGGCTCCTTCTTAGCGCACTGAGCTGGGAGGGAAAGGCGTGCGGGGGCCGGGGCCGGGCAGGGATGACAGCAGACCTTTTTCTGCAGTCCTGAGCGAGTGAGGAGAGACGGGAAATGAAATCCACTCGGACTGCCTGAGCTTGTGGGGGGAGAGATGCTAGTGGAGGGGAGGGGCCCTCCCAGCGTGGAGGCCTGGCCCCCTGAGTGTGTTCTGAGCCAGTCTCTGAACGGAAAGAACCTTCAGAGCATCCATATTGTCTATCCTTTTTCCCCGATTCATTATGGCATCTGAGTTGGCCCCTGACTCTGCTCCTCTCCTCTGAGCAGGCCAGCTTGCTCCTGGGCTGAGCACAAAACCCGGCCGGAGCCCAGGCAGCGTTCCTTCCTGCACACCCGCCCCAACCTCGGGGTTCCCTCCCTCCCCTGTGTGGTTGGCAGTTTGTGGGTCTGAGGTGGGGAAGATACCTGGCCTCCCGAATCCCTGCCTCCGCCCCGCTTTCCGCCTGCAGCCAGAGCTCCGCCATCGGCTCTGTGCTGAGGGGTCGTGTGGAGCCGACAAACAGCCAGAGCCAGCCCGATGGAGCCGCGTTCACCTCCGCGGGGTTCTGTGGCCCTGCGGCCCCTCACTGGGGTCACTGTCTCCTCAGCCGCTAGGTCAGACCCCTCCTGTCTGAGCTGGAATGACTTGTGCAGTTTAGCCCGAGGTGAATTAGCGCATCTCTCTCTCTCCACCCTGAAACCAAGGCCAGGACGCCACGTTCATGGCGGACCTCTTTGCTCAGCCCCCGGGGGCCACGTGGTGGTCGGTGAGGGCAAGGGTCATTGGCCTCGGCTCCCGCAGAGACGCTCCATCTTGAAGTTGTCACTGGACAGTGCTGACCCCAGTTGCCCAAGTCCGCGGCCCTAGTATCCCTGGGCGCTCAGGAGCCCTGCCCTTGAGGGAGAGAGGCCTGTGGGGTCCCCCAGCCCTGCCCGGCCCTGCCCTGCCAGTGACTCCTGTGTCTGCTCCCTCAGGTGAAAGAGGAGGACAAAGCTCTGCTGAAGCCGGGCCCTCCTGCCAGGGAGGAAGGGGCTGTAAGTGCTTCTCCGAGACCCCTGGGTGTGGGTGCGCCCAGTCCAGCCCAGCCTGGGAGGCAGTTCCGTGGAGCGGGCGGGCACGGGGGTGCCCCTTTCTGTGCGGGTGGTAGAGGGATGCCAGGAAGGGGGTAGAGAGTGCGAAGCTAGCCTGAGGCAGGTGAAAGAGCGGGAATGCTTAGGCACTTTGGAGACCTCCCCCAAAGGCCCCACCCCCTTTCGTTCCTACCTTTCGTTCTGCTTTCCTGAGCCTTTGGGGCTGGAGTGACGTTGGTGGGCAAAGGCTTAGGTCAGGAGCACCGGACACGCAGCTGTTGGGACTCTTCATCCCGCTGTGGGCGGCAGCAGCCAGGGCAGGGAGAATGTCAGTGCAGCTGCTGCTGTCTCTCCCCGAGACCCCGTCAGCTGCGGGCGGTGGGTGACCTGGTGGCCGGCCCCAGCCACCCCCACCCCAGTCATCCTGCCTTGGGATGGAGACCCTGGATAAAGCCGGACTCTTTTAAGGCAAGAGAAAGGAGATGGTTCCAGAAGAGCCAGCCAGAGATGTGTAGTTGGGAGGTGGGTGTGCCCAGAGCTCAGGAGCCGAGCTGGCTCACCAAATAGATCCGAGGCCATTACCCCAGACGGAGCTTCTCCCCGCTCCCCCCACTTCCTCGGGCGGGGATTCGATTAGTCAGGCATTGTGGCTTCTGCCTAATCTGTAAACAATCCTGCCGGGCCAGCCTGTGATTTCCGAGGGATATGTTTGAGATTAGGCGGGAGGGGTTTTGGAGAATGCCGGGGTTTTTTTGGTGAAAATTACATGTGAAGTGTTTAGAAGACGGCCCAGCGTATAATCAGCACCACATGGATGTTAGCAGTCACTGTCATCATCGTCACTGCCATTGTCCTCGCCATCTGCAGAGAGAGGGGACGGGAGGAAAGCCAGAGGGGGCGGGGAGGGGCGTGGGACCCAGCAGCGAGGGCCACCAGCCAGCACCGCAGTCTCTGCCATGCCAGGGAGGAAGAGCACCTTCAAGCCCTCCTTTCTCCACCCCTGCAGCAGGGCCGGTGCAGCTGCGGCCTGGGCTGGGGCTCCCTGGCTCAGTTCTTCTCAGGATGTGGGGCAGCCGGAGGTCTGCCCACTCCGTGAGCACCTTTCTGCCGAGCAGAGGTGGCAGGCGGCCCTTCGTGGAGCCCAGTGCTCAGCTGTCCCCCAGAACCAAGGTCACTGTTTGGGGGAATAAGAGCACAAGCACGGCTCATTAGTGGCAGGGCCTGACCAGCAAGGAGCCCCTAGGTCTCTGCCCTCCCCCCCCCCCCCAAGGCAATGTGGCTAACTCTGCAGCAACTCTGCCCTGCCATCAGCCGCCTGGCCTTCCCAGTGGCAGTCCTCTGTGCTCACAGACAGTTCCCTCCAGGGTTGGGGGAAGGGAGGTGCAGCAGGTGGAGTGTGTGCCAGCGCACCCCATTTAGTTCCTGGGTGCCCAGAGGCTGTGAGGCTGGCTGAGCCAGGGCCCCAGCTCTAGGGCAGAGTGGAGCCACGGTAGCTTGCGTACTTTACCCTTTGTGGACCACAGCTGCCTCCTCTTCCTCCCATTATTCCACACGTGCACTCTGGGAGCCAGGAGGTGTCCAGCCCTCGAGAGGTTTGCAGGAGGAAAACAGCGGAGACGGACAGAGAGCAGCCTGAGGTGGAAGCTTCCTGGGCCAGCACTGGGTTTCTGCAGCCTGTAGCGTGTGGGTGCGGAGCAGACAGGTGGGGAGCAGACAGGTGGGGAGCAGACGGGGGCTACGGACGACAGCAGCAGGGAGGGAGGACGCTTGGCATATCTTGGGGCCAGGAATTGCTCCCTGACTGTTGTTCTCATCAGGACGAGCAGACCCTGGGTCTGACTGCCCAGAGAGCCAGGTGACCGAGGGGCCACAGGCAGGAGGCCCCAGCATGAGGCCTGGGAATGGGCTGCTGCCCTCTCTCTGCTCCCTCTCTGCTGTGTTTGGGCTGCGAGACCTAGGTCCGTCTGGATTGGGTTTGGTCGCTGCTCCCGATGGATGGCAGTAACTCTGGGGCATCTCATGGGCCTCCAGGTATTCTGTGTTGGCATCTCTCAGCTCCATGCCAAGCCTGGCAGGTGACAGCAGTACCTGCCTGTCTTTGTGGGAGAGAGACACCGCACTCTCAGAGGCTGGCTGGAAAGCCTCTTGGAGCTATGCCTTGTTTGCCGCCTGAATGGAAGGTCTGTTTCAGGGCTGGGCGCGAGGCCACACCTCTTACTTCCTCTGCATGGGGTGGGCAGGGACACGGGCGGATGCTAATGTCTACCTGTATCTGTGTGACTGTAGCTTGAGGGCAGCTCAAAGGACGGCAGTGGCCCACCTAAGAGTCCGCAGCCTCCCACCGGCCCCGCAGCTGCAGACACTTCCCAGAGAACCAAGAGCCCTGTGCCCACACCGGCCATGAATGGCCTGGGGGCTCCCTCAGCCGATGGCCCAAGCGAGGAGGCCCCCGGCCTGTCTCGGAAGAAGGTGGCAAACGCAGTGAGGAAGGTGGTGAGCAAGGTGCTGCCTGGCGAGGAGCCTGGGAATGCCAGGGAGCCTCCGAGCAAAGGGGTCAAATCCCCGGAGCACCCGGCTCGAGGCAAGAAGGGAGAAAAGGCAGCCCCTGGTCCCAAGCCACCTCCCCCTCCTCCTCCTCCTCCTCCTCCCCCTGCTCCGCCTAAACCTGAAGCAAAGAAGGAGGCAGCCAAGGATGAGCTCTCGCTGGGCCTGCGGAGCCTGATGTCCCGGGGCAGGGGCAAGGACCACAAGCCCCGCAGCAGGCAGTCTCCTGGGAAGGGAGAGACGCCCCCCAGCCAGGAGCCAGGCTCCCCGGGGAAACCAGGCTCCCCGGAGGTGGTGGACTCCCCAGCCAAGCCCGGAACCCCAGAGAAGCAGTGTCCCCCGGCCGCGCCAGAAGAGCTGGCCTACTCGGGCTCGGCTGGCCCGACGCCGAACCCCCCTGGATGGCAGCAGTGCCAGTCACCGGCCCCTGACGTGCAGCAGGAGGTACCCGTGTGTCACTAACCTCGCGTGCCCCTCACACCCTCCCTCGCTCACAGCGGCTTCCCGAAGGCTCCCCTACAGCCTGGGCCCACGCCTCTGCTGCAGGCGGGCTGCATGGCTCTCCTGGATGGGATGCCGGAGCGGTGGTGGCCCGGCTCTGGGCTGGGACTGCTAACCAGCATGCTGCTGTTCTGTGGGAGTCGGGGCTGGTCCTCAGCGACGTGGGCTCAGCCTGTGGCTCCAGACCCTACGTCAAGATCCGGAGTCTGAGCAGATCAGCGCCAGGGAGGGAAGGACTGGAGTCAGGAGGCCTCTGTGCGTTCACATCTCAGCCACTCACCCCAGAGGGATCTCAGCAAGGTCCCATCCCCAAGTCTTCATCTGTCGAGTGGGGAGAACGCAGGTCTTCCGTTCTTCTCTGTAGCCCGTGGGGCCAGAAGTATTTGGGAAATTAGCAGTTTTTATATATTAGAATGCCATGCAGTATGCATAATGAGCAGCCACTCATAACCAAACATTCATATTTCCAGAGCAAAACCTACAAAGGTTCACGCTGCCGAGGGATAGACTATAAATAGGACTGGCCAGCAAAATAGTTGAGAAGCATCTTTTGGTTTTGGGGGGCTTTTTGGATTTTGGAGTTGCTTTGCAGGGTTAAGGTGAAGGTTAGAGGTGATTCAGATAATGAAAGCTCCCAGCCCAGTCCCTGGCATGGTGGTGTGCCATAAATTAACGGTAGTATTGATGGTGATGCTAATAACAGCCGTTATTAATGCCATCCTCACCATCACTGCCCGCAGGCCCGGCAGCAGTCCCCTGCGGCAGCAGGATCTCGAGGAGCCCTGTGCCTGCGTGGCTAATGGGCACAGTGGGTCCCCTTTGGATCTGGGGCACTGTCCGTCCACAAAGTGCCTTCTGGGTGGGACAGGATGTGAGAGGCAGAGGGGATAGGCAAGGACAGTAAGTTCAGCTCTTTCCCATGGAAGGCGATGCCTGCTTGGCGGGTCCTAGGCTTGGGGACAGCTCTCTTTAAGCTTTCCCAGTGTTTACAGACCCTTCTGAGGCCTCGGGAGGGGTGTGTGTGGACCGGGGTGGAGTTTCACCGCTGCTTCTCCTCGCTCTTGCATGCTCCTGGCTGGAAGGGGACGGGCAGGCACAGCCTACAGGCCGGTCCAGTCTCCAGCCCCTGGGATTCCTCAGACCCCAGAACCCGTCTTGCCGCTATTCCATTCTTCTTGGGTTTCGCAGAACCTAGAGAGGAGCAGGCTGCAGCTCTCCCCAGCCCGCCTGGCTCGCTCTGCATCAGGAAACCGACCTCCTAGTTCACAGGAGTTGGCAGGGGCATTTTGGCTTGATGGGGCAGGGCATGAGGTGAACCAGCCATCCCTGAGAAAACCTCCCAGCAGCCGGGAGCATCCCGTGCCTGCCCCTGGGCTGCCGTCCTCCCTCTGGCTCCCTGTCCTCCGCCCCTCGCCAGAGTGGAGTTGGGATCAGAGAAGAGCTCTGCTTGGCCTGCAGCCGGCTTGGCTGACGGCAGAGGACGGAGGGTGCGTGAAGAGCAGGGCCACCCCGGTGCTGAAGAGGTTAAGACGGTGAGAAGAAATCGCCTCAGAACTCTCAGCCACCTGTTCTTTCTTGTCTGATCGTTTAAAACCTCAAATTGGTGCCTGGCTTGCCTTCCTGACCCTCCTTCTCTTACCCACTGGGTCCTAGAGGCTCCCTGGGCTAGCCGCTTGGCATGCTGAGTGCCCACCTCTCCCGGGGCCGGGACTAATGGTGGTTTAACCTCCAGGCAGGAGCTGCCCCCGAGGTCCCGCTGAGCCCCGCCGAGGAGGCCCACCTGCGGCTCGAGAGGATCTTCACCGCTTCTGTAATGCCACCTCCGAGTGTGGTTCCCCGGCCCGGCCTCCTCTGGGCTGAGGCTGGCGGCCCCAGTGCGTGTGTGTCTGTGTGTGCGGGAGCACTGCCTGTGGAAGAGTGCTCCCTGGGCCCCGAAAGGAGAGACGGGCTCTGTGGCGGGTCTGAGCACAGTGACACCTGCTCCTCCAGAGAGCCCAGTGCCTGTGGGAGGGACCCCTCTTGGCTGGGGGTCCAGCCTCCTTGCCTGGCCCTGTTCTCTTACCGTGAGGACATGTCTTGGTGCCAGGATCCGGTGGGTGTTGAGTTGAGGGCTGACACTCCCCTTTTCTGATGCCCTAGCTCTCCAGAGCCATCGGGCCTGTTAACTCCTTGTCCCTTTCTAAGAGGCAAGGTCCAAGGCCTGGTTGCTCCCCTTCCTCTCCAGAAAGGCCTTTAGGTGACCAGCTAGAGGCAGAGAGGTCAAGGTGCCTTATGCTCGGGCAGTTGGCATGAGGACCGGATGGGGAGATGCCTCCATGTGCCATGGGTAGTGTGCCTGCCTGGCAATGACATGATGGTTCAGTGGGGGTTTGAGGAAGGGTCCTAGACTTGGAGCTACTGGTGGTCTTGCTGCCTGAGAAGTGCAGTGATAACATTTCTGAAGGGCAGCCGTGGTGGAGGGGAGGGGCGTGTATGGAGGCCAGGGACAGCCCTGTCCTGGGGTCTGAGGGCTGCCGGGGAGCTAGGCTGGACAATGCCCTATAAATAAGGCAAGAGGCTCCCAGGGGAACAGGCCCTTGATACGGTGAGGTGGCCTGGCCTTGGCAGCACACAGACTGTCCTGGCCTGGGCTCAGTTCACCTGCCCAGGCCAGCAACCCCCCTCCTGGTGCTGAGCAGCTCCCACGCATACTCCACACCTTGGACAGCCTGAGAGTGCCCGCCCACTTGGCCAGGGTGCTTGCTGAGGGGGACGTGCCCATGGTCTGCTTGTCTTCACCCTCTTCTTCTCTCTTTGCTTGCTGCCGGTAGCTGGACCCTGAGGCCGCCTCTCCTGCCCACAGCCAGGTAGGGTGCTCCTGTCCCCCTCAGGAGCCCTCCACCTCCTCCAGGGACCACCTGCCACCCCAGGCCTGCACCTGGGCCGGCGTCTGTGCTCGGGCCTCGTGCTGGAGTGTAAGGCCTCTTTCCCCTTCGGGTCCCCACCTGTTGTCTGGCGGATCCTCCCGGGAGGCAGTGCTGAGTGGGGGATGGGGCAGCTCTGTGTCGGGCCCTCGGGGAGAGTCTGGACTGAGTGTCACCACTTGAGTTCGGCTTCTGAGGTACATGGTCCTCAGCCACTGGAGACCCAGGGTTTCGTTTTCTGGGTGTTTTAATTCTGCTCACTCTGGGTAGCTGAAAAGGCTCAATTCCTACCCTCCCCTCCCACCCCCCCCACCCCCATTCCCACTCCCCATCCCAAGCCTGAAGATGCGGCATTCTCTGTCTCCACCTGCTGGGCAATGTGGGAAACCCACCTTCGAATGAGCTCTAAAGGAGTTAGTTGTAGGCCGTGGCCCTTTGATGGCACCTTATACGTCAGTCTTCAAACACTTGACCTGTAGAACGTGCCCATTCAAGACCAAGGTTTCGCCCGCTTCACGTGATTTTAAAGAGACAACACATACAGAGTAATTTTGTTTTATAAAGTTACCTTTCTTCAGATAGAACAAACTAACCGTTTTTTAATGTCTTCACTTACTTTAAGCTATAGGTACCCCATAGGGATCCTCCTAATGGAAGGGCAATTTCACTGCCATGGTTGCCAGAGTCTGGGGACCACTGGTGTAGCCCGCCTTCTCACTCCATAGCTGGGAAGGGCAGTCAGCGAGGGAGAGCGTTCTCTGAAGCTGGAATCCAACCTGGGAGCAGAACCAGATCCCTGTCAGCTCTAGGAAACGTGACAGAGAAAATGCTTCCTCTTGTTATGTCCTCTTATCCTGGTGCCCCCGCCGGGGCTCAGTATCCAGAGCAGTGTGTGCGCCCCAGGTCTCAGGAGGGTGGGGGACGCTAACAGGCGAATTGTACCTCAGCACTGAGGATCCTCAGAGGGCGGGGTGCAGCCTGATGGCTGCTTCATGCCATGGGGGGTGAGCATCCCCCCAGCAGGGCCCTGAGTGACCTGTTGTCCTTTTGCCCACACACAACTAAAGGAGCCTGGTGAGTCTGTCTCTTGTTGGCCAAGCTCCCCCGGCACCGTTCCTGCCCAGCCCAAGGCTTCTCATGGAGTGCCAGGCTTGGCAGCCCCACCCCCTGCAAATGCTTCTTTCTGATTGGTGACCACCTGGGGCCTCCAAGGGCTCCCAGCCCCTCTATACTCATTCCTGTGTCCTCTGTGTGGCATGCAAGTGTCTTCCCATCTCTGGTCATGCCTTGTATGGCCTTAGCATGTCCACCTAGGTCTGTGTGCCTACCGCCGTCTGAGGAGGCATGGAGTAGGAGCAGGGATGCTGGTGTGGGCGTCTGGGCATCGCCCCTGCCCCGTGGAGCACCCTCTGGAGGGGAAGGCCAGGCCGAGGCCAGGACGCGGCCCCACTATCGTTCCGCACTGTGAGGTCCTCAGGAGACGCTCCCTCCCCGGGTCCCGAGGAAATTCCCTTCTCCGGGTTGGAAAGGGAGGGCCCATCAGGATGCGGGAGACGCTGGGCCTGAGAGGGAGGGCTGTGGGTTTAGGGTACTAACCCCCCAGGCTTCCCAGGGAGGTGGGGGAAAGGCAGCTGAGAGTAGAACCTGCTGATTTGTTTTCCAGGGATCGCTCTCTCCTGGACACATGCTCCCCGTGCCACGGCCCTCAGGGACACTAGCTCTGTGTCCTTGTCCTCAAGGCTCCCCAGGACCACCAGCCACTCCCTCCTGGCCTCCCACCTTTCCCCTCTGACCCCGCTGATGTCCCTGTTCTGTGTCTGCCAACCAGCTGCCCCCCTCGCCCAGGGGCTCCTCTGGAAGCCCTTCCCCCCTCAAGTGTCTCCTCTCTCCCGTGGTCCTGCCTGTTTTCCAGAACAGAGTCTGACTGTGTGCTCTTCCCCTCCCTCTGGCAGGTGAAGACAGAAGAGCAGATTGCAGCGGAGGAGGCCTGGCACGAGACCGAGAAGGTGTGGCTGGTCCATAAGGATGGCTTCTCTCTGGGTGAGCCTGGGGGCGCCCTGGGGCAGATGCCCGGGGTGCTCTCTGCACCTGGAAAGGGCCGGGTGGTGAGCAAGGAGAGGCCGGTGATACGGCAGGACCCTAAAGGGCCCAACGAGGGTAGCAGAGCCTTCCCAGGCCCACGTCTGACCGTCTGCACCGCCCTGCAGCCAGTCAGCTCAAATCCCCGGAGCTCAGCTTGCCCGAGGGGAAGGTGCGCGTGAAGCTGGACCACGATGGAGCCATCCTGGATGTGGATGAGGACGACGTGGAGAAGGTTGGCAGCGGGCTGTGGAGGGCACAGGCGGTGGGCCGAGCGGGGCAGGCCTGTCCGCCGGCAGCGCAGACAGGTCCGGCTCCTTCAGCGCCCTCCCGCCTGCCCCCTCACACAGGCCAACGCCCCCTCCTGCGACCGGCTGGAAGACCTGGCCTCGCTGGTGTACCTCAACGAGTCCAGCGTCGCGCACACCCTGCGCCAGCGCTACGGCGCCAGCCTGCCGCACACGTACGCCGGCCCCAGCCTGCTGGTGCTCAGCCCCCGGGGCGCCCCCGCTGTGTACTCCGAGAAGGTGTGATGCCCCCTCAGCCACTGCGTTGCCTCACGGCCCCCCCCCCCCCCCAGCCACCACCTACCCCACCTTTTCCGGCTCTGCCCTTCCCCTCGGCATCCCGCGGGGTCCCGTCCCCTCTCTCAGTTGACCTTGGGAAGAGGTGTCATTTCCAGGGGTGAGGAGAAAGCCCCTCCCCAGCCTCTAACGGAGGCCAGGACACGGCGAGGATCTGCGTTTCCGTGCCTGGCCTTAGCCTCGGGGTCCCTCTGCCGCCCTGGAGGGAAAGGCCCGGAGAGACGTGGACCTTGTGGTCCCTTACACCGGCTGAGAGCCTCTTCTCCGTCCTCCCGTCCCCCTCCTGCCCCAGGTGATGCACATGTTCAAGGGGTGTCGGCGGGAGGACATGGCCCCCCACATCTATGCCGTGGCCCAGGCGGCGTACAGGGCAATGCTGATGAGCCGCCAGGACCAGTCCATCGTCCTCCTGGGCAGCAGCGGCAGTGGCAAGACCACCAGCTGCCAGCACCTGGTGCAGTACCTGGCCACCATCGCAGGCTCCAGCGGGAACAAGGTGTTTTCCGGTGAGGGACGGACGGAGGCGGGCTCGGGGGAGAGGGTGGGGGGGAGGGGCTGGCTGGGTGCCGGCGTTGTCCCCCTCGCCCCTCCGTGCCGGCTTTCCTGACGCCCCGCGCCTCTCTCCTCCAGTGGACAAGTGGCAGGCTCTGCACACCCTGCTGGAAGCCTTCGGGAACAGCCCCACCGTCATGAACGGCAACGCCACCCGCTTCTCCCAGATCCTCTCCCTGGACTTCGACCAGGCCGGCCAGGTGGCCTCGGCCTCCGTTCAGGTGAGGGGACACTCGGGGTGGCAGGAGACTGACCACGTGGCTTCACGGCCTAGAAACCAGGCTCTCTCCTCCGTCCCGTTTTCCTGGGGTTGGACCCCAGCAAAAACGGACCCTGGCACTGGGGCTGGCCTGCTCTACCCGACCTTTCTCCATCCTGTCCCCTGTGCCTGCTGCCCTGGGTGGGGGCCCGCTCAGGGGCTTCTCCCAGGTGGGCTTCGCCCAGGGAAGACGGGCTTGTCAGGAAAAGAAGGCCCAGCCAAAGCCGACTCCCTTCCTTGCTGTCTCTCACCACAAAGTGTCCAGCTTCCCTTGAAGGCTGTGCTGAGGAAGTAGGCAGAGTGGCAGTGTCCTCCCGTGAGCTGGGCCTGTCTCGGGCCCCCCCTCCCCACCACAGCCACCACCCACGGGTTTCTGCCTGGGTTTGCCCCAGAGCCGTTCTGGCCTCTGGTTGAGCACCCAGAGCTTAACCAGCAGCTGCTCGTCCCGTGGGCCCCGTGCTTTCTGCCGTGGGGTGGGAGCAGCTTTTCCGGGCACTGCCCTCCTGTGCCCACCCACTCCCTGCTGCACACAGACGATGCTTCTGGAGAAACTGCGCGTGGCTCGGCGCCCGGCCAGCGAGGCCACGTTCAGTGTCTTCTACTACCTGCTGGCCTGTGGGGACGGCACCCTCAGGTGAGATGGGACAGAGGGGACCGGGAGGGAGCTCGGCTCCAGCCCCCTGAGGGTTCCTAGACCTCGCCACTCGATTGCATCCGTACCGTTTGTTTATTGCCAGGCCCCGAGGGTGACAAGAGGAATGAGCCAAGGCCCTGCCTGGCGGGAACTCCCTTTTCCTGGGCACAGGGTCTGGCTATGTGTGAGGGGCACAGTGAACCCTGCAGTGTTCCCAGTGCTTAGCTGGGATCTCTGCTAAGCCAGACCTAGAGAGAAAGCACCCTGAGACACAGCTGGTCAGGAACTGGCCTGCGGTCACACCACTGTCAGAGGCTGAGCTGGTCCACACGGGGGCCCTAACCCCTTTCCAGTGCCCTCCCTCTATGCTGGCCCTCCTGTCCCCAGGTGGGCTCCTCTGCCAAGCTCTTCCCTTTAGGCCTTCAGACTTGCCGTCCGTGTTGAGGCTGAGCACACAGCCTTTGGGCATTTCCTCTTGTGCTCTTCTTGCAACAGAGGGCACAGTCTGCCCTTTGGGACTCGCCCTGCAGGCGGGTTTCCGGCCCCTCCCAGGGGTCTGGCTTGACACTCCGCACCACAGCATCTCTGGTGACCTGTGCTGGGGAGACTGGTACCCTGACCAGCCATCCGGCCAATTAAGAAAGGCAATAGCAGCTGGCCTGACAGGAGGGCGTGATGGGCCGGCAGAACAGAGTCTGGAAGCTGAGTGTGTCTGTCTCCACGCTGGCAGGGAGATGGCCTGGCATAGGGACCAAGCTTTATGCTGATGCCTCATTTGTGCCCCTAGGACAGAGCTCCACTTGAACCACTTGTCAGAGAACAATGTGTTCGGGATTGTGCCACTGGCCAAGGTGAGGGGGCCTGTAGGGACTGGGGTGACACTCTGGGCCTTGGGGGTAAAAGAAGCCTCAGGTGCCTAGCCGGTGTTGCTCAGTGGGTTGGAGTGTTGTCTCTTACACCGAAAGGTTCCTGGTTCAGTTCCGGTCAGGGCGTGTGTGGGAAGGCAACCAGTCGATGTTTCTCCCTCTCTCTTCCCCTCTCTAAAATCGATTATTAAAATCTCTAAAATCAATCCTGGGGTGAGGATTAAAATAGGAAGAAGAAGCCTCCAATGGATTGCAGGGCCCCCTGGGAATAGTAGCAGCCTGGCTCCAGCTGGGTGGCTCTCCCCCAGCCTTGCCCTCCCTGAGGGTATGGGGGGGTGCTGCAGGGGGAGGGGCAGCCCCTCTGAGATCCGGTGCTAGTATGCCCCTCTGTCCCTGTAGCCGGAGGAGAAGCAGAAGGCGGCTCAGCAGTTCAGTAAGCTGCAGGCGGCCATGAAGGTGCTGGGCATCTCCCCCGATGAGCAGAAAGCCTGCTGGCTCATCCTGGCTGCCATCTACCACCTGGGGGCCGCAGGAGCCACCAAAGGTAATCTCCCCTGGGCCCCCACCGTCTGGCTTGTCGCCCAAGAGACCTTTGGGGGACCTTCCCACTCCCAGTTTGTTCTTGCCCAGCAGACTCATCTGTTATCAGACACCCCTCTTTCACTGTGCCTCTTCCAGCCCCCACATGAGCGCAGCAGGCTCCCGACACCTGGAGAAGCATCTCTGCCTGGATTTAGGAGGCAGTGCGGGAGCACTGTGAAAGCAGGGAGCCTGGGGGCTTAGAGGCTGAGGGGGGAGAGAAGGACCCAGCTCAGAGCAGCCCCCTGGAATAACTCTCCTTCTTGTTCCCTTTCTGACAGAGGCCCCTGAGGAGCAAGAGGGTAACTGACTTGGCCCCTCCCTGGGGTGTGGGGGCCACCTGGCCCCTCTTGGTGCTTGCCCTGGGCTCTCTCTGGGGGCTGGGCTTGTTCTGTTGTCATGAGGGGTCTGGCCTGGGAGAACCTCTGGGTTGAGGTGGCGAGGGCGCCTGCTGGCTGTGGGCTTCTTAGAGTCCCCAAAATACCTGCTTCTATCTGTTTTGCATCCAGATCCTAGAAGCTCTCACGATGCCCCCCTGGGGGCTTAGGTGGGCAGGGTGGGCCTGCTTCCTGGGGTTTCCTAAGGCCAGTTTTCCCCCCTCGGAGTCTGCCCTTCTCTCCATGGGTTTGGGAGCAGGTTTCTTCCTCTTGCATGTCAGGGTGAGGCCACTAGGGGGCAGCAAGCACCAGGGTAACAAATGGGCTGCAATTTCGGCACTTGTGCTTGGGGGCTTGTGAATGGCTAGAGCTGGCCTGGCTTGGAAAGGCGGCTGTCTTCCTCTGAGATGACACTGATGGGCGGGCACTCTGAGCACCTCTTCACCTCTTTCTCCTCCAGTTTAGGGGGAGGGGAGCCTCCAAACAGCACCTGGGGCTTTAGCTGCATCTTCCTTGGGGATGTGAGGGGCTGCAGGCTGCTCAGCAGGAGCGAGGAAGTGCTGGTGGGTGGGTGGAAACATGGAAGAAAGGCGTCGGGGTGTTAGACTCCTTCTGATCCCAGCAGGTGGCATCGCCACCACAAAGGAAGCAGCTCTGTTTTAAAAAAATTGTGCCAGGCGGGTGGCTGGCTGGCTGTGTCTTAAGGAAGTTCCTTCATTCTGAGGAGGTGACAAACCCAAGTTTCCTATAACCAACCCTACTCAGTGCTGACTTGGGTGGACAGCGCTGAGTGTGTAGTGCATGGACCTACCTTGTGAGCAGGGTCTGTTACCTCCTCCGAGCTTCCAGGGGGACTGGGGCCTTGGAGCTGAGGGGAAAGAGAAGTGTGTGTGTGTGTGTGTGTGTGTGTGTGTGTGTGTGAGAGAGAGAGAGAGAGAGAGAGAGAGAGAGAGAGAGAGAGTGTCTTTGGAGGTTCTTGTGTATGTGTGTCAGTGCAATCACATACTCCTTTGAGATTGTGAGTGCATGCTGTTTGTGTTCCTGAGCCTGAATGTGGTGGTGTTTCCTGCCTGCTCGTCCTCACAAGCCCCCACCCTCCACAGCCCCTCCCCGTGGGCCCGGCGGGCTCTACTGATGACTGTTTGCTAACATGCTGTTTTTCTTCGCATGCTGCATGCTGGTCCTTTGCCTTACAGAAGCTGCTGAAGGTAAAACCTTGTTTCTTGTTAGCTTTCCCTAATTGCCGTGATTAGACACAGACTGGCTGAGGCACTTCTGTCTGCGTGGGCTGCTTTCTTTCCTCTGAGGCTGCCTCATATCCCCGCTGCTGGGCCCTGGGTGGGTGTTTGTGGTCTTCCCCGGCCGATGCCTGGAGGTAAGAGGGAGAGTCCTGATGGTTCAGGGAAGAGAAAGCGTTGCACTCCCTCATGACCTGTCCCCCGAGGCACAGGTGGATCTCAGTGCTCATCACAGGTGGGCTGGCTCCTCCTCTGACTACATTTCCCCAAGTTGGTACCTGGGAGCCAAGTCCTACATGGATGTTAGAAGCTGGCAGGATGCCCTCTGGTGGCAGCAGTGTGCATTACCTCCTCTTTTAGGACCTGCTCATTCTCTCTACCCACTGGGGACACAGGAAGCTGGCAGTTGCTGGCTGTCCTTGTTTTGCCTGAAGCCCTCTGGTGTCATCTGGGCTGGTTTTGTCTCTGGAAGATGCCTACTCCCCAGTCCACTGGGAACAGGGAGCCAAAGGGCATCAAATGGGCCAAGGAGGAAGACCCAAGATACCAGATGGTTCTCTCTACCCCATAGCTGGGCGCAGGCAGTTTGCCCGCCACGAGTGGGCCCAGAAGGCCGCGTACCTGTTGGGCTGCAGCCTGGAGGAGCTCTCCTCATCCATCTTCAAGCACCAGCACAAGGGTGGCACCCTGCAGCGCTCCACCTCCTTCCGCCAGGGCCCCGAGGAGGGCGGCCTGGGAGATGGCACAGGTACCCTGAGCCCCTTGGCTGGCGAATGTCATTGGGAGGCTTCATCCAGGGCTCACTGCTCTCTCTGCCATGGGGAGACTGCTGGGGTGACTAGAACTTCCATCAGGGGCAAAGGAAGCCCCAAGACTCCTGCTGACTTGGCCCTGGGTAGGGAGGGGGCATACCCGGGTGGGGATCCCAGGGAGCAGGAGACACAGCTGATGCTCTTGCCCCACAGGCCCCAAACTGAGCGCGCTGGAGTGCTTGGAGGGCATGGCATCTGGCCTCTACAGCGAGCTCTTCACCCTTCTTGTCTCTCTGGTGAACAGGTGAGTGCCAAGCAGGAGGGCCCAGGAGCTCAGGGGCTTCCTGCCTTGACCAGGGTAGAGCAGAAAGAAGCCTCTGTGCTGTGATTGCTGAGGCAGAGCCATTTTCCACCAGCAGAGGGCGCTGTGTCCTTTTATGCCAAGGGAGGCACACCCTCCCCACCAGGCTCTTGGGCTTGCTTGGGGCAGGGCTGGGCTGCCAGGAGGGGGGCTGTTCAGTGATACTGCCTTAGCCAGCTCTGACCCAGCCTCTCCCTGTGAAGGGCTCTCAAGTCCAGCCAGCACTCACTCTGCTCGATGATGATTGTGGACACTCCGGGCTTCCAGAACCCTGAGCAGGGCGGGGCGGCCCGAGGAGCCTCCTTCGAGGAGCTGTGCCACAACTACGCCCAGGACCGACTGCAGAGGCTCTTTCACGAGCGCACCTTTGTGCAGGAGCTGGAACGATACAAGGAGGTAGCACTTGACCTTGGCTCTGCCTGCTTCCTCCCCCAAGCCTCACCTTCTGGCCTTGGCCCCTCAAGGAGGGCATCTGTGGACGAGGGGACAAACCACCTTCCCTGCTGGCTGCTCCTTCCTAGCGTTTACGCTCTTGTAATTTTAGTCTCCCAGTGCTCTCTGGCCTAGGCCTCTTTTCCTGCCCACGCTACATTCTTACTTAGTGGAGTTTGTTCCCCAAGAGCTAAAAATGCATTCAGGGTTCCAGGACCCCTTTCTTGCCCACCTTTAAGGTGCCACCTAAGCCCTGTGGTCGCCACTGTGCGTTGGGCCTGGCCTTCCCTGTCTCCTGACCTGTTAAGATGGTGACCCATCATTGGGGCCCCTTCACAAGAGGGTGTCCTCGATGAGACGAGATCTAGAAATCCCACCTCACGGGGAGGTGAGGGACATTGATCCTGGGAAGGATATTTATTGGGGGCCAGAGAAGATTCAGGAGGAAAATGACAGTTGTCTTCGAGCGTAAGGATGAGTGTGAAATTGAAAGGCTTAGTCCTCACAGTCTGCTCAGCGGCTGTGAAGGGGGGACGTTAGCTCAGTGGGAAAGGAGGTAGAGGAGTTTCAGACGTCCATGGCACGAGGCGCCTTGGGAGGCAGTGAGCATTGTCACTGGGCTGCTGGAGGGGCGCTCCTGCATGAGACCAGTCAGACTTGCTGACCTCACCTGCTCAGAGAGCTGCACCCACACATGGTCCTGTGCTCACTGCGCTCCGCCTTCCTTCCCAGGAGAACATCGAGCTGGCGTTTGATGACTTGGAGCCGGCCACGAACGATTCTGTGTCTGCCGTGGACCAAGCCTCTCATCAGTCCCTGGTAGGAACTCCAGCAAGGCCCTGGGCCGGTCTTCTCGCTCCTTTCCCATTCCTCTTCCTCCGTAGGACCCTCCCTCTCTGACCTCTTGCCAGTGTGCCCCTGGGTGCTGAGGGGAGGGCCAGCAATCGGGCCCAGACACCTCTGCTGGTGGTCCCTGCCCCTTCCTCACCCAGTTTGGCCAGGAAGGTAGCACTGGTGTAATGGGGAGCCTCAGCCCCTGGCTGTCTGAGCCAGATAGGAAGGCGTACCTCCTCTCTTACCAGCCGGCCTTAGGCCCTGTCCTGTGACTGGCTGAGCCTCAGGTCCTCTTAGGTGATGAGGGCCTGGCTGGACTCAAAAGACATAGTCATTCTCTCCCATTGCCCCCAAGAAGAAGACTGATGCGCCTGGCAGAGTGGGGTGAAGAAGCAGCATTGCACCCAAACAGGGAAATAGCACCCAGCTGTAGCTATCCCCTGAGGGCCATGTGGATATGAGCTCTGTCACCCTTGGGACTAGTGTCTGGACACCTTATTGCCTGGGGACTGGCTGGCCTGAAGTGCACTTGGTATTTGGTGATGACCTTCAATTAGGGAAGTCACTTAAGGCGTTTCACTGGAGAACCAACTTTTTTGCTGATCTCCCCCTTCTGCTTCGAGTCTGACTCCCTCTCCTTCTTCCTGGTGGAGGGGCCCGTTGGCTAGCAAGGGAGTGGAGCTTGGAGAGAGTGAATGTCCCCCCGGGACAAATGCCTAAAGTGTCCAAGATCCACATCTCCCCAGGGGTGGCGTTTCCCCCAACACCTGGGCTCCCGAGGTGGCCTCCCTCCAGTGCCCTTGCCGTTTCCACGAGTGTGAGGATGTCTGTCAGTCCCGAGTGTGAGGATGTCAGTCCGAGTGGCTTAGGAGCAGTCGTGGGTCAGACAGTGTGTGTGGATGGGGGTGGGCCATTCTTTCCCTTCTTTGCTCTTCCCATCTGATGGGCCTTGGCATCGAGCAGTTGCACCCCTGGCGATGAGGGTCCCTCAGTGCCCAGCCTGCCACTCACCATCTGATGACTTCATCGCTCCTTCCTGCTGGCAGTTGTAGCCACTCTGGGACCATAGTTGCTCCTCATCTTTGGTCACTTCCTGGTGGTCACACTGGCTCCCTTGGGCAGCTTCAGGGAGGAGAGGTAGTCAGCTGGGGTCAAAGAGGGAAATGACATCTCTCTTCGCTCTCTTGTCCCCCAGTCTCTACAGGCCAGGTGTCTGGAAAGTTCAGTCCTTCTTGCTTGAGGAAGACTTGGAAATTCCAATGGAAAGATACCCTCAGACCAGATGTGGCCACAGACAGAGTTTGTTTGGCTTCCATGGGGTGTTAGCAATCAGACTTCAGTCTTTCTACTTTCTCTTGAAAGACTGGAGGATTTACCAATATGAGGCCAACGTTCTTTATATATATCGATTTGATTTTTTTTTTTTACAGAGAGGAAGGGAGAGGGATAGAAAATCAGAAACATCGATGGGAGAGAAACATCAAGCAGCTGCCTCTTGCACGCCCCCTACTGGGGATGTGCCCACAGCCAAGGTACATGCCCTTGACCGGAATCCAACCTGGACCTTTCAGTCCGCAGGCCAACGCTCTCTCCACTGAGCCAAACCGGTTTCAGCACGAGGCCAGCGTTCTCTCAGGACAGCAGTTGGCTGCTGCTGAGGGGTGGCTGTTCCCTGTAGATGGGGCCACCTGGGCTCCAGCCAGCCTCGATCTGCCCGCGTGGGCTTTCCCACCCACGAAGTCACTGGCCTTACGCTTTTCACACTTGAGTCCATGACTCTGCAGTGAGCCCACCTGCAGCGCCCTGGCCGCTCCCCTCAGGTCAGCCCCGCTGTTGTCACTACTGACCGCTTCCTGTAGGCCGCGTGCTGTGCTCAGAGCCTCAGGCTGGGAGGTGGTGGCCAGGGAGTGACTGCAGCACGAGGCTCTCGCTAACCCCGTGTGACCTGTGAGAGGATGAGGATGGAGGAGAGGCTCTGGGTGTTAGAAGCCTTCAGTCTTTGGGGACTTTGGGCACGAGTCCTAGGAGTCATATTTTGCCGTGGGCTTCTCTCTCTCATCTCTTTCTGGCCTCTTTTTCCTCTCTGCCCACCGGCTCCACCAGGTGTCAGCAGTGAGGGGCGGGAGCTGCTGTGTGTGTGCGTGTGCACGTGTGCGGCACATGTACAGAGTGTGAGTAGGGACTGGGCACTGGCTCCTTTCCCACAGCTCCACGTGACACAGTGGGATTTCTCTGCTTCTCCCCAGGTCCGCTCCCTGGCCCGCCCGGACGAGGCCCGGGGCCTGCTGTGGCTGTTGGAGGAGGAGGCTCTGGTGCCGGGGGCCACTGAGGAGGCCCTCCTGGAACGCCTTTTCTCCTACTATGGCCCCCAGGAAGGTGACAAAAAAGGCAGGTGGCACCCCTGCAGGGCAGCTCCTCTAGTTCCTCTCCAGGGGACCCACCCGTGTGGGTCCAGGGGGCACTGAGTCCCTGGGCTCTGTGGAGCCGGTGCCCTGAAGGTCTGGACCTTGTATCTCCCACCCTCAGGCCAAAGCCCCCTCCTGCGCAGCAGCAAACCACGCCACTTTCTCCTGGGCCACAGCCATGGCACCAACTGGGTGGAGTACAATGTGGCGGGCTGGCTGAGCTACACCAAGCAGAACCCGGCTACCCAGAATGCCCCCCGGCTCCTGCAGGACTCCCAGAAGTAAGAATACCACTCACTCTGCCCGTGTCCCACTCACCAAGGCTGTTTTGGGGCCCCTGGTCAGAGGCCTCCCTGTCCAGCAGGGTGGATACCCTCTATTTCCTAAGAGGCAATAGGCAAGGCTAGTTGAGGGCGTGGGGGTGGCCTCCTGGAGTAGAGGTGGGGACAGACACAGTTAGAGGGACCTATAAGTATTTTGGGGGGGGGGTTTGTGTGTATTTTAAAAATATTTTTATTGATTTTAGAGAGTAAGGGGGGGAGAGAGAGAGAGAGAGAGAGAGGGAGAGAGAGAGAAACATTAATGATGACAGAATCATTGATCAGCTGCTCCTGCACGCCCCCTGCTGGGGAGAGAGCCCACAACCCAGGCATGTGCCCTGACCAGGAATCGAAACCTGAGCTCCCGGCTCACGGGTTGATGTTCAACCAATGGCCACGCCAGCCAGGCTTATTTATTTACTTATTCTGGGGGCGCTATAATTTTAGATTTATTTATTTACTTATTCTGGGGGGAGCTATAATTTTAGATTTATTTATTTACTTATTCTGGGGGAGCTATAATTTTAGATTTGACTAACACCCCCACATTCTTCACAGAGGGCAGGCATAGCCTTAGAAACCTCTCAGGTGTATAATCCCTGTCATCCATTCATTTATTTAGCAGGTAATTCTTGGCACCTTCTCTGTGACTAAAACACAAGTCCCTGCCCTTAGGGCGTGTGCATTCCAGGGGGACTGAAGACAGTAGACGTAATAGATTGTATCTTCTGTTAGAAGATGTTGGGCTCCACTGTCTTCTGCTCCATGGGCACCCCCCCCCCCCCCGCCTGCCTGTCGATGGAGAACAGATCGCCCGCTCTGTCCACTCCCTGGCTCCCCCTCCCTCGGCTGCTGCCCACCTGGTTTTGTCTCCTCACAATCAGAGATTTCTCCGCAGTGTCTTTGTAGGGGGGGGGGGGGGCCATGTGGCCCCAGCCCAGGTAAGCCAGGCCCCCGGCCATGGTGGTGCGGGGGTTGTCTGGCCTTCTAGGAGCTCAGAGAAGAAATGGCCTCTTCTGCTCTGTGAATGTGACTTCTTTCCCTCCTCTGCCCTCCCTCCTCCGGCAGGAAAATCATCAGCAACCTGTTTCTGGGCCGGGCGGGCGGTGCCCCGGTGCTGTCGGGCTCCATCGCGGGGCTGGAGGGGGGCTCACAGCTGGCGCTGCGCCGGGCCGCCAGCATGCGGAAGACCTTCACCACGGGCATGGCGGCCGTCAAGAAGAAGTCCCTGTGCATCCAGATTAAGCTGCAGGTGGTGAGTCTGCCAGCCCAGGCCCGGTGCCCCTTCTCACCCCGGGCAGGCAGCCTGGGCATTCTGGACACACTCAGCTCCCCCAGTGCCCGCTCTACGTCCCACTTTGACTTGATGGATGCTGGTGGGGTCCCCTTTTTCAGTGCTGTTGCCTGAGTGGCAACTCAGACTTGTTTTTTGTTGTTGGTGGCGGTGGTAGTTTAAATATTTTTATTGATTTCAGAGAGGGAGGGAGTGCGAGAAAGAAAGATAGAAACATCAATGATGAGAGAGAATCATGGAATGGCTGCCTCCTGGGTGCCCCACACTAAGGATTGAGCCCACAACCTGGGCACATGCCCTTGACCGGAATTGAACCCGAGACCCTTCAGTCTGCAGGCCGACGCTCTATGCATTGAGCCAAACCCGCTAGGACAGTATCTCAGACCTATAAAGGCAGAGTCACCCAGCTTGGCATGTCCTAGACCAGTGGTCAGCAAACTCATTAGTCAACAGAGCCAAATGTCAACAGCACAACGATTGAAATTTCTTTTGAGAGCCAAATTTTTTAAATTTAAACTTCTAACGCCACTTCTTCAAAATAGACTCGTCCAGGCCGTGGTGTTTTGTGGAAGAGCCACACTCAAGGGCCCACAGAGCCGCATGTGGCTTGAGAGCCGCAGTTTGCTGACCACGGTCCTAGGCAATGGTGGGGCACCTGCCAACCTGCAAGGAGTGGGAGTGCTGGTACCAGTTCCCTGAGGGCCGTCCCTTCCCCTGTGGCAGGATGCCCTCATTGACACCATCAAGAAGTCGAAGCTGCATTTCGTGCACTGCTTCCTGCCCGTGGCCGAGGGCTGGGCCGGGGAGCCCCGGGCTGCCTCCTCCCGCCGGGTCAGCAGCAGCAGTGAGCTGGACCTGCCTTCCGGAGACCCCTGCGAGGCCGGGCTCCTGCAGCTGGACGTGCCCCTGCTCCGCGCCCAGCTTCGGGGCTCCCGCCTGCTTGATGCCATGCGCATGTACCGCCAAGGTAGGGCCTCCTGCGCTCTCACCTTCCCTTTTCTGGAGCTGCCTCCGTCCCTCCCCGTCTCTCAGAGGGGGCCTGGGCTAAAAGGGTGCTGCTCCCCTCCTTCTCCAGCCAGCCCTTGATCTCTTTTCTGCCCCGGGGCCTCCTCTGTGGGATCTCGTCTCATCTTCCAGCCCAGTGTGCTCCTCTCTTTCCTCTCTTCCGCCTCTCCCTTCCATATGCCTGTCTTCTTCACCCCCCTGCCCCCCTATCCCACATGCCTTGTACCCAGAGCTCCGTCCTTTCACTGGTTTGGATGGTCACCTCTGCCCACAGCAGCAGGCGCCTCATGGAACCATCTGCTCAGGGGAGGCTCCCACCTCCAAGAGCAGGCCGGTGCTGGTTAGCCCCCCAGTGAGAAACGAGGTGCTGATCACAGTCATCATCCACAGAGCGTTTAAGGAGTGCCAGGCACTATTCCAAGGTCATCACACACATTAACGCCTTTAACGTGTGGAGGCAGAGCTGGACTGCCTCGTGACATGGAGGTATTGTCACCGTCCCCAGATGAGGAGACTGGCGCTCAGAGAGGTTCAGTAGCTTGTCCGACATCACTCAGCTCGTGAGTTGCTCTATGCATTGAGCCAAACCTGCTAGTAACTCAGACCTATAAAGGCAGTGTTACCCAGGCTTGGCATGTCCTAGGCCAGTGGTCGGCAAACTCATTAGTCAACAGAGCCAAATATCAACAGTACAACGATTGAAATTTCTTTTGAGAGCCGAATTTTTTATACTTAGACTTCTCCTAACGCCACTTCTTCAAAATAGACTCGCCCAGGCCGTGGTGTTTTGTGGAAGAGTCACACTCAAGGGGCCAAAGAGCCGCATGTGGCTCGAGAGCCGACCATGGTCCTAGGCAGTGGTGGGTCACCTGCCAACCTGCAAGGATAGAGATTTGACCCAGGCAGACCGACCTCCCAATTTCATGCCTCTCAAGTAGGGTTTTGTTTGTCTGAGAAGTTACAAATCGCCAGGTGTCTGCCCTTTTCCCTTAAAAGGAGGAGCAGGCGGGGTCCCGTCCACCCACAGCCGGGCCCCCGGAGGCATCCCCGTGGGCACCGCCACTTTTCCTCAGCGGCCAAGCCAGGGAACGGGCTCCCTGCTCTGCTCTAAATAAATCATCGATCTGTCCGCACGTCTTGATATGGAGTTGGTGTTTATTATTTCAAAACCAGATTGTTACCGCTCTGAACAAAAATCAATGTGCTTTACTCAAACAAGCAGATCGATGAGGCCGGCAGCAGCAGCCCCCCTCCCCTCCGTCCCCAGCCACCATCGATAGCGCTGATGATTAATTAAGATGCCAGGCGTTCGGACCTGCTATCCCGGCCCATCAATTTAATTGCAGTTCAGATACAATCAATAGCTCACTTTGTCCTGGCCCCTCCGCGGCCCCCGCCTCCTGTTTCAATTATCAGGCACATGCATCAGCCTCGGCTCCCACTTGGAGGCTTTCCCGGAGCCGGTGAGGCTGGCTGGCGGAGTGGGGGCTCGGAGTCCAGGGCTGCCTCCAGCCACAGCCTTTGTGGTCCTGAGCGATCGGCCGCTCCACCTCGCAGGCCGCAGTGTCCGTGTTGGGAGACGAGCTGTATCTGGATTCACGCCCTTTTCGGTTTGAAATTCCCTGATTCTGTACAAGTTGGTTTCTTGGTCCTCGGTGGTGGGCTTTGGTCTCCTCGGGGGAGTCCCGGGAACCTCCCGCTGGCCACTATCCTGACCTTGACCTTGCTCCAAACTGGAAGCCGTCTCACCTTTGCCCTGACCTCAAGACAGTAAGGGCACTCCGTGAGAGGTCACACTCTTTAGGGAAAGAGCACCTCCAAGTCTTTTTGGTCACAGAGCCTGGGACTCAAGATCAAGATGGGGGTGAGAGGGATCCCTTCCCATGTCCTGCTTCAGTAGACTGAGGAAAGGACCCACCCACTGAGTCAAGCTTTCTACATATTTTCTCATTAAATGGCTACCCTGCTACATATGTGGTCGGGCTCCCATTTAAAGATCAGGAACCCGGGGCTCAGAGAGGCCTTGTGACCCATCTAAGGTCACCTGATACCAGGAGTCAGGGCCAGGGTTCCACCCCTAAGCTCATGTGCTGTTTCTCTCAGCTATTCTCTAATGCCCCCCCCCCTTTTTTTTCTTATAAAATCCTCAAGATGTTGTTCTCTGGGTTATGACAGTCGTGGACTGGAGGACTGGAAAGCGTCTTAGAGGCCATCTGGCTTTGATAGCATTCCTTCCCGGTGGTCATCCATCCCCCGTGTGCACCCCTCACTGGCAGGGAACTTGCTTCCTTCCAGAAGAACCTGTTCCCCTTCTAATGCCACTGTAGGGCAGCGCTAGATGTCCTCTCAGCTTCCTGCCCCTCGCCCCTGCCTCCTGCCTCTCCGCTCTCTCCTTTCCTGGGCCTGCCTCCACCGCAGGCTCTCCTGCCCCCGCCGTGTCTCCCCCTGCGGGTGACCTCCCCCCAGTGCCCGCACACCGTGGCTGCTGGAGTGTGTGGGAGCAGGGGCGGAGCTGACGGACCTGCCCTGGGCTGCCCTCTCTCTCTAGGTTACCCTGACCACATGGTATTTTCCGAGTTCCGCCGCCGCTTTGATGTCCTGGCCCCACACCTGACCAAGAAACACGGGCGCAACTACATCGTCGTGGATGAAAGGCGGGTAGGTCTGGGCCCCAAACCCACCCCCCTCCTCGACCCCCTTTTCTCAGCTCAGAGCCCTCTGAGCAGCCACCCTTCCTTCCCCAGAGAGAATTGGTCTGGCCCTTGCTCAGGCTCCTGGTTTTGACCATCCAGAATGGGGACAGGGCCAGGGGGCAGCCAGACTGTCAGTAGGGAGAAGGTAGCCTGGGGAATGGACTGCAGGGATCTGAGAAGAGCCAACCTCTTTGGAGGCCCGGGGTGGGGTGTCTGCTGACAGTCTTTCAAGAACCTCCAAGTGCAGATGAGAGCTCGTGTTTTGGTGTGCACTGGTAGCCCCTGGCCCCTCAGCCTTGACCTCCACTTGGGACTAGTTCCTGCAGAGGAAGCTGTGCCAGGGTGAGCCTCAGGCCTCCCCGGCCCCTTAGCAACCCAGGCTGGTGATTCCCGGCTGCTGACGGGGATGTCCCCCTGCCATTCTAGGCTGTCGCCTTGACCCCCAGAGGCAGCTCCTCAAGAGACAAAGGGCTCCCAGAGCGGAGGAATCCTCCTTCACTGTGCTCTGCCCTTAGGCACTCTGCTGGACTCTGAGAGCATCGGACCTCAGGATGGCTTCCCTAGAAGGGCGGGTGCTCCACAGAGCGGGCAGAAAGCCCCCTCCCCTTGTCCTGAGTCACACACAGACCCACATTCGTGGAGACCCCAAAACCTTCTCTCATTCAGGACCTGCCAGAGTCCTCAGCAGTCTTGGTGTGAATATAGATGACCTGCCCCACAACCCCTTCTCTCTAAACTTCAGCTTCCTCCCAGCCTCCCACTCACGGCCACACCCAGCACCTGCCAGCCCTGGAAATGCTCCGCCTCTGAAATCCCAGCGTGGCCTTCTCTGACTTCAGCCTCCCTCCTGTGCGTCTCTCTCCTCTCTGTCCATTGAGACCTCTCATTTCTGGATCCCACCGCATTTTCTCTACTCGGTCCGTTCCCTCTCTCTTCACTTCCTTTTCCGCTCAGCCTCCAGGCCTCAGTCTGACCCTCTGGCCACAGCCTTCATCGCCATCCTCAGCTCTTCTGAGCCTCCCCTGGCACCTGCCCTGCCCAACCCCACCCTGCAGGGCCAGCCGTTGGGCATCCTCCTGCCTCAGTTTAGCGCTGCCAAAGCTTGTGGACTTGCATTCCTACAGCTTCATGGTCTCCAGCCCCAACTGGGCCCCTGGGGTGGCCTGGCAAGTTTTGCGTGTTCCCCATCCTTACCTGGGCCCAATTCTAAGCTCCTTCTCTGAGACTCCATTCTCCACCTTGCTCCTCTAACACTCCTCAACTGTGCTTGCCCAGGTCTTCTGGCCAGGGTGACCCTGCCTCACAACGCTAATTAAATTGAGGTTCCACCTTCCTCCTCTGCCTTCTGTGCACTGCTTTTCAGGTGCCTCCCTCCTCCTGTCTGGGCGGGAGAAGCATTCCTCCCTCGTCCAATCCCGGCCTCCTGTGCTTTGCAGCCCATCCCTGTGGTCTCCCTGGAGACGTGCTTCCTTGGTGGTAACTCTCCTTGCCCGTTCCTTCGGCCTCTCTCTGCTGGCTCTTCTCTCAGTGGAAAACCTCCCACAAACATTGCTGTCAGAAAGGAGCCTTCCCTGTACCTTCAACACTTCTCTCCTCTCACGTCCTCCCACCCCACCGCCATCCATTCCTCCACCCACAGCTGCCTGGCTCCCACCCCTGACACCTGGGATTGGTCTCCTTGTCTCCTCCTGCACTTGATGTTGGTCTCCTTGTCTCCTCCTACACTTGATGTTGCCAGAGCTAATGGGCACTTTTCTGTGCTTCTCTGCAACCTATGACTCTGTGGACAACTCTGTTCTTTTTGGAAGTCTCTGCTCAGCCCATTTGCTGCCTCTCCTGGCTTTCCCTCGTCTCCCTATTCTTTCCTTCTCAGGACTTCTGAGTTTCCCTGAAATAAAGGTCTCTCTCTTCTCTGAGACTCTCTCCTTGACCCTCTGTGTTTTCTATTCTGCATCCTCTTCCGGGGCAGGCCTAATTCACACCCATCACTTCAGTAACCAAAAATATATTGATGACTCCCAAATCAATAGTTCTAGCTCAGGCCTCTCTCCTGAACTCCAGCCGTGCATTTTTGCCCAGCTTATTTCTGGACTTCTCTGCTGGTATGCCATATAGCACCTCAAACTCAGCAGATTCAAACCAAACTGATGATAGGGCCTCCAAAACCCACTCTTTCTCTTGTATTGCCTACCTCAGAACACGACACCAGTGTCTATTTAGTTACATAAGTCAGAAATTTCAGCGTGTCCCTAGATCCCTTCCTCTCCTCTACCCGTCCCCATACCTGGCAAGGCTCTATCTCCTTAACACCTCCCGCAACTCCCTCTCCCTCCCTCTTAGGTCAGACCCTTTGTAACCTGCTCTCCTGTAGATTATTGCAGTAACTGCCTAAGGGGGTTTCCATTCATCCTCTGCCCTTCTCCCAGAGATATCGCCTTAGAATGCAAATCCGATCATGTCATTACTGGGACAACCCTGCAGGACCTCTCAGATCACACAGATTCCAACTGTTTTGGCTACTGCCCACCTCCTTAATTGTACCCTAACCCGCTCCCACCTCACTCCAAACTATGCTAACTACTTTTCTCAGCGCGTTCTGTTATCTGCTGTTCCCTGGCCTGTGCTCATGCTAGTCTCTCTACCGGAAATGCCCTCTCCCCTACTTTGTCTGGCTAATTCTTGTATCTAAAGACTCAGCACAATCCACACCTCCTCCAGGAAGCCTTCCAGGATCCCCTTGGTTGACTTAGACGCCTCCTCCTCTATGTACTTCACTAATTCTTGTCTCACAACGCCCAAAAGATCGCTTCTGTCCTTATATCCCCAGCATCTAGCAAATGCCTAACCCTATGGAAGCCACCGAAAGTACTTGGTGCACAAATAAGGGACTGAGTGGAAGATGAGGAAGGACTAAGTGAGTGGGCAGAGCTCTCTGCGGATGGGGAGTCCCTGGGTCAGCTCATGACAGACACCTCTCTCTCTGCAGGCGGTGGAGGAGCTGCTGGAGTCCTTGGACCTGGAGAAGAGCAGCTGCTGCATGGGCCTGAGCCGGGTGAGCTGTCCCCACGGGGAGGCGGGCCTCACCCTCTGGTCACCCTTGTCCACATGGCTGGCCCTCCCCCACTGCCCTCCCTGCTCCGTCTTACTCCAGGGGTCTCCTTGTGCCCCTTCTGAGCTTGTCCCCCGAGCCCCCTTATCCACCACCCCAGCCACTGTGGAGCAGTCCTTCCTCTCAAGCTGCCCTCGTTGGGGCGAGGGGCCAGGGATTTCGATATTCCAGCTGCCGCAAACTTGATGTTCCTCCCTCTGAGTAACTGGCTTGTTCAGTGCCATGAACACCTTGTGATGTCAGGAGGGGGTGGGTTGGAGGGTGGCCCTGAACTTGCCCTGGGTCCTGGTGTGGGGAGGCCAGAGGGAGGAGGGCTGGCAGAATCGGGAAGGCAGTAGGCAGAGCACTCCGGAGGGCGGAGCCCCCTTGGGCAGGTCCCTCGGGGCTGCCAGGGTCCCAGGAGGGCCAGCAGGACATGGGAAGGCTGTGCCGCCGCCACCTGCCCACGGGCCGAATTCCTCATCTGAATGGAACGTAGCACATAAAAGGCAGGCACGCCCGGCCCCAGTGCCAGTCCGCCGCATCACACACACAGTCGGCTGAGCGCTCCTCCCCTGCGCCGGGAGCCCTGCCTGCCGCTCTTTCCCGTGACTGGGAGGCTTGACCAGCAGCGTCCACGTAGGTGCTCAAGGGCTATAGTGCGAGGGAGAGGAGCTGGGAGCCAGACGGAGGGTTCTGGCCTGTGCCTCTGCCAGAGACAGGGAGGAACTCCGGTCCCAGGGCCTTGTGGGGAGAGGGAGGTGGAAGGGGACGCTCCAATCCAAGCTTAAGTATGGTCTGTCCACTCTGCTCTCTCTGTTCTGCACGCCGAGTCCCGTTTCTGTTTCCCCTGCCCCCTCCCTCCCTGGGAACCCCTCTCCCATCCCCTCGCTATATCTTGGTCACTGCTGTCCTTGGCTTTTTCCCTTGGGCCCTGCAATCCCTGCTGGTCTCCATTCCTTAGCTTCTGGTTCCATTATTCTAGTTCTTTCCTTGGCCTCTGTGTCTTCTGCATCCCACCCTCCCTCCATGTCATTCTTCTGGTTTTGATTTCTGCTGTCTGGCTCACCTCCTCCCTCTCCCCTTCCCCGGCTGTCTCTCAGCTGGGGGCTGCGGGTTCAGCTTCTCCCCTGGGGAGCCTGCAGTCAGTGATTTCACTTCAGCCTCTTGGTCTTCCCGGGTGGGCTCCTGCCCCTCTGGCAGGCTGAGCTGCCACTGGCTGGCATTGGGGTGGCACCTCCTCTAAGGCATGTCTTGGGCAGGGCAGGGCCTGCCCAGGCTGGTCCTCCTCCCGGCTGCCATCTCAGTCCCTCTGCATTGTCCCCGGGGGCAGAATTAAGGGCAGCAGCAGATGTTCGCTCACATCTGGTTTGGGAGAGAAGTTTAGGGCTTCTGTGATTAACACCGGGTGGTGAGCAAGGACTCCCTGTTTGTCCTATCATTTCAAAGGCGGGGCGGGGGGGCAGTTCTCAGTCTGAGCCCACAGGACCCTGAGGGTTTAGGCAAGGAGTTGGGGCAGCGCTCTGTTGACTAATGAGTTTGCTGACCACTGACCTAAACGCTCGATTCCAATAATGACAGGCTGTTGTTGTTCCTTGTGGTTAAGCCCCTATCCCAGTGGTCGGCAAACTCATTAGTCAGCAGAGCGGCACACCGCGGCGTGTGATCCGCATGAGGCCCGAGAGCCGCAGTTTGCTGACCACTGATTGGGGGCTCTCGGAACCTCTGGTTGTTGTGTGAGATTTGTGTGGGTGGCTGTGTTGGGGGGGAGACGGCCGGAGCCTCCACCTAATTCTCAGGTCTCCTCACCCCACAAGCACACAGCTGTTCAAGACAGGTTTGAGGCTCCCTGCCTCACCTCTAGACCATCCCTTTTCTTCTCGTGTGTGTTTCTGGGCTGTCACCTGTCCCCCACCGCACCTCCCTGCGTCTGTCCTGGTCAGGCCACTGAGCGTGCTGGCCGCCAGCACGGGGGCCTGGCTCTTCCCTAGCCCCTGGGAGGGTCGCAGGCTCACACGCTGTGGGAAATCAAGGCTCAGGTGGACTCGGGGTCCATGGGGGATGCCAGGCGCTCGCCCCACATGTGGGGTTGGGAAAAGGGTTACAGAAGACCGAGCTGCCTTTCTCCCAGGCCAGCCTCCGGGGACCAGGCTTTCTCAGCGTCGCCAGAGGAAAGCTTTCTCCGCAGAAAGCGGAGGCCCTCTCCCCACTGGCCCCCTGAAGGGAGGCCTGGAGCTTGTACCTAGTGGTTCTGAGTCTTTCCCCATGGGGTTCACGGCTTCTCTTTGCCCACAGAAGGGAAATGTTTGTGTCCTGGGCGTGGTGGAAGTGAGCATATACCTGTCCCTTTGCCCACTCTAAGGAGACTAGAACCTTTTGTCACCTGGCCGTCTCCCCCCTCTTCCTCCTCTCTTAGTAGGAAAACATGTACCCAGCTCCAGCTCAGGGCACCCAAGAGCGAAAGGAAAGGCTGGGTGTGGGGGCATCCAGCTGGTTGCTCTCACATCTGCCCTCCAGCCCCCAAACCTGTATGACAGGTCCCTTGACTGGGCCAACCTCCGCCCACCACCCTGGCTTCTTCCTGAGATGAAACCTAGGTGTGTGGGTGGGGGTGGGGTGTTGGCACATAAAAGAAACTGAGCTGGGAGGGTCCAGAGAAGGGGCCCCCTCCCCTTCCCCACCCTCTTTCTCTGCACACTGCTGCTTTCTGGACCTTCTTCTCACCCACGGACACCACCATCCACGTCACCCGGCCTCAGGCAGCTGGATGCCAAAGGCAGCTGGCACACGTGGCCGGGCCCTGCCGTGGGCGGTGGGCGGTGGGCTCGGGGGACATGGGCAGTGTTGCTGGCAGTCCTGGGGAAAGAGCCTTCGATGTGGCTGAGGGGTGTCCTCTCCCCATTTGACCAGTGGCACTTCTTTTCTTTCCCTCCATCTCCTTTCATCTCGCTTTGAAGTTAGATTTCCCACCGCCTCCTCCCCTTCTGAAACCTCCCGGCCCCCAGCCCGGCCCTCGCCTGTCAGCTGCCCTCCTGTCTCGGGCACTTGGATTCCCAGGCTCTTTCCAGGCCCGGGGTCGCGCGGGTAGGCTGCCGGTTTCCTGCGTCTGCTCCCCGTTTCCTCCCCGGGTACCCCACCCCGGCCCCTGCCTTCACCGGGCCTGCTTCCCCACAGGTGTTCTTCCGGGCGGGCACATTGGCACGGCTGGAGGAGCAGCGGGACGAACAAACCAGCAGGAACCTGACCCTGTTCCAGGCGGCCTGCAGGGGCTACCTGGCCCGGCAGCACTTCAAGAAGAAGAAGGTGCCACTCGCCAGCCTCGCAGGCAGAGCTGAGCTCCCGGGGTGGGGTGGGGAGCTCGAGGGAACAGGGAGGGGCCAGGGGCTGGTCTTGGGGCTGTGAGTTATTGTTATCTGGGGGAGAAGATGTAGGGACCTCTGGGGGCCACCATGCCCTGGGCCAGGCTGGGGAGCGGGCGGTCCCTTGGTGTCAGCGGGAGTGCTGGTGTGCTCAATGCTGAGACCACGTGGCCTGGCCCAAGAGGTAGGGTGGGGTGGGGGCACAGGGCCCAGACAAAGGTGGGCTGAGGATCCCAGGGTGCTCCGTGAAGATTAAGGAGCTGTGTCAGCGACTCCTTTTCTTATTAGCGAGTCCATAAAACAGCCAGCGCCGCCGCCTCTGTGTTTCAGCAAGATTAGGTTTTATAGCGTTCGCAGGCCAGGGTGCCGGGAATACTCAGGCAGCAAATAAAGCAAATGGAATTATTCCTAATGACGGCGGAGTGGCGGGTGCCCAGGCCAGTGCTCCCCCGGCCAGCCTCTGTCTGTCGCCCACTCTCTGAGGGATGCGGGGAGGCTGGGGGCGGAGGGCGGCATGAGGAGTGTGGACTCCAGGGAAGGTGGCCAGAGGAGCGGCCCAGTGCGGGGAGGATCCTGGCTGAGCCCGGGACTGAGAGCCCCACTGTGCACCACCCCCGCCCCAACTTAGATCCAGGACCTGGCCATTCGCTGCGTGCAGAAGAACATCAAGAAGAACAAAGGGGTGAAGGACTGGCCCTGGTGGAAGCTCTTTACCACCGTGCGGCCCCTCATCGAGGTGCAGCTGTCCGAGGAGCAGATCCGGAATAGAGACGTGCGTAACAGCCTGGGGGGCCCAGGTGCCCGGGAGGAAAAGTCCAGTTTCTCCCCATGGGCAAGAGTGTCACCGGCTTTTTTGGGCTCCCAGGTGCTTCTTTGTGTACTCCAGAGAGCTGGGGACCTTAAAGAAGGCCTCCCTCTGGGGTGCTGGCTGAGCCCTTGGGGAGCCTCACAGGATAAAATCTTGGGCAGCCCTGGAAGGCAGTGGCTTCCTGTGTCCTGGCCCCAAGCTTTACCACCCCAAGAGTGCGGATCCTGGGCCCCAACCTCTCGCAGCGCCTCTGGCTCACTTTGCCCTCCTCGCTGCACCCTAGGAGGAGATCCAGCAGCTGCGGAGCAAGCTTGAGAAAGTGGAGAAGGAGCGGAATGAGCTGCGGCTCAACAGCGACCGGCTGGAGACCCGGGTGAGTGGCTCCCAGCACCAGACAAACTGGCTCACCTCCACAGGGAGGCTGGGCCTAGGAGGCCTCCTCCCGCCACCCCCCTCCCCCGCCCTTCCCCCAGCGTTCCGGCTGAATGGGGCAGGCAGTTCAACTGGTAACTGGTGGCATCTCCCTCTGTCCTCCCCCCCCCCCCCACCCCCACCCCCAGATCTCAGAGCTGACATCGGAGCTGACAGATGAACGTAACACGGGAGAGTCCGCCTCCCAGCTGCTGGATGCGGAGACTGCGGAGAGGCTCCGAGCTGAGAAGGAGATGAAGGAGCTTCAGGTGAGGGCAGGGCCAGGGTAAAGACAGCCATTCTAGCGGCTGCCGCACTCTAGTGCCCATCCGCTCCCCCCCAAGGACAGGTGGCATCTTTGCCACCAGCCCAGCACCTCTGTCTGCCCTGGGTAAGCGTGTGCCCATGGTCTGTATGGTTCAGGGACGTGGGGGGTACTGAGTCAGGGATGGAATGGCACACCTCCTCACCCCCTCTCCTGCAGACCCAGTACGATGCACTGAAGAAGCAGATGGAGGTGATGGAAATGGAGGTGATGGAGGCCCGTCTTATCCGGGCAGCCGAGATCAACGGGGAAGTGGACGATGATGATGCAGGTGGGTCTGAGGCTGGAGCAGCTCGGCAGTGGCCTGAGTGGCAGCTCTGAGGCCTGCCCCTGGGTAACCACACCCCTTGTCCAGGCAGGTCCCTTCGTAGAGTTTGGTGATAGGGCTAGAGTGAAATAAATGGACAGTGGAGGTGCCAATAGATGCAGGGGATTGTCGTGGAGGGCCGTCATAACCGTGGTAATGACCGTGTTTGAGGGCCCAGGTCTGGCAGTCCCAGCTGTTGGCTCCTTCCACCTTGGGACGAAGCCATCCCAAGAGACATGTCTGAGTCCCTTTGGCTGACTCCACCTGCTGCCCCTCCCTGCCCCATCCTTCTTCCCCTGTGCCCTTTCTTGGGGACTCTCAGAGGCTCAGGCCTCCCGGTCTGCCCCGCCTCCTACCTCACAGGTGGCGAGTGGCGCCTGAAGTATGAGCGAGCGGTGCGGGAGGTGGACTTCACCAAGAAGCGGCTCCAGCAGGAGTTTGAGGACAAGCTGGAGGTGGAGCAGCAGAACAAGAGGCAGCTGGAGAGGCGGGTGAGTGCCCGAAACAGTGGAGGCCTGTGCCCGGGGGAGGGGGGGGAGGGAGGGAGGGGCTCAGTCCCACATGGTGGCCGAGTGAAGGGCCAGAGGCAGGCCGACCCTGGGAGCAACAGGAGAGGATTGGCGTGTCTGCCTCTCAGGGCAGGGGACCCCCAAGGGCAAACTGTTGTTCGAGTGTCTCAGTTTCCTGAACGTCCCTGACTTCATCCCTCATCTCTGGTTTCCCCTTCACTTGTCCATCACCTCCTCCTCACCTTCTCCAACACTTCCCGCCTCTCCGTGGCCAATGACCCTGCCCCATCGGGGCCTCCAGCTTGGGGATCTGCAGGCCGATAGCGATGAGGGCCAGCGGGCCCTGCAGCAGCTCAAGAAGAAGTGCCAGCGGCTGGCGGCTGAGCTGCAGGACACCAAACTGCACCTGGAGGGCCAGCAGGTCCGCAACCACGAGCTGGAGAAGAAGCAGAGGAGGTGGGTGGGTCCCCTGCCCTGGGCTCCAAGGACCTTCGAGCGCAGCCCCAGACAGGACTCCCTGCCGCTCCCTCCAGGGAGGAGAGAAGAAAGGGCCTGAGTTTGGCCCAAGGCCTCGCCTGCGTGGTCACTCGTCCAGAATGTGAATGGGTTTTACTCCTGACCTCCGAGAAGTCCTCCGACCACATCCCATCCAAGGCCTGCTCAGGCCTCTGCTCTCAGATACGCTCCCCCAAAGTCCTTGTCACCCTGCCTGGGCCCCCCAAGGACGGGCACCAGCCAGGCCCCCAGCAGGCACCATTCCACCAGGGCCCTGCCCTCGTGCCCACCCCGCTCCCCAGCTCTCCCTTGCCTCAGCTACACAATCACACTCCCCTGACTAATGTCATTAAACTACCGTGCCACTTCCATCTCATTATGGTAATGACACAAGGGGCGGGGGGCAGCCCTCACAGGAGAAAATCCAATCTAAATTAATTTCCCTGGCTGGGGATGGGAATGGGACGCCTTTATTAGCAACGCCGGGGAGCCACACACCCTGGGAAGAGCAGGGCGCCCCAGGGAGTGGGAGCAGCACCCAGCTTTCCTTTGCAGGGAGGGGTTCTCAGCGGAGACACTGGTTGCCTTTGGGAAGGGGCAGCCCCACACCCATACCCTGGAGGTGAGAACTGCAGAGCCCCGACCTTCCAGTGACCCCAGGTTTCCCTCGGCCTCCCGGCTGGGCTGCTGCTTTGTGGAGAGTGAGAGGAAACAAGGTTTTAGATGTCTTCCTCCCGGCACCGATTCTCTGCTTCCCTAGTTCTTATCTTTATACCCACCCTCCCTTTTTCCTAGCGGAGGGCACCCTTAGTGGGAACCCCCTTCTGAGCACCCCGATGGCAGTGCCGGTCAGGCCTTGCTGCACTCCCCCACTGGGCAACTTATTAGGTTTCAGCAGCCTGGAGTTTTCTTACTTTTTTTTTGATACAGTGTTGGGGTAGGAGGAGCTGTTCCATTTTCGACAGGAACCTGATTAGCTATTCAGGGAAGGTGTTAAGAGGAATTTCAGTCATTTGCTTCTTATTTAAAGTCACTGGGCAGGAAACGGAAGGCTGGGGAGTGGAGGTGTGAAGAGAGAGGCCCCCAACCGTGGATGCCCACTTAACCATGGAAGCCTGGGGCCGGCTGGGCCCCGGCGGCAGTGCTGGCTTCCAGCCCAGGTTGGGGTGTCCTGGTGGTGACAGGCGCACCGCTGGGGCAGGTGGGCCTGGCCAAAGGCTAGTGGCGGAGAAGTGGGGGCAGGAGCCAAACTGAACTGCAGAAAGTGAGTTAGGCGATGCAGCGGGATGTCCTTTTCTACCCATCTTGATACCCTCTCTGCCCTCACCCGGGGTCCTCACTCTTGATCTGTTGAAATGAAAAAGATGGAGACTTGTGCCAGAGGAGAGGCTGTTCTCCTCTGCCCTGCGGCAGCCTGTGGGTCCTCGCAGGCCCCCCTGGTGAAAGGGCCCCTTCGACCGGCTTGATGAAACGCCTCCCCACCCCTGCCAATCCCAGACCGGGTTCCTGAGCCGGGCCTTGACGGCCTGACCCCTGAAATGTCACCTCATCCCGGTGGCAGTCCCGGCGGCAGGAGGACCCTCTCAGCTTGTGTCCCGTCTGTGCCTGCGGCAGCGTTTCATGACAGCCTCTGGGTGCTGAGTCCCAGACCTTCTCCTGTCTGACGGGGCCGCTGTGGCCACGCTCCCTCACAGGTTTGACAGCGAGCTCTCGCAGGCACACGAGGAGGCGCAGCGGGAGAAGCTGCAGCGGGAGAAGCTGCAGCGGGAGAAGGACATGCTCCTCGCCGAGGCTTTCAGCCTGAAACAGCAGCTGGAGGTGCGTTGGGCTGCCCACCGTCCACACCCCGTCCCCTTCGCAGGCCCAGGTCGGCCCAGGACCAGCCTCAGCTTCTCTTTTGCTCCAGGAAAAAGACATGGACATTGCAGGGTTCACACAGAAGGTCGTCTCCCTGGAGGCTGAGCTCCAGGACATTTCCTCCCAAGAGTCCAAGGATGAAGCCTCTCTGGCCAAGGTCAAGAAACAGCTCCGGGACCTGGAGGCCAAGGTCAAGGACCAGGAAGAGGAGCTGGATGAGCAGGCGGGGACCATCCAGATGCTGGAACAGGTGCTGAAAGGCTTGGCTAAGGGAGGCACCACAGTCCCCACAGCTAATCCGAGGCATGGGCAGAGGAGGGCAAGATCTCAAACTCAGTCATTCATTCCCTTATTCACCAAATGTTGAGTGAGCACCTGACCTGTGCTGACCTCAGTGTGAAGATAATTAAGCTTCCGTAGTGCTTTCCACAAGAACAAACCTTGGTTGAGCTCTCGTGGGAAGGGGCTCAGGGTGCACGGCTGCCCACCCCGGCTGCCACTGAGCCCCCGTGTCAGCTAGCGCCTGGAGGCCAAATGGAAACACTTCAGGGGGTCCCACCCCAGCAGCCTTCTCTGGGCCTGGGCTAGACCCCTCGAAAGGGGGTTCAGCTTCTCCGGTAAAGCCACAGGAGCAAGGCGGGAGCAAAGTGAACTGCTGGCAGCGGTATTCCATGCTCCTGATTCTGGAGAAAGCTGCCCATCAGAGAGCAGTGGGCATGGGTCAGAGTGCAATGGGCAGAGGTCAGCGAGCTGCTGGGAAAGGAACCCAGTCTCTACGCCCACCCACCTCCAGGCCAAGCTGCGACTCGAGATGGAGATGGAGCGGATGAGACAGACCCATTCCAAGGAGATGGAAAGTCGAGATGAGGAGGTGGAGGAGGCCCGGCAGTCATGTCAGAAGAAGGTAAGGCAATGGGTACTTACCTGTCCAGTCAGCGTAACACCGGTTCCCCCATCACTGCTTTAAAGTAAGGGAATTTCTGTTCCCCGGCCTTAGCCACGCTTTCTTCCATTGCCCTTCGGGGCCAGGAATCTCCGGAGGCTCCCGACGTGAGCTGGGATGAGTGCTCTCAGGGCCTAGAGAAACTCGGGCCCCTGAGGGACTAGTGCTCTCTGCTTTCTCTGCTCGTCAGCAGCCCACCCCGAGCCGTCAGCTCGCCTGGCTCTATGGGGCCTGCCCACTCTCGAACAAGGGCTCCCACTCTAGCTTGGGGCCACCATCATGTCCTGCCATCCTTCCTCTCCCTCTTCGGCTGCTATGAGACCCTAGGCACCTCACGTGCAGGGTCTGGCCCCTCTGGGGTCATTCACACTCAGCCCTGCCCGCTGTTTCCCAGGATGGGGGGATTCAGGAGGAAAGGGGAGTGTGTGGCTCCAGACACTGGGGACTGAGAGGGCGCTGTCCCCACGGTTCTCCAGTTAAAACAAATGGAAGTGCAGCTTGAGGAGGAATACGAGGACAAGCAGAAGGTGCTGCGAGAGAAGCGGGAACTGGAGAGCAAGCTCACCACGCTCAGTGACCAGGTGAGTGGAGATTGCTGGCTGGGGCCTGGCCAGCTGCCTGCCCCATCCAGACTTAGGGATGCGACTCTGGCCAGGGGTCAGAGTGCAATGGGCAGAAGTCAGAGGCCTGGGAACATGGAGGGTGGTGCTGGGATCTGTGGAACCCACTGCCAGCACGTGTAGAATGGGGGTGGTCATCATACACTGCACACCCAGGCCTTTCTCACTGGCAGGCGTGACCCTGGCACTTATTAGGGGGACTCAGAATGAGAGCCGGGGTGAGGCGTGAGCTCAGGGAAGACAGGAGGGGCCCCAGAGCCTCAACTTCTGGTGCCCACCCAGGTGAGCCAGCGGGACTTTGAGTCAGAGAAGCGGCTCCGGAAAGACCTGAAGCGCACCAAGGCCCTGCTGGCGGACGCCCAGATCATGCTGGACCACCTGAAGAACAACGCGCCCAGCAAGAGGGAGATCGCCCAGCTGAAGAACCAGGTGTGGGCAGAGAGGGCGTGGTCAGCTCTCGGGGCAGCTGGGCTTACTGCCCCGTGTTCCTCCTTTCCCTCGCGTCCCTCTCAGTGGTTCTCGAGTCCTTGGGAAGGAAAGTAACAGGGAAGCGGGAGAAGCCACTTGTACCAGCCATACTCCCCGGGGTCTCTGCATGCCGCCTAGCGGGACTGCCAAGCCCCGGGCTGCTGGCAGCCGGCCCGGTACCCACCCCCATCACGGGAGGCGATGCCTGTGCACACACCGCAGCACCCTGAGATCCCAGGAGGAGGAAAGGAGAGCGCCTGGGCTCCCTCTCCCCTGTGAGCACCCTGCATAGCCCTCCTGTCCCCAGGGAATGGCTGACGTCTCTCCCTGGGGCGGGGGTGGCTCTGGGTCCAGCTGGAGGAGTCCGAGTTCACCTGTGCAGCCGCCGTGAAAGCACGCAAAGCAATGGAGGTGGAGATCGAAGACCTGCACCTGCAGATTGATGACATCGCCAAAGCCAAGACAGCGGTGAGGAGCCGGGGTGTGCAGGCCGGGCTGAGGGGGAATAGAGCTGTGACGGCGGCTGCCTTCACTCCGAACAGGGACCCTGTCCCAGCCAGGTCCCTTCATGCCAGGATGTTCTACGGGGAAAGCAGGCCTTCCCCACCCCCCAGCCCGTCTCCCCCTAATAACAGCAGAGGCCGAGAGGGGGCGAGGTGAAAGGGAGCCAGCCGGGGCCCCTCTCCCTGGGTAACCACCTGCCTGCGAGAGCTTGGCTGCAGGCCTCACCATCATTAATAAAAGCCGCTAATGTGGCTGAGGGATGTAAGCAGGTGCCTAGAGATTAGCAGAAGCACCGATAAGGGGATGGGATGGCTCGGTTCCCTCCCCTTCCCCTGGCCAGCCCACTGACAAGCCCAAGCGGCAGCTAATTAACACTCTTATTTAATGCCTCCCTTTTAATTCCCCACCTCTCCCACGGCCCATGCAAAGCTGGACGCGAATTCATTACTGGGACGTGGCCCCCGGTTCTGTGGCACTGTCTCCAGCAGGGAGCGGGCAGGGGCGGAGGCTGGGCTTGGCTCCACGACCCCATAGCTAGCCACCCGGCTGCCCATGCCAATCTCCCAGGCTTGATTTATCCCCGTGACATTTGTGCTTTTCAGCAGTTTTCAGGTGAGTAATTCAAATTCTTTAATTGTGTTAAAAAAGGCTGTTATAAAATTACCATTTTATTTAAATCCGAGTTAATAAATTTCTTGGCAGAGGCTTCCCCAGCTCCCCACAGCCCGGTAACAAGATGGATGGGGCAGAGAAGGAGCCAACGCAGTCATTTTGGTTTGGAATTACAGGCTAATAGATTCATTCATTTCCTGAAGCTGCTGTTGGCTGTCTCTTCCCCTCCCCCCATGAGTGGGCTGGCTGTGGGGGCTGGAAGGCCAGGGAGCAGGCAGTCCCTGGGGGAAACAAGAGCCTCAAGGATTTGAGGTGTCCTTCCTGGGACCTGCAGGGGGCAGAGGGCACGAGGTTAGGGCCTAGACTGCTTGTTCCGGGCAGATCTTTTCTGCCTTTTTATTAGCCTCCGTGGAGCTGCCAGGAAGCAGCTGTCATTTAGCTCAGGGTGTGCCTGAGCCACAGACACAGCCCTTTCCCTCCTCTCCCCGGCCCAGAGCCGGACAGGCAGCTCCCTGATGGTCCTGGTCCTGGAGCCCACGCTATCAGGGGGGACCTGGGCTCAGTCCTCACCACGCCCCTCCCACTGAAGGTGACATGGGGGAGATTCCGACTCGCACTCAGACTGAGGCCCCCCGATCTGTCTTTGTGTCTGTCCAGCTGGAGGAGCAGCTGAGCCGCCTTCAGCGTGAGAAGAACGAGGTCCAGAACCGGCTGGAGGAGGATCAGGAAGACATGAATGAGCTGATGAAGAAGCACAAGGCAGCTGTGGCTCAGGTACCCTGCCCAGGAGGGCCCACCACACCCTGCGCCCCAGGCACTGACCTCCTCAGAGGTCCCCAGCACAGCAGCATCTTTGGAGCGGTGGCGGTGCCTGTGGTCCCTGGCACTCAGAGTAGGGTGGAGCGGGGTACACTTGAGGGTTATGGAGGATCCTGCTTCAGCACTCACTCCTTTCCCAGGCCTCCCGGGACCTGGCTCAGATGAATGACCTCCAAGCTCAGCTGGAAGAAGCCAACAAGGAGAAGCAAGAGCTGCAGGAGAAGGTGGGAGCCAGGGTCTGCCTTGGTAGAGAGACGGGGCCCAGATCACCATACGTGGAGATGAAACCCCACACTCACGGGATAGCAAGCACTTCTCTCTGCCATTGAAAAGCCACGGAGCAGCGTGGAGTGCAGAGAGCTAGGCCTGGGGCCTGTCGCCATAGCAGGCACCCCAGCTTCAGCTGCCGCATTTCACATTTCCGTTCCCTCCCTGGCCCTCAGCTTCCTCTCTTCTCTCCAGAGGGCTAAGTCTGTGCCAGTGCTGGGCCAGGTGGGGGATGCCTCTGGCTCAGGGCCCCATTCTCCCACCTCCCCTGTTCCTCCCTCCCTCCCCCAGCCTTCTGGTCACCATGGTGATCTTTCCAGCCCCAGACTCTGCCCCCTCCCTCGTGGGCGCAGTTCTTTCTACTCCTCCTGCTTCCCACCCTCAGCTACAAGCCCTCCAGAGCCAAGTGGAGTTCCTAGAGCAGTCCATGGTGGACAAGTCCTTGGTGAGCAGACAGGAAGCTAAGATCCGAGAGCTGGAGACACGCCTGGAGTTCGAAAGGACCCAAGTGAAGCGGCTGGAGGTGGGTGCACACTCCCCCTGGCCCGCAGTGACCAGGCAGCGCTGCCCTTGTAGCCGGAGCCGCACGTGCTGAGCAGGGCTGGGCAGACCGTGCACGCTCCTCCGAGGCCGCCGCCAAGCTGCCAGGCCAGCTGCCAGGGCGGTGCCTGCCCCCCTGCCCACCCGGCTTGTTCTCTGGGCACCACGGAGCCTGCCTGCTTTACATTCTGTTTTCGTGCTCACTTTCTGCCAAGGGACCAGAGGAGCTTAGCTTTCCGTCTTCATATGTTCCTCCACCAAGAGCTCCCCCCGCAGGCCCGCCTCGCTCGCTCTCTGGCAGGGTCATAAATATGCAGTGAGTGGCGCCACTTCTATGAGGCTGAAGTCTGTTCTCTCATCTGGCTGCTCACTCTTTCTCTCCCTTCCCTTTTTTACTCCCTTTCCCCTCACGTCTTCCCACCCTTCTCACCGCTGCCTTTTCTCTTCTCATCTTTTTTTCTCTATTTTGGCCCCATTCTCCTTCTCTCTGTATTTCTCTTCTCCCTAATCTTACTTCCCTTTCTTACCCCCTTCCTGTTTTTTTCTTCCCCCATCCCATTCCTCCTCTTTCTCTATTTTTCATTTTCTTCCCTTCAACCCTTCTCCTTTTTCTGTTCACCCCTTGTCTTTCTCTTCTCTTCTCTTCTCTTCTCTTCTCTTCTCTTCTCTCTCTCTCTCTCTCTCTCTCTCTCTCTCTCTCTCTCTCTCTCTCTCTCTCTCTCTCTCTCTCTCAACTGTAATCTCCATCAAGCCTTTCTGTTCAGTGTCCGGAGCCAGCATGCTCCAGCTCCCCCCCTTTCCGGCTGAGCGGGTAAGAAGAAAGAGGCAGGCAGCACTCTCTCTCCGGGCGTCCACCCCTCTCGCCCTGTTTTTACGTTCTCGTCCTTCTCGAGCTTGTAGACCCGTGTCTAAGCACCCACATTTCTCCATGAGAACTGTGTTCATGGGTGTGGGTGCTGAGGAGCACCCCTGCCACCCTCCATCATCCCCTCGTCGGTGGAGCAGGCTCTAGGGTGGGGGTGGAAACAGTGGCTGTGGGGCTCTCAGTGGGCATGGAAGGTGCCCTTGACCTAGGAAGAGAATATGGCTGAACCTCCCAAGATGGGGTCAAAGCTCGCAGGAGAGCTAGAGAGAGTTAGAACTATAATCGTAGTTCATGTTCTGCCTTCACGTACAGGAAGGGTTAGGTGGGCTGCCGACGGTCACAAAGCTGTCAAGGGCAGACAAGGCCCTAGTCTGGTGGACGAAGGACAGACCTGCTGTATTTGTTCGCTTTTCTCGTGGGCCCGAGCCATTTCCTCCACTCTCTTTCATTTCCCCTTCTGCTCAGAAAGGCAGTATTGTGATTTAGACGCACAGAATAGTAAACACAAACGGCCCTTAGAGGTCACCTCGCCTCACGCCATTATGTTCCAAACACAGAGACTGGGGGGGGGGGGGGGGGGGGGGACTGAGAGGCGGAGGCCCGAGGCAGGCAGGGCGGAACCAGGGTCCTTCCCCGCCCTCTGCCCAATCCCCAGGCCATCTCTTGCTCCGCATCCTGTGGCCCAGCAGGAGTAAATGTGTTCATGTTCCTGGGGGAAGAGATGCATCGGGCTCAGAGGGATGGCTTTGTGCCAGGGATGTGATGACTGCCAAGTCCCCTCCTAATCTGGGAATTCTGGGAGTTCTCAGGAAAGCCATTGACCTCTGAGCTCAGGATGTAGCTTTTGGTGCTTCTGGTTCAGGGTCTCCGAGGGAAGCCTGCTGCACGCGGTGTCGACATGGACGGGCGTGGGCGGTAGGCAGCCCTCGGGAGCGAGAAGGATGCTGCCAGCACCTGCCATCTTCCAGAGCAGAGCGCCTTCCCCTACTTCACCTTCCTCGGTCCTTAAAAGACCCACAGGGATTAGGGGTTATTCTCCCGTTTTACAGAAAGGCAGAGGAGGCTGCCTCATGGGCTTTAGTTGCTTGCCCACCAGTGAGTGGTGGAGCCGGAATAGACCCCTGGCCTCCTGACCCCGGAGTTCCGCCGCAGCCCTCTCTCTGCTGGCTGATGGGCCCCTCTTCCCGCCTCCCTGTCCAGAGCCTGGCAAGCCGGCTCAAGGAGAACATGGAGAAGCTGACCGAGGAGCGGGACCAGCGCACGGCAGCTGAGAACCGGGAGAAAGAGCAGAACAAGAGGCTGCAGCGGCAGCTCCGGGACACCAAGGAGGAGATGGGCGAGCTGGCCAGGAAGGAGGCTGAGGCGAGCCGCAAGAAGCACGAGCTGGTAACGCACCCCACGCTGGGGCCTCCAGCTGGCCGCTCTCCGGTGGGGTGGGGAGGATCCCGAAGAAACCATGGTTTAGAGAATTGGAGGAAAGAGGACAGTCCAGGGAGACCTGGGGGCAGGCCAGAGGCCAAGGGTGGTCCTGGAGTCTCTATCAGGCGAGACTGGACACAGCAGCCCAGCAATACCAAAGCCAAAAAAGTTTTTAAAAAAAAGTAAAAAAAAAAAAAAAAAAAAGGCCCTGTTGACTTGCACCCACGTAGCTACTGCCTGGCTGGGCGAGCCTTGAAGTGGGCTTTCTCTGGGGCAGTTGGACGAGGGACTGGCCCTGCTGTGGGCTGGACTCCGCACATTCCCTCCTAGGAAATGGACCTGGAGAGTCTGGAGGCGGCTAACCAGAGCCTGCAGGCCGACCTAAAGCTGGCGTTTAAGCGCATCGGGGACCTGCAGGCCGCCATTGAGGATGAGATGGAGAGCGATGAGAACGAGGACCTCATCAACAGGTAGGAGGGGCCTCTGGGCAGCCTCAGACAGCACCGAGGGCCTTTCGACCACCTCTGGGCCAGGCCACCAGCCTCCCTCCCTCCCCTCACGGCCAGACCCCGGCACGGGCCTGCCCTGCAGCAGCTGAGGGCAGAACCGGTGCTGCCTGGGCGAGACTCCTCCCCTCCTCCTCGCAGTCCTCCCTCCCCAGGCCTCCCGGGACCTGGCCGTCCGGCTCTGCCTGTTTGGGATGAGTTATTCCCCCGTTTAGCTGCATTTCCGATGGCGCCTGCCCTGCTCTGGGGAGAGCGGAGATTTAAGGGCCGTGGTGCCTTGTTACCATGCCAGAGGGTTTCTCTCATAAAACCCACCCGAGGAATGGTTTAGGAGAGGCAGAGAGATTTGTAGTCTTAGGCTGGGGAGGAAGTCGTGAGGCAGGCAGACCGGCAGTCGAGGGCGTGGGGGTGGGCCGGCCCTGGAGGGGCTCCCAAGGCTGCCCTGAGCAGAGTCCCCAAAGCTGCCCCTTCCTGCATGCGGGCCAGGGCTGCATCCTGCCGGCGGGCCTCAGGGCGCCTGCTCCTCTGTGTCGGGGAAAGGTGCCCAGACCTCCCTCCGAGGGCAGCACTGTCACTCCTCCTGCCCTCTGCTCTCGGCCAGCCAGCGCCGCCTCTTGCTGAGGAAAGAGGGGTCGTCAGCTGAGGGCTCCACCTTGGTTTGCCTGCTGATGTTTTTGTCTCCTTCTGGCCCCCTGCCCACCATTTTCTTTCTGTTTCCAGTTTGCAGGACATGGTGACAAAATATCAGAAAAGAAAAAATAAACCGTGAGGACTGGAGCGCATGCGCTCTCTGCCTCTCCTGGCATGGTGTCTAACCGCCCCTAACACTGGCCCCCAACTGGCCTGCTGCATGACGCATGGGGGGACACACAGCCTCTCGCATCTCCTCTGAGCTAGGCTCTCACGCTAACACTGCTGACTCTGTCCTGGGGGGAAGGCAGGGCGACAGGCTGGGGTGCGCAGGCTCACCTGCCCTGGCCGGCAGGATGGGGGCTCCATCCCAAGGAGAGCTCAGCCTCAGGAGGTGGTACCCACAGTCTGCCTTCCAGAGCTCCAGCCCTCTCCTCCCTCAGAAACCAAGTGCCGCCGCCTCCCCAGCCGGTTTCTCTGGGGAAAGTCTGTTTGGGGCGGATTTGTCCACATCCTTGGGCTCCTTTGGAGCCTGAGCCGCCTGAGAGAAGCGCGTGTGTCTCGTTTTGAAAGGTCTGCCACCTCCGTTGGCAGACAAGGGCAGGAGGTGAGGGGCATCTAGCAGTCACTTGTTTGGAGAAAGCATTCAGGCAGCTAATCACAGCCGCTCTGCCCTCTGCCGGGGCTGGGGAAGGGAACACAGCCAGATGTGTTGACTTTGCTCCCTGCAGGCACATCGGGCGGAGGGAGGCCCCAGGCCTTGAGCTGGTGGCAGGAGGCCCAGGAGGTCCACCCGCTCATCGTTTCCTTGGCTCTGGGTGGGAGCCGGACAGCGGGTGCAGGTGTGCAGGCTGTCGGGTGGACCCGGGTGACCCTCCGCCAAGTTCAGCCGGGCTGTTTTGGAGGAGATGGCTCCTTTAGCGCGGCTCCCTCTCGCCTGGCAGGCCTCCTGTGCCCTGGCCAGGATGGGCTGGCGGCAGCACAGAGGGCTCCGTGAGCTAATGATAAATGTAATAGTGTGTAACAGTGATAGAGGGCCGCGGGAGCCCGGTTGTCACACACAATTAATATCCCCCGCCGTGCTGTCTCCGTTTGTTTGTTCCCCCGCGATCCGGCTCCCAGTTAACTAATAGCACATGAGCCTGGACATAAATTGTATTTGACACGAGGTTTAATTCCAACCATTTAAAATTTCAGCTGCCCCCTGAGCCTGCCTGCCCCTGGAGTTTGTTTACGGGCTTGATTATTTAAGGAAAAGAACCCAAACATCATCTATATGCTCGGAACTGAAGGGGAGGCGAGGGCAGGCAGGCCAGCTTCTCCACCGACTCGTCACTCTGAACGGGAGGAGGAAAATTCGTATTCTGGGCCCAGGGCGTCTGTCCCCTGTGTGTACCAGCCCCGCCATCCTTGGGCTGTAGGAGCTTCAAGGACTGATAAAATGTGCATTTAAGATCATATTCTAAATCATCGCCACGCACAACACATGGGTGCTCACACACACACACACACACACCCCAGCGGGCACTCGCGCAGGCGCACAAGGGCACGCAGCCCAGGCTGGGTTCCCGCTGATGGCAGCGAGGTGATGCGGCTCCTTCCCCAGCGGCTCTGGGCCTCAGCTCCAAGTTATCGAGCGAGCGTGCTAGGGCGGGCAGAAAAATAATGTTTCGATTTACTTAGAGATACAGTTGTTATTGCCATAACCTTAATGAAAGCAGTAAACAGCGTGGTATTAAGGGAGATTTATACAGAAACGCTTTTAACATGTAGACATAGATTTTGCGATGCACACAGCACCTCCTTTCTAAAGGCAATCAATATGGTCATGAACGGCGGTGATAAATTACCGGCTGCGGAGCTGGAGGAGGCGGTTTTGTGCACGGGCGTATAAATCAGGCGGTATTGGCGTTCCGTGGGGCCCTTGCACCACAGTAAATCTGCTGGGCTTGGACGGGCACGGGGCTTGCATTAGTGGTTTCGGGGCTGTCTGCTAAACTCCTGTTTACCCGGGGCATCAGCCAGCCTCGTCTTTGTTATAATTCTGTATTTGACGGGAGCCCATAAAATATGCCTTTTTATTCCCCTCCCCACGAGTCATGCTCTCTCACAGTCCCCAGAATAGAGTCAGGTGGTTTCGTGTGTGTGTGTGTGTGTGTGTACATTTGTGTATACATGTGTGTATACATGTGTGTACGTGCATGTATACGCATGCATGCACATGCACACACCCCTGTGTGGCTATTTATTCAAGAACATAATTCAGGAACAGGGCTGCTCCTGTTGACACAGATGAAAGGAAATTTATATCAAGGAGAAATCCTAGCGTATCCGTAGCAGGGGAACGCGACAAGCAGGCATTTTGCAGAATCCTAGAAGCGTTCTCACTCAGAAGCTGTCTCCAAGCCTCTGCTGCTCTGTGAGGGGTCACCGTGACTCCAGCCTCAGAATTTGACTCCTTCGGGCTTTCCTGCAAGTAGAGAGGACTCAGGCCGGCTTGGCCAAGAGAAGCACTGAGGAGCGAGCGCTGGAGGCTGTCTGAGGGGCGGAAGAGGAGACTGAGAGAGACAGAGCCCTTGTCTGGGACTCACTGGGCCCGACTGGGTCTCCAGGGTGTGCCTTAAATCCTGAAGTTGTCGCCAGCTCCGTGAGAAATGCTGTTGTCCCCAGTCCTAAGAGCCGGGTCAGTCGTAGATGGGTCTGTGATGTGGCCCAGCTTAGCATTGCCATCAGCTAAGGAGACTCTAGGTTTAAGCTAACTTAAAGTCACAATGAATCCCTGCTCTTTCCAGCCTCATGGCCAGCAGCCCAGCTCTTGCAATGAAGGCATGGAAAATTACAGCAGCTATAGCCGCATTTGGGGGAGTGGGTAGATAAGAAATAGCAGAATGGCCTAAACCGGTTTGGCTCAGTGGATAGAGCATCGGCCTGCGGACTGAAAAGTCTTAGGTTCGATTTTGGTCAAGGGCATGTAACTTGGCTGCGGGCACATTTCCAGTACAGGGTGTGCAAGAGGCAGCTGATTGGTGTTTCTCTCTCATCGATGTTTCTGACTTTCTATCCCTCTCCCTTCCTCTAAGTCAATAAAATATACTTGAAAGAGAGAGAGAGAGAGAGAGAGAGAGAGAGAGAGAGAGAGAGAGAGAGAGAGAAATAGCAATAGCAGAATGCGCCTCAGGGAGTAACTGAAGGGCCCAGGGCTCCTCTTTTTAACAAGAGCCCTTCGGGTATAATGGATGACCGATGGTCTCCTTATCCTTCTCACTGGGCTGGTTTGCTGAACTGCCGCGCAGAGGGGAATGGAGGGGCCCCGAGCTCCGCAGGGTCTTGGTGGCCGTCACACAGTGCGGCCCGTGCGTGGGGCCGGGCTTCCGATGAACGGTGCGCTCTGTCTAACCTCTCTGTCCCCCCTGACTCACCGATGCGCATGCCAGCCTGCATCCCGCCCGCCCAAGACACACCTGCTGCCCCTTCAGTGCTCCTGCGGGGCAGCAGGCGGTCCTGTTCCCCAGCCTCACCCACCCTTCTGCTCCGCCTCCCATAGCGAGGGCGACTCAGACGTGGACTCGGAGCTGGAGGACCGGGTCGACGGGGTCAAGTCGTGGTTGTCCAAAAACAAGGGGCCTTCTTCCAAGACAACCTCCGACGACGGCAGCTTGAAGAGCTCCAGGTGAGAGGGGCCTCGCGGGAGGAAGAGCCGCCCGGGCCCCAGGCGGGGTGAGTGGTGTGGCTCCCTCCGGGGTGAGCGGCGTGCCATCATCCCGGAGAGGCAGGCCTCCCGCCGCCTGCGCCCCCGGCGGGGCGTGAGGGTGGGGGCCTCGGGCCCCCGCCTGTGGAAGGAGCACAGGAGGCTCGGTTTCCTCCTAGTCGGAGTCCGTGGTGCCCTCATGACTCCCAAGTGGTACTTTCCTGCCAGGCTCAGGGCTTTGGTTTGATGTAGGTTTAACTTCATCCCCACGGACTCTTTCAACAAATGCTGATGGAAATGCCTGAGAGTTTGGGCCGTTGGAGGCACTGGCTCTGCCTCCCCGGGCACAGATACAGACACAGTGCCATCTTCTCTGGGCATTCTCCCCTTCCTCCAACTTTTTACTGCCCCCCCCCGCCCCCCATGCTTCTGTTCACACCCATAGTGGAGGGCAGGTAGGCTTGCTGCCCTGTTTTCTAGCCCACTCACAGTCTCCTGATCAAACAACTACTTCTGGAATCCAGGGGTCTGTCTTCCCCATCCCTCACCGGCCAGCCAGCATGGCAGTAGGGAGAGCCGTCCTCTGCTCCCAGCCTCCCTGTGTCCATTCCCCCCCCCTCTCTCCCCAACTCCGAGCCATCTCATCCCACCCCCTCCCAAGACAGCAGGTGGGCTGGGCAGAAAAAGGAATCCCTCTTCTCCTCCAGCTCTCCGGAGGCCCCTCCCCACGTCCAGCCCCTCCCCACAAGCACCCGTGGCCCCCTCTAATTGACTTAATTTATGCGGCCGAACAGCATTTTGTTATTGCAGATAACGCTGCCTTCCCCGCCCCACTGCCATTCACCACGGCGTGGCACAGACTCCAGGTAGTTGACAATGAAATAAATTGAACTAAACGTTTTAGAGGGGGAAAAGTGATGAAATAGAACAATAGTCTAATTTACATGACATTCTCCATGAAGCTATTTTCACTGACGCAAATTATTTTGCTTCATTTCCTCCGACGCTCTCACCGCCACTTTGCCAGGGCTGCTGCCGATTTCTCTCCTCCTTCCTCCTCCCTCCTCGTGTCTGTATTCTCTAGGTTTAATGCTTGTTTCCCTCTCTCTCTCTCTCTCTCTCTCTCTCTCACATTCTCTCCTTGTGCCCTTAATCCACTGTCGGGTCCTCTTCCCTGGCCACACCTCCTCCCTCAGAACGGCCCTCAGCGCCCTCGGGAAGGAGGTGAAGGAGGGCAAGGAGGGCAAGGGGGTGGAGGAGAGGCCGGCCTCTGCCCTGAGCTCCCTGAGCTACCGGAAGAGGCTCACCCTGAAGGACTCCATCGGGGGCACTGGGGATGCGGAGTCTCTCTTCACCACCCTGAGCGAGCGGGCCGCCTCCCCCGAGAGGCCCCCGCGGAAGGCTCGGCCGAGCCCCAGGGTGGAGCCAGGCCGGGGCGGAAGGTCTGAGGAGCCCAGTCGGCGTGGCTCCATCTTCTCCGAGGTCGGGAGCCGGGCCAGCCGGGGGCTGGAGAAGCGGTGGGGCTCAGACTTCGACGGGACCTCGACCGTCTCCGCACCGGTCAGCCGGGCCTCCTCGGCCACACGGTGTGGCTCGGGCGAAGACGGGGCCCGCTCCGCCATGAGCATCTCACTGTCGGGCTCCCCCAGCTCCCGCCGCAGCACCTCCCGGCTGGACAGCCTGTCCAGGACCTTCAGCCCTTCCCTGAGCCGGGCCTCGGGCCTCGGCCGGGAAAGCCCCGACTCCCGCCTGTCGCTGGGCCGGGGCTGCCTGGACGAGTGGGATGACGGGGCCAGCGTGGCCCTGAGCGAGGCGCACTCCCAGTACAGCCACCCGTCGCTGGCCCGCAGTCTGTCGGTGCCGCCGCAGCCACGCATCTCGGCCTCCGCCACGGAGGAGCCTCTGGGCTCCGGCGTCCGCCCCGGCAGCCGGCACTCCTACCTGGACCCAGACCTCGAGGCAGCCATCAATGAGGTGCTGAGCTACAAACCCGTCCCGTTCCAGCGGACCAGCCTGGAGCCCGACTCCGAGGACGACCGCAAGAGCATCCAGAGCGCCCGGAGCGCCCAGCTGGAGCCCCCGGAGCGGGCCCCCGGCATCCGCCGCTCGGCCTCGGCGGCCGATGTCTCTGGGTCCCGGTCCCGCAGCAGCCGCAAGAGCCGGAGCAAGAGAAGGAGCAGCTCCAGCTCCAGCTCCAGCTCCAGCTCCGAGGATTCCTCGGAGCACAGGCGGCGGCGGAAGAAGGGGCGCTCTCGGAAGAGCAAGAAGAAGTCCAAATCGAGGAGAAAGAGAAGAGAGTCGGAGTCGGAGTCGGAGTCCTCATCGTCCAGTGGCTCCACGGTCTCAGGCCACAGCCGCTCCAGCGTGAAGAAGGGACCGGCCGTGGAGAATGAGGAGGCGGGGCAGGCGCACCGGCCGTCCCGGAAGGAGGAGAAGAGGCGAAAGAAAGAGGTGGACAGCCTGATGCTGCGGTACCTGTACCGGCCCGAGAGCGACTAGCGCAGTAGGTGGCACCTGGCGTGCAGTGCAGCATGGCGTGTGCCGCTCGGTGTGAACTAACGGCCCTGCCGCCTCCTAGGCCCGCCCGCGTTCCTCGAGGGCAGGCCTGGCCTCAGAGAGCCTCCTGGCTTCCCGGAGAGTGGAGGCCAGCTCAGCTGGTTAGCCGTCCGGAGCCCTGAGCCCAGTCGGCTGGACGCGCAGATGTCGATCACAGCTCCCACTTACCGTGTCCTACCCTGGACCAGGCACCCTCCTAGATACCTTGCACGTTTTATTCACTTAATCCTCACACTAACCCGGTGGTCGGCAAACTCCTTAGTCAACAGAGCCAAACATCAACAGTACAACGATTGGAATTTCTTTTGAGAGCCAAATTTTTTCGACTTAAACTTCTTCGAACGCCCCTTCTTCAAAATAGACCCACCCAGGCCGTGGTCTTTTGTGGAAGAGCCACACTCAAGGGGCCAAAGAGCCGCATGTAGCTCTCGAGCCGCAGTTTGCCGACCACGGCGCTAACCCCGCAGTAAAGGTCTGATTAGCCCCATTTTATAGAAGAGGGAGCTGAGGCTCAGGGAAGCTGTCACTTGCCAAGGTCACACAGCCAGGAAGTGACATTGTCAGGGTCTGAATGGAGGCTGTTCAACTTGTCCTTACTCCTCCGTGCAGCCCGAGGCAGAGCACATGGGCCAGGTTTACCTGGCTGCATACCTATGGGAGCTCTTGTCTGTGGCCCCTACAGGCTAGGCCCACCCTGGCTGACCCCCTGGTATGGATTGGTGCATTAGTGGCCACCAGCTCTCCTGGGGCCTTTTGCTCAGCTATCCCCTGCCCTGCAATGCCACCTTCCTCCCTGGCATGACTCTCAAGCCGAGGAGTGCAAGGTGCACTCCCACCCCCATAGTTCTGCACCCTGCAGCAGACCCGGAGATGCCTGACTCTCTCCCCACCCCTCCCACCTGAAGCCCACGCATGGGCGTCACCTCATCTCTCGTGAAGTCTTAATGAATAGAAGTTAGCAGCTGCTGAGTGACAGCCCCCTCCCGGCTTCCCTGCCTCCCCTGCCTTCTCCCCATGGGGAGGGAGAGCCAGCAGTCAGGCCCTCTCTGCCCACACCCCCACCTCGGGAGGAAGGCAGAGACTGACTCAGTGGAATCCCACTGTTGCCCGTTCCCCCGGCTGTGGTGACATTTGGGTCACCCGGCCTGTGTGGACCTGGTTCCGGCGTGGCACCCTCCCAGGGCAAGCTTGCTGCTTCCCAGGAGATCTGGCCCCAGAGCGCAGCCCCCTGAGGCACGGGCGTTTGTGTCCTGGATGCATGAACTAACACACCTGTCGCATGCGTGTGGGCTTGTGCAGTGGAGCAGCTGACAAGTACACTGACTTTGTCCCTTTTATGCCGAAGGGACCAAATTTGGTTTTAAGGAATGGAGCCAGTGGAAGTGAATAGTACCCAAAGCTGTTTGGAGATGGGGGATGGGATGGGGAAGATGGAACTTGAACCCAGCCAGACTCATGGCCAACTCATTCCTTGGGTCCTGGGCTGCTCTGAAACCAAGCCCTTGGGCTCAGCACTGCTCTGTCGCTTCCCCCAGGTAGCAGGTGGTTGTAGGTGCTCTGGGAAGAGCAGGGAGTGTCTCGATTGCACTGGGGAGCCACGACAGCTCCATAGTGAGACAGGGCAGGAGTCATACTATGTCTGGCACCTCAGCCGCCCCGGGGGCGCCCTCCTGCCCCAGCACAGGAAGGCAGTTGATGGACTGTGGAGGGAGGTGAGGAAGCAGAGAGGGCCAGGCCCCGCTGAGCACTGCACCTGCCGAGGGAGGCCATCCACACTGACCAACAGTGTGGGGTTCAGACTCCAGTGGGTTCTCTCAGCCCATCGTCACCCTTCACTCCAACCACCAGCAAGAATAAAAACCCAGAAGGCCCGTTTCTTCCCCCAGTCACCAGCTCAGTTCCTCTTGTCCATGGGGAAAGCAGGAGTAGTTCCGAAACCCTACACACCACCACCTCCGTGGAGGATTGTGTTCACTGCGGGGAGAGTGGGCACCAAGCCATCAGCCAGCCAACCAATACAGAGCCAGCGAGGCAAGGGCCGGGCGAGGGAGGCCTAGTTGGACTCGGCATGTCCTGGCTTTGGGTGGGTACACTGCCAAGAGTGGGGGCGGAGGCAGAGTGGTGGCTTAGCTTCCCATCTGGCGATGGGGACCAGTGAGAATTCAGAACACGAACGCATCGCATCGTAGCTAAAGCATGGGGAGGAGGCCGCCACCCCGGGCTCGCCCAGCAGGAATTAGCTCATGTACCAAATTGTTTGTGACAGCGTTGAGCAGGAGACAGTGGCTTGTGAGGAGGAAAGCTTTTTAAACAATTTGGTTAAAAGTGTTCAAATTGCCAGTCCTGACTCTTGCCCTGGGGAGGGGACTGGCTGCCTGCTGCAGACTCTCTGACAGCTGTGGTCGTATAAGCCACGGAGGACACTGGCTAAAGAGCACCCAGGGTAGGAGCCAGGGGGTCTTGTGGCTGCACAGAGCAGGGAAGAGAGGCGTGGGGTCACCCTCCCCCCGCATCCCCCCCACCACCGCCCAGCAATCTGATGCAACAGTGTTGAAACCTGGCTGTCATTTTGCCAGGGGTCTGCCCTGCCTGCACAGCATTGTGGGGGTGGGGGTGAGAAGAGGGGAGAGTGGAAAGAAGCACCCCAGGCTCTCCAGCAGCACCCAGTTAGCATCTGGATGTCAGCCCCGGGATCTGCCTCGCCCCCACCTCTGCCCACAAAATAACCCCGCTGTCTTTTCACAAAGCCAGTCCTTCCTTTGCCTAACAGCAGACCTCAGCGTTGGATGCCCAGAAATCGTGTCTGAAAAAAATGAAAATAAAACCCACTAATTTAGAATTCAAACAACCCAAATGCTAAAATAACCCCAGGTTTTTTTCTACGTTGCGTAGCCATCATTGGCCTTTATAATTTTGTCCCTGAGACACCCCAGAGTCCTTAAGTGCCTTTGGCCCATCAAAGTCAGACTCATTTGTGTTCAGGCTAGTTTGTATTAAATGTGTTTTGTGCTATTGTGATTCCGTTAAAAATGGTAATTCATTCATGAGAAATACGATAACTATTAAGCAGACTGCCCCATTCCTGAACCACTTTGCATAATTGAACATGTATTTTATCAGACTGTTTCTTCTCCCCAGGGAGGGCGAGAGGGGGGTGGGGGGAGCGCCAGCCATGGCTTTACACACACCCCGAGCTCTCACCCAGGCCAGCGGGAGAAGTCCAGTTTGGTCTTGTTTTTTCCTCAGGTCACCCAATCTGGTGGCAAGGCTTTGAGGTCTGAGAGTCCCAGGTTCAAATTCACACACTGGCTGTGCAGCCTTGAGCAAGATGCTCCATCTCTTTGAACCAGCTTCCTCGTGGCATTGCAGGGGTTATTGTAAAGGTAACATAGCATAGCCAGAGCGCCCAGGAGGGTGTCTTACACACAGGAAGGCCTCCATGGCCAAATCCTTTCTTCACAGGATGCAGTTCATCCACGCAGAGCTGCTGCTTGCCCCTTTGGGAACAGAACTTTGAAAGGACCGGTAGACCAGGCCCCTCCTCAGATTCTGAGAGCTGTAGGCAGAGAGATTACAGAAGTCCTGTTCAGCCCAGTGGAAGCTCTCCAGGACCTGAAGGCAGGGCTGTGTCCCAGGAAGCACTGGGCAGGGACCCACTGGTGCAGGGCACTGGTAGGGGTGAAGCCATGCTGAGCTGCGTTTTCTCAAAGAAGGTTGAAATTATAGTGCCCTTGAACTGGCAGAGGCAGTGGAGGTGAGGGGTCGGGTAGGGGAAGGCTTTGGGAAAGAAAGAAAAGGATACTGGACCTGGAAGATGAGGTTCCATCCTTGCTTGATGCCATGAGCCTGCTCCATCCAGGGGTGATGGTGGTGGGGGCGGATACAGGGGGAGGCTCTCAGTGGCCTGAGGAAAGCTCTTTGGGGTTGGGTCATGGTACCGAGAAAGGGACATCTATGCCACCTGAACCAGAGGTCTTGCCAGCTTCTACATCCTGAGTCTCCTCCATTCCTTATGGTAGGTCAATGATGCCATGGTCAAGGGCAGACATTGTCACAGGCCTTAGGGAAACCTGATCAGGAGAAAGGGTTCGGATCTGGGAGTATTCAGAGGGTAAAGGCCCTCCTTCTTGGAATCTTTTCAGGAATAACTTACCTCAGACAAGTTGTAGTCATGTGATCACCAGACCTTTAGTCTCCACATCCATGGACTGGTGTGGTCCATGGACTGCCTGCACCAGAATCTTCTGGAAAGGGAGTTGAAAATGCAGAATTCCTGCATCCCACCCAAGAGCTAGCGAATCAGAATTTCTCAGGGGAAGCACCCAGGAATCGGCAGCTGATTCTTAGGCAGTCTGAGACCCACTGCTCTACAGCATCGCTCTCCTTGGAGTTTTCCAAGTTTTCAGAGTCAGACTGTGCGCTCCTTTCTCTTACTACTCTGAAGATCGTCTGGGGAAGCCAGGGAAGGTTTTTACTTCTCAATGTGTGGCTTTTGGGGAGGGCTATGGCAGCTTTGGGGGGGTCTCCCCAGGACTAAAGGCTGTGGTGCTGAAGAATAGGAATATCGTTCCTCTGTGACCTCATTCCTCTCTCCCTGCAGCCCCACCAGCTACTGGAAGTCCCTTGCCCCTGACCGGTCAGATGAAGAGCACGACCCTGTTGACAGCACCTCCAGGCTCCAGCACTCCCACACCCACCCGAGTGACAGCGACACAGAGGCCAAGCCAACGGAGACCGACGCATAGGCTCGCACCCCATGGGCTGCTGCTGCCACGGCGCCTCTCCCGGGAAAGAGCGGGGCACAGGTCTCCCCACCTGACTGCCGACCTGCAGGAGACACACCTGACCCTCTGGGGTCAGGCTGTGGGGTCTGATGTCTCCACATGGACGAGGCGGGGGAAGAGGAGTTTCTGATAAGAGAACTTTTTGCTCCTCCCACCTCCAACATGCCACACTCTTGGCTTTGACCTTGGGCCACTGTGGGCAGTGGCAGGTGGCTTAGCACTGCATGGAGCCAGCAAGCTGACCTCCCTCTCAGCCCTCTGCTCAGGGACGGTGGACAGATCGCCTGCTGGGACATTCTCGGTTGCTGGGTCCATGGGGCGGAGTTGGGGGCTGGAACAGCGATTCCTTCCCCCTGGCTTGGGGTGAAGGCTTTCTCTTCTCAGTGCCTGCTGTCTTTTTACTTTCTAATTTAAATCCCCAACCTCTCCATCACAGCTGCATCCCTGAGAGTGGCAGCTGGGGCCCCAGGACGACTGGGGGGATTCCGTCTCCATGTTCACTTCGGAGAGCAGCCCTTTCTCTGTGCAGCTGGAGAGACGGCTAAGCAGAGCTTCCAGGTGCTCCTGGGTTTGGACTGAGCAAACCTACATAGCCAGGGACGCATATGTACCACCCAGGACATCCAGCCCCTCCTCAGCTCGTCAGGTGTTAAGTGCAATGACCTATTTAAAAGTAAACCCATTCCACCTCCGCCAGTTTGGGGCTTAACCAAGCAGTTCTCCCTCCTGCTCTGTCCAAGTTGCATTTTTTGAGCCATAAAGCTCAACTTGAGAGGGAAGGCCTTGGGTTGAGGACTTGTGATCAGAAAAACTAAAGCTGGAAGTTTTGGTCAGTCCTGATATGTATTAGACACGGGTTCTCACCCTGTGTCCTGAGCCTAAGTCATTTTTCTTCTTCCAGTCACCCTGTCCCCCCACCCTCCAATACACAAACACTTATCCTAGACTTGACAACATGTGGCCTGACAGTCCCAGCCCCGACCCTAGAGGTCATCCCTCCAACATCATCAAACTTGGGGGCCCAAGGGCAGTGCCTGGCGCCACTGCCATCTGCTGTCCCCTCTCCTCTCCTGCAATCGGTGTGTATTCATCGGGCTGTGCTCTCTCTTCCCTGATGACCTGATGTATGGAAATAAACGTCCTTTTCCTCCTGGCTCTGCCCATCTTTCTGCCTGTTCCATAGGGTAGCAGAGCCAAGATTCTGGCGGGGACCCCGGGGGATCTCCCACATCAGACCGTTCAGACCAGAGCCGCTCAGAGAGCTTTGGCAGCTCATTTGGGGCAGGCAAGGATCGGTCAAAGGAGATGCAAGCCCCACTTTTAATTTGGGGAGCCTATGGATTGATGGTAATTCGGGGTGGCACAGCTGCCAGGCCTCATCTTCCCCTGACCTCTACTTGGAAATGTCCCTCTGTTGAGTCTCACCAGTTACATAGATCCTGCCTGCTCTAACTTTTTATTGTTGAGGACTATAAGCCCTTTGTATTAGAATTTTTAAAGTTTAATTTTAGTCATTCCAAAGATGACTTTTTGATCAAAACTTGACAGAAGTCTGTCCAGCCCCATGGACCACAGGGCAGTTTGAACAGGCTGGGGGTTCTGCTTCTCTGCCTTCCTGCCCCAGTTGACACTTGGTCTCCTCACTGAAGCCAAGAAGCAGTTCATGCAGAAGGACTAGAAGCAAATGGATTACTCCTCCTCCTCTACCTTCTGTAATGTGACCACTTATAAGCTGCCTCCTCCTCTACCTTCTGTAATGTGGCCAGTTATAATCCCTTCACCCATGACAAATTTGTACAGCTGGTTGATCTGGCTCCCCTGGTCTGGACAGGTAGGCAGGAAAGAATATCAGCTCTCTCTAATGCTGAGGTTCCGGTGACATCAGCTACCTAGAAAGCGTCAAGAAGGAGAAGGGGTGGGGAGAAAAAAGTCTCCCACAAAATGAGTGGAAGAGAAGTGTAAAATGGATCCATCTTAAACTTGAGACTGCCTCACTACACTTTGCCCCCAGGGTTGAATAGAGAAGGTAGTAAAAATAAAGCTATTTTTATATGCTTTTTTCTTAAACTACTGGTTCCTCATGTTCAGGTCCATCACATCTTTTACTCCTGTTTGCATAGGCCTTGGAACTAGTATGACAAAGTCCCTGCCACCTACAGACAAGATCCCAATTCTGTTCACACACGGACCCAGGTCTCTGGTTAACTGGGAAGCCCAGCATCAACCTCCAATAGCCTGGACTGGGACAGAGGGGTTCGTTCAAGTCAGAAAACTTACGTTGTTCATTTATTGACTCAACAGTCAATTATATTATCCATCCACTCAACAAATATTTCATAACAACTTGCTGTGGTCAAGGCACCGTTCTAAGTGCTGGGGACGGATGAGGTCCTTTCTTGCATAAAAGCAGATATTCTACCTGAGAAGTTAGACACAAAATACTAGTATGTACTGCACTTGCCAATATGTGCAAGCTATGGGTGAGTAGAGAGGAGCAAGTCATAGTGTTTTCCTTCAGGGGCTCGTGAATTAGGGCCAGACCCACGTGAAAATAATTACATGAGACATAATAGGACAAGAGTTGCTTTGTGCATATTATGAGCAGAGACACTCACTGAGGAGGGGGAAGATTGGGAAGGTTTCTAAGAAGAGGTGGTATTTGCCCAGCTGGCTTGGCTCAGTGGTTGAACATCTACCTATGAACCTGCAGGTCACGGTTCCATTGCCCGTCAGGGCACATGCCCAGGTTGCCGACTCAATTCCCAGTGTGGGCTGTGCAGGGGGAAGATGATCAATGATTCTCATCATTGATGTTTCTATCCCCCTCTCCCTTCCTCTCTGAAATCCATAAAAATATATTTAAAAAAGCAAAAGGGGGTGGTATTTGAGCTGGGGTGGGAAGCGAGAAGAGCATTTCCACAGGTAGATGTTGCTGGGACCAGTAGGCAGAGAAGAAAGAACTTGAGCAAAGGCTCTGAGGCAAGGATAGAGACATGGTAGGAAACATATGACAATGCTTCTCCAAGCTCTAGCAAAGCTTCTCAGCCAGGGTGCTGGGCTCCAGGCTGGGCAGGAGGCGATCCCCCCAGCACCAATTCCTCAGGGGCACCCAGGGGCCTGCAGGATCATCAGGCCCTGCTTCATTTGGGTGCGCCTTCAGCACCCTGTAAGCTCCTGCCCTCACCTGTACCTCGAAGTAGCTCTGGTCCCTAAGTTGTGATTCCCACAAACTGACAGCAAATCTGTCCCTGTGCCAAGTTCAAAGCCACCTCAATAGATCCTCCTCTCTAATCTCAGCCCCTCAGGATCGCTCTGACTCTTGGACAAGAGGCATTAGGGGAGGACCAAAGGGCTGTGAGACTCCCCATAGTACAGGGAGAGACAACAGCACAAAGTGACCCTCCCCCTCCCCCAACCCTTCCACCCCCCCACCCCTGCAACTACCTCCTTTTGTCCTGGGTCCTCTTGGCAAGTTATACCAGTTGTCCTTCCTCCCAAGCCCCGCCCCTATGCCTGGTGGCACAGACACTTAGCGATTTGCTCCTTAATTGTCCCCCAGCTAGGCTGCGCAGATGCTGCTCTTTAATCTCTCCTGATAAATGAATCACGCAGCTCCTTTAATCATATGTTCATATCCAAGCCAATTTGAATCAATTTGGCAGAGAGTGTGTTGCAAGAGATGCCATGACTGCTGCTTCTCCCCCAGGGCTCTGGAGCCAGCAATGTCCCCACCCTCAGCCGGGACCCCAGGAGGCGCATCCAGGAAAAGGATCTCCTGCCAGAATGGTGGGCACTTTACAAAGTCAGTTGTCATTCCTGTCCTCCGAGCAGGCCCAAGTGGGACTGGAGGCTAGATGGATTCCCAGTGGCCTCAGAAGTGGGAGAAGTCTGGTGAATCCACATCCTTCCTTGGTCAATGAATAAAGGGCCCCATTATCATCCCTGGGAGAAAATGCTGCCTTAAATCTAACCCTAATCCTTCCTGTTCCCCTTTTATTTCCTCCGAGCGGGTTCTGGGGAAGCTGGAGCACTTTGTCACCTTTACATGGCCACACACTCCAGACCAGTCTGTGATCATTTGTCTTTGCTTGTTATTGCTCCTGGCTGCCACCCCAACTCCTTTCATCTTTCCCCAGGAAGTGTTCCTTCCTAAACCCTCTCCTGGTGGGCAGGCCTGGACTTGCTTGGTAATGTACCATGTTTTGCCACCTTTGAGGTCGTTGCTTTCTCACCTACAGAGTGGGGTCTACGTGCCTTGGTGTAAACAAAACAGAGCACTTCTACCGAGCCCTGAGCGCTGAGACCGTGGAGGAGGGACTTAACCTCTTGGGCCTCAGTTTCCCCATCTGTAAAACAAGGTGATATTGATGGCAAGAACCTCTTGTCTCCTAGGCTCTAAAGGAGCCCCTCAATGCTGCCAACATCCCCACCCTTCATCACCCTCGTTGAGGAACCGAAAGCCCTGACAGTGGCATTGGGGCGGGGGGGGGAGCGAGACCCCCGGGCTGGGGGAGAAATGTCTTTTCCCAGCCCGAGGTCTTTCCGGATTGGTTCGGTCCAGAAGCCCGATTGCACCTCTCCATAGGCTTCAGGCTTCACGGCCCTTGCCTTTTTTTTTTTTTTTTTTTTTTTTTTTTACAGAGAGAAAGGGAGAGGGATAGAGAGTTAGAACATCGATGAGAGAGAAACATCGATCAGCTACCTCCTTCACACCCACTGGGTATGTGTCTGCAACTAAGGTACCTGCCCTTGACCGGAATCAAACCTGGGACCCTTGAGTCTGCAGGCCAACGCTCTATCCCCTGAGCCAAACTGGTTAAGGCAGCCCTTGCCTTTTAACTCGAGGGCACGGCCAGTGCAGTCAGGTGCCCTCCCATTGGGAAGGGAAACCGAGGTATGTTAGCATATTCACATCTTATTTGCATGACCTGGGCCCCTTGCTCCATGCCCCCCTTGCAGGTTCTTCCTGCTCTTCCAGGAAACCACACCCTTTAAAGATTCTTAACCAGTTGATCAGGCCAAACCCAATCTATTGCCCTTTAAGGATTCCAGAGATGTGCGGATACATGTCTTTCTTTGCTCAGCAACAAGACAATACTGTTTCCCGCTCTTTTAAGGGCTCCTGGGAGTCTTTGGCAGGAGCCGAGGCTGAGTAGTGAGTGGGGCTTCCCGGCCTGTCAATGGTGATCCGTGAAATGAAGAGGATGATGAAAGCCAATAATAATTCCCATTTGTTGAGCACTTACAATGTCCCCAGTACTTATGCACTTTGCCTACCTAATCTCACTTAACTTTTGTCACAACTCTATAAAGTGTCCTCATCTCTCTGTCCTCTCAGGGTCCTCAGCTTGGTTCCAGCAATTGCCAGAGACTTCGAGCTGTTCTGGCCTTGTCAGAGGACGAAGAGGGCGGTGAGAGTGCCAATAGTTACGGCCATGATCTTCCTCTCCAGTAGCTGGTACCCACCGAGGCCTGGCCTTAGGAAGGAAACATTTATTGGCAATTTTAGGGGGACATGCCAGCCTCACATTTGTGTTGCTCCTTAACAATTTCAGATCATCCCCCACACGTTATCACATTTGTGCTTCACCCATACTGTGCCAACAATATGAATAACAGCTCCACGTGGCCTGGAATGCATATTTTAAGCTATATTTGCCTCATTCTAATTCCATTACAGTACAAAGGGACAATCCAGACCGTCCTCTGCGATTGGATCTGGGAGGAGGGATTTCCAGAGCAATAGCCATTTTGGAGTTAGCAAGAATGCCAGATTTGTTTATATGAAATTTCACAGAGAAATGGAGTCTTCTGTAGTATAAGCCCCAGTAATGGGTCATACATGTAAGGGAGATTCCAGAAAGAATGTGTGCTTTACGATTGAAGTCAGTGACATAAATCTCCCAGGGGAATACTTAAATGTGCAGATGGAATTTGCTTTAGATATCAAAAGTCAGCTATGACAGTTTTACCCAAAAGCCTCAAAAAGGATATTAAGTTTTGACACTCTTCAGGCAAATTATATTTGAGGTGGCTTAAGAGTCAAAGAAGTTCCACATTTTAATAAATTTTGATATGTTTTGTGCCATCTATGATCTGACTAGATTAGGAAAAGAAGCAAATGGATTTGGGGAAGAGAAAACGCTAAGGAATTTGAAAGTAGAGAATACTACAAAAGGAGAAAGGGTTTAAAAAAAATCCTGGAATAGGGAAGATACAGTCAATAATTTCAGAAACATTAGGTCCTTGTAGGACAGAACAATGACTGGCAACCAGGCAAATATAAAATTGTCTAAGGTGAAATAAGCCTCAGGGATCATATTTCTCAAAAGACTGGCATCAGTTGCAGGTTGGCATTTTTTTAAAATATATTTTTACTGATTTCAGAAAGGAAGGGAGTGGGAGAGAAAGAGAAACATCAATGATTGGCTGCCTCCTGCACGTCCCCTACTGGGGATGGAGCCCACAACCCAGGCATGCGCCCTTGACTGGAATGGAACCTGGGAGCCTTCAGCCTGCAGGCTGACGCTGTATCCACTGAGCCAAACCGGCTAGGGCAGCAGGTTGGCATTCACGGGAATATCTCCCTCTGGAAAGCAAGGGAGAGTGACCTTGGTGAGGGCACTGCCCCAGAACGCTCCGCACTGGGGGCACGGGTCTCTCAGCCTGCCCTTCGGAGGTCCTGGCACTCATCTGAGGGGCTGTTTTTCTAGTGGGTCACACACTGAGCCACTGGGCAGGGTGTCATAGTAGAAATGGAGCTTCTGCTCCCAGGAACTGCCAAAACGAGCCTGGAGAACCAACTAGAGCATGAGGCAGTCTTGCAGCTCTGTGAGTGCGTTCTTAAGGGAACGCGTACATGTGAAAAAGGAGAAATAGTAGAAGGGACCTCTGAATATTATAGTTCCATTCTGTCGTGTGAGGGTGTAGATGCAGTATCTGTGCTCATATTATAAAATTTTCAGACTTTTTTTTTTAAGCCAGTATAGGTGTGTTGTCTGTGCCAAACACGGAAGAAGGCCCCAAATGGTCCTATTAGTGTGGCTGTAAGAGAAGCTTCTTCCTGGCATTTCACTTATAGAAACAGTAGCCGTGGGGGGAAAGCCATGTGGCGAAGCTGCTTAGAAACTGCTTAGCTCCCTTGCTCCGGGAATGCCGTTCTTAAAGCAGCAGGCGTCTCTTGGCATGGCTGAGAGTGGAAGCAGGAAGAGGAACAGATTGGAGGGTGGAACCTGAACAGGGTATTTTGGGGAGAGAAGCAGCCGGGAGAGAGAAAAGCATCTAGACTGTGCCCTCCCGTGCAGCGGGAGCCCTGCCGGCGACAGGCTTGGGGAGCAGACTCGTGTCGGTAAAGGGACTGAGGATGGACTGAGTGAGGAGAAGCCACGTACCAAGAAGGTCACTTAGAATATTTGGGTCATGGTTATATACATTAAAAAAAAAAAAGTCTGGCTGAAACCGGTTTGGCTCAGTGGTCAAAGGTCCCAGGTTCGATTCTGGTCAAGAGCATGTACCTTGGTTGCGGGCACATCCCCAGTAGGGGGTGTGCAGGAGGTAGCTGATCGATGTCTCTCTCTCTCATTGATGTTTCTGACTTTCTGTCCCGCTCTCCTCCTCTCTGTAAAAAAATCAATAAGACATATTTTTTTTTAAATTAAAAAAAAAGGTCTGTAAGGGTGGACACAGCTCAATAACCAGACTTTGTGTCTGGCTGATGGATTTGTGTTTCTCATACCTGACTTCATCTACGGAGGGTTAGCCCCTTAAGGAAAAATTATTTTTGCTCTTTTAGAGAGCAAGTGACCAGTGACTTCTCCGAGAAAATGAGAAAGTATGGGTATTTGAAGGGAATGCCTGGGGTTCACAGGCATCACAGAAAGACTGGGAGGAATAAGTCCCCTAAGGATGGGGGTGATCTTCGTCTCCCCTCCCCCTCTCCTTGCTCCCCAGTAGAAATCAGCTACAAATCTCAGCTTGTTGGGAACAGATGGCCTTGGCTGACGAATAAGCCACCGCAGGCTGCTCCACCTGTTCTCGGGCTGGAATAATCAGCTCGAGACAAACATCGGCGCTGAAATAACTCATGGCAGCGGGTGATGCGCAGGCACGGATCCCAAAAATCTCTTAAATAGACCCCCTCTCACTCTCTCCCTCCCCTGCCCCGAGAGGCCATCAGGGGAAGGTAATGGAGCGGAGAAGACAGATAGGGCCTCAAACTGAGCATGATGCCCAAGCTGGTGGTGGCCTGGGGTGGGGTGAGAGGGAGGCGCTGAGTTTCATTGGTGTTGGGGGAGGGGCAGGAATCGGGACTGGGGGACCATTCACCTGGAAGGGCAGAAAACATGGGAATGGTTGGTCCATGCCAGGGATAAGAATGAGAAGATCCAGCCAGTCAGGGATAGTAGAATACTGAGAATTTATGATTCATTTGAATTTGTTCATTACAGGAGTGATATGCAAATGAGATCAAGCTACCAGCGCTCTCTCAGCAGCTCAGACAGCTCTGCCAGCAGCCACTGGGCATGGGTGCCTGGGTGCCTGGGTGCTCTGACTTCTGTGGACTTGCCTGCAGCCTCCCCTCACCTCCTTGAGGAAGTCAGCTGGGCTAACGTTCCCTGGCAGAGGCAGGTGAGCCCGTCAGTCTGGGGAGTGACAGTGCTGGGAAGCAGTGGTGACGGCGGGGGGGTGGGGGTGGGGTGTCCAGTTTAGATGGGGGTCCAGCCCCGGGGGAGTCAGTCAGGAGACAGCGGGAACTGAGAAAGAAGAGAAGGCTGATGGCTTGCACCGGGTGACTCAGGCAGGCAGCTTGCTTTGGTCCAAGTGCACAGAGCATGGGGCTCTGAGTCCCCCGCGGCTGTGCTGGCCAGGGAAGACGGCTGGACCCCCAGAGCTGCATCTCTAAGAGCCCGATGTTGTGCCCACAGTGGCCCATGCAGCCCTGCCCCAGGCCCAGGGCCTTGGAGGCCAGTCCCACCAGCTGGCTCTTGTCCTTGGAGCCGGGTGTGTGCCCAGGGGTACCACGTGGCCCCTGTCCTGCTGGGGGCCTGGCTCTGAGCTTCTCACCCGCGGCGTATCAAAGAGCTGTTGTTTTGGTTTTGTGTTATATACAAAAAGTGAAATTAAGAGTACAATGGACTTCTTTATTGAGCAGCTTTAACAATTATCAACACATTTTTTTAATCTTCACCCAAGGATATGTTTTTTTAATTGATGAGAGAGAGAGAGAGAGAGAGACAGAGAGAGAGAGACAGAGAGAGAGAGAGGAGAGAGGAATATCGATGGGAGAGACAAACATAACCAGTTTGCACCCCAACTGGGGATCAAACCCACCACCACGGTATGTGCCCTCACCCCAGAACTGAACCCGCCCTCTTCTGACGGACGGGACAATGCTCCAACCAGCTGAGCCGCACTGGCCAGGACCACACAGAGCAGATCTTGCTTTATTTGCACACCTGTCCACTTCCCCACTTCAGACATATCACTTTAACAAACACTTTAGTATCTATTCCTCAAAGAAAAGAAAGTGGCTTTTTAAAAAATGTAATCACAGCCAAAACCGGTGTGGCTCAGTGGATAGAACGTCGGCCTGCGGACTGAAAGGTCCCAGGTTCGATTCCAATCAAGGGCATGTACCTTGGTTGCGGGCACATCCCCACTAAGGGGTGTGCAGGAGGCAGCTGATGGATGATTCTCTCATCAGTGTTTCTAACTGTCTATCTCTCTCCCTTCCTCTCTGTAAAAAATCAATAAAATATATTTTTAAAAATAAAATGTAATCACAAAACTCCTATCACACCTAAAAGTTTTATCAAAAACTCCTTAATACCAAATATCCAGCCAACGTTTAAATTACCCTGATTTTACTCCATATCAATACGTTAATAAGTACATGTACTAAGATAGCTCAAATCTATTAGTTCGTTAGCTGTATCCAAAGAACCCTGAGGACCTTTTTAAGAACTACTGTGCGCAGGACCTTCTCCCTCGGGGATTCGATGCCCTTGGCCTTGGGTGGAGCCCAAGCATCGTAGTTCTAAAAGCTCACCAGGTGGCTTTCATGTGCTGCCAGGGTTGAGAAATGCTCTCTTTCCCCTCCCAGCTTCCTGCCAACTCCTCCTGGTCTGGGGCTGGGCTGTTAATGCCCCTCCCTGCCTCTTGCCAAGGACCAGGCAGGTACCAGAGCATCTGGCACTAGCATGCCTACCCGGATGCCCCTCTTCTCCGGCTCCTCTTTTGAGTGAGCTCCGACTTTGTGGACACCAGCACTCCTTTTCCCTGCGTATTTCTATATCATGTGCACCCGTTCCTCTGTCTTCCTCCCCCGATATGCCTGGTGCCCGTTCTCGCCTTGCAAGCGCAGCAGAATTTTTCCCCCACTTTTGTGTGAAACTAGCAAAATTCCTACCTCAGGAAAAAATGAGAGCTTCCTTGGGGGTGGTGCTCATTCAGCTGCCCAAGGGGCTCTGGGCTGTGACAGAGCTAAGCCACGTGCCTGTGGGGATGGAGTAGGACTCGAACCCAGCACCTTTCGGGGAATCTAAGACACCTTTCTCTCCTGAGGATGTTGGCCCCGGGGTTGTTGTAGAGAATTGTCACCGCGTCCCTAGCTCACAGCCAGCTGCCCAACGTCCATGGCCGCTGCCTCTGTTCTCTCCCCTACCTCTCCCCTCAGCCTGCCTTTGCTGCCTCCCTCTCTCCTGTGGTCCCCACTCCATGCCTCACTGAATGTTGGTGAAACAAATCTAGTCTAAAATAATGAGCAATCAACTACCCTGATGCTTGGGGCAGGCTGGGCAGGGCTGGGGGCAGGGGCAGGGAGCTGAATCATTTATAAAGCTTAATAAAGATGCAGATGAGCATGCTGACTAAGAGCCCCAGAGCCGGGCTTATTCATTATTCAAAGTTATGTAAATGCCTTTGGGTCCTTTGTGTTAGAATCCTGCCCCCTTGATCCTGTGGCTGCTCAGGATCCTGTGACAAACCCAGTGCCTTGTGTATCCCCTTCTCCCCCGTCTCAGGTGCTTCCCTTCACCCTGCCATAGGCCCTGGCCCAGACAGCCACTCCAGACCCCGTCTCCAAGACAATAAACACCCTCCATCTCATCTCTAGCCAGAAATCTCCCAGAGATGTCGGGGGAGGCCCCGGCCTTCAGGCAAGCCTAGAGGTCCACATAGACGAGCTTCTCATTTTTAAAGATTTCCAAGGAAAGAATATCATAAGAGTGCTCATATACATGTTTTAATATCTCACACATCTACTTAGTGGGATAGATATCCTGAGGTCTAACCTGAACCCCTCTGGCTACAAAGGAAGCCCACCATTGAAATAGAATATTCACTCACCAAACTCTCTTTAGTCACGCTTTGTCACACTCCAGCCTGCTGACCCCAAATTAACTCATCCTGTGGCCTCCTTGTACCTTTCTGGACAGTTGGACCGCCCTCTGAGTTAGACTTCACTCCTCAAGCTCTCCAACCTGTTCTGGGGGCCAAACTCCAGTGAGGGTTTAACCAGCACTCACTACACTACCAGTACGTACCTCCTCTTGTCCACATCATGATTACTGATTTGAACCCCACAATTGCCTCGGTCTTAAGACTCCAATTACTTTCCTCTGACTCACCTTTCTATCTGTAGCAATCTTTCCCTTTCCCCCATCACCCCCTAATTTTTCAGTTTGGTGAGGCTGAGGGATGAAGAATTGGGTCAAAGGCGCAATGGCATCGATTGCCTCTGCTTTCCCTTCTTTTCTGGACTGGCTCTCCTCCCTTTCTCCCTCCCTCCCCCCAGTCTATTTTTAGCCTGCCTCTGTTTTCCTTCCTCTGGTTGGCAACCACTCGGGCCTCTTTCCCTCCACGGCCCTTATCTCTCCCCTGCAGCCTGTGCAGACCCCAGCTGCCCTTCCACCGGTCTCATTGCCCGCCCGATTTATTTCCATTCTCTTCCATCTTGAAGATATGTCGGGTCTGCCTGAAAGGGGATGCCTGGCCACGCTCAAGCAGAAGAAAAGCGGGAAGATAATACTGGTGAGTCTGTTTCGGCAAATCCTTCAGTGTTATTAAACCCTCGCAGAATCCTCTGACCCGCTCTACAATGGCTGTCCTCTCTCGATGCCCATAGGCCGTTCTCTGCATTTCTTCTCCCCCTCTACGACCCCCTCCCATCCCCAGCAAGAAATGCTCACTTGGGCAGTTGCATTGCTTGGCCCATCCAGACCCGTTTCTTCTGGCTTAGGAGGCGGGCAGCACTCCTGGGGGTCTTACCTACCTTTTAGGCCTGCACCTGGCCAGTCTCTTCTCACCCAAGTCCTGCTGCTCTCCACTCTGCCCCGACCTCCCCACTCCCACACACACCTGTCCGACCCTGCATGCCCTTGTCCCTGCCCCCACCCATGCACCCTGTTTCTAGGACACACCAGCTCATTTGTCAGGCAGGGCTTGACAGCATCCCCCATTTGTCTTTTCTCAGCCTCCTCTAGTCCTCGGTCCCCTGCTTTCACTGCCACCAGCGAGCTGAATTAGATGGGATATTTTGGAAGGGAGCTGCAGCTGGCTGGGGGAGGAGGGTGGCTCAGAGAGAGGCAGAGGGAACTGCGGGCAACCGTGGAACGTGAGGAAGAGGTTCCCACACCCTTTCTCCCCAGCTTTGCCAACTGGCAAGGATGTAATTGATTCCTCGCTGTACCTCATTTTTCTCTCCCACACACACAATGCCTAGCTTTACAACTTGCCACGTTCTCTTACATACATCCAAATTCCTGCCTGGCATGCTCTCTCTCCTCCAAGTTTGTTCAAATGCTCCCTCCTCAATGAGTCCCACCCTGACCACCATCGAAAAGGGTAGTCCCTCCCCGACATTCTCTGTCTTCCTCACCCTGTTCTGTTTTTCTCCAGCATACTTGTCACCTCCTAACATACAATGTAACTTACTTATATATGTCATTTACACTTCTTCCCCTCCCTGGGCTGTAAATTTCATAAGAGCAGACAGAGATTTCCATCTGTTTTGTTCACAGTTACATCCACAGTGCCTAGCACAGTGCCTGACACACACAGCAGGAGCTCAGATATCTGGTATTGAATGAATAAATGATCTCATTTAATCCTCACCCACTCCTGCAGAGTTGGTTGATATTATTATCATTTTTTTATTGTGGTAAAATATATATAACATAAAATGTACCATTTTAACCATTTTATGTGTGCGGTTTAGTGGCATTAAGTACACTCAATTAAACCATGATTGTGTTTGTGATGTGTTAAATTAGGTTGTGAAAGCATCATCAACATCCATCTCCAGAACTTTTTAAAAAAATGTTCCTCCCCCTTTATTGATTTTTAGAGAGCGAAGAAGGGAGAGGAATAGAGAGACAGAAACATCAATGAGGAGAGAGAATCATCGTGACCTCCACTGGGGACTGAGCCCACAACCCGGGCATGGGCCTCAACCAGGAATCGAACCAGTGACCTCATGGTTTCTGGGTGGACACAACCGCTAAGCCACACTGGCCGGGCTCCAAAACGTTTTTCCTTCCCAAACTGAAACTCTGTCCGTTAGATATCAATTCCTCATCCTTCCCTCCCCACAGCCCCTGGAGACAACCATTCTACTTCCTGTTTCTCTGACTACAATATGGGTCCTCTTGTGTCTGGCTTACTTCACTTAGCATTTTGTCTTCAGCTCACCCAGGTGGTAGTGTTCTGCCCATTTTGCAGATATGGCCATGGTTATTGCTACCACTTTACAGAGAATGAGGTTCAAGGAGTGATCTGAGAGCCTCGAAAAGCAGACTTGTCATAGGGCTGATGGGATTGGCTGCCTTTTATAATTCCCTGGAGAAATCAGTGCTAAGCCATGTGCCTAGGCCTCTATGGCAGTGGAAGAGTAATTTCCTTTGTGTTGTATTTCCTTTGGGAATAGTTATGCTCTTATTCCCATTTCCCACTCTTTCCCGCTCAGTAACTCCTCCTAATATTTTCACCGCCACCGCCACCCTGCCCCCAGGCCCAGTTTTCTCCTCCCCAGAGCACTTCAACTCCTTTCTCTCGTGTCCCACTGGCCTGGTCTGGAGAGCCTCCTGCGTGGGTTCCATCTGAGTGCATTAAGCCTTGCTTGAGTCCCTGTTCCCACCCCTCACCCCGCCTCCCACCCTGGGGTAGTCATGAGCCTGTTCCCTTTCAGAGCAATTAGTGCAGGGAGGCCAGCCGCCTCGGTGCTAATGCCGTCTCATTAAGTGGGAGCAATCCTAATGATAATAAAATGGCACATTGAACATTCAAACATTGAACAGGGTTTCTGAGCGAGTGTGTCTCTCTTTCTTTCTGGTATAACAGTTCCATCTTCATAAGGACCTGACAATACACCTTAATGGGAGACTGGGGGACTGAGCATCTTCCCAGATCCAGAGAGAGGAGGAGAACCAGACAAAGAATCCAAAGAAAAGGGATGCAGTGAGTCAAGGGGATAAGGACCCCCAGGATCCCTGGGGTAATGGATTCTGTGGTGCTGAATCTATATGAAAGGAGGTCACGCGGAAAATAAAGCCCACCACAGACTTTAAGGCAATGCCATTACTTATTTGTTGATTCAACACGTTTGGGTTTTTTTTTTCAACAATCATTTATGGTGCACCCACAAAGAGCCAGATTTTAGCAGAGCTTGTGATGGAGGGTGGCTCTAGTTTTAAGGAAAAGGAACTTCAAGGGCAGGAGTCATCTACAAAGCATCTTGTTTACCCTCCCCTGGGCAGCCCCAGTCAGAGCCATCTCCAATTCATCAAATGCCCCAGCAAAGAGAATTTTAACAACCACTGTGGTCTCCTGCTCTGGTACTTACGCCCCTTGTTGTACCTACAGACGTCCTCTCAAAGGTCCTTGCTACTCCATGATGATAGAATATTTTATTGGCTTTCTAGAAGCAAGAAAGTAATGGGATTGAGGAGCTGGCCAGGGAAGAAGGTACATTCTACCGTCTGGTGTTTAGGGGGGACTCTAAAAGCAAAAGAGAATGACATCCCACAGCTGCTGCCTTCACACGAAAAGCCTTCCCCAGCAGAGGGCTTTATTGCCAGCACCTGTGCTCAAAAGAAAGGCTGCTGGACTTCTTGGATGTCTGTGTCAAAGGTGAGCTTCGCCCAGGCCAGGGAAGCGGCTGATTCGGAAAGGTGACAAGTCATAGGATGGTATCAACTTCATGCTTAATTCATACAGGACCTTGCCCACAACAGGAGACAGCTTGAACCCATGGCCTAGAGGAAGAAGAACCCACTCAGAGACAGGGGCTGGGCTCTCCGGAGGTCCCCTACACCGTCCCGAGGTAGAGCTTCCCACTATGAGCACCCACTCCTCTGAGTTCCCTGCCCAGCTCCTTATCACCCAGTGTCTAGGCGTTGGCCCCTAATGGCCAGCTAGCACCATTTGGCCTGGCAGCGAGCACTGGCACTCGGCTTTAAGGCACCCCATCTCCCCCTCCTCAGACTCACCCGAGAATCCAGCACCAATGATAATGTTGTCATACTTCGGGTGTCGATCAAGAATGAAGTGTTTATCAGGGGTGTTCTAGAAAGAAACAATCACACCCGTGTCCTTTGAGGACAGAGGAAGGAAGAGCCGCAGGCTCAGGAGGGAGAGGGTTAGGCTGGATTTCTTTCCAGAAAGAATGGGAATGCGGCACAGGAATGCTCCCTGCGTGCCAGTGCCCCCTTTGGGTATGCCCGCCTTTCTCATTGGTCCATCTGCCTCTCTCCTCCACAGAGCTATGAACACAGTAGGTGCTCAGTTAATGCGCATAAACTAACTTAGCCAAGATGCCTCGGGCTCTGGTGACATCTGTCTCTTCTCTTTGTCCCTAAGGCCTGCTCAACTAGAACATCTTGCCAAAAAATCTTTTAGAGCCCTTCTGGGAAACATAGTGAAGGACTGCCAGGCGTAAGTCTAGTTTCCTAATGAAAAGGCATATGAATAACCTCTAATGGGCCCTCTCTGGTGGAGGTGAACCGAACCACAGAAATTAACTCATTTGTTTCAAGTCACATACTGTGTCAGGAGTCGAGTAGAATTGGGCCTGAGCAGCGCCAGGCCAATCTGTCTCCTTCCCCTGTTCTCCGGGGCTGCCCGCCCCCTTACCGTGTACATGCAACGCTCCACAATGGCAGGCTCAGGCTCTAGGTCAGGTAAGTGATCTCTGACAAAGCGGCTCAGGATTTGCACATCCTGGATGTCTGAGAATGCGGCGGGGCAGTCCCGCTCCTCGGGATCTGCGTTGTTGCCGTGGTGATAGCAGACCTGGCTCCCAATCAGAGCAGGGTGAGTGAGCTGTGAGGGCCGGCATTCTCGCACACCCACCCAGCCCAGGGGACAGGCTTGTGCACACAGTGCCCCCATCCATCATCTCAGCCTTCCCCCGTTCCTGACAAATGCTGCTTGTTGCCACGCAAGGTTGCCTAGTTGTTCATTCCCCGCCAACCCTCTGTTTGCAAAGGAAGGGCTCCCCTTGTTGGGCCTCGGGACAGCTGGGTGTCTTGCAAGGCAAGTCGTGAACAGTGAGGTAGACTGCTGCTGCCCACCGGCATCTGAGGGAGTCTGCTGGGAACCTAAGAGCAATTGCCCCGATGATGTGTGCACCTCTCCCAGCCTTCTCTCTGCCTTTCACTCACCTTCATCAGCCCTGGGTACTCGTCAGAGGGCAGCCCATAGATATGGTGGGGAGCCAGTCTGCAGTCCAGGCCCAGGAAGCAGGGAAAGGCCCTGGACCCACCATAGATTCCAGGAATCTTCTCTCGCCAGTAACACACATTGATCCGCAGGGTCTTGAGGCAGGAAGAGGAAGTGGTAGATGAAAAGGGAAAGCCTTGGCACGCTAAAGACAACAAAACGGTTTCTTCTGGGAAGCCCTGATGCCCCACTCCACTCATCTATCCCTTTTTCATCTAGTTGTCATGTCATTTATGTGTTACATTATATCATGATGCACAGAAATCTCTGAATCTGTCTTTTCTCCCATTCTTAGTCTTCTATAACTGCACCCTGCCTTCCTTCTTTCTCTCCAGGAATTAACCATACCTTATATTTATTGAGTGCTTACAAGTGGCCAGACCATTTCCTAAGGGCTTTGTGTATATCTTTTAATTTAATCCTCCAGCAGCCCTACCCCTATTTTACAGGTTATACAACTGAGACTCAGTGAAGGAAACAAATTTTCTCAAAGTTGTCCACCAGGAAGTGGCCATCTGGCTCCAAGGCTGCTTCTCTTAAGCACCAGCTCTCGGGCTTCCAGCACCCCTCACCTGCAGAGGCAGCTCAAGTCCCAGGGGACGGAGGAGCCTGTTGGTCCAAGGACCTGCTGTGATGACCAAGCTGTTGGCTTGGTAACTCCTACAGGTGGTTTTTACTATGACTGGTAGCCCTGGTTTTATCTCCATCACCTTCTCTCCATCACACACTTTGCCTCCTAGCTGTCGAATTGCATCCTGAAAGGACAGGATCAGAGAAGGGCAAATGGTTATACATGCAGTTCACCCTGGTGCACAAAGAGTCCTTTGCTTAGGGCAGAAAAGAGTGCAGATTCTAGACCTCCTCTCCCACATTGGCAAGACCTAGCAGGGTATATAAAACTGCCCTGTCCAAAGGTCAAGACTAAAGCCACCATGGCAAAGACTATCATCCAGTGGAGAATGGGGGGTGGGGGGGCAATGACTGATTGGGACCCAGGGTGCCCAGATCAGGAGCTGCATTGCCCCTAATACTTCACGGTATCACCTGAAGGACCTGGAGGGCCCTGGCTGCATAGAGAACTCCTCCAGACTCTTCCAAGAGTCCCATTTCTCCCTCGGTCAACCGAATGTTGGGGAAATGTTGCTTCAGTTCTTCAGATGAAAGACACTGGTGTTTCACCCCCAGCCTAGACAAAGTAGCCTGGGTTGCCTTTAATTCCTGATTTTCCTTTACTCCCAGCAGTAGTAGTCCAGTCTGCCTGTAAAAAAAATAAAGGACACCTGGGTGAAGGTATGATTCAGAGCCCTGGGCCATTCTCTCTCATCTTCAGCAAGGGACCCAGGGACGGGCATCAGGAGAGTCCCAGCCTCCCATTTAAAACAAAAACAGGTGGCCCTGACCGGTGTGGCTCAGTGGATAGAGCGTCAGCCTGAGGACTGAAGGGTCCTAGGTTCGATTCCAGTCAAGGGCATGTACCTTGGTTGTGGGTACATCCCCAGTAGGGGGTGTGCAGGAGGCAGCGGATCAATGTTTCTAACTCTCTTTCCCTCTCCCTCTCTGTAAAAATTCAATAAAATATATATTTTTAAAAACACAAGTGAAGTTATCTCATAAGAATCAGTGTTATTGAACTGTTTCCAGGCCATTCTCAAGTCTGCCCTGTCTCTCACTCCTATAGGTTTGCGTGTTTCTCCCTCATTCCTCTCAGCATCCATTCTGTCTTTGAGGACAAAGACCCTAAGTCCTCTTTTATTTCCACACCTAGAAAGCGGTAGGTGTTCCATGAGTTTGATGTGACCTCTTCCCTTCCTCCCATCCTCTGACCCTATTCGCTGTTTTCATCCTGACTCTTTATCCTCTTCCCCGACCCCTGCTGTTTCTTTCCCCTGTCCCTTTTCTGGTCACGTAAGGATTTATTCCTTCCTTTGTCTGTCTCTCTGTTCCTTCTTAGAAGCTGCCCATTTGGTGGAAAGGGCCTAAATTGGGAGGTCTGGCTCTGGGGCCAGTCCCAGCATCCCCTGTGACCTTGCTCTGGTTTCTCCAGGCCCCGCATTCCTCCTCTGTGACAATGTCTGTTGAACTATTGGTGGTTCCACATCAATGTGCACCATCTCCTACCCAGGGGCATGTGGAAATGTCACGAGCCTTTTCTTTCTTTCTTTTTTTTTTTTTTTTTTTTTTAGTTGTCACAATGCCTGGGGGTTGCCATTCACATTTAGTGGACAGGGACTAGGGGTGCTAAACCTGCAATGCTCAGGAAGACCCCGCCCAAATGCCAACAGCACCTTCATGCAGAAATGCCAGAAGATGGTCTCTTAAGGCTCCAGCAATTAATTTAGTGATTCTACAATTTTGTTTCTCTTTGTACTTCCCTCTGTGCTTCCTTCTCACTAAGGGAGTAAAAGCTGCTTCTCTGTACTGCTTTCTGTCTCTCAATCCCTTTTTTTGTGGAAACCGATCTAAACAATGGAAGGGTCACTTTGGCCCTTGGAACCATCCTGTCGTCTCTGTTTCAGCAGCCGTGGTGACCGGCCTCAGTCTGGTACATCCTCCGGGCACCACATACAAAGCTCGTAATAGCCTATAATGGAGTCTCATGGATATTACATGCTTCCAAATCCCACATTATCTGGTTGGGGGGATTAAAGAGAAGATTGGGAGGGGTAAGGGACGCAGCGGGCCCCGGGGCTGGTGTCAGTACACAGAGCCACGCAGCGTGCCCAATTCATTTGCCATGGCCCCTGCCTACCCAGCATTCACCACTGGTGAGAAAGCAATAAGTAACTCTGCCTCTTCAAAGCTCAGCAGAGGAAGGATGCTAGAGAAATTCCCACTAGCAGCAGACTGTCTTTTTCCTGAGGCCCCCCAAAAAACCATCAGATGGGTGCTCAGCTAATAGAAACTTGCCTAGTAAACATCATGGTCAACAGGGTAATTAAGAAGTCACCCAAGTGTATGTCCTTGAGCCCTTTTTACCGGATGGGGTTGAAGCCGGGTAGAATTCTGGGAAAGACGTGGCTTAATCGCTCACTAGAGCTGTCAGATCGCTGGCCTGGAAGTAGAACAGAAGCATATCCTAACCCTGCCTGCACTGTATCGGCCTTGGTCTCTCATATGCTCTCAGATTATTTCCTTTCCTTTTCTCCCTCCTCTCTTCCTTTCTCCCTTCCTCTTTTTCTTTCTTCCTTCCCTCCTTCTCCCCTTCCTTCCTTGAAATAAGATCCCCTTTCGCAGGAATGTACAGTACAGGGAAAATGAACGCATGCCAAGACAACGGGCCATCTGCTGAATTACGAAATGCTGAGTGACGTTCTCATTCCCAAGCCGTCCTGTGGCGGGTGAAGCGGGAGCTCCCCATCCCAAGGAGTAATCAGCGAGCCGGTTCTGCCGGTGAATGTAATTGTGCCGATCGTAATCATTTCGCTCCCGCTCTCTGCCCCTGTGGCATTTATTTCTTAGCCCAGATATTGATCTAACAGTGGGAAATTTTCCGTCTGAATTTGTGATGCTTAGACCCTCCCCTAGTCCGAAGATGCGTTTGGGAAATTCTCATTTTCCGTGATCACGGCTGAGCTATTTGGCCTGAGGGAAACCGTGCCCTGCTGGAGAAACGCCTCGGATTGGAGGGAGATTTTTGACCATTATGAGCAAATCGGAAATAAATGTAAAACACTGCCTGGAAATGCGGAGGCCTGTCATTATGGGAGCTAGGTGAGAGGCTCCTGTGGGAGCTGCTTAGAGAATTGGAAATCAGTCAATCAAAGCCGGGATGGGAGCTGGGCCTTGCCCCCAGTATGAAGATAGATGACTTCCATGGGCAGACTGAAAATCATTTCAGTGCTTATTTTTTTTAATGGCTTTCCTAGATCCCAATAAACAGACTGCTTATTCTGCATCAATTTCTCGCCCTGGTGCCCTGAGCCTCCCTCTCCTCTTTTTTGCTCTGACCTTAGGCTACCAAATTTGGGGAGGCATCACAGGAAATGCCCAGAAAATGACTGGTCGGGGCTGGCCTAGCAAGAAGGCACCCTGAGTGAGGCTCGGTGGTCAGGAAACGCTGAAAGAGTGCAGCTCCCAGCTCCCCGGATGTCCTCAGCTGAGCGCAAAGCACTGAGTATGAATCGTGCCTTCCTCCCAACCCCCGCTGGGCTGGCAGGAGGAAGAGGGGAGCAAAGATTCCTTCCAAGGCTCCTGTTGACTGGATGGCCCCACTAAAGCCGTGGAGTTGGTGATGAGGGATTTCTACCAGTTACTATAGCAGGACCGGAGGCAAGATGGAGTGGGGAGGAACTGGGGGGCAGAAGGGGCAGACATCTCTCCCCACATCTGCCGACTCCTAGCCCAGTCTCCAGCTTCCCAGTCTCTGGGTTAAAAGTGCCAGGCAAGCCAGCTCTCAGAGTCACCTTGGGGAAGGGATTCAAGTAAGGACTTGGTGATGGCTGCTGTCTTTGTTGGTGCTGGAGGAGCTCTTGGCGTTTCATCTTCTGCTCAGTGGGCCGAGGTGGAATCGGTTAACAAAGACCGCTCCAGGGAGGGGATGTGGCTGACAAGCCAGACACTTCGCAGACACAGGAAGCAGCAGCTGCGGAGGGGGCCACCAGGTTCTGCCGGCAGCTGTACTGCCTACGGCTGTGATCTTGTCTGATATTGTCAGCTAAGCAGGGGCAGCCAGGGTCAGGAGCTGGATGGTAGGCCTCAAAGGGAAGAGGCGGGGCGGGAAAGAGAGGGGCCACAGAGCTGGGATTTGCTGTTGCTATCAACGTTCTGGCTGTACACATCACAAAGATTCAGACCTTGTGATCTGACACATGTGTCACAGTCTGTTTCCAGAATATATGCAAATATCCTGAGCTCACCCATGTTTAGTATGCCTCTGTCACAGGAAGCGACAGAACACACTAAAAAGAATTGAGTAACCGCCTCACCTACCAACTCCTGAAGATGTTATTTTTTTTTAAATCATCGTCAAATAGCATTAAGTAAATACATCCATATCTATCAGTTAGATTATGATATTGTGCTAGTTCTTCCAGAAAAATCTGTTACTATATGATCCACCACAAAGATGATGGATCATTCAGAAAATTCGAATTAAGAACAAAAGCTAAAGGAATTGGAATGGAAAATATATGTTCTGTGTCCCCTACTAAGTTTAAAAAAAAACAAAAACAAATAAATTAGTGTGCCTGAGTAAATTAGGTTAGCCATAAAAAGGACTTGTTAATAATAATACTAATAGCCCTAACTGGTTTGCTCAGTGGATAGCATCAGCCTACAGACTCAAGGGTCCCAGGTTTGATTCCAGTCAAGGGCATGTACCTTGGTTGCAGGCACATCCCTAGTAGGGGGTATGAGGAGGCAGCTGATTGATGTTTCTCTCTCATCAATGTTTCTAACTCTCCCTCTCCCTTTTCTGTAAAAAAAAAATCAATAAAATATACATTTAAAATAATCCTATCTAATAAAAGAGTAATATGCAGATTGACCATCACTCTAACACACAGGAAGGCTGCCCCCATGTGGTCAAAGATCCTGCCCCCTTGTGGACACAAGATGATCACCACAAGATGGCCAGCAGGAGAGGGTAGTTGGGAGGGACCAGGCCTGCAAGGGAGAACAGTTGGGGGCAATCAAGCCTGCAGGGGAGGGCAGTTAGGAGTCACCAGGCCTGCAGAGGAGGGAAGTTGGGGGCAAATAGGCTGGCAGGGGAGTGGTTAGGGAGTGATCAGGCTGGCAGGCAGAAATGGTTAGGGGCAATCAGGGAGGCAGGCAGGCGAGCAGTTTGGAGCCAGCAGTCCTGGATTGTGAGAGGGATGTCATCAATCAGATTGGATAGGGTATAGGCTGGGCTGAGGAACACCCCCACTCCCCTGTGCACAAATTTCGTGCACCAGGTCTCTAATAATAATAATAATAATAATAATAATAATAATAATACAAAACAGCTTAACACTATATGACTTTTAAGGTCTTCAAAACACATTCACTTTACTGTTCCTTTTTCATAGTTGAGGCTGGAGACATCAGCATGATCTTTAAGGAGAGCTATGCATGTCTCTGTCTTTAAATGTACATTAACAGTCTTCTGATCTGGGATGATTTAGCAATAAACTTGTTTGGAGACAGAGGGTAGACAAAGTAACCAATACCTGGTATCTTCTAAACCAGGGGCCCAGCAAACTATGACCCAGGGGCCAAGTCAGGCCTGACTCTTGTTCTCGTCACAAGCCAAGAAGGTTTTTGTATTTTTTTAATGGTTGATAAAAAGCAAAAAGAAGAATATTTCATGACATGAAAATTATATGAAATTTTTGCGTCCAGAAATAAAGTTTTGTTGGGACACAGCCATGCTCATTTGTTTACATATTCTCTGTGGCTGTTTTCACACTGCAGTGGTAGAGTTGAGTAATTGGTAAAATTCAATAGTTGCAATAGAGACCATATGGCCTGCAAGTTCTAAAATACTATTTGGCCATATACAGAAAAGGTTTTCCAAAACCTGCTCTAAACTATAAGAATTTTGTGATTTGCACTAATGGGTGAAGGCATTGACTACTCCGAAGCAACCCTCTAATGAGATGTAGTGAGAATTAAATGAGTTAATAATATATCAGGTAGTTTTAGAACAACCTTACTTTCTTACTATAAGAACTAAATATGTGATGATGATGATGATGATGATGACGATGATGCTTTGTCTAAGCCCTTTTCATATTTATCCTCACAACAGTCCCTGAAAGAGAGATTATTGCTCCTACTTTACAGATGAGAAAACTGAGTCTCAAAGACATTAAACAATTTGCTCCAAACCACACAGCTAAGTGTGTCAGAGCTGATATCTAAAGTCAGGCCTGCCTGTTTCCAAATTCCTGTCCTCCCACCAAAGAAGATTAGGAAAATATGAAAATCTCCTACCCAAGGGTGCTTTTCCCTTGCTCCCTTTCCAGAAGCCTTTCCTCTTGATGTTCTTGCTTGCTGCCTCCCATCTGTCTCCTCCTGCCCTACTTCTTCCCTGGCTCAGTTGAGATAGGATGTGGCTGACCCAAAACAGGTGGGAGGAACTGCCATTCATTGAAAAGTGCTAGGCACTGTGCCAAGTATTTCACAAGTCTCATTTAATCCTCAGAAAACCATGTGAGAAAACATGAAACACAGAGAGGTACAGAAACTTTGCCAAGGTCACATAGCCGGTAAGAGGCAGAGCACAAAGGCAAATTCAAGCTTTCTGACTTCAGACACTCTTCTTTTAAATATATATATATATTTAGCCCTGACCAGTTTGGCTCAGTGGATAGAGCGTCGGCATGCAGACTCAAGAGTCCCAGGTTCAATTTCAGTCAAGGGCATGTCCTTGGTTGCGGGCATATCCCTAGTAGGGGATGTGCAGGAGGCAGCTGAACGATGTTTCTCTCTCATCGATGTTTCTAACTCTCTATCCCTCTCTCTTCCTCTCTGTAAAAAATCAACAAAATATATATTTTTTAAAAAGAAAAGTTTTAAATATATATATTTTTTTTTATTTCAGAGAGGAAGGGAGAGGTAGAGAGAGATAGAAACATCAATGATGAGAGAGTATCATCGATTGGCTGCCTCCTGCATGCCTCCTACTGGGGATTGAGCCTGCAACCTGGGCATGTGCCCTTGACTGGAATCGAACCCAGGACCCTTCAGTCCTCAGGCCGACACTCTATCACTGAGCCAAACCAGCTAGGGCCAGATACTCTCCTAATGTCTCTTTTAGTCGCCTCCTTGTCTGCTAGAAAGAAGTTTGCCCTCCAAGGCCTCAGCATTTCTTTAAGCACAAGAGTCTCAGCAGTATTCACAGATGGCTGACAGAGAGGGGTGCCTTTGCCAGGCGCCCCTCAGTAGGACATGCTCTTTTATTTGGGTGCTGGGTGCATTAGCAGCCTCTGGAATAAATCTGTAATTAGCTGCCCTAGCTGTATTTGCATAATGGATTTAACTTTGTTCTTAAGTTAATGGTGTTTTTGCAACAGAACAGAAACCTCTTGGTTCCTGTCCATTAAAATAACTGCCATCCTGTAGGGTAGAGCTAGAGTTTTGTAGGAAGTTCAGTTAAGAGCCATAGAGATCAACAATAAAAAAGAAGGAAAAAAAAGAGCCACAGAGAAGATGGGAGTGGAGATGGTTGGATGGTTAAAGTTCACTTTGTATCATAGGCTTTCTTCCCAAAGGCGTGTGAAAGGTCAATTAGGAGGGGGCCTTGAGGGTTGTCATGGGGACAACAAGGAAAGAGCTGCAGATTCACTCCCTGGCAAGCAATGGGGTCTGAGGAGCATCCCTACCTTGTTCTATGGGAGGAGGTGTTCAGAGAGAGTAAAATGGATTTATAGGGGTCACTCCGGGAGTTGGGAGCTGCACCCAGCATGAAAAGTTATGATACTAGTAGGAATATAAAGAATCAAGACAGCAGCCTCCTTTTCTATAACCATCCCTGTTCTGAAAGAATCGTAAATGGCTTCATGGAGATAGAGATGCAACCTCGGCTAGCCTTGGACACAGGGTCTGAGTCCAGCCCGGAACTCAGGCCCTGGCGGCAGTCTTCTGGACCCCGGGTGACCATGACAGTGAGCAGCATGCTTCCATGTGCCTGGCCCTCCCCTAGGCCCTGTGTCCCTCCGTGGCATTCTAAGTGTTCATGGCACTGCTCCCCCACATCCTAGAAGCACATCCAGGTGCTAGGCCCCATGATTCAAGGAATTCTTTAACCTGTATAATTGGGTTCCAGCTTTGTGCTCCAGCTGGGCCCATATCTGGTAGCACTCATCCATCATCTGGGTGTAAAAGTCTTCAGGGTATGCCCTTCGGATTATCCGGCTCTGCCCGTGGGAGCTTCCTCGGGAGTGTGGTAGAAAGAACTGAAAGTGGAGGACAAGAGAGGCAAATGAAGCTGCTCCCCCTTGCACTGCCCGCCCCCCCCCCCCCTTAAGAGCCAGCTCATCAAGTCAACCAGGAGCTGTCAACCAGGAGCACTTATTCTTTAAATATTTCCATACCTTCTCCCTTTATGATCACGTTCCTGACCTGGCTATCAGAACAGAAGTTCTTCAGCTTCCTTTTTTGCTAACATCATCCACATCCCCAAGCCCCTTTGTCAGTGTGTCTTCAGTCATCCTGCTGCTTCTTAGAGGCACAGAGAAGCAGAATTAGAAAGACCTTTGAGATCATTCTAGTCTAGCTCCTCATTTCATGGATAAGGAAACTGATGCTGACTATTTTTCTGTGGCTTCAGATCACTCAGGACAAGGAAATCACTTGGGATTTGGCAAAAAATGGAGAGTTGCCTGCAAGGTTGAACCAAGAATCCCTTGGGCTTTGAAAAAAGAAATGACAGAGAAATTTTAAAAAAGGTTTTCAACCCTAGCCAGTTTTGCTCAGTGGATAAAGCATTGGCCTGCAGACTGAAGGGTCCCGGATTTGATTCAAGTCAAGGGCACATACCTAGGTTGCAGGCCCAGTCCCCAGTAGGGGGCGTGCAGGAGGCAACCGTTCAATGATTCTCATTATTGATGTTTATATCTCTTTCTCTCCCTTCCTCTCTGAAGTCTATTATATATATACTAGAGACCCGATGCACAAAATTTGTGCATGGGGTGGGAGGAGGGTGGGGGGGAGAAGACCGGGAGGAAGAGTGCCCCTCAGCCCAGCCTGCACCCTCTCCAATCTGGGACCCTTCAAAGAATATCCGAATGCCCGTTTAGCAGACAGACATCCTTCTCACAATCCAGGACTGCTGGCTCTCAACTGTTTGCCTGCCTGCCTGCCTGATCACCCCCTAACCACTCCCCTGCCAGCCTGATAAATGTCTAACTGCTCCCCTGCCAGCCTGTTTGCCCCTAACTGCCCTCTCCTGAAGGCCTGGGTCCCCCCAACTGCTCTCCCCTGCCGGCCATCTTGTGGCAACTATCTTGTGTCCACATAGGGGTGGCCATCTTGTGTGTTGAAATGATAGTCAATTTGCATATTACCTCTTTATTATATAATTATCTTATATAATAAAGATAGGATTATTATATAAGATATATATATATATTTAAAGGGTTTCCAACCAATCCAGCTTATTACCAAGAAGAACCAACCAAACCAAAACTGGCCTAGATAGCTTTAGGCAGAAGGGGAGGGGAGGAATCTATGGCAGGTGAGCTGGGTGGACATGTCCTGGGAAGGACCCTGTGGATAGGCAGGCCCACCCACATGTGCATGGTCACAGTAGACAGCACTGCCTGGGGTCACCTTTTCTATTAGAAAAATAAGACCAAAGTCTTATTTCCTGTGCATCAAACAGGAAGCTGCTATTATCTGGAGGTGACAGAAAAAAAACAGAAGCCACTGCTGGGTGCCCGGGTGAGAGGCCAGGAATGTGCAGGGAAGAATCCTACCTCTGAGGCTGACAAACCAGCCTTGCCTCTAGACAAAATTAGCTTTACTTAAGGTTACTCAAAGCAGAATGGATTCTTTTTCTGGGCCAGGCCAACCATTTTGGCACAGAAGAGAACAGACAGCAAGAAGGAAGAGAACAGGACCAGGGACACTTCTTGATCAAGGGCAGGAACTGGGTGGGTGGTAAAAGGAGAAAATCCACCTAGAAACCCAACATGGGTCTTAGGGGCATGTGGACTTTCTTTGCGTTCTGGTGGTACACACATCAGGCAGCTAAGCTACAAAATGCACAGAATTAGCAATGACCAGGCCCTTTGACCTGGCACCATAGCCCGCTGGCTCTGGAAACCTCTCTCTAGGGGAGAGACAGGGACAGTCCCTAAGGTCAGGAGCTCAGAGGACACAGTACCTGCTCCAGCAGGAGAACTCTCTTCCCATGTTTGGCCAGGTGGTATGCAGTGAAGCAGCCCTGGATGCCTGCCCCGATCACAATGGCATCACAGAGGTCGTTCTGAGCAGCCATGATGCCCACTTAGCCCTACAGCCACAGAGTCCACACACAAAGGAGAAGGCAAGCAAAGCAGGGCTCTGGGCTGAAGGAGGAGGAGTAGGGCAAAGTCCATCCTGGCCAGCATTCCCACAATCCCCTGGGGCGGTGTCCTTCTCCCCTCCCATAAAGCCTGGCCCAGGGCTCAGCCTGGCCTGCCCTGCAGAGCAAAGCTGGATAGTCTGATTTGTGAGGGTTAGCCCAGCTCAGCTGCCAGCCTCACCCTTTCATCTCTCTAGCTTTCTATTCTTGGCTCAATTATTGTCATGCAAATGGAATCCTTCCTATGCCACCTTCCCGGCTCATTATGATCTTTGTCTCTGGGACCTCCGCCCTGGAATTTCAATGCCTCCTAGACCAAGCTGGGCACCAGGAATGTTGCCTCCCCCTGCTGGCTTTCCTTTCCTCTGCCTGATTTCCTTTGAAGATTCTGGAGGACTGAACTAAGAACTTGGCACTATGCCCAGGACAAGGTGCACCTCCCGGAGGATGGTGAGGTCAGGGGGTAGGTGCTGGGGCCAATTGAAAGGGCAGTCTTGTGATTATAAAATTACTCTCAGCGTGCTTTACTTTCATTTTTTTTAAAAAGGGAGAAGAAGAAATGATCCTGAACCAATGGAATGGACAGAGGGAGAGGAGGAGCCTTCTCCTGAGGCGCAGACAGAGGGCCAGGTACCAGCCCAGGGCATGGAGGGGCCCATGCAGCCCTCCCTCTGGGCTAGGCAGTGTGCTAAATAAGTACCTCCACACGCATTTGAGATGGAACCAGGATGGGTAGGGCCTAATTTCTTATATGATGTGGTGGTCCTCTTTAAGAAAAGAAAAAGAAAAAGAAACGATGAATACAAAATTAGGTGCTAGGATGTGGAAGAAACCATGCAATTAAGGAGCCCCATGGTTGACGGTTCATTAGCTTCAGGGTAAAACTGCCTCTGCATGCATTGTCCTGTTTAATCCTTACAGCCTCAGGCGTAAGTATTTTTATCTCCACTTTTGGCAGGTTAAAGATGACCCCAAATTCCCTGTCACAGGCTCTGTGATTGCTTGACCAATAGGGTATGGCAGAAGTGACACTGGGACTCTCTCTGGCCCAGGCCTTCAGAGACAGAGCGTCCTCTTGTCTTGGAGCGCTCAGTGCTGGAGTCCTGAGCGTCCATGTTAGAAGGGCAGCCATCTTGTGGGAGGGGCCACGTGTGGAGGCCCCAAGACCACATGGAGAGCCAGACGTGAGAGTGAAACCATCTTGGACACCAGCCCAGCCAAGCCACCACCTAAATACCACTGAGTGACCCAATGTAAGTCCCATGGAGCAAAGGAATCACTCAACCACGCCGCATCTGAATTCCTGACCTGCAAAACCGTAAGGTAGAATAAATCTGATCTTTATTTTCAGCCACTAAGTTTTGGGGTAATTGATTATACAGCCATGCCAAAATGCCACTTTACAGCCAAAGACATCAAGGCTTACAGAGGTTATAACTCACCCAGTGCCACACGCCTGCTAAAAACACAGGCACTGAGATGTGATCCCAGGTGTGTCTGCTCCAGAACCTGTCCCCTTAACCACTGTGCTCTCCTGGGGAATAGTCAGAACTTGTAATGATGATTCTAATTTGAATACGTTGCTGTTTCTCCCGTGGCCATACTGTCAGTGGGAGAAAATAATGGACCGGGGTATCCAGGGGAAGTCAGTTCAGTGGCCGCGCCCAAAAAGAATGCCCCTGAGTGACCTTGGCCACAAGCTGTCTTCTCAGCCCAGCCCTTCCTTTTCTGGGAATACAGGAGCCCAGAGAGGAGGTGCCACATGACTGGCTTTCTTTTTCCTTCTGAAAAAAAAATTACTCTGGAATCCATAAGTCATCTCAGCCCCACCTCACCCCAACCCACAAGGCACAAGATAACATCCACCTCACAATTGGACAGCTCCCATAGGGCAAAAAATGGCAAGCATAGCCAGAAAAAAATGTACTATTCAAGTATAGATATAAATATATAAGGTCAGCCCCCAGATTTCTCTTGATAAGATGTCAGAGGAGATAAATGGTTTACACACAAGGAAAAGCAGATAGTAAATCCTCGCATGGAAGTGTGCCCAGCCTCACTAGCAATGAAAGAAATGGAATTAAGTAACTTCAAGGCACCATTATGTGCCCATTAAATGAGCAAAAATAAATAACAATGATAACAGCTGATGGTGTCAGCGCTGTGGGGACGGAGAGGAGGGTGGCAGGCCGAGGGCCCGGGGACTGTGGGGAACACCGGGGCAGTGTGCACGAACAGTAAAGTCGTTTAAACCTTCTGACCTAGAAATCTGACTTGGGGAACTATACCCCAAGGAAATATCAAGGGGAGAAAAAGACATTTGTATGAAGACATTTATAGCTGTGCTCTTATAGTATAAAAGATTGGAAACAGCCAGCCACAGGGAATAGCTGAACAAACTCCAGCACCGTGAACACAGTGGAATACTATGGAGCGATTCAAAATGACAGAGGCAAGGACTGTGGGCTCCGTAGCAATGTGTGTATGAACTCACACGGAGGAGGAGAAGCAGGGTACAAGTGGACACACAGATCACAACCCCTAGTTTGTGTGGGTTAGATTCTGGAGGACTGAATCTTTGTTAGCAAAGCTCTAAAGAGAATTTGGCAGGATCAGTGAGCTTAATGCTCATTAGCTTCTGTAGTCTATAAAAATTGTGCTTCCATTGACAGTTTGTGAAAGGAGGAGGAACCCTCTGGGATGCAGATGCTTTAGATCTCCCCGGTCCCTGGTTCCAGGATCGGGCACGTTCTTTCTTTGTTCTCCTCTCCGTTTTGCCTGCTGCCCATCACATTTCTTATTGTTCATCCTCCAGAAAAGTGACAAAGCCACTAGCATCCCCCCTCTCCTTTGTTCAATATGATAACCCTTCAGAGATAAAATGACAATTCCATTTCCTCATCCCTACTTCACAAGCCTGCCCAGGATTCCTGGACTCAAGCATTATGCTGCTTGTTAAGGATTTCAAAGAGCTCCTCCGAAAGCATACACTGGCTGTGGCCCAACCTTGAAATGAAAAGCAAATTGACTTCTGAAGGTTTCTCCTCTATCTCAGGGCCGCCCGTCCTTGTGGCTGTCCTGACAGGGGAGGGAGAGAGGAGCAAGCCCCTCAAATTCCATTTTAACACCCATTCTGGGTGGGAGGACCATGAAAGGGAGAGCCCGCAGCCCTGCACCGAGCTGTTGTGTGTCAGCAATTGTGGCTCATGTCCTGGGGCAGAGCCACTGAGGATGTGAGGCTGAACTGTTCATCTGATGGCTTGATTGGCATTTCACAGATGGGGGTGGGAGAGCCAAGCCAGGCAAGCAGCAATCTGTACAGATCAGAAATGATTAGGGGCCGGAACTGAGAGAGAGAGAGAGTTGAATGATGAGGGAAAGGGGCTTCTGTTGTCTTTCCTCTGCCACTCTTTGCCAAGGAAAGGGAGCCTGGGGCAAGAAGGCAGACAGGCCAAAGGAGATGGCCCTGCCAGCTGCGGGAAGGGGGGGAGGAGGGCCCGCGGGGGAGATTGGGAAAGGTAGGAGCTGAATGTGCAGAAGACTCCAGCGTGAGAAAATGAAGAGGGGCAGAGCTGAATCCCTACCTGGTCTCCCCACACATTGAGGACCCATTGAATGCTCAGGTTCCATCTCACCTCCATCCCTGATCCCTTTGCCCAGGTCATCCACCCATCTCCCTCACCTAGATTCTTGCATTAACCTCTTAGCAGTCTCCCGGCCCCATCCACATTCCTGCCTGACTCTGCCCTCTGAACCATAAACCTAAAAGGGTCACTTCTCTGCTGGAACGTCTCTAACAGCTGCCCATTTTCCCGGAGGATAAAATCGCAGCGCCTTCGTTTGGCACGCAAGGCAGTTCGCGTCCTGGCCTCCGCCTGCTCTGCAAGTCCGTCCACCACAGGTCCCTTCTCACTGTGCTCCTTAGGCCTGGCCACTCTGAGCTAGATGTTCCAGCATTTGCTGTGATACCAAACTCCCCCACGTCCCTTCCTGCTCTGTCTAGTCTCAGCGTCAGCAATGACCATAGTGTATTGTAATTGTCTGCATGTCTGCCTTCCCCCTCTACTCCGTAAGGGGCAGGAGGTCTCCTTTTGATTCTCATTTTTCATAGATAATGCAGACATGTGTGACAACAATAAAGCTGGCCACTTCATTCACCTCATCACACGCGATACTGCTACTCTTTCCCTTTGTGTCCTTCCTGAGATGCTCTACGGGAACACAAACTTACTGACATGGTATATCTCTTAGTGCTTTTTTAATCTCAGAAATGTTTCCATTTTCTATATTTTGGTTCTCCATGAGTCACAAGGAGCTGGCACATTCTGCTGATGGCTTCATAGTATTCCATGGACCGGAGGAGGCATTTGGGACAGAGAAGGTGAAGTATGGTAGCAATCATCTCAGTTAGAAACTGCTGTTTGGGTTCTGTATTTATTGGTTTGCTAAAACAATAGAAAATTATTTTGATTTTCTGAACTTATGTCTGATTAAATACTCCATTGATGATGGATATCCCATTGATTGTGATCTCACTGGCCATCGAAGCACATTCCTCTGGGAACCAGGACAGTTCAGTTATCCTAAACTGTCTCAGTAGCTACAGATAACTGAGTTTTGGTTGACTCAGTGGTCCTGGAATCAGAAGATACCCTAAATTGCCCCAGTAGCTACAGATAGTACATTCCTGTTGACTCAGTGATCCCAAAATCTAGACAGCACAATTATTCTAAATTGCCCAGGTGGTCCCAGATAATGTGTTTTTGTTGATTCAGTGATTCTTAGGTACTTTAGGTAACTAACTTGCTCAATTTTTACTTAAAAAAATGCTTTTTGCGAAATAGGTTCCTCATTCCAGACCCAAAGATGTAATCAATACCTCTGTGATATTCTGCCAATATAAGCCAGATGTGTCAAACTTTTTGGGGCTGCGAGATTTGGAGCACTGAATCCCTCATATGCTGCTGGCTTTTAATAAATGACTCCATAATTCGACTTTTTGAGGCATCCTTTGTAAGATGGGGTACACTATAACAAAAGCACCCACATATATTTGCTGAGCGGGTAGAGGGTCTCTGGCTGCCCCAGGTGCCCTGTAACCGTGTGGCTCTCCAGCTCAGGGAGGGGAGAGGTCCCTCTAAGCTGGCCCCAGAGTTACATCAAAGGCTGATGGTGCCTCCTGTGAGCGGCTGAGGGCAGTGCCCACCTTCAGGCCAGGAGGGGCCGGGGCTGGGGCTGGAACACCCAGAGACTCTGGCTCCTGCCTGCCACCCTGCCTTTGTTTTTGCATTTGTTAAATGGCACTATTAAGGTCAACTCTGCTCCCTGAAGACACAAGAATTCAATTGCTACTCAATCTCCAGGAGAGGGAGAGAAATAAGGCAAGTCCTGGCAACAGGGACTGAAACTTGTGAGAAAATATTGTCATCTGTTAGTGTAGGGGTGCACCTTACCTGTTCTCCGACCTCGCTGGGACCAGAGGAAAGGCGGTAAAATGAGGAAAGAGGTGCTGTCATTGTCTTAAGATGAACACTGGCATCTTCTTACTCTTATCTCAAGGTCTCTCTACTGAAGCTTTTTCCAAATATGTGAGCATATTTGCACACTCACCTGATTGCAGTGCCCTAACATTTACCCAGGTGTTCATTAGTAGGTGTCTTTATACATATGTATATCCCAGTGGGTATATTCCCAGCACAAGACTTTCGAGAAGGGCCCATCAAGGCTCGGATATACATATGTATTGGGGGAGATGACAAGTCAGAGTGCTGAGGATTGACGTCCCAATTCTCAGGTGAGGGTGTGTCTGGGATGGAGGCGACATATGCACCCTGTCCGGAGCCTCTCCTCCCTTCTCTTCCATGACTTTTCCATGATTCACAGCCTGGATCTCAGGACACTTTGGGGTGAGGAGACATGGGGAAGAGCGAGACTTGGGGACAGGAAAAGTAAAAAGTACCATCCTCATGGATTGGGCTGGCTTGACAGGTGACAAATGACAACCCAAATTCAGTAGCGTGCAGGAAGAATAACTCCAGGGAGTTGCTCTCTGGTGCTCCCCCTGCTATGCCCGCAGCCTGACCACTGATGCTGCTATTCGTTAGGGAATGCGGACACCACGCTGCCCACCATACTGCCAGGCACAGGGGCATGAAGGCAGAGAATCTGAGGAAAGCCAAAGAGAAAGGAGAGAGGGAAGGGAAGCAGAATTCCAGATATCAACCTCTAAGTCATGTTCCTTTCCTGTTCTCTGCAGGCTGGCCCCCAAAGCCGGCCTGGCCCGTCTCCTGAGCCGCATGCCTGCAAAACTCATCTCTTCCTCTGCTTCCTCCCTGGTGCTTATTCTTCTGTTGTTTCTTCTGTTTCTGCCTTGGGTCCCCTCCTTTCCTTGACGTAGAGAAAGAGAGATTTGAGGGAAGGCCTTCCCAGATACTAGTAAGTGGAATGAAACAGAGGCCTGATTGAGGTAGAGGCCTCCAGGCAGTGGAAGGGAAAGGAAGGGAGAGGGAGCAGAGAGTCTCAACCACCAAAGCCACGTGGCTCTGCTTCTTAGTGAGAAGCTTAGTGCTCTTTCTCCTAATGGGGATTTTTATGGGAAGTTTAGCCTGCAGGGGCTGGGAGGGCAACTCCCAGCAGTACTGCTCTCTCCTCTCTCAGCTGGCGTAGGCAGGACCTTCAGGCTTGGGATTTACCAACCTCTTGAATGACTCTGCAGGCCATTGTCTTCCATGAGGTCTGGAGAACTCTCAGCCGTTATCTCTCCTCAAATATTTGCCTCTGCCCTATTTGCTCTTTCCTCTCTTTCTGGGATGTTCATCAAACACTGTATCTCCTATCTTCTCCATTGTCCTCCCCTTTTATGTCTCTCCATGCTGCATTCTGGGTAATTTCTCACTATTATCTTTTACTTGTCTAACTCTCTATTCCCCCGCATCTTGGCTGCATTTAAATTAATAAGTTGAGTTTTAATTGCAGCTACAGTGCGTTTTTTAATTTTCTTTAGGATCGTTACCTTTTTTTTTTTTTTTAGTCCATTTTGTCACCGTACATCATTTCTTATTCCCTGCAAATATTTCCAAGCTTGTCTCTTATTTCTTTGGCCACAGTAAGCATGTTTGTTTATAGCCTGTTCTGATCATTCTGTTGTGTGAAATCCTCTCAGCTGTTTTTCATCTGTCTCTTGTTTCTATCATTCTGACTCACAGAGCCTTATTTTCTGTGTGCGTGGCTCTGGGAACTGCACGGGAACAAATATATAGGAATAATTTGAGTACAAAGGGCCTCCATCTAGAGGTGATTGTGCTTACTCAGGCAGCACCAGTCCCGAGCTGTCTAAACTGAGTTCCCTGGATCACCCCGGCAATGTGAACCTGGGCTGGTTGCTGGGAGAAAATCCCCAAAATTCTAAACTCAGGATCGAATCCGAAGAACGGACACATAGCCTTATTCAAATCCATAAGAGCTTTAACAGGAGAAACATACATGGGCAAAGCAGCTCACTCCCAATGGTGGCCGGCCAGGAGTTATCCACACCTATCCCAGGACAGGGTCTCTTTCGAATAGGGGACTAACTGTAAAATTATATGGTGGGTAGTCACATAGATCACCAGAAAGAACAACGTGTTCCTGAGTTAACATATTCAGGCAGTCATCACACTCTATATGTTCATTAACCTCCTTCCTGGGGGCAGGATGCTTATCTTTGGGTGGCATTCCAGTTTTCTGGGTATTCAGCCACACCTGGGGCTACAGAGAGTTAAACTGTCACAGAAAGTTAAAGAGCAAGTCCAACATTTCCCAGACACCTTTGCTGCTGGAGCCACAGTGTATCTCTTCGTTCCCGGCACTGATGTACTTCAGCCCACCCTTACGCTGGCGGTGCAGCCCTTTGGGACCTCAGTGTACGGAGGGGAGGATCTTCCATTGGTCTCTCCACCACGTCCGGGGACTGAGCTTGGATTCTAAGCCCCTCGTTGTCCAGGCGATCAGAATGAAAGTTCAGATTTGTTAAGTGGTTTCCATGCTCTGGTCTTCTCTTCCAAGTTGGCCTGGAAATTCCTTGCTATTTATCAACTCTTTGAAGCTTTTATGATGTTTTGATATTATCTAGCACTTTCAGTTGTTTTCATTGAGACTAGAGGCCCAGTGCACAAAATTTGTGCATGGGAAGGGGGGTCCCCTCAGCTCGGCCTGCATTCTCTCCAATCTGGGACCCCTTAGGACCTCTGGCTCCTAATCGCTCACCTACCTGTCAGCCTGATCTTCTTAACTGCTCTCCCCTGACAGCCTGTTCCCCCTAACTGCTGTCCCCTGCTGGCCTGGTCTCTCTAACTGCTCTCCTCTGACTGCCTGATCGCTTCCAATCTCCTCTGCGTTGGCCTCACCAACATGGCTTTGTCGGGAAGGATGTCCAGAAGGACATCCAGAAGGTTGTCCAGAAGATGTTCAGTCTAATTAGCATATTAGCCTTTTATTAGTATAGACAATTGGTCCAAATAACTCAACCTGCCATTACCATGCTTCCTACCTCAGTTACAATCAGATTATTGGTACCCAAAATCCATCAGCTCTTCAGTAGTCCTCCATTTACACTCCCCTGTAACCTTCCTCCTAAGATACAAAGAGGGCGGGCGAAGGGGACAGAAACAGCAATTGTCAACAAGAATGACCACCTCCCTTAGAGGGAAGTAAGAATGGGAATCTCATAGCAGCCACCTTAGGAACCGGATTTAGGGATGGACCAGCCAGGTTTTCGCTAAAGGGCCAGGAGGCATACTGATAGGACCCTACAGCATCATTATGAATTGCAAAAAGATAGAAGGAAATTTTCCTGATGAGATGCTTTTTAGGGAATTACTATATTTGTTTAAAAGGAGGCATGAGTGTTTTTGATAAGGTGCAGGTGTAGGTTGTGACATCCCCACCACCACCACCACCACCTCCAAGGTTAACTGCCTCCCGCTGAGAGTGGGTCCTGCCTGCTGTACAGCTTTGATTTACAGGATGGAGCATGCAATTGCCCACCAAAGCTGACTTGCTCAGAACAATAGAGGAACGTGGTCTTCTGTGCATCCTTCCTCGTGGCAGCGCCTAATCTCTTTAAATAAAGTGCTGAACAAATATTTAAATAAAACCCGTTTTCTCTCCAATAAGGATCACAAGAAACTGGCAACACAAGTCACCTCTGGGGAGCAGCTCTGGGTGGAATCTCGTTACATATAGAAAAGGGCTAGAAGAAAACACTATAGATAATTGCTATCCTGAGGGGTTCAGGGGTAGACTCGGCATATCGGCATCCTGCCCACACCTAAGCTCCCAACCACAGCGGGATCTGGGCCTGAGTAGAATGCAATCCACAGAAAGCAGGGGAACAGTGGTGTGCAGCATCTGGAAGTTTAATGAACATAAGGGAATGGGATTGTGGGGCCCACGCTGGACCTCATATCACTGCGCAGGGTTCTTGCTCAAAACCGTGAGAGTATCCAGGCCATGCTTGCTGCATGGAGACTTGGCAACGGTTCTCTGCTTCCTGCCTCAACCTTGGCATCTCTCTCTCTCTCTCCCTCCCTCCACTTACCATACTTGCCCATCTTTATTTTCTCAATATTTAGAGGGGCAGAGGAAGAGAAGAAAAGCTTAGAAAAGACATTGGGAAGAGTCCAGTTATTTTTGGAACAGATTGTCAGTGCTCCTTGCCCAGAATTCTTGAAGGAAAGGAAAAAGCTGAGGTTGGTTGAAAGGGCTAAGTCCATCCAAAAAGGTTTCTGGACTCCCCAGGGATCTGGACAACCCTGGTCCTTATCTTTGCTCCTTAATAACCCCTCACCATGGTTACGTAAGCTTACCAAAGGTTTTAGGGCACCAATTTATAGACCTCTCATTCCGTCTTCGCAAGAGCCCTGGGGGGACAGGGCAGGCATTATTATCCCCATTTTGCCGATAAGAAAACTGATAGCTGATGAATGACAGAGCCAACATCCCAACCCCACCCAGGCTGTCACACCCAAGCCTTTGTACACAGCCAGAGACAGGCCCAATGCTCTCCCTCCTGAGCATCCTGGGTCCTAGCTCAGCGCTTCTATGGGCAAGAATATGGTTCTTTCCACGTTGCAAATAACAGCATTCCCCACCCCCACCCTGCAAAGAAAGAGAAGGAACATAGCCCCCCGTGGGAAGAAATTCTAAAGCAGCCCCTGGGAACCTTGGGAGAAGCTGTTTGATTTATTCCAATCCCTACTGGTATTCGCTGCCACATTTATAAAAGTCAGAGCCGGAAATGAAGGCCCCCCCCCCCCCCCCACACACACACACACACACCCGCCCTGGCAGCTGCTGGTGGCTGCTCACCAAGGGTTCAGAGCAAGTGTTCCCCCCGCCCCTTGATTGATGGAGAGCTGAAAATAAAAGCCCCCTGGAGCCCTGATGGGAGGGAGGGGCAGCTTCTCAGGAAGAGAAAGGGAGTGATCTAGAAAAGGCTGATATTGATGGAACAGAGAGGGTGTGTGTGTGTGTGTGTGTGTGTGTGTACATTAGGAAAGAGGCAGTTTTTAACGCCATGTGGAAAGTAAATACATGCTTTCTGCTTATGTACAGAAGGGGAACGTAGTAAAATCTGTGGTTCTTTCAGGGGCTCAGACACAAGATGAGAGAAGGATAGGGGGTTGGTGAGGTTGTCTTTGTAGCGTCCAGGGTTCTGCTCTCCCTCAGCAGAGCCTGCTAGCTCCTGGGGTCTGGGCCAGGGCCAGGGGCTGGCAGAGACTTAGAGCAAAGAGGTCCTGGGAGAGAGTGAAAAGAAAGGAGAGGTAAAAGGCTCCCAAAGGTCGAAACCGGTTTGGCTCAGTGGATAGAGCATCGGCCTGCGGACTGAAAGGTCCCGGGTTCGATTCTAGTCAAGGGTATGTACCTTGGTTGCAGGCACATCCCCAGTAAGGGGGTGTGCAAGAGGCAGCTGATGGATGTTTCTCTCTCATTGATGTTTCTGACTTTCTATCCCTCCCTTCCTCTCTGTAAAACATATATATAAAGGACCGCACAGATGCAAGGTCTGTCACTGTTAACTAAACCAGTGGCTGAGATCAGAGCACCTTCCCCTCGCCCTTCCCCCACTCCCTGGCTGGGAGCAGCTGTGGTCCCATCGTGACAGACTGACCAGACACTTCTGCAATGACGCCTTCCCGTCAGGTCTCCAGTCTTGGTCTTGGAGACATGCTGGTTGGGACCAACTCAGACAGCCCTGGCTGAGCACCTGAAGGATACAGCCGTTAACCAGGCTTGGCCTCCGTGGTTCCCAAAGCAACAAGATATTTACAAGTCTCTTTTAATTTGCTTCTTCGTACCTTTATTTTAAACCGTACTAAACCAAATAGTTCCGAATGCACACGGTTCTCCTCGCAGGCACCCCCCCTGAGAGGTCGCGCAGTTAATCCCGGGCCGCCCTCGCTCCCTGTGTGGCCGGATCATCTTGGAAGGTGCTGTGTGAAGTGTCTCAGGACCCGTTTATAACCCAGGCCATAAAGCATCATGTTACTTTATAGGGGGTTCCTTCCTATCCCTTAACTTGATTTATCAGACCTGTTTCCTGGTAACTTCTGGCCCTTTCCAAACACCAAATGCTCTGCCAAGCTGCTTTCTCAGAGCGGTCCAGAACAGCCCTCGGGAGGACAGGATTGTTCAATGGCAGGTGGAGGTATAATTATTAATTAACAAACGAGAGAAACACACAAAAGAGAGATGAGTCGTTATATTAATGTGATACGAACCTGGGTGAGTTTTCTCTTCAGTCTCCTTATGTAGCTAGAAATGATCTGTTTAAAAAAGTGTGCAATGAAGAAAATGCAGTGTATCCATGCAATGGAATATTATTCAGCCTTAAAAACTAATGCACCCTGGCCAGCTTGCTCAGTGGACAGAGCCGTCGGCATGCAGACTGAAGGGTCCCGGGTTCAATTCCAGTCAAGGCACGTGTGAGAGGCAGCCGATCAATGTGTCTCTCTCATATCAATATTTCTCTCTCCCTCCCTTCCACTCTAAAAATGAATGGAAAAATATCCTCCAGTGAGAATTAACAAACAAACACACACACAAACTAATAAAATTCTAATGCATAATGCAACATGAATGAACCTCAAAGACACTATTGTAGTGTACCCCTATCTTATGAAGGATGACTCAACAAGTTGAATTATGGAGTTATTTATTAAAAGCCGGCAGCATACGAGGGAGATATTCAGCGCTCCAAATCTCGCAGCCCTGAGCAGCTTGCCACATCTGGCTTATATGGGCAGAATATCACAAAGGTATCGATTACATCTTGGATCTGGAATGAAGAACCTGTTTTGTGAAAAGCATTTTTATAGAAATTGAGAAAGTTAGTTACCTAAAGTATTGATGAATCACTGAATCAACAGAAACACATTACCTGGGCCTACCTGGGCAATTTAGAATAATTGTGCTGTCCAGATTCTGGGATCCCTGAGTCAACAGGAATGCACTATCTGTAGCTACTGAGGCAATTTAGGGTAGGTTCTGATTCTGAGACCATTGAGTCAACCGAAACTCAGTTATCTGAAGCTACTGAGACAATTTAGGGTAATTGTCCTGTCCTGGTTCCCAGAGGAATGTGCTTCGATGACCAGTGAGATCACAATCAATGGGATATTCAAACCATCATCAATGGAGTATTGGGATAGCATACATAAGTTCAGAAAATCAAAATAACTTTCTATTGTTTTATCAAACCAATAAGTACAGAACCCAAACAGCAGTTTCTACCTGAGATGATTGTTCTCATACTTCAACACTATGCTAAGTAAAATAGGCCAGACACAAAAAGATAAGTACTGTACGAGCCCCCTTATTGGAGGTATATAGAGTAGTCAAATTCATAGAAACAGAAATTAGAATGGTGGTGGCCAGGGGCTGGGGGAGGGGGGGGAGGGGCAGTTACTGTTTAATGGGCACAGAGTTCAGTCTGGGGTGATGAAACATTTCTGGAGGTGATGCTGGTTGTGATTGCACAGCATTGTGAATGTACATCATGCCACAAAACCTACACTTAAAATGGTTAAAATTGTAAATGTTCTATTATGTGAATTTTACCACAGTAAAACAAAGGTACGGATAACACAATCAAATCTATTCTCAGAAAGTGAAGACTTGATATCCCCGATGTTATTCAAAAGAAGGTGCTATGGGTGGGCCAATGCCCAAAGAGACCATTGAGTCAACCGAAAGGCCCAAAATGCCACTTTGTCTGAAGTGGAACCCAGCGCCGGGGTCAGGCCGTTGGCCGCCACACCTGCTCTGAGAGAGGAGCTCTGGGAAGGGCTTGTTCTCACAGCTACATCACGCCCTGCAGCCTCGTCGCTGCCGTCAGGCCTCTCCCAGGCCTGGAACCCCGCACAGCACAGCTGGGCCTGCCTGACCTGGCCCCCGGGCTGGCCCGCTCCCCTGGCAGCCTGAATGAGGCCGCAACCAGTGGCGGCTCTGCTGGCCAGGAGGCTGCTGAGGTGGCTTTTTAATCCTCCAGCCGTGCCTTCCTAGTGATTGCTTTTATTAGGAAATGTAATGAAAAAGACTATATGAAGCCCCTGCCAGATAAAAAAAAAAAAAAAAAGCTAATAAGATTTTGCACCAAGTGTGGCGAGAAAAGAAAGGGGGGGAAGCACATTAGGAGTCAGATAATGAGATAAATGAAAGACCGCAGGGAAGATCATTTTTGCAGACTTGCCGGATGGTTGTAAAATTTTTAATTTGCTGAATTCTCCTTTTTTCGTTGTCCCTGGCTCTCTGCATCTCTTTCATGCTCTTTCTGATGCTCTGGATCTTGTCTCGACCTTTTCTCCGTGCCTCTCCCTCTCTTCCCCGGTTTCTCTGGTTCAGCTCTTGCTTTTCGAGTGTGTCCTTTCGCTGTCGACAAACCCTGCCTCTCAGGACTCGGGTAGGAGGCTGGGGCCTTGGGCAGTGAGGCTCTAGGTCACAGGCAGGAAGAGGACAAAGGACTGCCTCCCACACCCTCACCTCCACACACACACCCCAGGCCTTCCAGAGAGCTGCTGTGGTTTGGCTGAAGGGAGAGAAAGAGGGAGAGATCAAGGGAAGAAGAGGGGAAGAGGACTTTGGAGGAAGGACAGGAGATCAAAGACCAGGGAAGTAAGGAGGAAGAGAAAGCCCCCGCTGCTCCTGCAAATCGATTCGCCGCAATGCCCGCCCTCCCATCTGCGCTCCGAGTTGCTGAGCAGAATGCCACCTCCGTGGGATGCCAGGCCTACACAGAAGGGCTTTGGGTCACCGGGCGGGCACACAGGCCAGGCTGCTGGGGACCACTGGGCCCGCCTTGCCCCACAGGGAGAGGTCTCGTGTCCCCCCAACCCTCGGTTTCATCACCCAGCTTCCAGTTTTCAGTCCTTGCTGTGGCAGACGCCTTCCTCCTGTCCCACATTTGAGAGTTCTTAGGTGTTTGCTACTCTGCCCAAGTCCCAGGTCCCTGCGGCAGCTGGAGGGGTTGAGAGTGGACACAACTGCTAGCTTCCCCTCGGGGAGGGACAAAGCTTGTAAAATACAGGAATGAATGGCTCAGGATGGAAACACACTGTTTAGTTGTTAGGAAAATCGCTCTCAAGCCTCCAACCCTTGTTCCTTCCCCAGTGGGAACTGTCTGCTCCAGCTTCCTCCCTGGAAAGTCCTCTCTCTGTGCTCTGCCTCCTGCAAAAGTGTGCTGCTGGCTACCTAGCAAATGGGCATCTCCTGTACAGCCACCGCAGAATATTAAAACACACACACACACACACACACACACACACACACACACTCACACACACACACTCACACACACACACACACTCACACACACACACACACTCACACACACACACACTCACACACACACTCACACACACACTCACACACACACTCACACTCACACACACTCACACACACACACTCACACACACACTCACACTCACACACACTCACACACACACACACACTCACACACACACACACTCACACACACACTCACACACACTCACACACACACACATACTCACACACACACACATACACACACTCACACACACACTCACACACACACTCACCACACACACACACTCACACACACACATACACACACACTCACACACACACACACACACTCACACACACACACACACTCACACACACACTCACCACACACACACACTCACACACACACACACTCACACACACACATACACACACACTCACACACACACTCACACACACACTCACCACACACACACACTCACACACACACATACACACACACTCACACACACACACACACACACACTCACACACACACTCACCACACACACACACTCACACACACACATACACACACACTCACACACACACTCACACACACTCACACACACACTCACACTCACACACACACACACACACACACACTCACACTCACACACACACATACACACACACTCACACACACACTCACACACACTCACATACACACTCACACACACACACACACTCACACACACACTCACACACACACACACACACACGAACATCAGTGAGGCCCATGGGGATGAGAGGACCTTTGAATTAGGCAAAAGATCAAGTGACATCCGATATATGTCAACAGAACTCTGGGCACCAGGGAGCCACCAGGATCTGAGGGAGTCTGACAGTGGAGCCTCGATCCAGGCTGGGCAGAAGGGGAAGGGGGCTGGGAAATAAGATGGATTGAGACTGACATGGACAGCCCCAGGAGGGAAGATGGAACAGATTCGAGGTTAGTTGGGAGTGGGTGGCTGCAACTTGACTGTGGAGTGAAATAAACTGAAAAAACATGACTATACATACACGCTTCCTATACCACCAGCTCTGAGAACCTGAGGTTGTTTAATCATGTAATCCTCAACCACAGTCCTATGAGGCTGTAACATCTCCGTTTTAAACAAGGGGAAACTGAGGCAGTGAGAGGGAGGGGCCAGGATTGCAAGCTCCAGCGTCTGTGCTCCTAACCACTTCTCTCTACTCCCCGTCCAAACAGGGTACCGGTTTGACAACGTATCAGGGACTAGTCGAGAGGAAGAATGGTTCTGTGGTTAAGAATGTGGACTTGTGGGCCAAGACCGGTTTGGCTCAGTGATAGAGCATCGGACTGCAGACTGGAGGGTCCCGGGTTCGATTCCGGTTGGGGGCATGTACCTTGGCTGCGGGCACATCCCCAATAGGGGGGTGCAAGAGGTGGCTGATCGATGTTTCTCTCTCATCGATGTTTCTGACTTTCTATCTCTCTCCCTTCCGCTCTGTAAAAAATCAATAAAATATATTTTAAAAAAAAAGAATGTGGACTTGTGGACTAGACAGCCAGATACTGACCAGCAGTGTGACCTTGGATAAGATCCTTAGAACTTAAGATCACCCCTCAGAGCAATGCTCAGAGTTACTGAATACATGTAGGTTAAAATACTAGCTCCTAAGCTCAGCCAGTGGCAGGGTATTTTTTGTTGTTGTTGTTTTGTTTTTTTAACATATTTTTATTGATTTCAGAGAGCAAGGGAGAGAGAGAGATAGTAACATCAGTGATGAGAGAGAAGCATTCATCAGCTGCCTCCTGCACGCCCCACACTGGGGATCGAGCCTGCAACCCAGGCATGTGCCCTGGCCTCCTGGTTCATAGGTCGGCGCTCAATCATTGAGCCATGTCGACCAGGCAGTGGCAGTTTTTAATGTTGTTATTCTCTGCTTCTCATGAGAAGAGGGGAGCACCTTCCGTGCAAGCTTCCATTTCCCATCTCTGGCTTCCCACCAGAAACACTGAAGATGGGTCCTCCCGGGGAGGGATGTCACAGCCCTGCAAACTGGTCCGGAAGCGCTCCAGCACCGAGCTTAGCCTCCGTCCCCAGAGCCTCCCTCCCCTGCTCGGGCCTGGTGAGCCGAGGGGTCTCCAGGTCAAGGCAGCACCCTGGTCCTGTGGCTCATTGTCTTGTTCCAGGGAATGTGTGCTGCCACCCTCTTCTCTGCCTCCTTCCCTCCCCCAGCCTCTGCTTTCCTCTTGATAGAGGAGGCACAAATTAGGCAGAAAGGAAAATGTTGACAGTTTCCCAGCCCTCCCTGGCTGGGGATAAAGAGAAATGCGTTAACAGCTGAAGCTTTAGGCGGATCAAACACGGTTGGGGAGATGCTTCAAATGTATTATTCATCTCACCAATGAGATGCAATCGTGGGCTTTCTCTTTTCACCCCCTGAAGAGGAAACCTCTGCTACTGTGGGACGCCGGGCTCCAGGAGGAAGGGGCGTTTTCATGACACCATCTTTTCCATATTAAATCAACAAGTCTGTCTTGAGTCCCTCTTGTTCCTTTGGAAGATTTCCAAATGAGTGGGGTTACCTTGCTAGAGGTTCTAAGGATGCGAAGGTTGCAAGTGAGACCCACAAGAACTGGGCCGCAAGGAGCACTTGGGATCCAAGAGAAGATAGTTAGAGGAAGCAGGCGCTGGAGACATTGACCCTGGAAGGTCCTCTGTGTGGCACGTGAACTTGAGGGCTGTAACTCTATGGGCTGGAAGAGCTCGAGGAGGAGCCAGGCCTTTAGCTCTGCAGACCCACTGCAGATGATGGAGCAGCACCCGCACTCTAGGTGGATGCCCGGTGGAAGGATCTGGATCCAGACGTAGGTGCTTGCTGCACAACTCTCGGGCCTTGTGACCTGGATTGGTGGAGGCCCCGGCCCCACCTGCCTGAGGGTTCTGCAGTCATTCTTTCTCCTCCTCCTTTCCTTCCCTTTGGCCACTAAGGTCCCCTCTGGGCTCCTGCTGACATTAAGAGTTCTAAAGCACCAGTGCAGGCTCCCATACTGGACACTGTCCCCTTCTTAAACCTCATCCAGAGAGGAAACGGCATCACCCTGCTATGGTTTCACCCCACTATCTCATCAAACTTCACACTTGCGCTGTGCTGAACCGACCGGAAGTTGGGGTGAGGAGCAGGCACTGTTGGTGGGATGAGAGATTGAAAAAGTCCAGAAAGAAGGAAATTTGACCTGGTGGATCAAAAAGCCTTAAAGTGAACATACCCTTTGACCTAGCAATTCCATTTCCTACTAACGGCTCCAAGAAAACATTAGACAAGTGTTCAAAGATGTACAAAATGTCCAGCCTAGCCTTGTTGATAACAGCAAAACTTGCAGATATCTTAAAACCATGACACTAAAGAATTGGTTAAATAGTAGCCTTCTGCCTGGCTGGTATGGCTTAGTGGTTGACCATCGACCCAGGAACCAGGATGTCATCGGTTCAATTCCCAGTCATAGCACCTGTCCTGGTTGGGTGCTCAATATTGGTGGAGGCCATGCAGGAAGCAGCCAATCAATGATGTTTCTATCTCTCTATCCCCTCTCCCTTTCTCTTTAAAAAAAAACTTAAAAAAAATAGTAGCCTTCTGATACAGTCAATTAATATCAGATTCTGAAATGCTGGGGGGAAGACATATACAATTATATTTTTATTCTAAAATGTTTCAAATAAGTAAAGCAAAGTTCTCTCTTAATCATAACCCAACCCAGGCCCTCGAAAGGTACCCATGCTTAGCAGTTTCGCATGTATCCTCTCACACCTTTATTTTTGAAGAATCATAGTTAATATAAACAAATATTAAAATCAGGCTATTCAAGTTTGTAACTACAAATAGAAAAGGCTTACAGATTATCAGTAATTCAGCTCCAAAATGTTAACAGTATTCGGCTCCAAATAGTGGAATTGTTTATGATGTTTATTTCCTTCTGTAGGGGATTATCGTATTCTCTACATAAACAGAAGAGAGAAGCTATGCTATTTTTAAATACAGAAAAATAAGGAATTGATAACATAGGCTGCCTCTGAAGAGTGAGAGAGACTGTGCACCGTGTACTCTTTTATGCCTTTTGATTTTGCTCCTTGGGCATGATTACCTATTCAAAAATATGCATAATTTCTTTAAAAACTTAATATGGCAATAAAATAAAATGATGGGGCTGGAGGATCTCCAAAGGATGGCAAGCCCTGATATTTTGGGAATCTGTAAAATCCTTCAAGCTGTGGTTATAAGTCTTTGAATCACTCAAGATTCGCTCCAATAGCACTAGTCTCTTTCTGTCTCAACAGACAAGGGATTGGGGCCCTTAACCTGGAAGAAATGAGGTAGGGTCTAAAATAAACCAGGCTGCCAGCCAGAAATAACTATAATAATTTACAGCATAGCAACAGTAACAGCTCAGCTGAGCTGGTTTTTATACTTTTTCAAAGTACTTTTCATCTTTTGGTTTTCTAAAATTTCCTTGAGGCTACCTGCTGCTGTCAGGTTCCTCGGCAGGGAAAGCCTGAGCCGAAGTCCTTGTCTCAAGGGCCATTGTTTGAAGTCTGCCCGAAAGATCCACATTTCCCAGGGCCTGGGGTTGGGTCTCAGACAACAGTCCTCTCTCCCTCCTGCCCAGGGCCCATCTCACCCGCCAGCACCCAGCGCCTGTCTTGTCTCTGAGCCCAGGTTCCTAACTTGTAAAATGAGGGTAATCATCCTTGCCCCATAAACTGGTTGTGAGATGTGGGTAATGGTTGACAGGCTGACTGTATGGCAAGGGGTGCTGCCCTAGCCAGTTTGGCCCAGTGGATAAAGCACCAGCCCATGGACAGAAGGGTCCCAGGTTCAATTCCGGTCAAGGACAATGTATGTACTTTGGTTGCAGGCTCAATCCTAGCCCTTGTCAGGGCCTGTGTGGGAGGCAACCAATCAGTGTGTCTCTCTCACATCAATATTTCTCTGCCTTTCTCTCTGTCTTCCATTCTCTCTAAAAAAATCAAGAAAACATATCCTCGAGGTAGGATTAACAACAGCAACAACAATAACAACAAAAAGAACAGGGGTGCCCTGGCCAGGTAGCTTCGTTGGTTAATGCATCATGCCCATATGCCAAGTTTGTGGGTTCAATCCCCAGTCAGGGCACATGTAAGAAGCAACCAATAAATACATAAACATGTGGAACAATTAAAAAAAAAAAAAGAACAGGGGGTCCCCCAAGCTGGAGCAACTTTCAGACATCCGTCCTGGGGAGAGGATCTACACAGGGTGTGGAGGCCTCTATGAGGCCTGGAGTTGCCGATATTTATCAAATGATGACATGCATTTTCAATATCAATGAGATGATGTATGTGCGTGTATGAGGACAAAGGCAGCCTGCCCAGCCTAGAACCTGCTTCATAAACTATTAATTTCCTCCCTGGAAAGCCTCCTCCTGGGTCCCCTCCGGTCCTGCTAGACACCCCTCTCTTCCTCTGGGCTGCCCTGGGCATCGATCACTCACGCATCTCCCTGGCTTGTTTGACACACACAGTCTCCCCAGAACAAGTTGCTTGAGAGCAGAATTTGTCTCCAAATCATTTTTATGTATCACACAGTAGGTCCTCAGAAACTATTTGCCCAATGAAGCAATGAATGCTATTTATGAGCCACGGTCCTTGTACATTCTCACTAGGTTGCCTCTCCTTCCTGGCCCAGAGGCAGCCCTTAGTCCTGAGCTTCCTGTCCAGACTCACTGTAAACCAGCGCAGAGGAGGCAGAGAGGGTGGCAGCAGAGGGTGGGGGGCGGGGGACAGCAGGCATGGTGAAAGGTGGGGGGAGCTGTGGTCCTGGCCATTGGAGACTTAATTGCTCTGGGCTCGAGTTCTTCATCAGACCAGATCAGGAGCTGGAAACTCAAATGCCTACAGAGGAAAACAAGGTAGCGAGGGAAGCAAAGAGTGGGGAGTATGATAGTTAGCGATCGGGCATGAGCTTGAACAGCACTGCCCTTCAAGGCGAGCTGGTCATCGCCAAGCATGGCAAGGTTTTCTGATTTTTCAAGAGAAGCCAGAAATCTAGATTTTCTGTGGAGTCTCCTGAACAGATCAAACTCAAGTCCATAGGCCACTTACAGCCTGGAGGCCTCCACTTGGTGATCTGAACACCAGCTGACCACTCACCCCCGTTCTGGCTCTTAAAATCTGTGCGTGCAGGAAAATGGCCTGAGGACTTACGTACTGGGGGTAACTTTCAGGGCATGATCCAAAGTTCAGGCCTCATTCTGGCTGCAGAGCCTCTGACCACAGCCTCCCTGACCCCCAATGCAGCTCTATGCCAGTGCTGCCCCTATCTTCCCCCACCCCCACCCCCACCCCCAACACACACAGGGGGCAGACATGGGGGGTGGAAGAAGCCAATGGTCTTTGTCCTGGGGTGAGCAGGGGTGCAGCCCCTCATGTTCTGCCCCTCACAGCGCCTACTCTGCCCAGAGACAGGGGCCCAAGGCCAAGCAACCACCTTCACACTGCCCGGCGCAGGGACACCCACCGGTACCTCTGTCTCCCCTAATAAATTCCCGTCAGAGAAGCTGTCAGGGCCGGGGAAATAAATAATGATATTTAACATTTTGTAATAACAACAATTAACCAGTAAATAATGTCCTTTAAACTGCAAACGCAGGAGTAAATTAATTCTTCTAATGAGCTGTCAGGCACGGAAGAAAAAGAGGACTCGTTTCCTTTGGTGGCACGCGGCTGCCATGTGAGCAGCCGGGACGCTCACCCCGGGCGGGGAGCTCATTACCGCGAAGCACGCAGTGTGGGTTTCCCGGGGACCGGCAGCCTCCCCTGCCCCATGTGGGTGCGCGCCACCGCTGCCCCCTCCCTCCGCACCGGCAACCCGTGCCCGGCGCACCACGCATGTCAATCAGAGATACCCACCCCCCTGCCTCCCTGTCCTTCCCTCTGCAGGCAGCGCTCATCCTCCAGGTGGCTGGGGGCAGGAGCTGGGGACAGAGGAGGGGGGGAAGCCCGTGTGTCCCTAGTCCTTGCTGCGTGACCTTGGAGAGCTTTCCTGCCCTCTCTGGGCGGGGATGTCATAAATGGAAATGTGAAGCTAATCAAACCAGATGTGATTACTTCTGAGCTCCCAGAAGCCTGTGACCATAAAAAGACACCCAAGAGTAAGGCAGCTCTTTATGTACTGATTCGGAGTAATCTCCAAGATATATTGTCAGGTGACAAAAGCAAGGCACAGAGCGGTGTGCAGGGTGTGCTACATCTTGTGTATTAAAAATAGGACTAGAGAAAGAGAAGGTGTCCCTGTTTGCTGGGTATGTCTAGACAGGGAACGCCTCGCATTGCTTGCCTCTGGGGAGGAGAACTGGGAGGATTTTCGCTGAACAGGCTTCCCCCACACCCTTATTTTTCAAACCGTGAGCAGGTATCACCTATTCAACAAATAAAAGACAAAGCCACACACATCAGAGGTCATCTTGTCTCTCTGTAGCTTTCAGAAACTGGGAGCCACGGGGGAGGGTGGCGGCAGCTGATCTGAGACCCCCTCCAGAGAGAGCACACTGCCCAGAGAGCAGCTAATGAGTCAGGAAGTCCTTCCCAAGATCGAACCCTATTCCCTCCTGTCGTTTTGTTTTCTTTCTTCCTGTTATTTGGCAGGTGAAAAGGATGGTGGATAATTCTTTGCAGAACAGGAGATGGGTGGAGTGAGCACCCCACTACACCTAGAAGAGAGAGAGGAAACAATCCAGCCTCCAGAACTATACAAGGCCTAGGTTTGTATCAGCCTCTGTCACTTGCTAGCTGGATGACACTGTATGTCACTCTCCATTGTTAGGCTTCAGAGTCCAGATGTCCCTGCTCCCTCAGGGAAGACATTTGTTTCTGAGCCTAATGAGCAGGTATGGCCTCTGGCAGGAGCCAGCCCAGGCCCATTGCTCCCAGGACAGACTGAAGACCCATCCAGGGCCACCTGGGCCCCAGGTCTATGCCTCCCTAGCCACAGTCCTCAACCCCACTCCTCAAAGGGTATGTGGCCTCCTCTGGCCAGGGGCAGGTTTGCCCACTTAGCACCTAAATTGTCTCTCAGTAAATCCAGAACAGACTCAAGGATGCTGATGGCTGACCAAAAGCCAGAGGGCCTAGGGTGGGTGAACGCCCCCTGGGGCAGCGTCAGGCCTGGGGGGAAGACTAGAGGTGGGGCAGGGGGGCTCCCAGCCACCTGTCTCCATCTGGCCAACTCCCTTGTTATATGTGGCCTTGCCTTATACTGTGTCTTCTGATTAAAGAGTTTCTTCACTAAAAATAGTTGAAAAGCCCTGATCTTGGCCATTTGGAACCGGGCACCCAAGGCATGGAGTCAGAAAGAGCAGGGGCAAGATGGGGTGAGGGGGGGAAAGGACCCAACAAGTTGAGCACTTCCCACACACACACACACACACACACTCCATGCTGGGCACTGTCCTAGGCACTTCACCTATAGTGGTTCATTTTAATCCTCACCACTTGTGGTTTGGATAACAATATCCCCACTATGCAGACCGGATAAGGGAAGTTTCAGGAGGATAAGAGTCTTGCCTCGGGTATTCAACCAAGTGATTGGGCTAGAATTTGGACCCAGATCAGCTGATTCCAAAGTAACATCTGGAGGCACCACCTGGATACTAGTATACTAACGCTCTGGGGAAGAGGGAGGGGAGTAAATACTGGGGGTGAAAAGGTAGCCAGCTCAGCCTTCTGAATACCAACTCTAACGCTTCAAAGTGAACATTCAGGGAACGATTGCTGATTGTGAGAATTCCTTTCCCTGGAAGACTGGAGGAAAAGAATGGCTTATTTTAACCAGACAGAATCCAGGCAGGGGGGAGAAAAGGGCATCTCCAATGTTATCTTTAGGACAGAGTGGTAGCAAAGACTTAGGGACTTGGGTTCAAATCCAGGCTCCATCGCTTACAAGCTGTGTGACTTGGGACAAGTTACTTACCCTCTCTGAGCTTTGGTTTTATCTTCTGCAAAATGTAGATAATTGCTCCCTATATGTCTGGGTTGTTGTGTTAAAAATATGAGATGTGCCAAAACCGGTTTGGCTCAGTGGATAGAGCGTTAGCCTGTGGACTGAAAGGTACCGGGTTCGAGTCCGGTCAAGGGCATGTACTGTGGTTGCAGGCAGATCCTCAGGAGGGGGTGTGTAGGAGGCAGCTGATCGATGTTTCTCTCTCATCGATGTTTCTGACTCTCTATCCCTCTCCCTTCTTCTCTGTAAAAAAATCAATAAAATATATATTTTTTAAAAAGAATATGAGATGTGTCAAGTTTTTAGCATAGTGCCTGAGCATAAAGCAAGCACTCAGTCAATGGCTTTATCTGTCCTGATGAGCGTTTTGCTGCCCTGCTAGACAAAGTCCATCTCCCAGACCAGGCAGGGCAAATGCCTTGGTGCCGGAGGTAGGCAGACTACCTCTGCAGCTCCCTGAATTGGGAAGCAGCCCAGAAAGGCCTCCGGGCTTGTTATTTTTTTGCAGAGGGCAGCGGAAAACTGGGAGCTGAAGCCAGCAAAACAAGGATCCCAGCAGCGGGCCTGACTCAGCTCCTCCTGGGTCTGGGGGTTCAAGAGCCACTCTCAAAGTCACACAGCCTCCCAGTCACCTTGTCCTCCATCTGACTGCCCCTGGGCCTGAGCCCTCTGAGGGCCCTGGGCACCTGTGTGCATGGAAGCCCAGCTGGGAAAGAGGGGGTACTCCCGTGAGCAGAGGAAGCTGGGTCGCAGCCAGGCGGAAATTAAAACCAGCTTGCCCAGCGCTGAGTTACCATGTCGCCTGAAATCAGATTGATTTCTTGGGCTTGTTGTGACGGCAGTGTTGCAATTGATTCGTCTGGATGGCAGGGAGTTTATCTATTTGGAGCTGTCTGTCATTGATCTGAATAAGCTTCTAAACTAGCCCAAATACCTGGTGAGGGCGAGGTCACCACCAACCCTGGCTCGATATTAATTATAATAATGAACAGGCATGAGGAGGATTGGTTCATTGCCTGCCCTGCAGGGTTGGCCCCTGTGAGGTGTGGTGTTTAATATTCACGGCAGGTCAACCCGTACAAAGAGCTGGTGGACGTGAGTGGTGGTGCTGCTTTCTGCCCCGTGGGACGGAAAAGGAACTGGTGCTGCTGAAACAGGAAAGGTTTAGGTTAGACCTCAAGAGGACTTCCTTCCTCATTCACTTGTCAGACTGGACAAGTTATTTCCCTCTGAGTCTGTTTCCTCCTCTGTAAAGTGACGATTATAATACTTCTCAGAGCTGTTGCTACTGTGCTCCTCTAAATAAATAAATAAATAAATAAATAAATAAATAAATAAGACAAAACAAAACTAGAGGCCTATCCTGGGCTGCCTTCTGGTTCAAGGAGAAGCAGAGGGGTCCTACTTTGGGTAACAAAGTACCAAGTGAGCACTCAATCAATGGCATTTTATTATCATAATAATTATTGACTCAGTGGATATTTATTGAGCTCCTGCTACATGCCTCGCCCTGAGGAAACACTAGTGAACAAGCCATGATCCCTTGCGTTTGAGAAGATGAAATGGGGGTTTCTGTGAGGGCCAGCTCATCCCCCTTGCTGAAGGCTCTCAGGAACAAGGGAGAATCCTATTTCTGGGAGACGGCTTACAGGCAGACAGACGTGAGGACCTAATAGGATGGCTGCAGGTCACAGGGGTACCCAGCAGAAAGCATCTGTATTGAAAATTCGCCAGCAAGAGCCCCTTCCAAATAACATACTTCCAGGAAGAAGAGGATCCTGCCCTCAGAGAAGCTAGCAGAAACGTGATCAGACTCGGGGTTCAGGTCTGCAAGAAGCAACCCATAAGCAGCTGACTCTCGCTGCCCCTAAAGACACCAGCTGAAACTGCAGCAAAAACATGGGAGTTAAACCAATGTGAGGACTTCTGGCTGAAGGAAAGCAGGGATGGACGGGTTTTCGTCCGCCTTGGACCCTGATCGGCTGCCTTCCTGTGACATTCCTTCCTCTGTTCCTACAGAGCTCCCCTCTCTCCTCCAGTCTGTGGCTGGTGGGGCCCCCACGGCCAGCCTTAAGAGAAACATCAGAAGAAAGCTAATAGAGAAACGCTCTGGTGGATCTAATTGATTTTTTTTCCTATTGGTTCCTTAATATAGGCAACACTGTTCCTGCCGATTTTCTGGGCTGGAGATTATGTCACAAATAAAGAGATTTGCTCCCTATTTCCATGTGCTTATCTTTAATAAGTTAAGAACTCAACAAGCTTTCAGGAGGACTTGAAATAAGCAAGGGATCCAGTGGAGGCTTTGTCGGCGGAGGCAGCCGAAGCTTTACTTCAGCAGAGAGGGAGGCAGATGGCTGAGGCAGGTCAGGGAAGAGTTTCCGTTCTTTGGGCTGCATTGGACCCAGGCTCGGCTGGAAGAAGAGAGGGCAGGAGGCAGACCTGGCAGAGGAAATTCATGGTGGCTGTTGTGGCAAAATGTATGGACAATGCCCATGAGTCTGGGGGTAACGTGGAAGTTAAAGCCAGGTAGCCTAAATTCAAATCCCAGCCACATTATTGCTTATTAGCTGTGTGACCTTGGGCAAGCCACTTTGTCTGTTTCCTCCTTTTAAAAGTAAGTAATGAGCCAGGTCATCATGGCTCAATTGGTTGAGAGTCGATCTATGAACCAGGAAGTCACGGTTCGATTCCCAGTCGGGTCAAATGCCCCGGTTGCTGGCTCAATGCCTGCCCCAGTGTGGAGCGTGCAGGAAGCAGCCAATCAATGATTTTCTGTCATCACTGATGTTTCTATCTCTCTCTCCCTCTCCCTTCCTCTCTGAAATCAATAAAAATAAAAATAATTTTTTAATGGATAATGAGCCTGGCCGGAGTGGTTCAGTGGATTGAGCGTAGTCCTGTGCACCGAAAGGTTCCCAGTTCCATTCCTGGTCAGGACACATACCTTCCTGGATTTGGGGTTCAGTCCCCAATCAGAGCACATCCCCCTTCCTCTCTAAGCATGTCCTCAGATGAGGATTTTAAATAAATAAATAAATAAAATAAAGATGGATAGTGATATCTACCTCATAGGTTGTTATGAGGATCAACAACATGCAAAGTACTTAGAACAGAGTCTGGCATGTGGTATGTGCAGAATCTATGCCGGCCAATGTATGATTATTAAGATATCATCTAACTTGCTTCACCTTAATGGCTGTTGAGCCTCTGCCATGTGTCAGGCATTAGCAGGGGTTTCACAGATGAATGAGACACAACCAGGCCCTGACTTCAAGGCACACCAGCCCAGCTGGGGACCCAGCCCCTGTGACAAGCATAAGCCGCAGCACTACTGGTATCCACGCTGAGGGAATCCAGAGAAGGAGTGGCGACCCCTTCCGAGGGGAGGGGAGGACTGCCACCCTGTGCCCCTCACCCACTCTCCCGTTCTGGACATCCCACAGATTAACTCACGTTTCCTTAAAGCTGATGATGGACAGACACTCTGCAGTTTGTGCGGAAACAGCCCTCCCCAGAGCACATTAGCCACTGTCCTCTGTGCCCTGAACAGGTGCTGAGCTGCACTCTCTACTTGCCTCATTTAGCCTTTAGCAACCTCCTGAGGACAATACCATCATGACCTTCCATGTCACTCGTGAGGAAACTGAGGCACGAAGAGGTACAACTGGTAAGGGCCAGGATTTGAACTCAGGTCCAGTGACTTCGCTGGCTCTAAACTGTATCCCCTCTTTCTCCCCCACTTCTCTCGCAGCACTTACAGTCACAAGCATTCATGAAGTACATATACGGTAATATGCAAAGCCCAAGGCTAAGGATGGAGAAGATTGAAAATGAATGTAACAGGCATTCATTGAGCACCTACTATATGCTAAGCCCCCTACAGGTTATTTTACTGAATACTTCTCTGAAAGGCAAGTTGCACCATCTTCCTTTCACAGACAAAGTGGAAGCCAGAGAGGCTCAGAAACTTGCCTAAGATGAGCTTAAGGCTGAGGTAATTTAAATCCAGGCCTGAATTTGAAACCTGGGTAAAGTTCAGGATACCCCTCAGCCTCCAATGATCAGTCTGCCTTTCCAACAGGCCAAGCCTGCTCTTATAAACCACTAGCATGGCCTCAGAGGAGCCAGCCCTATCCAAGAACACCCGCAGGTGCCCAGCTCCACCCTGCTCCACTCACTGCAATCTCCCTTTCGGATTCACAGATGTAGGGTAAGCCCCACAGCATTAAGCCAATCTGTTTCTTATCTTAAATCAGAAAAGGGACTCCTTAGCACCTTCACACCCTCACTCCTTCTCTGATGGGGAAATCAAGGCTCAAATATGGGCCAGATCTTGGCCTGCCTTTCAGTGGGGCTGAGACTAGAACCATGCTTCTACCTCCCTTTTCCAGTGGTACATGGGGCCAAGGCAGTGATCCCAGGAAGCTGGTCAGCAGATCCCATCCATCTCTACAGCCCATCTAAGTCAAATTATAGGAAGTTCCACCTGGCCAGTGTGGCCCAGTGGTTGAGCGTCAACCCAGGAACCAAGAGGTCCCAGGTTCTGTTCCCAGTCAGGGCACATGCCCAGGTTGCAGGCCTCCTCCTCAATAGGGACTGTGAACGAGGCAGCTAACTGATGATGTTCCTCTCTCATCGATGTTTCATACCTCTCCCTTCCTCTCTAACAGTTAATTAAAAACATATTTTTTTAAAAAGACAAAAATGATGAGAAGTTCTTCCTTCATGGGCAGTCTTAAAAGGGTTCAGTGTCAACGTAGCTTTTCAGCGAAAGACTAGACCAAAAGGCTATTTTTACCCTTCTCTGAAGATGGGCTAAAATTAGAGTTCACCTCGATCCCATAGGTCTTGGGTAGCCAACCCCATACACAGTAGCATATGGTTTCTTTCCTGAGCCCCCATTTTACATTCTCCCTCCTTCCTCTAGGCCATTGTCTGGCTCCAAAGATTCTATTGTTTTAAGGATTGGTGACCTCATGTTTGGTTGCCATAGAGACCATTGTGATGTCACAAGCAGAGGACAAGTAGTTCAAGTAGAGGAGTGGAGAGCGAGGATGCATGACTAGGGAATTGAGAGACTTTTGGAATTTATGTCCTACTTTCATGCCCAGAAAAGAAAATGTCTGGCGCTGGATTCTGATATCTGAAGGAGACCGGACCAAATTGCCCTGTGTTCTCCTGGGACTCAGATGCCTCTGAGACCCCAAAGAAGGGTAAATATAAAGGGATATCAGAAACACTCCCCTCTTTGGGGCTGTAAGAAGTGGGCTACTTTTGTAGCGGAAAGGAATGAGATGGGATGCCAGCAGGAGCTGTGTGGCTGGAAGATGCCCAGAAGAGATGATGTCGCCATGGTTTAGGAAGTTTGAACCACGGAGACACTTAGCCTGTAGGGCTTTCAGCACCCTGCTTGAGCACCTTGTTGAAATGGACATCCTGTACCACTCTAGCTCCCCTGCCTGGTCTGGGAGCTCCTTGAGGACTCCGCCTCTCCAGTGCCCCGCTCAGGTCCTGGCACACCCTAAATGCTCAATAAATGTCCCCTCATTCAGCAAACAAATGAGAAGGTGATTAATGAACTGGGTAGCTCAGTGGTCGGCAAACTGCGGCTCACGAGCCGTTGTTTGCCACTTTGCTGACTGAGTTTGCCGACCACTGCGTAAGACATTACCCTTACCCAGAAGTTTTGACTTCAGGTTAAAGACATTAGTACATTATTAAAATGTTTTGTAAGTGTTTTTTCCCCTAACTCAGTGGTCGGCAAACTCATTAGTCAACAGAGCGGCAAGCCGCGGCTCTCGAACCGCATGTGGCTCACGAGCCGCAGTTTGCCGACCACTGGGGTAGGTGGTCAGGTGAAGGATGTGTGGATGCATGGACAGATCAATAGATGGACAGATGAGCAGGTAGGGAGCCTAGAGACCATGTACAGCTCCTAAGCTTTGGAGCTATACATCTGCCTACCTCTCTAGCTGCAGCCCACCCCACACCTCATTCTCTGTGATCAGGCCACACTAATTATCTCTAAGTCCTGACTACCACACGACTTTGTACATACTGTTCTCTCTGCATGGAATGCACTTCCCTTCCCTCTTCAGTTACATAACTCATCCTCATTCTCTGACTTCCTACTCAATCACTGCCTCCTTCAGGAAGCCTTCCCTGGCTAATCAAACCTCCAGTGAGGACTCTGCAGCCTTGGGAACCTCTCCTGAGCACCTGTTTTATTGCAGTTCTGCATTTAGCCAAGTTGTCTGAGGTCTCCCATTCTAGACCCTGAGCTATGAATACATAGGGGCAGTGGCTGCTTTCACTCACCTGTGTATCCCCAGCACGTAGCACAGTGAATACTTAATATTTTTTAATAAATCATTTAATAAGTATCTAAGCCTGCACTGCCTTTTCTAAGCAGCCCATTCTCTATGGACTTCACCAGAGGAGAGCATCTAAGCACAGGCCTCTAGAGGTGAACCCAAGGCAGAGGACAGAGGGCAGAGGGCAGAGGCCAAAGGTCCAGGGAACCTGAGATCCTGCCACATCTGCTCCGGCAAAGAGCCACTGGCACCCGGGCCTTTCTGCTCTGCCTTGGTTTTATATCTTGGCTTTACCAGTAACTAGCTACTGTGAGGATGTAGTTACATCCCCCAGCTCAATGTCCAGTAACAGTAAATAATAAATGGTGCCATTATTCTTATTTTTAAAAGTCAGGAACGGCCCACTGGATTCAGGGCCGAAATTCTAAAATAAAAAATAAAATAAAAAAAATGGAGAACATACTAAATTTTTATGAATCTGCTTTAAATGTGTGTGACAATCTTTTTAAAAAGGAAATACTTAAAGCCCTTCTGTAAAATGTGAACCAGCTATGAGTCCATCCTTTATTCAGTCCCAAAGCTTCATGACTGAGTTTGCTCAAGGGAAAACTCAATTATCCTCTCACATTATTCAGAGCAACCCCCTAATCTTGTCTTAGGTCTAAAAAGCAGGGGGAACCTTCTTTTGACCCAGCCACAGCTTGACTCAGGGTAAGTCCCATCAGAATGAGGTCAATCTGGCTAGGGATATTTGTTCATGCCTCCTCATATTGCCCCAGTCCCCAGAAGTTGGCCTTGGAATTCTCTAGGGTGGGAGGGCTCTTAGTGACAAAAGGAGACCAGCTTTTTGGTCACTGGCACCTCCTCCTTGCTTTTTGTGCATAAATGTTCTCAGATCTACTGGCCAAGATTTCAGGTCAGGCCACCTCAGGTAAGAAGTCAGTGGGGCATCCTAGCAGGATCCACATAGGAAGAAATTAAGATGCCTTTGAGCCAGCCTGGTGAGCTTTGCTCTTCCCACCCCAGCCCAGCTCACTGTAGCCCCTTGAGTCCCATTTGCCAGGGGCAACCCACACGGTACACCTGGGGCCTCCTCCCCCTTTCTCAGGAGCTCCTCCCACCTGATGACCCAGTTCCCAACGCATGGCTATCCTTCTGCTACCAGATCCCTAGCCTCCGAGCCACGCCACCATAAACCCAATGCCTCTGGACAAATGTATTTTATGTAAGTTCAAGCACTGGAAATATTGAGTTCAGAGAATTTTATTTCAAGAGCCCTCTATATTTCTCTGGGATTATCACCTGTCTTTGTTCCCGCCCTCTCTGGGTTATTATCTTTGGACACTTTCCAAGCCAAGCCGCCTGATTGCTTGGGGAGAAGGCTGCCAGCATCCTCCCATGGCTCCTCTGGGAAAGGTGAAAGCAACCAACTGTGGGGGATCCTTTCTTTTCCTTCTGTATAACTGCAGGGGGCTCCACTGCCCAGGCAGCCTTGGCTTTTAGGAGCTGGCTTCACCAAGAGACTCTCCAAGTACTAGGGAACATTGAGTGGGTGGTAGAAATGGTGGCTTCGTGCCCCCCAAGTTAGGGAGGGCTATGCTCAGGGTGAGCCTCGGGATACAGAGGGGAGGGAGAAGGCCAGCTGTTCTCTTTTTCTACACCAAGCCAACCTAGCCTGACACCAAATTAATAGCATTCAAATGATATGCAAATAATTATGCAAATCTAAAGGAGAAGGCTGCTCTCACTGGGTCTTTGGGCTATTGAAAGGCCAGCACCTTGAGCCCTTTCCCAGAGGAACCCATAAGCTCCCTGCAATTTCAACCCTCATCCTTTCAGCACCAGCTGGTATGAAGAACCCAATCAAACTGGTGCGAACCTTTCAAGGTCCTCTGATCCAAGAGCCCACTCTGGCCTCACCTCCCAGGCAGTCAGGCCCTCCTCTTCTGTTCTGATATGTCGCAGAGGCAGCCACAGAAGGTGGCGTGACCTCCCTCTGGATGCCAGCACTCCGGCTCCCCACTCATTAGCAGTGTATGCAAAGTAGATGCAGAGTGGTTCGGGTTGGTTTTTGCCATCTATTTAACTGTTCGTTAAAATGGCCCCACTCCCATCACCTCTGCACAGGCGCAGGCTTCCAAACTGCCAACCCCTGCTGCCTGCAAGCACCATGTGGTTCCTGCGCCTGGTAATTGCAGTGGTGTTTGTTGAGCTGTATTTGCATTTGATTGTCATTTAACTTTCATCTCTCTCCTTCAATCAATTGTGGATTGGGCTTCCACAATTGATTATTTGTTTTATTTTCAGCTCCTTGATGGATTTTCAGAGTTTTCTTTATTAGTGCTACAAACTTGAACCCTGGGACTTCTTCTCCTGTCACATGAAGCGGGAAGGCCTCCTCCCACCATCCTAGGGCTCCTGCGTGAAAATAATCTAGCCAACATCGTGGATCTTAAGTCCTATCCCCAGTCTCTCTGCTCCTCCACCAGCGTCTCATTTCTGCCCAGCTGGTGGCATTAAACATTTATGAAGCTGAGGAGGATCAAAGGCCTCGTTGGGGGGGGGGGGGGGGGAGAGACAGGCTGGATGCCTGTTTGGAGATGGGAAGCAGCTTAAACCACTTTCTATGCTGTCTCCAACTACCCGGGGCTCTGCTACAGCTGATCTGGTCCTGCTCCAGAGCGAGAGCAAATGCTCAGGAGCCAGGATGCAGTCCTCCCCAGGGCAGGACCCTCCTCTCACCCTAAATTCAGGCTTGACTTTGGGTACTCCAGAGCCATGGCATCCCAAACTGTTCCAGATGCTTCAGGGTCTGGAAGCCCCCTCAGAGGAGTGGATTGAGGTGAGCAGGCAGCTCTGTGCCCTGAGGGTCTCGAGTGAAGCAGCCCCTGTCCCTCCTTCCCTAAAACCTCTAAAGCCCCCTGGTTCCCCCAGAAGATATAGCTCTGATTTGAAATCTTTGGTACAAATAATTTTTTTCTCCTCTACTTAGAAAGCGAGTTTAAAATAAGTTACCAATGTGCCCATGATCCCAGACTGGGAAAGTGGGGCTGGCTTCTCCAGGTTATGGGCGGGATGTCTGACACTGTCTGGGCAGAGGTTATGAGGCTCCCTGGAGTGGAGAGCCCCTTCTTGCACTTCTCTGGCTCTCAGTCCTAAAACAGCCATCGTAACTCTCTCTCTCTCTATCTATCTATCTATCTATCTATCTATCTATCTCTATCTCTCTTAGTCTCTCTATCTATCTATCTCTATCTCTCTTCCTCTCTCTCTCTCTCTCTCTCTCTCTCACACACACACACACACACACATACACACACACACACACACACACACACACACACACATTTTCTGAGTCAGCAGTGAACCCCTCAGTTCTTACCACTTGCCATAGTGCTTGAAAACTTGCCTTAATAATTCCAGACTCCCTTGATTTGGTACAAATACTTTTATGATAAGGTAACCCCTTCAGCATAGACAACAAGGATGCCACACATCTCAGATAACACAAATCCTGACCCCAGCCTACTCCTTCCCTTCCTCCTTCAACCCTGCAGGGACTCCCTGCTCCACTAAAACAGGTCTCCTCACTGCCCCCAGACTATCTTGCATTTTCCACTACTTTGCTTTGAATAAGCCACTCCCCCAACTTTGGATGTCTTCCCTCTTCCTATCCACTGACTGAAACCTAAAACATATTTATGACTTCATTTTATCCAGCTTTCTTCGTCAAGGAGCCCAGCTGCCAGGAGACAAGCCTGCCACCAGCCTCCAGATCCATATGAATCATCCTGGCATATAAGGTTCATCACTGGGTCATGACTCACCCTCCTCAAGCTGCTTAGTCCAGAGGGGTCCAGGAATCAAGGAGGAGTTCAAGAATCCCTTTAAGGAAGAAAAAGGAATCTCATGCCACTTGCCAGTATTTCCCCAAACTCCCCTCACCACAGAACCTCCCACCTCCCTCTTCTCTGTTGGTAGCTCTCTGCACATTCTTCCCTGGCTTCCTCTCCTAACCACTGATCCTTTTGTCAAGTCCCCCCTTCTGCCATCCTTCTGCTACCATTTAAAGCTTTCAATGACCTCTTATTATATTCATAGAAACAATTGTCTGCCTAGCCAGCATGGCTCGGTAGTTGAGTGTCCACCCATGCACCAAGAGTCACCGGTTCAAGCCCCGAGTTGCAGGCTCAATCCCCAGTAGGGACATGCCAGAGGCAGTTGATCAATGTTTCTCTGTCATCGATGTTTGTATCTCTTGCTTGCTCCCTTTCCCTTCCTCTCTAAAAATAAATAAAAACATTTTTTAAAAAGAAGAAAAAGCAATTGTCTCCTTTGCCATTATCTCACAACATTCATTTGGCACCAATGACTTGCCTTGGGCGTTAGACACCCCACCTATGCCATAATTTATTCACAAATATTTATTAAGTATCTACTATGTGCTGGGTGGTGGGCTAGGTCAGTAGTAGAGAAAACAGACATGCTCTGTGCCTTCACAGATTTGACAATTAGTAGAGAATACAGGAAATTAAGCAACAATCACATAGACCAGGGAAACCCAGGCTCCTCTGAGGGCAAAGAGCCAGGTCTGAGACACAGAGAGAATGAGAGAAATAAGACCAGTGAAAGGAGACTTGCAAGTCTCCCCAGGCTGCCACTTTCAAATGTGCATATGACTTGAGTACACAATAAGCCTGCAGCATACAGCTGAATATCCCCTAGAGCATCTATTGTCCTCAATTTGTGGGTGATGCTGAGATCTGGACACAATGGACTCTTTGCAAGTCACAAGACAGGGTGCTTGACATAAACTCTACTGCTTCCCAGTTTGACCCAGGCTCTGCCTCAATCTAACTGGGAATCCATTCTATGGAAACCACATTGACCACCTTTAGGAGGAAGGGACAGACCAGGTGCATTATTCTTCCCACTATACAGTACAAACCCATCCTCTGAGCTCAGGGCAGAGTGCTGCATTCTGGGACTTGTAGTCTCCATTGAACCCCCTCCTAAAAGCTTTCCTTTGTTGGTGCAATGAGGAGGCTGATGTGGCAAGTTTCTGGGTGACTCCTCTCACCCTTCTTGTGAGTGCCCAGCCCATCAAGGAGCCCAGCTGCCAGGAGACAAGCCTGCCACCAGCCTCCAAATCCATATGAATCATCCTGGCATATAAGGTTCATCACTGGGTCATGACTCACCCTCCTCAAGCTACTTAGTCCAGAGGGGCCCAGGAATCAAGGAGGAGTTCAAGAATCCCTTTAAGGAAGAAAGAAGAATCTCATGCCACTTGCCAGTATTTCCCCACACTCCCCTCACCACAGAACCTCCACCTCCCTCTTCTGTTGGTAGTTCTCTGCACATTCTTTCCTGGCTTCCTCTCCTAACCACTGATTCTTTTGTCAAATTCCCCCCCCCCTTCTGCCATCCTTCTGCCACTGCCCTTTTTTCACAGCTTCTTGAAACAACTGTGCAGAAATCCTCTCCCAGTGGCTCCCTCAGATAATTCCACACCACCTGCCTGCTGCCCGGGATTCTTTACAGCAGTTGAGGTTCAGAAAGAGGATCTAGAGAGAATCTGATGAGCAGAACTTGAAGACTGTGGAAGTGCTAAGGACCAGAAGACTCTCTGAGGAATGAGACTTAAGAGCAGAAGTCTTGCCACCTGCTTGCAGGATGAGGTCAGGAAGGGCACACTGGACAATGACTGCGGTCTGGAGTAGGGAGGAGCCTAGTGCAGTTGAAAAGAACTAAACAGAAAGCCGTCTTCCCTAGGGAGCATGGTGAGTTCCTCCCTCCTCTTCTTCTACAGGGAATAATAATAACACCAGTCACAGGATCCTGTCACACTGTATCCGTGGAGGCTCTTCAAGTGGAGCCTGTCCATGGCGCCAAAATCCCCAGGATCTAAACATCAGCCTCTGGAATGGCACAACTGTGATTGTCCTCTTTGCTGTTTTGTGACTCCCAGGGGCTCCTCAGCCCTGGAAGCTTATTTCTCCATGCCCTTGAATGGTACTGTGTTCTGGCTACTCTCCCAAGCCTCCTTCAAGTCTCTATGTAAAATAGCCCTAGGAACCTGGGCAGGGATAGGCACAAAGGTTCGGCTCTCACGGGCTGGAACACTTCTTCTCTGATCCTGTGAGGGTGGGGAATTGTCAAAGCAGGGACCTGGAGATCCAGGGCTGCCATGGGGACCCAGAACACTACCTTCAGCTGCCCACAGCTTGGCCCAGGTTGCCTCCTGCCAAATGAAGAATGTCTTCCCAGGACACAAGTACCACTGGCTTTTAACTATAATATCAGGATAATTAAGCTTTTTCTGTGAGCACAGTTTGCTGCTGATGCAGCTGCCTGGAGCCCTGGCATTTATTGAGCGCAAAGTAATAATTTATTGTCCTTTGTACATTCAAAGCCATCTTCATTATCGGCTCAGGACTGAGCTGTCACAAGGGCATGCGGGCCTCACCGGCTGCCTCACTCGCGGTCTTCTTCCCAGGTCACCCCTTGGCGCCCTCAGGTACCAGGAGGGGGAGGGGAGCGTGGGGAAGAGGATGCTCGCTCATGGAGAATCAAGTTAGAACCCCATCTCTTTGGCAGGCTGCTAATGAGGGAAAGGGTGACTGGGCTTGGGTGGGTGTGGGCAGCGAGAAAGCGCGGGGCCGTGTGCCCACATTAGCAGGGCAGCGCTTCCCCTGAGCTGGAAGCAGCGGTGCCCTGTGCTCCCGCCCCTGGGTCTTCTGCGCCTTTGCTTGAGACTTTACGGTAAGCCGCTCCTCTCGCGCCCCCGCCCCCAGGCCCGCTCCGCGATCCCGGGCGCCGACGCCAGGCGCTGGCCGTGGTGCTGATTCTGTCAGGCGCTGGCGGCGGCAGCGACGGCGGCGGCCCCGCTCCCTCTCCCCGCCGGACCCTGCTCAGTGCCCCGCGCCCGCGCCCGCGTCCCACCGAGTCCCCCGCCCTCCCGCCGCGGCCCGGACCCGGGCGCGGCTACAACCAACACCATGCTCCCGGCAGCCCTGCTGCTCCTGCCCTCGCTGCTGGCGCTTCTGGCTCACGGTAAGGGACCCTGGCGTCCGGCCGCAGGACGGGGACGAGAATAGGTCCCGGGGTAGGAAGGGAGGACTGTCCAGCGCCTTGCCCCGCGCCTCTGGCTGTTCTGCCGGCTGCGCTGCCCCCGCACCAGCCGAACCGGGCGGGGCGCAGGCTCCGCGGGCGGGAAGCTGCCGCGGCTCCCGCCATTCGCGCCCGGCCGAGACCTCGCCTTTAATCATCTTCCCGGATCTAATGGGATTTCTCTGCTGCAATTCATCACGCCACCCCCACCCCGCACACACTCTAGCGCTCACCCGCGCGCTACCTCGCCACTCCAGGGAGGGAGGCCACAGGGCGGTGAGGCTGGACGGTCCTGCTCGCGGCCACGGTCCCGCCTTTCCTGCCGCCCTCCAAACTTCGCTCGACTTTGCCGCTGGTTCCATAGGCCCTCGTGCCCTCATTGCGGAGAGACGGGGGCGGGATGGCGGCTGGACCCGGAGTTGGGACGTCGCTCACTTCCCTCGGTCTTGCCGCTGCCACGACGGAGTCGGGACCTCGTGTACAATTCCAGGGAAAGTCGGCGGCTCTGGGCCACGGAACCGGCTCCGTGCTCAGCCCTAGGCTGCAGCGGCTGAGGTCCTGGGATAGATACTTTGTCCTCCCCCGGTCCTTTCCGCGCTCGCGCTCGTGAAAACACACACACACACACACACACACACACACACACACACGTCCAGAGCTCTTCCTCCTTCCAGGCCAGCCCTCCTGCTCAGCTCCCTCCCTTCCCCCTCTATGTGGGAAGACTCATCGGAGACCTGCCACCCACTCTGTCGCCCCAGGCCCCCGCTAACAGTGCAGTCCGATCTCCAACTTCATCTGTCCGGGTTGAGGGAGTGTTGGGGAGAGGTTGGGGGTTCTGTGCCTCTGGGAAGAAAGGTTTCTGAGTCTACAGGGGACCTGCTGGGCTTACACAAGCATTCACTAAAGCTACCGACGCCCAGGTTTTTCTTCCACTGCATTCGGGTGGTTTGGGACCTTGCTTGAAGTTGGAACCTGCTGCCTTTCTCAGTATGGTTTGTAGAACCCATTGTGGAGGAGGGAGAATGTAGATGCTTCTAAACCTCCAGGCTCAATCTTTCCAAGCCGCTTTGGAGATCAGGGCAGCGGGGCCGGGGTCAGAGTGGACGGGCACCCGGATGGCAGTTTTCTTCACTCTGTGGCCCCAGGGCACAGAAGCCCTTCTCTGAGCCTCTAGCTCCAGTTTCATTCAGCCGTCTCAATGGGAGGGTGTCCTCACCCCACCCCCTAGCTGGCATCGCAGGGTTCATACTTGGTGACCAGAATTCAGAATCTGTGTGTTCATATTAAGGACGTTGTAGCCCCTTAAACCCCACCCCATCTGGGGCAGGCAGGGAGGGGAAGCCGGCATCCTAGCCCAGCTATCCCAGGAGTTAAGACCTGTCTTGGGATCCAGCCGGACTTCTGCTGGACAGCTCTCCTGGAGCACAGGTTCTGGTGTGTGTCCCCTTCCCCTGGTGTAGTCTGGAGCCTTGTGCATGAGTGTGTCAGCCTGAGTGTGAATGTAATCGAGGCCCAGCGTGTCTGGAGTAGAGGGTCCAAGGGCGTCTGTGCTTCAGGAGGTCTGCATGTTGGTGAGAGCTCGGCTGTGAGCAGGTGTGAGGGGTGTGTAAGAATGCTAGTGTACAGTGCAGCCTCTGCCCAGGGGCTCTCTGCAGGGCTGGGGTGAGATTGCCTGCGGGTCTCCAGGAGGATGGCTGGTGTGGCCAGGAGTCCAGGGAGCCCTCCTGGGGGTGAGGGGTGAGGGGTGAATGTCCACTCTGTGGCTGAGGGTCTGTGTATCCTCAGTCAGTGTTCCTCCCTGACCGATCCCGACCTTTCTAACACCCTTGGGGTCACCCGCCCAAGGGACATGTGGGTAGGGGAAGATCTTTATTTTCCCCCCTTAAGGGAGAAGAGGAAGCAGCCCTGCAGTGCCCGGCTGAGAGAGAGGGCTTGCACCTGGGCTTGCCCTGGCACCCTCTCCTCTCCCAGCAGGTGTGAGGTCCCAGGTGGCATCGTCTCTTTGGGAGGCAGTGTATTGGGCCATCTTTGAGCTCCTGGGGGCTGCAGTCAAGAGAAGGCTGAAGGGGCTGTGAGCCTTTGCGGCCCAGGAGGAGCATCTGCAGCCTCATGGCCTCAAGAAGGGCCCTTAGAGCTTTGCTCACACAGAGGCCAAGGTATACAGACCCTGGGATACGGCCAGGAACAGCCCAGAATCAGGAGGTGGAGAGGGTAGGGAAAGATGTTTCTGGGCCTGACTCAACCTGATAAATTCAGTCTCCTATTCCACACCTTCCCCCACCCCCACGCCAAAGCTGCCGGGGCAATTGTTCCCAGCCGGGAGGGGTGTCAGGGGCACTGGTCATACTCCCAACCTGTGAGGAGTGCCCAGAAGATCCTGCCACAAGTAGGAGGAAAACGTAGGAGGGGCAGCACCGTGCAGGTGCCTGCGCCAGAGCCTGCTGTGTCAGTTTCATGATTTTTAATGAGTAATTACCTTTAGTCATTCTCCTAATTTTTGAATATCAATAAAGTTAATTAAACTCTGCATGTGTGAATGTGGCCTGGGGAGATTGCCAAGGTGGTAGTGGCAGAGACAGGCTGTAGTTGAGTCTCCAGGGGCAGAGGCTGCCTCCATGGCTGTGTGACCTTAAAAGGGATGCTCCACCGCTCTGAACTCTGAGTGCCTGGTGGAAAGAGGGAGGGAGGAGATGACAAGTAGTGGTTGCTCACTCTGCCAAGAACTTGGAGCATGGTGTATGGAGGGGCAAAGACAGGAGGAGGAAGAGGGCTTGGCATCTAGCACCACAAGGGTTAACAAACTGGGCTGCCTTAACCTAAAATGGTAATTACTGCTTCCTGCAGACTCTGTGCTGGGCTCAGTGTTCAGAAAGAACATTCCTGAGTATGGGGGCTGCAGCCAAAGCCAATACCAGCCCTACTCCCAGTCTCCCAGCCTGGCATTTTGGAGGTAAGAAGCAGGTGCTGGGGACAAAACTACATGGGAGCCAATCTAGTTTCCACTCAGAGCCCTAGAGGTTGATAGGGTGGGCAGGAGGCTCTCCTGTGCTTCTGAGGAGACTGGACGACCTAGAAACTGCCATGGACGGAGGGGAATTATGGGTTGATTTTTTTGCCCCTCACGGGCCTAAGCTCTTCAGGCTTGGCAAGCCCTGGCAGCGGTCCCAGCGTCCTCAGCAGGGTGGCAGCTTAAAATGCCTTGGGGACACCATGGGGAGCTAATGGGGATCGAAGAGACACAGGGGCTGGGCTTAATTAGAAACTGGGCTTAATTAGAGCTTCTCTACCCCTCCCACCATGGCTGCCTGAATGGTGGCGGGCATATCAGAAAGCCTGTTTTCTTAGCCCCTCCTTCCACCCTGCCCTAGGTGCCCAATCCCTCCAGTCTCCTCCCACCCTCCTTGTCCCCAACTCTCCAAGCCCTTTCAGGCCCAGTTGCCAGGCTGCGCTCAGCTCAAGGATGCTGCGCCCCCACCTGGGCAGAACTATCAGAGCAAGGCACCCCACCCAGCAAACAAAAAAGAGTGTGGAAAAGAGCCTATAGGTGGAGGTTACTTTAGTGAAGGGAACTCTTAGCCCAGACAGTTAGGAGTCCAAGCGCTCTGTGTGGCCTCAGGCATGCCTCGGTCCTCTCCGTGACTCTACTTTCTTTTCTTTTTTAAATACATTTTTAATGATTTCAGAGAGGGAAAGAAAAGGAGATAGAAACATCGATGATGAGAGAGAATCACAGATTGGCTGCCTCCTGTACTCCCCACACTGGGGATCAAGACTGCAACCTGGCATATGCCCTGACCAGGAATCAAACCGTGACCTCCTGGTTCATAGGTTGATGTCAACCAATTGAGCCACGCCAGCTGGCCTGTGGGTCTCTACTTTCTGCAACACCCAGTGTAAGGTTCCACCACTCTGGTGGTTGCCAAGTCTGAGATCACAACACGGCCTCCACAGGCTGTCAAGTCATGCAGATTTCTGGGTCCCCAGCTTCCTCTCAGGGAGGAAGAGCCAGGATCTGTATGTAAGAGACTGGGGAAGGCAGAAAGAAATGCTGCCCAGCCTGGTCATTAGCTCAGAGGTGGACAGCAGACACTAGGAGGTCTTCAAGGTCTCTTCCAGACTAATTCTAGCAGGAAGCTGAGTCACCCAGCCAGACCAATCAGTTCCCCAAACTAGACATGTTCTCAACAGCCCTGGGCTCTTGCCATTCCTTCTGCCTGAAATTCTTGTCTCCCCCTGGACCAACCTGCCTCACTCCACCTCATACTTCAGGTCTTGGCTTAGTAGGCACTTCATGTAATTCTTTAGCACATATGAATCATCTATGATGTGGTTTTCAGAGGAAGCCTCACTTGACCTCCATTTGTATTAGGGCAGTGGTCGGCAAACTTATTAGTCAACAGGGCCAAATATCATCAGTACGATTAAAATTTCTTTTGAGAGCCAAATGTTTTAAACTTTAATTATATAGGTAGTACATTGTTTTTAACTTAATTAGGTTACTCCTAAGCTGGCCTTTGCTAAAAAGGAGTTTTTGCTAAAAACTCAAGGGGCCAAAGAGCCGCATGTGGCTCATGAGCCACAGTTTGCCAACCACCAGGTTAGGGGACTCTTGTGCTCCCACCATCCCCTGATTTCCCCCATGAAGGTACTCATCATGTTGGGTCATGAGCACCTGATTGCTTGATGCTCTGCTTCAGGAGCAAGACAGGCCACCAAGTCTGTTTTGTTCACCCCCTCCATCCTGGGGCAGCTCCAAAATTCCTATTTGGAAGAAGTTTAGAGTCAGCTGCCTATTTACAAAGGAGTGAGCAGTGGGTGCATGGCAGCTGAGACTGCCTCTTGAAGCTGAGTTTGCATAACAACCACACTATTTTTACATAGATTTCCTAACGGGTGACCAATTATCCCAACTGTAAATTATAGCCTTTACTTAGTTTTTTTTCTTCTACAAATTAAGGTGTCACACCATCAGCCTGAAGTGGCTTGGAGATGGGGTGCTGATGGCCATTCTGAGAGGGCTTAAACCTACCACAGCCACTTCTTGCTGCTACCATTGCTCTCGTCCCCAGTGGCAGAGCCTAGCACATGGCAGACATTGAATACATATTGAATACACTCGAGAGAGTTGCACGGTGGCAGAGTTAAGCCTGGAGTCCAAGCTTCTTGACTCCCTCCTCCAATACCTACCCATCACCTCAGGGATGCCCTGTATAAACTTAAGGACTAAGATAAGGGGAAGGCAACCCCATGCCATCTGGCTTTATAGCCCCTTCCTTTAGCTCAGCTTCACACACCCTCCCAGAGCGTGGAAGGACCTGCACGAAACTGTGGGGACAGCTCTGAGCCCATCATGCTCATGAAGGAAAGGTGGGGGTCAAGGTATTATTCAGGACCACAATTAATGCCCATGAATCTTTCACATCTCCTAAAAGAGCAGTCCCTGGGATCCACCCATCTAGAGTTCATTCGCTTCACAAACATGTATTGAGGTGTGAGGTGTAGCCCAGAATATTCAGGAGCCACACCTTCCACATTCTATCTCTATTTAATACAACAGAGACTAGTTATCCCCCACTTTACAGATGGGAAAACAGAGTTTCAGAGAGATTAAGTCAGTTATTCTGGGCTCCAAGCCAATAAGCTATAAGGCTACTCCAAATTGCCTGCCCATTTTTTGCAAAACCAAGTTGGTGCCTATACCCAACTGCCAGCCTGAAGCAGAGCCTCAGGCAGTAGAGGCAGATGGGAACCCAGGAGAGTATCACTATCCTAATAATAACAATACCAACAATAATAAAATAGCACCAACCATAATAGCAAACATTTATTGAGCATTTACTGTGTGCCAGGCACTGTACTAAGTGTTTTATATACATTCACTCATTTAGTCCTCATATCATTCTACGAGATAGAAGCTATTATCTGCATTTTATAGGCCAGTGCATGCCCATGCTGCCAGACAGACCCAGGATATAAATGGCCCCTAACTTTCTTCCAGCACATTTCTGGTGATGACAGTGGCTTACCTTTGTGATGTCTACCCTCTGTCCTTATTGCTGTAGATGAGAGACATTTTATCTTGCTCAGTCCTTAGTAGCAAAGCAATAAAACTCCCTTTCTGACCCTTGGAGACCAGGCTAGAGCACAGGGCTGAGAGTCAGGTGAACCCTAAATCTTGGCCCAGAGGTCAGTGACCTTGGGTGACTCATCCTCTCACCCTTTGGGAGCTTTGGAGAATGATAGAACCAGTCACTCTAGTCTTGGCATCCTGGGCTGCCCCCCATCCCTTCAACCCCCCTCAAACCCCCCCCTCTCAGCCCAGCCCCCAGGTGAGAAGACCCAAGCTTGCCTGAAGCTCAGCTCCTAGACAGGCTAGATGCCAAGCCTGCCTACCTATACCCAACTGCCAACCCTGGCATAGAAGGGCCGATCGATGCTGAAGCCGCCGGCAGTGTTGTTGGCCATTGATTGTTGAGATTTCTCGTCGGGCTCTGGAGCAAACAAACCTGCCGCTTTTCCAACAACAATCCAGGACTCCGGCTGCAGAGTCTGCAGTCTTGCTGGCAGGCAGGCTGACGGAAAGGGATGGGGGTGGTAGGTCCTGGTTGGGCCCAGCAGGGACAAGGGGCTCTGCCAGGAAACAAAAAGGAACTGAGTAGGTGTAGGAAGGGGGACAGCAGAGACTGTGTGAGGATGCTAGAGTGACCCCTAGGCCCTGTGTATGCCTTGTACATCTATTATATTTTGCTCAGGCATTTTTCCATACCTAGAATGCTACTCTGGATCCTTCGCCTTATTTCGGTTCTCCCACGCTCTCTTTTCCTGATCATTCAGCCCAGAGAGCTTTCTCTGTCCCCTGGACACTAAATAGCTCCCATCAGGAACTTAGCCTGTCCATCCTTCACCCACCCACCCATTTCCATTCTATTCAGCACCTAACAGGTGCTCTGAGAGGCAGGAATACAACACAATCTCTTGTCCTTCAGGAACTCAGGTTAGCCAGGGAGCTGCCTTCTTAATAAGCTCAGCTGTGACTGCCTCTCCAGCTAGACCAAGGACCCTCTGATTCTAATTAAATGAGATGCCAATAGCACCTACGTGGTCCAGCCACTCACCTTCCTAAGAACAAGAGATTTCTTGCCAAGGGCTGCTCTGGGCCTCAGTTTTTGTTGTGTGTGTGTTGTTTTTTTGTTTTGTTTTGTTTTGTTTTGTTTTTTGTCTGTAGCAAGAGGTCTCCCTTTTTGGTCTTTGAGGGCCCAGCAAGCCTGTGGGATCCCTGGGCCTACATTCCCACAGCTCTTCCCATCTCTGCAGGGTCTGGATGTTTCCCCAATCCCCCAAAAAGACAGAGCAGGTGCAGGGTCCCTATTGCCACCAAGCCACATGTGTTGCAGAATCCACACCGTGGGTCTCTCCCATCCACCAGTGCAGTCCTCAGGGGCCTAGCCTGTATCCTGGCATCAACCTCAGCATCTCCTCCAATCCCCCTCTCCTCCCTTCCCCACAAACTACTCTCTCTACCCTCAGGACCCTCCTTCCAGCTGGTCATCAGGCTGAGAGGGCAGAACTGTGAAATGTGCCTAAACCACAGATCACCACCCTCCACAGATGTTCATTTGTATGCTGTTTTACCCCCCTTTGCATGCTGGCTCCCTGTTAAAGACAGAGGCAGACCCTGCCCCTCCACACTCCCAGTCCAGAGCTTCCTCCTCTCCATAGTTTCTTCCTCCCTCCCTCCCAGCTCAGCAGCTGAGCACCAGTTCCTTTGTCCCCCTAGCAGCCACCTGCTGAGTATTTGGCCTGGGTCCCACCAGCCAGCAGGTGCTTAGGGAGACCCAGAGTCTGGGAGGGTGCAGTGCGGAGAGCCAAGTTGTGGGTCAGGAGGAGGGTGCAGCCCCATAGGAAGGACCTAATTAAAAGAGTACTGGTCAGGGAGCCAGAACCCCATGCTTTAAACCCAATATTGGCTCTTGCTGGCTGGGTGGTTTTGGGCAAGTTGTGTCTCCTTCCTGTGCCTCAGCTTCCTTGGGATTCATGATACCTGTCCCACCTCTTTCATAGAATAGCATCAAGATCAAAGGAAATCAGAGGGATTGGTACTGGAAAGAAACCAGAAGGCCTGGAGGGTCCTCCCGCAGCCAGAGCTGTCCATTACCAGGAGGGGCTGCTTTCAGATAGTCACTGGAGGGACTGGATCAGAAGCTGGAAGAGCCCAAGGCTGGGCAATTGAGACAGTGGTCCAGATCTGATCAGGAAGGTGAGAGTAGAAGTGCAGAGCGATGAAGGTTGGGTTCCAAGTGCTTCTAAGGGCCTCCTCGTGGCTCATTGCTCTTATGGACATTGTCTTAGACATCACTTACATCCAGCAAGGGTGGTTTGAAACATCTGGTCTGGCAGCTGGCAGGCTTCCTCCTGTCCTATTTTCTGGCTGATCAGAGGAAATGGAGTAGATGGGGGAGTCACCTTCTCCTGAGTACAGAAGAGCCCATGGCTTCTCCAGGCAAAGGAACCAAACAAAGCAACGAGAGATCAAGAAATCATTTGTGCATTTGCTTATTCAGCCTCCTTTGTCCTTTTTCCTTCACTGCCCACTCAGTTCTTTCCAATCTACTGGCAGAGCCCATCTCTGCCCTGATGGGTCTGGCCCCTCCCTCCCATCTCCCATGTCCCTCTTCTCCTCCTTGCCCCCGCCCCACCCATGCCTGCCAGCCCTGGCTAGGAAGACGCCTGCTGATCAGATTGAGGTGGTGCTCCTGAAGCCCCAGCCACTGGAGGTGGTGCCCTGAGTCTAGTCCATGTTGCATCTGCACTGATGATGCTGCCTCTGGTGCCCTGGGACCTTCCCTGCCCGGGGCCTCAAGCAGAAGAGTTCTGAAGGGACAGGGGAAGAGGACCTAGCACTCTCAACTCACACACCCAGACTGGCAGGGTCCTTGGAGGTCAAAGCAAGGTTAGGGTAAGAGAGAAGACTGAAAGATTGGAGATGAGCCAGCTGGGCCTATTTGGGATTCCTAGGGGGTCTCAGGGAGAAGCCCCAGATGTGCAGGTAGACACGTCTGTGCACATCTCTGCCTTGCTTGTCCACCTATTCCTGGGGTGTCTGTGTCCATATGTCCCTACATATCATGCCCTCTGTCTCTGGATCTTGGGACTGTGGTCCTTTGTGTAAACACAGCAGGCCCCAGCACAGGCCTGTCTCTCCCTCTCCCAGAGTCCGTTCCACTCTCTTCTTCTCCAACCTTAGGCTCTACTGATCCCTCAAGGAGACTCATAGCTGGAGCTGCCACTGCTATTTTTAGCAGCTCTGCACCCCTCCGCTCCCCCACTCAGACTTGCTGAGGAAATGGAGTTGTGGACAAGCCAAGCTTGAGGAGCCTCACAGGCTGAGGTGCTGGGTAGGGAAGGCCCTTTCCCCTCACTCTAACAAGGCTATGGTGGCAAGGGGAGCCTGGGATTGACTACAGGTGCAGGGCCCACACTCTGGGGCAAGTTAGGCTTCCTTCTACTTACCTGGGCTGAGAGAAGGTCCCAGGCTGTCCTCCCTCTGCCACCTCCAAATCCCTAAGGACAGAGCTCAGGCCTTCAGTGACTGTTCCCCAGGCCTTTGGAAGTAAGGCCAGACCTCCTGGGTCTCCCCCATGGCAGCTGGAGAGGCAGAAAAGGGTGCAAAGTGTCAGGAAGGACATACCTGGATGAGACTACCACCCCACCCCACCCAAGGACCTCTGGCACTTTCCAGAGGGGTTTCAGATTCTTGCTAAGGCTCAACTTTGCCAAAAGGCCACGCTTAGAACCCCTTGCCCTCCAGACTCTTGGGGCTTCTGGGTTCCACCCCATCACTGTCCCAGCTGATCTGAAAACTGACACCAGCTGGAAGGGGTAGGGTACAGCAGTTCAAGGAGCCTGAACCTAGGGACCAAGAAGAAAATAAGCCCTGCTCCCTGCCCCCCCGGCCCCACCAGAGTTGGTGTCTGCCCTATGGGCTTAGGCTGCCCTTGCTTTCAGAGGTCTTTTCTTCCTGCATCTGTCTTTTTACTGTCTCTTAGGCTCTGCAGGGCAGCGACAGCTCCAAGTCAGTCTCCTGGGTTAACGGTTGCCCAGCTAGACCACTTCTCTCAGCTCTCTGATCCTATTTCTCTATCTGTGGGATGAGGAAGATTAATCAAATAGTATAGGTGAATGTGAATGGCACACTGTAGGTGCTGGAAAATGTTAAATCTCTCCCTAGTTCCTTTTCTCATCCCTCCATCCCCCACCTCCCACCTCATGCCACCCCAAGCACATGAATATATATGTACACTTTCGTACTCGCATGTATGCACACACACAGCCAAGCCCACCAGATGCTCGGCGAACACTGACTAGCAGGTAAAGATGAAACTGGGGTCTAGTGCCATACAAAAGTAAAGCAGCAAGTCAACAGAGCATAGTCCCCCTTGCCAGGCCCCTCCACCTTTAGTATTACCCAGCATGAGGCTCCATCAGCCCCTGCAGTTGGACACTGATAACAGAGGGGCTGTGGCTCTCCATCCACCCACCCAAAGACTCTAAAATACCTGAGTAAAAAGCAAGACAGCCTGGCCAGCGTGACTAAGTGGTTGAGCATCTACCTATGAACTTGGAGGTCATGGTTCAATTATTAGTCAGGGCACATGCCTGGGTTACAAGCTCAATCCCTAGCAGGAGGCATACAGGAGGCAGCCCATCAATGATTCTCTCTCTCCTCATTGATGTTTCTATCTCTCTCTCTCTCTCCCTCTCCCTTTCTTTCTGAAATCAATAAAAGTATATGGTGGGAAATCTTGGGACTACCAGGCTGGTCATTCATCTCAGAGATGGACAAGGTGCTGGGACAATCTCAATGGGTGCTGGCTTTTCAACTTCCGGGTGTGGGCTGGGAGGAGACAGCAGCTCAGAGCTGCTGATCAGGAGCCCAAGATGGTACCTGATCTCAAGCCCTGACACCTTATGGCCCTGTCTTGCTGGGCTCAGTGAGTGGGAAGGACTGTCCCTGGCAGATGCTTGGAGCTGGGCAGGGACAGAGGATGGAGGGGATGGCTGCTCCTCCCTAGGTCACTCCCTGTTCCCAACTTCACCACTGAGCTGGACTGAGCCAGCCCTGGTGCTAGCTCCAGGGAGAATGCAGTTCCTGTTTTCACAGCCTACCTCATCCCAGCTGACATTTCCAAGATTTTTCATTCAGAGAAATATGGTCCCTGCTGCTGACAAGGTGGTGATAGGCGCTGTTGGAACTAGGGGAGGGCTGACCTGAGCACCAGCTCAGGGGCCTTATCTGTCCCCTGACTTGGCCACGCTACTGAGAGTGGCGTAATTGGTGGAGCATGGTAAATTGATTAGTTACCTTGCCAGTGAGGGAGGTGGTGCCAAAGGAGGCCCCCACTGTTCCACTCCTTCCAACCTACCCAGGGGTGGGGGTCGATTCTACTGTCCCCACCTCCACTGCCGGCTCCTTTCTCTTTCCAACCCCCAGTCTAAGCCTTCAGCTCCTCTACCACCTGCCCAGCCCCAGGAACTGTGGGCAGGCAAGGCCAGGACCCCCAAGTCCCCAGGGCCAGGAGGGGAAACACACGCAGGGCCGCAGGGGAAGGTGTAGAGCGCAGCAGGTGACTCTGTAGCAGAGGCCTCATTAATCACCTCTCCAGACCCCAGCTCTGCAGTGGCAAAACCATATTAGATTTTAAATTGGAAAGTGGAGAACGTGGCAGTCAGCAGGGAGTTCCCTCTACCCTGGGCCCCTGGTCACAGCCTCGTGGGAGGGAGGGGCAGTGGGGAGAAAAAGGCAGGCCCAGCCATAGCTCAGTGCTGTGTTCTTCTTCCTCTCCATGCACCCAGAGTCTGAGGGATTGTACAGGCCACATGGCTCCAGAAAATATTAGGTTGGGGCCCAAGAAGGCAGCAGAGTGAAAGGGGAAAAGCAGAGCATTTGCCTTGGAAAGAGGGTTATCCCTTCTGGGAGCTAGGGCCTTTCTGACTTGAGGGCTGGGTGAAGCCAGGTTTTAAGGTGTGGTGAACATGGGCAAGGACAAATGGTAACGACTTGTGGCTCATGCACATGTTTGGACCTCCTAGTACACACACACACACACACACACACACACACACACACACACTCATGTGCTCATGCGCACGCACAGGCCCACATGCTCACATGCACACACACATCTATATATATAAAAGCCCAGGAACCAAAATTACGGAACAACCAGAATGACCAGTCAAACAGTCGCTATGATGTGCACTGACCACCAGGGGGCAGATTCTCAATGCAGGAGCTGCCCCCTGTTGGTTAGTGTGCTCCCACAGTGGTAGCACTGCTCTGCTGACCTGGATGAGTGGCTGCTCATATCTGTGTTAATATGAAGCAGCAGCTCAGTGCTGTAGAAATATTGAGCTCAGGCTGTGAAACAAGCAGAACCAGTTCAAACCCCTTACTTAACATTTTTCTCTATATGAACTAGGATGATCAACTTTGTTGCTCAGTCTCAGTTCCTTCACATGTAAAGTGTAAAATATGGCCCTGACCAGTGTGGTTCAGTTGGTTGGGTATATGTTGGGTGTTGTCCCATGCACCAAAAGATTGCAGATTCAATTCCCAATCAGGGCACATGCCCAGAGAGTGGGCTCCATCCCTGATGGGAGGAGGGAGGGGCGTATGCAGGAGGCAGCCAATTAATGTTATATCGATGTTTCTATCTATCTATCATCTATCTATCTATCTATCTATCTATCATCTATCTCCCTCTCCCATTCCCTCTCTCTAAAAATAATTATTCTTTTGTAATGTTTTAATCAAAGACAGCTCTCTAGAAGGTCCATGCCTGACCTATAGCAGGTAATCAGTAAATGGGAGTGTGTCCCCCACCCTCGCCAGACCAGGCCCATGTGCTCCTGACTGGGTGGTGAGATAGTGGCAAGTCAGTAGAGCACATCAGGAATCATCAGGGAGCAGTCACACATCCTGGGCCAAATCACACAAGGGCAAGCATTCCTGTCTGTCCCTCCCCATAAAGTCCTCCTAAGCCTGAGCTCACCAAATTACCCATCAAATACCCCATCCCTCAGCACACCAGTGCTCAGCCGAGGCTGGGAAGCAAACATCATTGGTAGATGCCACTAATCCTCCCTAAGGAGTGAGTGGCTGCTGGGCCCAGCTGCCTGGGGCCTTAATGAAAAATTTGAAGTCCTAGGGCTCCTTGTCATCTTTCCCTCACCAACCCAAATCCCCAGTTTTCCCAGGTCCGAAGGAGGGGAGCAGACATTGCCACCCTTTCTTAACTCTTCTCTGGGAACCTCCCCTTTAAGGTCCCTATGTGCAAACCACTTCCCCAACCTGAGCCTCCATTTCCCCAACCATAAAATGGATTAAGTACTAAGGGCCTTGCCAGCTCCTCCCTTCTGAGAGGTGGTGAACACTGCACATGCTGAGAGGTCTTGTTATGGGGCTGAGCTTTCCATTTTGGTAACTGCTAACCGCACATGGCTATTTAAGTATAAATTCATTAACACGAAATAAATTTTTAAATCTGTTCCTCAGTCTCTCTAGCCCCATTGCAAGTGCTCAACAGTCCTGAGTGGCTACCGTTTCTCACATTGGACACAGATATAAAACATGTCCACCCTCGCAGAGAGTTCTGTTAGACAGTGGCACTCTAGGGCTGGCCAACCTCTGGGTTTGAACATGATAAATCAAACCTGGTAACTTGGGAACTGGGTTCCAGCTTCCTCATCTACAAAATGGGATAATAAAAGTTCACATCTCAGAGTTATAGTGAGAATTAAATGAATTAATTCTGGTAAAGCATTTAGAATGGTTCTAAGAGTGTGGTAAATTCTCAGTAAATAGCAGCATTCAGTATTTTTACTCACAGAGCTCAGTATTTTTACTCATTTGTGGCTCATGAGATCCTATGAGAGCTGGCAAGGCCCTTAGTACTTAATCCATTTTATGGTTGGGGAAATGGAGGCTCAGGTTGGGGAAGTGGTTTGCACATAGGGACCTTAAAGGGGCAGGACCAGGGCCAGTGGGCCGCGTCCTGGCTGTTACCCACCACCCACCCCAGCACAAGGAGAGAGAGAGCTGCCCTGGCAGCTCAGGAAACAGTGTGCTCTCTGTCCCTGGAGGTATATGCCCATGGGTGGAAGCCAGCCCAGAGCACTGGAGGGTCGTGCTTCAGGGAGTAGTCACACACCCTGGGCCAAATCACACAAGGGCAAGCATTCCTGGCTGTCCTTCCCCAATATCCTAAGTCCCAGCCATATCCCATGTTTGCTATGTGACCTGGGACTCAGTTGCCACCTGCATAAATGAGGGAGGGATGAGATGCTCACAAAGACCGTAAGGATTCAGATTCTAGGATCAACCACTTCCTTGCTAGGAGCCTGGCCGAGTGGAGATGCCCCCATTCATAGCTGCACTGCATATTTGACTGGCTGCCAGGGGCTAACCAAGAGAGGGAAGTAAGAGGATACACTGGGAGGTGGTCAGAGGCAGGGGACGGGAGGATAGATGGGGCCAGGGGACCCGCCAACTTATGCCAGCAGAAACTCTTCATCAGTTTTTGCCAGTTGGGGCTGTACTGGGACACTGCTGTACTGGTTGCCTATCTTCTCCCTGCAAGACCCACCCCTGACCATCCCTATCTATCGTGCTGACCAAGGGCCAGTGCATTGGAGAGCAGAGAGCCTTCCCAGTGTGCAGAAGGGCCAAATACCAGCTTGGAAACTGTGTGCCCTGAGTCCACCCTTCACTGTGCCTACCACCAAGAGTCAGCTATTGTGGACAGAGATGGAGGAAAAGAGAGATGCCTCAGGCTGGATCCTTGTCCATCAATGAAAGCTCTAGGGCTGAGGTTCCATCAGGAGGTCGGAAGAAGGAGCTATTGTCACTCAGCGGGCCAGGCAGGGATGGCTCCCCAGAGCAGGGATAGGAGGTGGGCCTGGTAAGATGGGGAGAGTTTGGAGAGATATAGTGAGTAAATGGGCCAGAAAGAGGAAGAGAAGATCCCTTTGAGTATATCTCTGTGCCCACCCTAGCAACTGCCCCTCCAGGACACGATCAGGACTTCATTCCCCATCACCCTGAGATACAGGGCTCCCAGCACAAGTGCCTCAGATGGTGGTGGCCAGGCTGGTGGGGAGAGAGTAGGAGGCCCCCCGGAGCTATAGCTGAGGGCCAGTGGGAACAGTGCACAGAGCTGAGCTGTGGAGCTGCCCACATTTGGGTTCTGCTCCCAGGCTTGCCACTCATTAACTGTACGACCTTGGGCAAGCTAATTAACCACTCTGAGCCTCAGTGTCCTTATCTCCAGGGACCTCCCTGGTGTAAGGAGAGAAGAGATGACACGTTAGGGTGCTAAGTGCATGGTCCACACAGTTAGTAGTGGCTACTGTTACCAGCCCCAGCTGCCTAGCTCCATACCACAGGAATGTGCCCATTCTGGATCTGCTGTATCTTCTAGGTAACGTTGGAGAAGCCACATCCTAGCTCCAGGTCTCAGTTTCCCCATTTGTCATATGGGCCTTATATTACTGCCTTCCCGTTAATATAAGTAGTCAAACAGCAACAAACCTATCTCAGATGCAGAAACGCTGTAGGGGTAGTTATGTCGGTAGCACATGGAATTAGAAACCTCTAGAACTGGACATCGCCTAGGGCAGTGGTCGGCAAACTCATTAGTCAACAGAGCCAAATATCAACAGCACAACGATTGAAATTTCTTTTGAGAGCCAAATTTTTAAAATTTAAACTTCCTCTAACACCTCTTCTTCAAAATAGACTCATCCAGGCCGTGGTATTTTGTGGAAGAGCCACACTCAAGGGGCCAAAGAGCCGCATGCGGTCGGCAAACTGAGGCTCGTGAGCCATTTGGGGCTCTTTGACCCTCTTCCTCATGGCCTGGACGAGTCTATTTTGAAGAAGAGGTGTTAGAGGAAATTTAAATTTAAAAAATTTGGCTCTCAAAAGAAATTTCAATTGTTGTACTGTTGATATTTGGCTCTGTTGACTAATGAGTTTGCCAACCACTGGCCTAGGCCTTCAGGGTCCCTATTTGGCCCCACCAGCCTCCAGCTGGGGCCCCTCAAGTCAGCATGCGGGGCGGCCCAGTGAAACCCTCACTGTGGGGACCAGGCCATGGCTCTGGGGATCAGGCACTCTCACTCCCAGGGCCTTTCTTCCCTCCCTTGGGCTCTAGAATAATGGGGGTTCTGCAGGGTCAGGCACTCACTAATCCCCTATTAAAACTTCAAAGGGGCCAAGAAACCTCTAGAATAAACTCATTAACTTTTATGAGCTAATAAATGGATCCCATTAAATTCTCATTCTCCCTGTGCTGGGCCAGCTTAACCTCCAGAACCCAGTGGGGTGGGCTCCTTACCCACTGCATCCCCCAGGCTTCCCTGGACCTACCTGCTGTCCTGCCACCCCCACTCCATCCTTGTGCTGGTGCCACCACAAGGAGGGAACCTAGTCTGACGCCTCAGAACTCCAAGGGGGTGGCAGCTCAGGCCCTGGAGGGGGACTACCTGGCACCCCTGCAGGGGCTGCTCTTGCAGAGGACGGGCTGGGGCTGGCAGATGAGAGCATAGATAGTCCTCAGCAAACTCTGGATGTCCCCAGTCCACAGATGAAGAAACAGAAGCTCAGTGGGCACAGCCTCCTGCCCAGGTCAGTCAGCTAGTGAGGACTGGAACCTGAGGTTTTTCTGGCTGTGTGGGGCAGAAATATCTGCAGGAAAATAGCCCCGTGGGGACAGCCCAATTGGCCCTGACATGGCGTCTGGAATAGTAAACTGTTGCCTGGTCCACACAGACCAATTCCAACGTCACAGCACTGTGACCCTTGGCAGCCTCCTGGGCCTCACTGAGCCTCAGTTTCCCCAACTATAAAACAATGATAATAACACCTACCTAGCTGGATGCTCTGAAGAACAGTCCCCCCAAATGTTTTGGCTTACCCCAAGCATTTACCAGACACCCCTCCTCCCGTTCTAATCTGAGTCTGTCAGGGTAGAACACGTGGGCCCTCATCCCTACATTTGCCCAGCTGGGCCCTGGGAGGAGGGGGCAGAGCAGGAGATCTTCCCTGGGAAGCCCAAGCTGAAACTGTAGGGGAGGGACCTCCAATCCCCAGAGGGGCGACATGGGGGGGTGGCACAGGCCAGGAGGCAGGAGAGGGAGAATCCACCGGGGAAGCATCCTGAATGGCTCATTAGTGCCGATGAAAGCCTTTTTTTCATTTCGTCTAAATACTTTAAACAGGGCTCCCTCCGATGTCTATTTGCATAGCTTAAGAGCTAATGCAGGGGGAGGGCCCGGCGGCTGCAGGGCCACTCCAGAGCTGAAGACAGAAAAAAGCTTTGGGCAGCCTCTGCCTCCACAATGGTGGGGGGGGGGGGGGGGGGCGGGTGGTATTTCCCAGACCCAGCCCTAGGATGCTGCCAACCTGGTGTGGGCGGGGAGGAGGGGGGGAGGGGAGAGTACATTCCTGTGTTCAGGCACTGGGTGGACTGGGCAGTTAGGGATCATCATGGGGACTGTCTTACTATGGGCGGCCCCCCACAGACATGCAGGCCTTAAAGGTGGCTGCATTTCGCATGGGTGGCACCACATTGTCCTCCACATCTCAGCCACACAAGGAACACAGGCCCTGAGGGGAGAGGCCACACCCTGGGCCAGCAACCGCCCCACTCTAGAAGCCTTGCCTCTCAGTGTTACTCTGGCAGGGGGCTGCCCAGCCTCCCAGTACTGTGGCCTCTCCCTTAGTGCCCCCAGGAAACTGGGATTTAGAGCATTCAGAATCTCATAAAACCCTCCAAAGCGCCCATTTTATAGCCAATGACAAAAAAAACTCGCCCAGGTTCACATGATGTTTAAGTGGCAGAGCTGACATTTGAAGGAACCTCGCTAGGCGAGCCTCTGTGCCACAGCCTGTGGAGCAGTGCTGCTGGGTCTCTGGTTTGGGTCCCAGACTCAGATGTGCTTCGGGAATGGGGTGGGGCTCCCTGAGTCCCAGACTAGCTTGGCTGAGACTCAACTCGGGTTCCCGATCCCCGAGACTATGGTCCCAGCTCCACTTCAAACCTGTCTGAACCCTTGGACAAGTCCATTCCTCTCTCTAAGCCTTCGTCTCCTCCACTGGCTGGAATGTTCTCTGCTGGGTAGCTCTGGTCTCTTCTGCGATGCAGGCTGGTGTGGAAAGACTGACGCTTTGAAGCCAGATCAGCATTGGTTCAAATCCCAGTTCCACCATTTTGTCACGGGGCAAGCCCTCACTTCACCTGTCTGGGCTTCAGGTTCTTTGTCTGTAACATGGGGATAAGATTCTTATTTCACAGAGGTGTAGTGTCAATTAAATAATACAGGTCTGGAACAGCCTGCCTCGGTGTCTGGCACACAATAGGTACCTGATGAGACTGGGCATCTGGGTCCCTGACATCTCCTGCATCACATATTCTCCCCTTTGTCAGTCTCTGCACCTTTGAACTTGGCCAGCCCAGGCAGAGATACTGTGGGGTGGAATGGGCGGGGGGAGGGGGGGAGGGGTATAGGGAGGGGAAATGTCACAGGGCCTCAGGCTTCCATCGGAGTTAACCAGGGTGTCTGAAGATGCCCTCTTCCCAGAAATGGCTTGTCTCCCCGAGATTATCTTACAGTCTCTGATAGTGGGTGGCACCCTCTGGGACCAAGTGGCAGCTGATTGCAGAATCAATTTGCTCGTTTGATATGCTATCTCAATCCCATTTAACCAAGTGTTCAGTGCCCCCAGATAACACAATCAGTGCAATCGACAGTGACAGGAGGTGCCCATTAGCTCTGCTCCATTGCCCAGCACCCACCAGGCAGCCAGCGGGAGGAGCTGTGTCCACTATGGACCCTTCCTGAGAAAGAGGATCTCTTTGCACTCTCCCAGTGAAGAATCCCACAAGTACCAGTCCTGGGAGCCATGGACCACATCTTTTGTTGGGCAATCCTGGAGGCTCCTCTTCCTTGTGCCACGCTGAGATCAGTCTCAGCTCACCTGGCAACGACCATGTGACATCTGTGGGGGTAGATAGAAACAGTCCTGGCATGGCACTGCCGAGACTTCCCATCACTGACTCATATGAAAGACACAGGGCACTGGCAACCATCTGCTCCAGGGGGTCTGGGCCTGGCTGGACATCTACTTTGGGCACTGTGATTCCAGTGTCTGGCACAGAATGCCAAGGCACAGATGGGCTGCTTTAGTAGGCGTCTCAGGAGATAGGGGTTGGTCCTGGTTTCTCAGGGCTTTAAGGCACCAAAACCCAGAAGAATGGAGAGTCCTCTGACCTGTACCCACCTTCCTCACCCCAATTTCCTCCCTCCTCTCATTTGTCTGACACATCAGAGCTGCCATAGTCTCCTGAACAGAATGTAAGCCATCTGCCGCTTCCTCACGCCTGCCAATCCATGGGGTGGGTGTGAGCCTGTGGAATGACACCCACCACCAGACACGCAGAGGAGCCAACCTTCTCCTTGCAAACTATCTCGCCCTGCCTGTTTCCCTTCGAGTTTTCTTGCAGCCATTTTGAGACATGTTAGAATCAAAATTTTCTCCCAGCTTTCTCAGAGCTGGCAAAATTTAGATAGATAGATAGATAGATAGATAGATAGATGATAGTGAGAGAGAGAAAGGAAATGACTGAGAAGTGAGAGAAATGGGACAATGAGACAATGAAACACATGATGGAATCTATAATAATAAAAGCATAATATGCTAATTAGACCAAACGTGCTTCCGGACCAAGCCAGGGCTGCAGCCCCCTTGGCTTCGAGGGAGGGATTCAGGCAGCTGACCCATGTTGCGAAGACCTACTCTTGCACGAATTTTGTGCATTGGGTGTCTAGTCTAAAATAAAATTCCGAACATATCAAGATTTGCTGAGTCTCGTGACCAGCAGCTTCGCTGAGAACAGAACATGAACCGTTATCTCAGGCAGAACAGTCACTGTGGTGCAGGATGGCACTCTTGCCAGGGGTCTCATCTCAGGTCAATCGACTGGTCATATGACTTTGAGCAAGTCACCTCGTCAGTCAAATAAGCCTGTGAGCTACATTAGGCATGGCAAATATTTATTCGTCATTGGTCTGAGGAATTAAACATGGCTGCCTGGAGTGCTGTGTTGAGAAGGATTCTGAGGCTGAATCTGAGAACAGGATAGATTGCAATAATAGATAGTAATGTCCACGTCTAGTGCTAGGGGGGAGAGGATATCTCCTGTGCCATTCTTGAAGTATGTGATATCATCTCATGTCCAGCTCTAAAATCCAGCAGTTCCATGGTTCTCAGTGGTGAGCACACTCCACAAGATGAGTCTCCTACTGTCTAGACTGAGTGTGATGCTGCTCTCCATGGGGCAGGGGGCAAACCTCTGATCATCCATTGTTATTTCAGGACTCTCCTCAGAGACCCCAACCATGGGGGAAAGTCAGGCCCCAGGCAACAAGGACACAGTTGGGGAGTGGACAGTAGCCCCCACACCTGAGCAGCCAGAACAAGGCATCCACTTCGTCACAACCGCCCCCACCCTGAAGCTGCTCAACCACCACCCACTGCTCGACGAGTTCCTACAAGAGGGGCTGGAGACAGGCGAAGAGCTGAGGCCGGCGCTGCCTGATCCACCTATGCCACAGACCCCAAGTCCCCTTCCCCGCCTGGCCAACCAGGACAGCCGCCCAGTCTTCACCAGCCCTACTCCGGCCATAGCAGCAGCACCCACTCAGCCCCTGTCCAGGGAAGGATCCTGGAGCCTGGAGTCAGAGCTCCCAGAGCTTCATGTCACAGCTCCCTTACCTCCAGGGCCCAGCATGGCTGTGCCCACCACAGGCCCAGGGGAGAAGCTGGGTACTGCACCCCCTAGCAGAGCATGGACTCCAACCCAAGAGGGTCCTGGAGACATGGGCAGGCCATGGGCTCCAGAGACCATGTCCCAGGCCACAGGGTTTGGGATTGAGAGGACCATCGCCACCTCCACGGCTTCAGGGGATGATGATGAGACCACCACTACCACCACCATTATCACCACCACCATCACCACAGTCCAGCCACCAGGTCAGCTGCTTGCTGACTTACAGATCTGGATATGGGGGAGCTGTGGGGCCCTAAATGCCTCTCTCCATCACTGTGCCAGTTTGCCTTGCCCTCCAATACCAAGGGCCAGGATGCAGGAGGCATGCAGATTGGAACCAGATAGACCTGGTTTCAAATTCTGATTGGAAGCAACTACACCAGGCCCTTGGAACTTTAACCTTTCTGAGCCTCATTTGTAAAATGGCAATAAGAAAAACTACCTCATTGAGCCATTGTGAGAACTGGGATAAAATTGTACACAAAAGGTGCTCAAGAGAAGGTGGTCCCCTTCTTTAATAAGGGAATAGACATCCCAAGAGGTGGGCTACACACACACACACACACACACACACACACACACACACACACACACAGGTCAGCCTTGGCTGGACCCGCTTCGTCAGGGCTGGGCTTAGCCTTGTGTCTCCTCCTGCCTCTCAGGCCCTTGTAGCTGGAATTTCTCAGGTCCAGAGGGCTTTCTGGACTCCCCCTCGGCTCCCAGCTCACCCCATGATGTCGGCCTGGACTGTTTCTACTACATCTCTGTCTACCCTGGCTACGGTGTGGAAATCAAGGTGAGTGACCTGGATTGGGCAGGGGCAGAGCTGGGGCTAGTATGTTATCTTTCCAGAAAGATACCTGCTATGGGAGAAAGGGAGATGCTCAAGGGCATCAGTTGGAGGGGAGGGTCCTCAGGCCAAGGCTAGGCAATTGGCCTAAAACATGGTTGGGTTCTGGACCAGTGAGCAAAGAGGCTATTGCTCCCCTCAGCCATATCCTCGGCTAAGAGAGGCTGTGGTGTGTCCCTCTTCTTCCCACAAGGGTTTGATCAGGGGCTCAGGAGAACCTGAGGAAGGAGCTCTTGCCTCAATGGACAGAGGGTTGGGTGTCTGAATCTGTGTAACTGAGTAAAGAGAATATAAGGCTACTTGGCTATTCACTCATTTATTCACCCACTCATTCCTTCTGCAAATACTCCCTGAGCAGCGCCTCTGGGTCAGGCCCTGTGCTGGCTCTTGGGATGCAGAAGTGGGGAAGACAGACATGGCCACACAATCAGAGAGGTGATCAGTTGGTGAGGGAGTCAGACCTACAGCTCAGCCTCTTGCTTCCACCTCCCCGGCCCATCTCATCCTTTTTAAACCCCAAACTCTCTCTGAATCCCCAAACCTGAGCCTGCAGGTCTTCATGAATGTGCCAAAGGCTTCTTGACCTCCACATGCCCCAAACCCTGCTCTTCCTTTTTGTTTCTTCAACCTGCTTATCACCCCACTCTTTCCTCAGAGACTGACCCCAGGTCAGAAACCTGGAGTAGGGCAACTACAGTGCAATGTGGATGGCATCCCTGGGTCAACATGAGGTCAACTGGGCCCTTCCCTCTCCTTCTTCCCTGAGTCCCATCAACTCACACCTAAGGTTTATTACCATGACACTCCCACAACCTCCAGGCCCCCTCCATCCCACAACCACTACCTGTTCCACCCTCCATCATCCCTCCCCCAGATGATGTGATGACCACCTCACTGGCCACCCCACTCACACTTGTCCTTACTAGTCCTCCTTCACCTACACTAAGGTCACTTCTCTCAAACAAAGTCAATCCCATCCTCACACCTCCCAGGTGCCTCTGAGTCAAGGCCAGTCCTCTGGGCCCATCTTGAACCACTTCCTCTCTTGTTCTCTACTCCCCCTTTTGCACTAAACAGCTTGCTACTAACTGAATGGGCCAAGCCCGCTGCCCCCTCAAGCCCCAATTGTACATGCTGGTTCCTCTGCCTGGGAGAGCCATCCTACTGTCCCCTCCCATAGGATTCAACCCTGGCGTCACTTTATTCTGGGACTTCTCTCCTGAACCCCAAAGCCTGGGGCATCCCCCATCCTCTGTCTTATTACTCTGCCTTCTATCCATCTGTTTACAGCTGCCCATCTCCCCAGCTAGGCTGTGAGTGCCTTGGGCAGTGCCTTGGAGTAAGGGGCCCAGAATGTAAGCGCTCTCCACATACTAACTGAATGAATGGACAGTTGGATGCATGAAGGAAGGAAGGCGGTGACTGCTGAAGGCAGTCAGGAAGGCAACTGAAGAGCACAGGGAAGGGGCAGAGGAGGAATCCAGGGAATGGGGCAGCACTACCTGTTCCCCACTTCCAGCCACCTCCCCCTCCACTCCACAGCCCTTAGATAGGGGCCTAAAGTCAGCTACACCTATCCTGGGGTACCACTCCCAGCCCTCCCCTGGGGATGTCTGGTCCAGGTCTGTGAGACAGGCCCTGTGGAGGATGGACCATCTCCCACCACTGGTGGACCCCTCCCCTTCTCTCTTTATTTCTTTTTTCAAATATATTTATTGATTTCAGAGAGAGAAAGGGAAAGGGAGAGAGAGATAGAAGCATCAATGATGAGAATCATTGATTGGCTGCCTCCTCCATAGCCTCTACTGGGGATGGAGCCCACAACCCAGGCATGTGCCCTGACTGAAATCGAACTATGACCTCCTGATTCATGGGTCGACATGCAATTACTGAGCCACACTAGCTGGGGCCTCCCCTTATTTCTGTAACTGCTTCCTCTCCGCTCTGCAAAACACTGTGCCCCTCACTCTGGGCTGACTGGGAGGGTAATTAGGAACAGTCACCATCCCCCAAGCCATTAGCACTCAGTGCCGCTTAATTAAGGTAATTAATGTAAAATCATCACCTAATGAGAGGTGGCACTGGCTGTGGCTCACCAGGTGGAAGGCACCAGCTGCAGGTGTGAGGAAGGGGGTAGGAGGGGCTAATGCCAGGCTGGGTGCCCCCCTGCAGGCCTAGGCTGGCTCTACCTGCCCCCCAAGCCTACCATCCCCACTGAAGCCCACTGGGCCAGGCTGGCCTCAGTCCTGGTACTCTCCACAAAGGAGCAAAATGTCGGCTCTGCCTGCCCCAGCCCTGGCCCAGGCACAAGCCCCACCCTAGATGTCCACCCCCTCCTGTAAGCCCTGTGACTGTTGTTTGCTGCCGCCACATTTTTTTCATCAGAATGCAAAAGCCGTTACCAGGCAACCTGGAGAGGAAGACCTGCCACAGCCCTGGATTGCCATCAGGAAATGTGGAAGGCAAATGCTGGCCCCATCCTCCACCTCAACACCAAGGGGAGAGCCTTGGTGGCCAGAGACAGAGCCTGAGGCCAAGGCAGGGAGGGTCGGAGGGGAAGGGACAGAATCAGCCAGGCTGAAGCAGGATTTAAAGTTGTTCCTGCCCTGGCTGGTGGCTCAGGGGTTAGAGCGTCGGTGCGTGCACCGAAAGGTCACGATTTCAATTCCCAGTCAAGGGCATATACCTGGGTTGAAGCTTTTTTTTTTTTTTAATATATATTTTATTGACTTTTTTACAGAGAGGAAGGGAGAGGGATAGAGAGCCAGAAACATCGATGAGAGAAAAACATCGATCAGCTGCCTCCTGCACACCCCGCACTGGGAATGTGCCCACAACCAAGGCACATGCCCTAGACCAGAATCAAACCCGGGACCTTTCGGTCCACAGGCTGACCCTCTATCCACTGAGCCAAACCGGTTAGGGCCTGGGTTGAAGCTTTGATCCTTGGCTCTGGCTGGGGCATGTGTGGGAGGCAACCAATCTATGGGTCTCTCTCACATCAACGTTTCTCTCTCTCTCTCCCCTTCTCTCCCTCCCATCTTCTCTTCCTCTCTCTCTAAAAAAAATAAAAATAAAAAATATCCTTGGGTGAGGATTTAAAAAGAAATAAAAGGCTGTTCTTTCAGGGCCAGTTCAGGCAATCTCTGCTCCTGTCCAGGCCTCCTGGCTGCGCGGGCTACTTGGGGATCTGGAGAATTACTGACACTGCAAAACCAAATAGCTAGGTGGGAAAACCAAGGCCAGCAAAAAAATGGGATTGCCCAAGGTCACTCAGTTAATCATTAATTAATGTGTATTTCTGTAAATGAATTTGTTCCACAAATATAACTTGAGCCCTGCTCTGTGCGAGGTGCTGGGAACACAGCTCTTCACAGTGAGAGGAGGAGACAAAAGTCATAAACAATGACCACAGAATGCTCAGTGCTGTTGAGGATAGAGTGGGAAGCACAGGGAACTGTGGGAATTCCAGGCTGGGGCAAACTTTGCCAGGCTGAGCAGGCGGGGGGATAGAGAGGGGTGGAGAGGCGGGTAGAGAAGGCTTTCTGAAGGTGACAATACCTGCTCTGAGACTGAAGGAGAGAGGCCAGCAGCCAAGCCTGGGTTGGAAGGCAGCAGATATGATAGACTGGCCCTTGAAGGCTGCTGAGCAGTTTTGCACCAGTGACTTTATTGCATAGGAGCTGGAAGTAGGCTTAAGAGCTCCTGGATTACACTCCTGCCAGAGGCTAGGCCTGAACAGTGCCACCCTGCCCAGCCATGATGGGCATTGGAGGTGGGATGGGTGAGGCAGCCAGAAAGCCTAGAAGACAGCCCATTGCTCCTTCAGGCTTGGGAAAAGTCTTGTGGCTTCTGCCCATTGTGGGTTAGCCCCTGTCTGCCCCTGCATGCACTCACAAGGATGGCTAGGGATAAGCAAAAGGGATGGAATCTGGGTAAGGGAGTTGGGAGGAACCATGGGAAGAAAGAAGCATCCTAAGGACCCACAAATCACACCCCTGTGCAGGTCAGCCTGACATCATGCTGAGCCCTTGCCATATGACTGCAACCTTAGCTAAAGTCTGGGGCCCTGAGCAAGACCCTTTCAATGTTCTTCTCATGAGGAATAGCCTTGGGGGTTCCAGAATCCCTGACAGCCCAGCTTTGGACCACAGCCCTTCATAACCTGCTTCATGTCCTGCCCTACACCTCCCTTCAGGGTACTGCAGATATCTGTGCTTGCTAAGGCCGGAGTCTGAGCCACCCACAGCACAGAGGCCAGCTCAGAGAAGTCTTGCCCACTTCAGCAGGGATTCAGGCACTAGGCTAGGCTCTTTCTTGAGAGATCCAGAGAAGCCCTTTTATGATGGGTGGATACAAGTCCATATAGGTCCCATCCCCTCCAAGCAGCCATTCTCCCCTTAGGGCTCCAGGTCTTTCTGGGCCTGGCACATGCCTCTGACTGTGCTTGGCATTCCAAGAGCCTTCCTACTGCCAGCCTCCATCCTGGCTTGCTTGCTCCCTATACCATCTGGAGCCTGGGCACAGCTGCCCACTGTCCCTGCCTAGTGCCCCAGGTGGCCTCATTGGAACACACTTCTCTCATGCCAGGCCAGCTGCCAGTTTAATAGCCAAAGCACCCAGTTCTTCCCTGGCTTATCAAGAGGTAATATTTCTGACAACCTCCTCTCTCAAAAAAGGTCCATTTGAGGGAGGCCAAAGGGGTACAGGCAGCTCTAGCTCCATAGGTTTAAGCCCCTCTCCCCATCTTTAAAGCAGACCCTACCCCGTAAGAGTTTATGAAAGAGCATCAGTTCAGACAGAGCACAGTCTCCAGAACTGGAACTAAATTTCCAGTCCTACCTAGCTCTGCAGCCCATCTTGGTGACTGGGCTAAGCCCCTGACCTTCTTTGGACCTCAGTTTCCCTCTCTGTAAAAGGAGATTGAAACAGAAGGCCCCTCCCAGCTAGTTACTCTAAGTTTGGCTCCTTTCCTTGGTTCAGAAAGCTCCCTCATGGGCTATACTGGGCAGTGGCACCTCAGGCCCCTGGCCCTGCTTCCAGGCAGCTACAGAACCTGGGCCAGGGAGAGGGTGGCTCCCAGGCACAGTGCTTCCCAGGAGAGCCCTGGCAGGACTGCGGGCAGGGTGGGTCCACAGCCAGCTACCATCATGGCGAATGGTATGGTTTTACCAGAGGAGGGTGCAGGTCTTCTCAAGAAAGGGAAAGAGGCCTCTAATGCTATGCCCACTCTGTGCTGAGCCTCTTAAAGGCAGCACCTAACTTTTTTGTTTTTTAATATATTTTATTGATTTTTTTACAGAGAGGAAGGGAGAGGGATAGAAAGTCAGAAACATCGATGAGAGAGAACCATCAACCAGCTGCCTCCTGCACACTCCCTACTGGGGATGTGCCTGCAACCAAGGTACATGCCCTTGACCGGAATCGAACCCGGGACCTCTCAGTCTGCAGGCCAACGCTCTATCCACTGAGCCAAACCGGTTTTGGCGGCAGCACCTAACTTAATCCTTACAGCCCCAGGAAGTGGCAGGATTATCCTGTTTCACAGATGAGACTGGGGCTCAGAGAAGTCATGTGACTTCCCCAAGGACCTTTCAACTTATCAGTGATGGAGCTTGGTTGGATTGATCCCAAGACTCAAGAACCCCTGTCCTTCCACTAGCCCAGGAGATTGGCCTGGGTTTGGCAAATCCAAAGAGGGAGTTCAGGTGGGGCGGGGGAGGGAGGGGGGGGACCCGAAGGCCTTCACCTCTGACCCCTTCTCTCAGCCCAGCCCTGCCTGCTCCTGTAGGACCCCCACATGGAATTCTCCCAGTTTGGGGGAAGGGCTGTGATGCCGTGCCTGAAGACAAAGCCCTGGACCAGGAATCAGGAGCACTGGCCTGGAGTCTTGGTTTTGCCCTGGAATTACTGTACGACCCAAAGAGGAGCTCTCAACTTCTCTGGTTACAAATTTCCCTCAGCTCTGGAGTTGAAGTAAACACAGCCTGTCCTGCTTCCCTTACTGAGATTTTGTGAGACCTGAAAGGATAATGGGTGTGAAAGAGCTTTTAACTCATGGTGGAAATTGTGGTTATACTATTGGCATGAAAGAGCATGTGACTCTTGTGCCAGGCCATGTGTTTGAGGGAGCTGTGTGCATGTAAGTGGGCCTGTGTCAGAGTACATACGTGTGTGTCGGTGGCCAGGAGAGTGTAATGGCACAGAAATCAGGGTCAGTTGCAGGGGGTGGGAGGCTCAAGTGCTAGGAATGGAGTCATCTTTGAGCTCAACCGCCTGCACAGGGTTGTACTAGGGCACTTGTGTGCAAAGACTTGTGGCACCATCCCACTTCTGAGTCGCACCATTAGGACCTGTTCTGGAGACCCAACTGGTAGTTTCTATGGGGACAGACAGGACAGTCAGGCTGATGGTCTGGGGGGTGGCAAAGGGCAACCTGCATCCTCCCCACATCCCCTCCAGGAAAGTCAGTCCCCTCAAAGTGTCTATATTTCCTTCCTTGAACTGACCCTCTGGTCAGTGTTAGATAGTCTGGAGTCCTATGGGAATTGTCCTCATCTTCCTCTGCTTCTCTCTGCCCCCTGCTTGGCCCCCAGCTCCCCTCTTGTCACTGGCTAGGACTGTGAGAAGACAATCTTCATGAGCAGAACTGGCATTTCAATCTGTCTCCCAAGTTCTTCAGGTGCCTGCAAATTGCATCAAGACTTCATCACCATCCTTGTCCAACACCCAGCCCTGTCTGGCTCCTGTCAGGCCTGGCCCTCAAACAAGCGACAAATTACATTCCAGCTACTGCAGTAGGCCTGCAAGTAGGTGTCTGAAACCTGAGGGACCAGACAGTCTCTGGCCAAGAACAGGGCGCTTTGTGGATGTGATCCCCAGGGAACCCAGGCCCTCTCAGTTCCATGCACTCATCACAACCATCACCGTCACCACCATGCTGGACTAGGAGCCAGGCCAGCTTAAGGAGGCATTGCCTTCCCCAGAACCAGAGAGAGCCAGAGACCTCAGCTCCCAGTGTTCCCAGCATGACAGGCTTCTGGGGGGAGGGAAGGATAGCTGGTGGGAACATAAATCTCAACATCTTGGAAAAAGCCAAGTCAGGCCAAGTTCCAACTCTCTGCTGTACCTGGCAGGCCTGGGGCCTGGGAATAAAGATGTCTGGGAGTCTATCTGCTGGTGACAGTCCCATGAGGTTGGGAGGAAAGTAGCTGCCTTTGCCTCCAGCAAAGCAAGACTCTGCTATGTAATACTTGTGTGTGACCTTTTGCAAGTTCCTTAGCCTTTCTGTTTACTTATGGAGATTTTACCACCTACCTGATACCTATGGTGAGGCTGAAATAATATCCATAAATAGTACAAGGCTTGGCATGTTATGGGTGCTCTGTATATGGTAATTATTGTTGTTGCAATGATGCTGTTGCTGCTAGCAAAGCAGCAGGGTCAGGAGCTGGAAGCTAGAGGTCAAAAAGCTGTTTATGGGAACTAGGAAAAAATGCTAATTCATTTCTACTTCTCTGCCTTTGCTTCCTGAGTAATTTCCCAGTAGAGATGTCCTCCCTTCCTCCTCCTCCTCCTTCCAACATCCCCCTCCCCCCAAGGCGCTCTCAGACCCACCTGCTCTGTGTGCTTTCCCTCTGCCTGCAACTCCTCCACTTCCCCCTAGAGGATTGCTGCTGCACGCATTCCGTGCCACTTAAGGCAGAATTATATGCTGCCTGGCATCTCTCGATAATTACAGATTCCACGTGTGTGAGTCTTGTTTGCCCAACTCTAGAATCACAAAATCTCCAAGTTTGAAGGGGCCTCATCCAGCCTCCGCCTGCCGCAGGAATTCCCTGAGGAATGCCATCAGCAGATGGTCAGGCAGCCTCCACCCAAATGTGCCATAGTGGAGAGCTCCTGGCGGAGGAGGCATTTCTGCCCAGCACCCTCTCTTGGCATTCTCTTCAGCCCCAAAGACTCACCAGGACTTTTCTCCCAGTCAGGGGCGTCCTCAGGGCACACCTGTTCTCAGTACCCACAGGCTGAGGGGCCCAGAGCCTAGTATGGCCGTCTCCTTGGACATGGCTGTGTTCAGCCTCCTCTGGTTTCTCAGTTCACAGGACTCTGGGAGGACTGTGCCTCCAGCAGCCCACACATTCCCTCTCTCCACACATCTTGATTGAGAATGCCAGTGAAGAAGAAGTTGTGACCCAAAATGCCATCGTGGGTAGAGGACAGGTGGTGAGAGCCCAAAGCAAAGGAACTGACTGGCCTGGCTTGGGAGGCAGAGGACGATGGCCCTGAGATCTGAAGGGAAGAAGGGAAAGCATTCCCTGGGCAGAGTCCTGCATAGGCAAATGCCCAGAGGGTGGGCGTGAGGCGAAGCCTGTGGCTGCAGTGCAGGTATATGAGGCTGGCAAAGCCACCGGGGCCAGCTGTGAGCTGGCAAGTTTGGACTTTGTCCTTGGCGCAATCTGAAGTTACCAACAGGGTTTGGGTGTGAGAGAGACATGATCTGATCTGAGGCAGCTGAGACCTGGCAGATGAGTTGGGGATTGGAGGTGTGAAGGCCATTCTCTAGGTGAGAAACAATAGGGGAGGTCTGAGCCAAGACAGTTACAAAGGGATGAGAGGAGAAACCAACTGGAATATTTGGAAGGTAAGACTGGGAGGGACTTGGTGACTCACTGGATGCCACTTAACTAGCCCACGAGGTTAACCCTTGAAGGCCCTGCCTCAGAGCAATGTGCTAGGGAGCCTGGAGATCCTATAGTTGAGTGCTTCTGAATCACCTGGGGATCTTGTTAAAATGAAGTGTGAATTAGTAGATCTGAGGTGGGGTCTAGGAGTTCTGCATTTTTTTTTTAATATATTTTATTGATTTTTTACAGAGCGGAAGGGAGAGGGATAGAAAGTCAGAAACATCGATGAGAGAGAGACATCGATCAGCTGCCTCTTGCATGCCCCCTACTGGGGATATGCCCGCAGCCAAGGTACATGCCCTTGCCGGAATCGAACCCGGGACCCTTCAGTCCGCAGTCCGACGCTCTATCCACTGAGCCAAACCGGTCTCGGCAAGTTCTGCATTTCTTACAAGCTCCCAGGCAATGCTGATGCTGCTGGGCCACATTTTGAACAGCAAAGGCCATTTTATACGATGAGGAAACTGAAGCTCAAACAGTCAGCATACTTGTCCAAGATCACATGGTTAGGATGAGGTCCTAGATTTCTGGGCTCCCAATCCAGTGCTCCTTATACCAGGCCACACTGCTACGTCCCCTCTGGGCAGAGGCTGTTGTAGTCGATGTTTGTTTGACGGAATGGAGGCATGGGGCCTAGAAGAATGTTCCAGGGATTAAGGACCTGAGGACTGGAGTGGTGGCAGAGAGACCTGTGACAGAACGAAGGATTGGAAAAAGAGGTTACTGAGAATGGAAGAGACAATAGAATGGTAGCGACATGAGGAGGCTCATAGTATAATGTCAGCAGTCAGCAGGGGCAATGTTGGGGAGGGCCTTGAGGGCCACAGCAAGAATTCTGAACCAGACACTATGGGCTTTGTGGGCTCAGCGGAGAGCCACCAGGCGATTTAAACACAGAAGCACCATGATCAGCAACAGGATGAGATTATGAACTGGCTGTAGTTCAGAGATATTGATGTGGAGGGTGGAGTGGGTTAAGCCCTGCAGACAGGGAGGCAGGCCAGAAGGCTGCCTCAGTGATCTAGGTGAGAATAATAGTGGGTACCAGGGAATTGGCAGTGGAGATGAAGGGTAGTAAACAGATTTGGATCCACCTGACAGGACTAAATGACTGATTGGATGTGGGAGATGAGGGAGGAGGCAAGATGCCAGTTTCTGACTTGAGCACGCAGGTGATGGTGAGGTCATCTGTGGGGAACGGCTGGCTGGGGGAAGAGGGTGGCTCAGGATGATGCAGACTGGATGTGGGGTGCCTGTGAAGCACCTAACAGAGGAAGTCTAGAGGAAGCTGAGCACATGATCTGATGGTTAAGATTTCACAATGCTGCCCTAGCTAGGTAGCTCAGTTGGTTAGAGTACCATCCTGATATGCCAAGGTTGTGGGTTCAATCCCCTGTCTGGGTGCTTCAAAAATCAACCAATGAATGCATAAATAAGTGAAATAGCAAATCTCTCTCTCCCCCGGGCCCCTCTCAAATCAATTTAAAAAAAAAAAAAAAAAGATCTCACAATGTTGGTCAGGCTTTCAGACACCATCTAGTTCAATACACCTACTCCACCCCCACTTTACAGATGAGAAAACTGAGCCCAGAGAAGTGAAAGGACAGGAAGCAGCAGGTGTAGTTAAAGAGCTTTGAGACAAATATGCTTACAAATCTTAATTCTACTAATTATCTCTGTGTGACCTTGGATAACTTACTATCTCTGAACTTCAGGTCCCATCTCACAAGATTACTGGGAAGGTAAAATGACCTCCTCCTGCACTAAAGTGCCCAGCTCAGGGCCTAGGGGAACCTAAAGACAGTAGGACTCAGCAGTACAAAAAGCCTGACTTGCTCTGCTTTGTTGTCTATTCCATCGGCAGGTCCGGAACATCAGCCTGCAGGAAGGGGAGACGGTGACTGTGGAGGGCTTGGGGGGACCTGACCCGCTGCTTCTGGCCAACCAGTCTTTCCTGCTGAGGGGCCAAGTCATCCGAAGCCCCACCCAACAAGCAGCCCTGAGGTTCCAGAGCCTCCCACCACCTGCAGGGCCTGGCACATTCCATTTCCACTACCAAGGTAGGCCCAGGCAGCAGAGGAAGAACCAGCCCACACTGGCTGCCTTCCTGGGGTCTCTGGTGCTATGATAGCTTGGGGGCATGGGGAACAGGAAGAGGCTAATAACATACAGCACAGATGCCTGGTGAAGCTGTATACAATTGGAGGTGAGTATTGCACAACTGACCCTTCTAGAACCTTCCCTCCTCCACCTTCAGAGAACTGGTCTGGAAGGGAAACTGACATAGGATCGGGTAACCCCTAGGTGTGCCTACTGCCACTCATTCATTCATTCATTTATTAATTCATTCATTATACTTTTCCTAGGCATATACTCCTTGCCAAGCCTGTGCTGGACACTGGCAATATCAAGATGAACCAGCCAAGTCCTTGCCCTCAAGGAGTTAAAAATCTCTGGGGAGGCAGATACTTAAAAAGGCAATAGCATTATAAGCTTTCCCAAAATGCAAAGGGGTCAAGGTCAGTGACCATATGGAGGTGCTTAGCTACTAGCCTGGCCTTCCTGAGCTGTATAACTCACCCTAGCCCTGGCCCAAGCCCCAGTCTGCTCAGAACTGGAAAGAGCTTTGAGACAAACATGCTTACAAATCTTAATTCTGCTAATAATCTTTGTGTGACCTTGGATAACTTGCTTACTATCTCTGAACTTCAGGTCCCATTTCACAAGATTACTGTCAGGAAATAGGGAAGTGGCATTATGTAATGGTAAAATCACAGACCAGGCAGATCTGTGTTTGAATCTCTTCCCGACTGGCTATTGACCTTGGACAGGTCACTTGACCTCTTTAACTTTCTTTTTCCTCTGCTGTGAAATGAGAACAAAACACTCCACAAAGTCAATGATAGGGATTAAACAAAATGGTGCATGTCCAATGCTTAGCACATGCTCCATAAAGGAACCAGAAACTAGTATTAAAGAGCTAGCAGGATGGAAAAGGGAGAAGGGGCTTGGAACTGTACCCCTTCCCATCAGCATCCCTCCTGGCACACCCTTCCCCAGGCAAAGTCTTCTTGATCTCTTGCCCTGCTGCAGCAGGCTAGCTGGTTTAGATTGGGGCATGCTAATGGGGAAATAATTGGTGTGAACAGTTATAGGATTGCTTTGAATCGTCACGGACCACTTCCGTGGCCCTGTGGGGGGCCGCAGCCTAGGGAGGAGGATAGGCGCTCCTCTGAAGATGCAGATGCTTGGAGCCCACCTGAGGAGCACTCACCCCTTTCGGACTTTACCACCCAAACTGGGAGAGCAGTCTGGCGTGGCAGCCAGGGTTTGGTGGTGGAGCTCACCAAGGGCTTGGCAGAAGCAAGAGGCCAGGGAAGGAAAGGGCGAGCATCTAGGCGGCACTGTCAGCCTCCCTAATGGCTCATCAATCCTCCTAAACATCAGGCATAATTTCACGCCATGGTAACCTTCTCTCTTGCTGCAAATTCCTTTGCACAAAACCCCAGACCTCCTCTCTGTTGGGCCAGACAAAGGTGGCTGAAAGGCAGCAAGTTGGAGGCCCTGACATGGGAGCAGGCCCTTGGAGGGGCTGGGAGAGCTAGCCCAATGCTGCCTCCTTCTCTCAGCTCCCAGAAGCCCTCCCTCCTCAGCCCAGTTTTTGTCAATGATCAGCTCTTTCCCTAATGAGTGTAATTCCCCTAATTATAGGCTGTAATTAGCCCTGATCCCAGAGATGGGAACAGGAAGAACATGTGCTCACACGTGTGTCTCCCTGGGCTGCAGGAAGAGGGTGCCAGCAGAGGGGGCAAGGGACCCAGTAACAACACTCCTGCTAGACCTGGCCAAGATAATATTGGAGATCACAGAGGTGGGGCCCCACAAAGGCCTCAACTGCAGAACCCAGTCCCAACTCCCCTCCTACAGCCTCAGGCAGGGTGAGGAGGCAGGGAGCCCTGCCAGGCATCCCCCTCCTCCCTCCTGAGCATTCCTGGCACCGGACTTGGCTCCAGAAACAGACACCAGGGAGAAAATAGCTCAACAGATTGCAGTGGTGAAGGCACTCCGGGGAACAGTCGTCATGGCAACAGGAGGAAGCTCGTCCTGCAAAGTGGCACTTTACCCACTGTGAAGTCCAGGGGCTTTGTCATCTGCCCCCAGCAGCCTGCTCTCACCTCATCCCAGCCCGATTTCCTGATCTGTGAAACAGGGGGACCTCCCTTCCCAGAGTTATGACAAAAACTCACAGAAAAGATGTAAGCGATGAGCATGACATCTGGCTCATGGCCTAGAACTCCCTGAGTACCACGCCCTCTACTCTGGATAAAGTGCCCCATACCCTTTTCCCCTTCCCACCCTGGCCTAGTTTCTTCCTACATCATTGTGAATGGCTGCCCTGAACAGCCACTCAGGTCAGCCTTGTCTGTTATGCTCGGGTTTCCCTGACTCCTAAGCCCAGGTCTCTGCTTCACCTGGGGAAGCAGGTGGGAGAGGGGAGACGCAAAGCAAGTGGGCTCTATAGCCAGGAGCCTCATGGCCCACTCTACCACTTATTGGCCGTGTGATCAGGGCAAGTCCCTCCATCTCTCTAAACCTTAGTTTTCCTCAGCTGAAAATGAATTAATAACCCTACTTTGCCTGCCTTCCTCCTAAGCATGTTGTAGACATCAAGTAAGAAGAGTATGAAGATATTTTAGAAGCTGGAAGGTGAATTCCAATGTGAGGTGTTTTTATTAATCAAGATTATAAACAACAGCGGGCTGGTTTGTTCTGTGCCAGGCACTGCACATCTGTCCTCTCATTTAACCTCTCATGTAACAACATTGTATGCAATACTCTAAATGGATGGATAGACAGGAAATGGGCACAGAGAAGTTAGGTAACTTGTCCAAGGTGGCACAGCAAGTGTGGAGCCTGTGTTCAAATCCAGGCCATCTGACCCACTTCCTAAGCCCTGCCTTGTACTATCTGCCAATCACAAGTAACCATTCATTGGCCATTCTCTTAAGAACCCTGAGAGAGTTCAGCCAGCATGGTTCAGTGGTTAAGCATTGACCTGTAAACCAAGAGGTCAGAGTTTGATTCCTGGTCAGGGCACATGCCTGGGTTGTGGGCTCAATCCCCAGTGTGGGGTATGCAGGAGGCAGCCGATCAATGATTCTCCCTCATCACTGATGTTTCTATCTCTCCCTCTCTCTCTTTTCCTCTCTGAAATCAATAAAAATATATTTTTAAAAGAACCCTGTGTGAGAGGGAAAAGTAGGTATCATCCTCTCCCTTTCAAGACCTAAAACCAGAACAGGTGGGAAAAAAAAAATTACTAAACTTGACTCTGGACCCTAGTCAGCCCAGAGGCAGCTCCTTTTCCTATTCACAAAGGCCCACAGAGGCTAGCAGAGTCCCTGCCTGAACCCTTCTTTCCATCCACCTGGTGCCATCAGTAGGGGTCACCCTCCCATCCCAAGATCCAGGAGTGGTCAGTCCCCATCCCTCGCCCCACCCCTCAGGGGTCTTTAGACCCTGTAGCCCAAGGCTTTTCTTTCAGCCTCTCTTCTTGACCCCTCCAGATCTTCCTCCCCACCTCAGACCCAAGCCCTGATTAGCTACCACCCCAGTTTGGCCCCAAGTTGAATTGGCCAGGTTGTTTTGTAGGATTTGCTGCCACCATTTGGTTATATTTGGTATGACAAATCTAAAAGCTACCAAGTTTCCTAGGGCAACTTGTCCCTCCCCCAATTTCCTTGAAGGCCTGCCTTACCTCCCCACCCTTGCCCATCCTGTTTTTTAAAAAGTGCACCACCTTGCCATCGAGCTTTCTAGCATTTCTCAATGAACATTAGGAAAGTTTTTACTGTCTGGCTTCAGTCTTTCCTGCTGCAATTCATATTTGTCCCCTGTGGGAAAAAATAATATAAATATGTTAGTATAGGCTTTTCATCTGTTTCGAGTGCTTTCACACCTTTAAGTCTTTCAGTAACATTTTTTGAAGATGTACAATCAGCTGGATTCCAGGGATACCAAGCTGAATAAAACACTACCCCATTTATTTTCACAATAACCCTGTGGGTGGGCTTTAACTTCGTCTATAACAAATGAGGAAACTGTGACACAGAAAGGCCAGTAACCTGCCTAAAGTGTTAGAAACCTTGGACCAGAGCCCAAGCTACGGAGCCCAGGCTGCTGGGGAAGGGATCAGTCTCTTTTCTGGAACTCCTGATGCTTCCTCTGGCCCCATGTGACACCACCAGGCAGGCTGGGGCCGACCCTCTTGCCCTGGCTGTGACCCAACAACCCCCTCAACACACACACAAACACACACACACACACACACACACACACACACGCACACAATGTCACCCATTCTTTCTCTGCAGCCTATCTCCTGAGCTGCCACTTTCCCCGACGTCCAGCTTATGGAGCTGTGGCCGTCACTAGCCTCCATCCAGGAGGCAGTGCCCGCTTCCATTGTGCCACTGGCTACCAGCTGAAGGGTGCCAGGTTCCTTACCTGTCTCAACGCCACTCAGCCCTTCTGGGATTCCCAGGAGCCCATCTGCATTGGTGAGTGGCCCCAGGGGACTCGGTGCTGAACGGGGGAGTTAGGAGGGGGGGCTCAGCTCTGTTCTCTGTTGCCAGGTAATGCCATCACAGGCTCCCCATAAGGAAGCCAGAAAATGGTTTCACATGTCCATGGCATTCATCCAACCCACACTTAGTGAGCACCTACTATATAGAGGCACCACAGGTACACAGAGCTGAATTACACAGGGAGTGTGCCCTCAACGAACCCACCCTTCCAGGATATGGGGGAAGAAGAAAGCATGTGAGTCATCAACTTTCACAGCAGGAAGTAAAAAGTACCAGTGAAGAGACATACATGACCTGAGAGGAAAGAAAGCAGTCACTCTTAGTTGGGCATTTACAAGGCTTCCTGGAGCAAGTGGCACTGAAGGTTTGGCATTTCAGTGGACAGTGATACCGAGGAGAGGTAAGGGAGTATTTGAGGCCTGAGACTTGTGAGGAAGACAAGAGGGAGCGCCTTGAATATCAGCCAAATTACTGGGGTGGGAGCTGTTTAAGTTTTGGAGAGGAGCTCAGAACTATTCCCCGGAAAGCCAATCAGGTGGTGTCCAGAGGCTGGGAGGCCAGCCAGACAAGCAGGTTTGAACTCAGTGACTTTGGAAATAAAGAGAAGGGAAGAGATTCCAGAGACACAGATGAGAGAAAGGGCGAGAGTGGAAGAAGAGACTCCCAAGTTCTCTGGCAGGAAAAAGATGGAGTGTTTAGTTTGCAATATGAAAGGCAGTTTGGGCTTTTTCCTTTCTTTTCCTTTTCTTTAGCTTGGGCTTTTGAATCTTATTTCATTCTATATACTCTTCCTGGCACAAGCAGAGGTGAATTAGCCAGGCATGGGCTGTCTAGTGAGACCAACAACCACCTCGCATGGTCAGGGCAGACACTGCTGGGATGGGACAAAGTCAGAGAGCAAGGGGGACTCACGGGAGGGCAGGCTGCTCCAAAATGAGGAAGGAGTGAAAGCAAGCTCCCCAAGGAGATGATATGGAAGGATTACAAGCATGTTAGCCCAGGGAGGTAGAGTGGATTCCTGGGGCAGCACATGCATAGGTGAGGAGGGACGCAGCAGCATGGTTCAAGGGAGGACTTGGTGAGCTGTGCCTAAAGAAGGGGGAAATAAGGAGAGGCTGAGGCCAAGTCCACAATCAGGTTCATAACAGGGTGAATGCCATCTCAGCTTAGCCTCTGTCCGGGGTCACAGGGAACCACGGAGTAATTGAAGTGCAGGGCAGGGCATGATCGGATTGGAAGGGCCTTCTATTCTGAGAACAAGCAAAAGGTAGCTTTGCCCTCTCTGCAGAGAAGCAGAGGAGACACCACAACGCCCTCTCCACGCGGCTTATCCAGTGAAAACATTCTGCTGTCTGGAACACTTAGAGACAAAGACCCTGTGTCTTGGCAGCGGGGTCCCTGGGAGTGGTAGGGTCCAAGCTCTCTGTCCAGGAAAGGAAAGTGCGGCCTGAACCAGCCACGCTTCTCTCACCCGAGACCACTTCACTGCTCCCACTTAGGCGTCTATGGCCGAGGAACTGAGCAGTCCTTAGGGATGGGGACAAGTGAGCTGCTCAGCCTCTCCTTGCAAAGGAGGACAATCCCAGGCTAGAGGAGGCGGTGCGGGAAAGGCCCTCAAGGGTCAGCCCAGGAATGATGTGGCAGTGATGCTATCTCAGAAAATGCTCGAGGCCATCACCTGACTAGTCGTGTCTACTCAGGGCACGGAATTTGGAGGTGAATGGTGTGCATATCATGTTTGTCATCCCTGATCTAGTCCTACCCCGCTTTTTACACTGACTCAATCATTTGATTTAACAAATACTGAATAGCAGCTCTGTGGCTGGCCTGAGAAGACTGGCCCCTCCCCCAGGGGATCCTTGTTAAGGGACATATCCAAACAGTAACTGGTTCTAGGAAGTGGCATGAAATAGTAGTAGATACACCCAAAAAGTTGGAGCCTGGGTAAGAGGCTTTCATAAAGTCCGCCTGGGGGCAGTCAGGGAAGGCCTCCCGGAGGAGTCAGCAGAGAAGGAAAGTGACTCACCCAGGGCCACACACCCAGGCCATGCCAGAGTGACATTCAAGGGAGTTGTGTATGGTAGTCCCAGAGATGTGAAAGGTTAGGAGGCAGATTCTAGGACTACCAGGCTGCCTAGAGCTGCAGGGTTACAGGGGCAAAGGATTGACCTTCAGCACCATGAAGGCAAAGATCGTTGCTGCCCCATGCACAGGGCACAGAGCTGGGGAAAGCAGGAAAGCTTGTTAGGCTGCATGGGATCCAGCCAGGGGCCGCGCCCACAGTACTGGCCTTGTCTCCCAGCTGCCTGCGGCGGAGTGATCCGCAATGCCACCACCGGCCGCATTGTCTCACCTGGCTTCCCCGGCAACTACAGCAACAACCTCACCTGCCACTGGCTGCTGGAGGCTCCCGAGAGCCAGCGACTGCACTTGCACTTTGAGAAGGTTTCCCTGGCAGAGGATGATGACCGGTGAGGGGATGTCCTGGTGGGAGGGGAGCACCTGGCTTGGTAATACCCTTCTGGGGGGACAGTACACAAGCATGGGTCACACCCCACACGGGTCAGCAACCAGCCACACAGCTGCCACTCTACTGACCCAGGCTCATCATCCGCAATGGGGACAACGTGGAGGCCCCGCCCCTGTATGATTCCTATGAGGTGGAGTACCTGCCCATTGAGGGCCTGCTCAGCTCCGGCCGACACTTCTTTGTGGAGCTCAGCACTGACAGCAGCGGGGCAGCTGCAGGCATGGCCCTGCGCTATGAGGGTGAGCCTGATGGGGCCTACTCAGGGGTGAGGGGCTAGAGTGGGGTTTGGGCCTAGGGTCTCTTCTCTCATACCCTCCCCCTCCATTCCATCATCACTCCTTCCAACTTAGCCCTTGCTCACCTGGCACCAAGGCCCTCTCTCTTCATCCCTTCCTTCAAGTCCAGGATTTCTACCCCATCTGCAGAAGACCCCTGCCTGGACCCAGGCTTCTGGTCAAAGTAAATGAATTCTCTAAAATTTTAAGAGCAAAAAAGGCCCAATTCTTAAGGAAGGAGAATTGCTACAAGAGACATTCTAGAACCACTCATGCATGCATTCATTAATTCATTCAAAACATGTATTGAGTGCCTTCTACGTACTAAGCACAAAATTAGGTGCTAGAAATATAACAGTGACCAAGACAGCCTCCTGAGCATAATAGGGATGGGTGCTCTGGGCTGTTCCCGCCCCCTGCTCCAAGCCCAAGATAGACTTTCATAGTCAGGATGAGGAAAGCCCTAGGAAGGGAAGTAGGATGACGTGTGCCCCGTTTGTCCCAGTGAAGGCTGAGCTGGGCCCTGTGGTTTACAGCCTTCCAGCAGGGCCATTGCTATGAGCCCTTTGTCAAATACGGCAACTTCAGCAGCAGTGCGCCCTCCTACCCTGTGGGTACCACCGTGGAGTTCAGCTGCGACCCTGGCTATACCCTAGAGCAAGGCTCCATCATCATTGAGTGTGTTGACCCCCATGACCCTCAGTGGAATGAGACAGAGCCAGCCTGCCGAGGTCAGTAGGCACAAGCAGAGACGGGCCTGCCAAGGGCAGGGAGCAGGGTGGGCACCAGGGAGCCAGGCCACAGGGTCCCAGTGATGTGTCATTCAAGCTTCCCCGAGGAAAAGGTGGGGACTCCCAGCAATGGGTAGGCACTCCTGTGGGCAGATGGCAGCTCCAGGACATGGCACTGGGGGGAATGAGGAGGGGACGTGCCTCCCGGGCCTCCCCTGCCTTCCAGCCGTGTGCAGTGGGGAGATCACAGACTCAGCCGGCGTGGTGCTCTCCCCCAACTGGCCCGAGCCCTACGGCCGTGGGCAAGACTGCATCTGGGGCGTGCACGTGGAGGAGGACAAGCGCATCATGCTGGACATCCGAGTGTAAGTGCCCACTGGGCTCGGCCAAGCCAGCTCCTAAGCCATGGAGACATCTCTTGCCCAGCCCATCCTGGGGGCCCCAGGCCCACTCTCCCTGACAGTCCTCCTCCATAGGCTGCACATAGGCCCTGGTGATGTACTTACCTTCTATGATGGGGATGACCTGACAGCCCGGGTTCTGGGCCAGTATTCTGGGCCCCGAGGCCACTTCAAGCTCTTTACCTCCATGGCCGATGTCACCATCCAGTTCCAGTCAGACCCTGGGACCTCGGTGCTGGGCTACCAGCAGGGCTTTGTCATCCACTTCTTTGGTGAGTTTGCCCCTGCCCCACCCTGTGCCCGAGGGAGAAGGGATGCTAGAATGCAGACCCCAAAACATGCAAGTCGGAGAGACCAGGGTGATGAGGAGCCTGAATGCTCTTGTCTGACAAGGGAAAGTTCAAAACTCTGGGCATCACCTGAAGTTACCCGTGTTCTCTGTCTTCCCCCAGGGCCCAGTGGGAGAAAGGGACCTTCTGTTGCAGCAAGAGGGATTTGGTGGGCAGCAGGCAGAACTTCATAACAAAAATAGGGAACTAAGGAAAAGTATTCCCTTCTATTATCATCTTTAATAGAAGTGACAATTTTCCCCACTTTACCCGGCCCATCTCTCAGGACTGAGAAACTGGCCAACATGTATTTGGAGCTAAGGTCAAAGCCTAGGTGATAAACCAGGAATCAAGGAGACAGTTATGTCAGGGACAGGAAGGAAGGGCACTTGAGTGGGGAGAATGAATCACTGAGCTGGCCCAGGACAAAGTGGCACAAGTCGAGTGTCCTCAGGAGGAGGGATGCTAGCACTCTGGTTCTGGCTGAGGGTCTACATCTTTTGCCCCTGTGCCCCTAGAGGTGCCCCGCAATGACACATGTCCAGAGCTGCCTGAGATCCCCAATGGCTGGAAGAGCCCGTCACAGCCTGAGCTGGTGCATGGCACTGTCGTCACTTACCAGTGCTACCCTGGCTACCAGGTGGTGGGATCCAGCATCCTTATGTGCCAGTGGGACCTAACCTGGAGTGAGGACCTGCCCTCCTGCCAGAGGGGTGAGTGTACCTGTTCGCCATATGCTCCTCCCAGTGCAACCTACAAGCCTCTCTCTTGGACTATGAACCAGACTCCAACTGTTATCAGCCGGTATCCTTGAAGTTCTTCCACCTCTCATAGCCTCCATCTCCTCATCTGTGAAATGGGACAGTATCTTTCCATAGAGTTGTCTACCAAGTACTCCAAGTATTTCGTTCCTGGTAGCTGGCCAATCAGTGTTTGTTTGTTGTCATTGTTTTAATCTTCATTGTTGAAAGTATTACATATGTCCCCTTTTTTCCCTCATTGACTCCTTCCAGCCCGCCCCTCCCCCCCACCCTAGGCCTTCACCACCCTGTTATCTGTGTCCATGGGTTATGCATATATGCATACAAGTTCTTTGCTTCATCATCTCCCCTGCCCTCCCCCCGAGATTCCTCACTCTGTTCCATGCTTCCATATCTCTGGACCCACTCTGTTCATCAGTTTATTTTGTTAGCTAAATTACACCAATCAGTGTCTGTTGACTCTCACGGATTCGAAGGGGACGGAGGTGGGGCCACACCAGCAAAATGGTAGTGACAGATAACTAGAGGGTAAAGCTACCGAGCATGAAGATGTTGGCTCCTGGCACAAAGCCCGGGAGGACTGGCTTTTGTTGAGTTCTACTTGAGCTACTTCCTCCCCGTCACCCTCCCCCTACACACCCATAGTAACTTCCTGCCATGACCCTGGGGATGTGGAGCACAGCCGACGCCTGGTATCTAGCCCCAAGTTCCCCGTGGGAGCCACGGTGCAGTATATCTGTGACCAGGGTTTTGTGCTGACGGGTAGTGCCATCCTCACCTGCCATGACCGCCAAGCCAGCAGCCCCAAGTGGAGTGACCGGGCCCCCAAATGTCTCCGTAAGTGTCAAATGGGTAAGAGGGGGAGCCTCTGGTCAGAGATAAAAGATGCTGCCTCTGGAGGCGAGGGGCTTAGCACCCTCACTAGGCTCTGCCTGCTTTGCAGTGGAACACCTCAAGCCATGCCATAGCCTCAGCGCCCCCGAGAACGGTGCCTGCAGTCCTGAAAAGCGGCTACACCCAGCGGGGGCTACTGTCCACTTCTCATGTGCCCCTGGCTATGTGCTGAAGGGCCAGGCCAGCATCAAGTGTGTACCTGGGAACCCCTCACACTGGAGTGACCCCCCACCCATCTGCAGGGCTGGTGAGTGGTCTGCCCCCCTCAGCCCTCTGCCTGGCCCATAGGGCTACTCTGGCAAAGATGTCAAATGTTGAGAACCAGAACCCACTGCCCACATTCCCTTCATGTTGCCCTTGGTCTCCCCAGTCTCTGCCTGATCTTCCTGACCTGGTGACACCAAGACAAATGCTGGGGTGGGCTCTCCTTGGACAAATCCTTCCCAGGATCAGCCCACTCCTTCCCTGCCTTAGTGTTTAGGCCTGTTGAACTCAACCACTGCCCTTGACCCTCCCTTCTTGTTCTAGCCTCTCTGGATGGGTTCTACAGCGGCCGCAGCCTGGATGGTGAGCCCCCACGCTCGAGAGCCAGGGAAGTAGTCTCTTCGGCTGGTTCTCATAGATCCCAGGCCACTGGGTTCCCCAAGGAGGGTGGATTGACAAAGAGAGTGGTCTGGGACTAGCAGCGGGGAAAGCTTCCCTGCCCCCAGCTAGCTGAAAGGAGCTGCTGGCTGGATTTCCCTGGGCAGAGGTGAGGGGCTATGGGCTCTAAGTGACCGGGCCCTCTGCTCCAATCCCACCCTCTGTGTTTTCAGTTGCCAAGGCATCTGCTATCTCCAGCAGCCTGGATGCTGCCCCCATGGCAGCTGCCATCTTCCTGCCACTGATGGCAATGGCGCTCTTGGTGGGAGGTGTGTACCTCTACTTTTCCAGGTGAGTCTGGCTTCCCTTCCTATCCTGCACACCTACCTCACTCCTGCCTCGCACTCTACACACAGGCTTCTCTGTCCCACAGGTTCCAGGGAAAAAAACCTCAGGCAGCCTCCCAGAGCACGATCCCGCACCTATGACCGGATCACCGTGGAGTCAGCATTTGACAATCCAACCTACGAGACTGGAGTAAGTACCCAGGCCAGCCCTGATATCCTATCCAGCACCCAATGCTATGCTCCCTATCAAGGGCCCTATCAAGTCCTCTTGCTCTTTTCCTTTTCCTTGGGAAGGTGGATTGTGGGCTGGCAAACTTTATGCAAGTTTCCAACTCCCAGCAGTCTCTTTCCTTTGCAGGAGATGAGAGAATATGAAGTATCCATCTAGGTGGGGGAAGCCAGCCCAGCCCTGCAGCAGAGCCCCCAGCTTCCTGCTGTCCCTCCACCTCCTGTACATACCACCTGGGAAGAGACACCACTAATCTCTCACAAATTTGTGCCCTTCCCCACCTGCAATGCCTACCAGGTCCTATTTTCTTGGCACACTGCCCATGAGGGCCCTTCTTTGGGTCCAAGGCTGGGGGCATCTGCCTCAGGGCAGAACCACGGCTGGGGCATATGCATCGAGAACCAGCATTTCACCTGACCCTCCTTCACGCCCTGCACCTCGAGCCTGGAATTCAGAGGCAGAATGGAAGCGCCTTTCTCCATGTGACCACCGTCTGGCCCCGGCGTATGGCGCTGTGCAGCAGCGTTAACGTGATGGCAACGTCAAAACTGTGCCACGGTGCTCCTCACAGGGCTATCACCAGTGGCCAAAACTGCCCTCGGTAGTGACCTTTGGGTGATCCTGGCCCATGCCAATGTCAGCCCCTTGAGAAAGCCTCTAGACCTTCTCTAAAGCCCCAGAAATTAGCAGTTCTGCTCCTGCCCCTCTCCCAGTGGAGGCAACAATTCTAAGGGATCATGTGGGGTTTAGAGACCTTACTCAAGCTAAGGTTGGGATTCCCTAGGTACTCATGCTCCACGCCAAAGCAGGAAGCCCCCCTGCTCCCCTCCCTGAGGAGAGAAAGACCTCCGCCTGGCTGCCAGTCTGGCTGTTAAAACATCCCCTTTCCCATAATCCCTTCTCTAACTCCAACCACTTGCCAGACTCCCCTCCTGGCCACCATTTTTGGATAAGGGGAGTGGGCAAGTCTAAGGGTCGAGGAATATGGCATGGAGCAGGGGGTCAGAGAGGCCCAGAGCTGGTTATAGGCCACTTTGTATATGTAATGTATCATATGCAGTCTGGCCTCCAGCCAGAAAATAATCTTCTATTTCTGTTGTTTCCTTATTAAAAATGGTGTTTTTGAAAAAAAAAAAGAAAAAAAAACAAGCAATGGCCAGGTGGTTGGTGTTTTTTTGAAGGGAAAGGAGGTGGGAGATAAATGGGATGTGGACTTTAGGACCATAAGGCACGCTGGACACATCAACTAATAATCCTGACTGATGTGGTTCAGTGGTTACACATCAACCTCTAAAGCTGGAGGTCACGGTTCAATTCAGGGTCGGGGCATGCCTGGTTTGTGGGCTCAATCCCTTGTGTGTGGTGTGCAGAAGACAATAATTCTCTCTCATAGTTGGTGTTTCTCCCTCTCTCTTCCTCACTGAAATCGATCAATACACACACACACACACACACATATATATACATACATACACAGTTATAGGTGCTATGGAGTTCACTGTCCCAACAAGGTCAGTGCAATAGATGGCAAGTGATATGTGAAGTCCAAGCGTGAGAGTCCAGGAACCCAACTGTTCATCTACCTCAAAGCCTCATTTCCCCCTCTCTTTTCCAGGTCTAGAACTACAGGGCAGCAAACTCCCAGGCCCCTTCTCAATGTCACTGTATTGCTGACAAGGCCCAGGAAGCCTGACACATGCATCTCTTCTTTCCCAGCTAGAAAGACTTAGGAAATCGGAATAGGAATCAGAGACAACTCCTAAACATGAGGCTCTAGTCTGCCTTGGCCTCAGAAAACACCCAGACTGTCAGGAGCAGGGACAATGCAGCTTAGAGGTTTGGCTCCTACTTTAGCAAAAGCCCCAGATTCCAGAAAGAAGTGGCTGGATGGAATCTGCTTAAGTTAGCCAAGTTTGGTCCCTTCCATCCCCTGTGCCCATTACCTGTGGCCCCAAGCACCTCCTGAAATGAAAGTGTTTGTCCAGCCTGGATTCATAGCATGCACATCCATGCTTAGAGTATGTTCTACATGGCTGCCTCCAGAATAAGAGCAAAAAACAAGCAACAGGGAATTAGGGGAATTCAGAAGCCAAAAGACAAATATCTGAAGGAAATAACAATAGCAACCAGCACCTTCTGCTTCTACAGTCTTCCAAAAGAGAAGTCTTAACCACTCATGGCTGACCACCTCTTGGCTCTAGCACAGGCCACCTTGAAGAATGGAGTAGCTGAGCAGGCAGAGTGCAGTGCCTTGGTTAGCCACAAGAGGTCACTTCTGAAGGTATCTGTATCCCACCTGCTCTCTCTCCCCTCAATCCTCCTTGAATAACCCTGGCTGGAGCTCTCCAAGGTGGCACCAACTCCTGACCCGACTGGGCTGACCTCACCCCCTCCAAGTTCAAAGAAGAAGGTGTGTGTCCCTAGCCAGTGTTGCTCATTGGTTAGAGCATCCACCTATGCATGAAAGGGGCATGGGTTCGATTCCCAGTCAAGGGCACCTACATGGGTTGCAGGTTTGATTCCCTGAATGCAGGAAGCAACCAAGCAATGTGTCTCTCTCACATCAATGTTTTTCTCTCTCCCACTCCTCCCTCCCTTCTTTCCATTTCTCTCTACAAATCAATAAGAAAAATATACTCAGGTGAGGATTAACGAAAAAGTAGGAGGAGGAAGAAGAGGAGGTGGAGGAGTGTGGAGTGATTAGTTCTCCTGGCAGTTGTCAACAGAGCCAAGTATTATTTCCCTCATTAGCTCACAGTCTTTTCCAGTTCTCAACTGCAAATGATGGTGTTGATCAAAGTAAAACTTTGCTTATTGGGCTTGTGCCAGTGGCTTACTTATCTTCCCCATAATGCCTTCAAGCTGACACAGCAACACAACTAGGCCCTGAGCAGTAGGAAGGAATCCAGTAAGAGAGAGCATATGAGGCTCCAACTTCTGAGGGCATGAAATATATCCCCAGAAAAGATGAAGTCTGGCCACTTCCATACGTCCAACTCAGCCCTCCTCTCTCTGAGGGCCATAGCCACTATAATTTGTTTGCTGAGGTTGGTAGAGAGCAATGATAAGGCCCATTACCTTATAATTCTTCACAGGCACCAAGAGTATCATCAGAAAACAAAGACCATACACTGACATATCAACCCATCTAACTCATCCTCCTTACTATCCTAAAAGAAGGAACAATAGTAACTCCTCACAGGCAGTGTCCTGGCCTGGGAATCAAGAAAGCTGTGTCATTCGTATGCCTTCCATAAATTGAATTAAGCAAATCACTACTCCCTTCTGTGCATCTGGAAATTAGGGGATTAATACAGATGGTCTTTAAGCCCTTTCCAGTTTTCCGCTTCTGGCAATAGTAAGTATGCCTCAGCAGCGAGCAGTCACAGCGACTTGGGGACAGTGTCATCTAAACTCCTAGTGTCAAACACAATGATGCCACTCCCTTCTTCATAGCTTCATCTATGGCAGGATAACTGGCCATCCCTGAAAGAAATACCAGGGGGAGGGGCGGGCACCGGAGAGGTAGCATGAAGCCCTTTTCACAGAACTCGAAATGAGGCCTTCAGACTACAAATACCCCAGCATACTGAAGAGCAGCTCCCAAAAATAGCCCTTCCTAGAAGGCAAATCACTCTTCCCCGAGTCCATCCTACCGTACAGTGCTTGGCACGCACACAGAACTACGACTCCCACAATCCACCAGAGCCATCGCGAACCTTCCTCCCAGGATGCAATGCGCTCCCGTTAGCCTTTAGGACCACTTGCGCATTGCAAACTGGGAGCTGAAGTCCACTGTAGGCAGGTAGCTGGGCGTTGTCAACATCATAAACTCTTGGCTTTTGGCTTCCTCTTGAAGAGCATTTCTCAGGGACAGTGATCAAAAGAAGTTACTAACTGACATGCGAAATTCTCCGTGGTGTCATCACTACGCAAGGCAGGGATGCTGAGACTAAAATTAACTGTGGGAAACGGGAGGGAAGTGGTAACAGGAGCCATCCAACCCGACACCAAGAGCATCGTTTTGCATCCGCGATGGCTTTTCTTTTCTTTTTAAGAATATGGCGCCTGGTCCAGCCACACCTGACGCTGGAACCAAACAGTCCAGCGCAACATCCCTAGGAGTACTGCTGTCACCAACAGCCTACCAGCTCCAACCAACACCACACCTTATCCTTCCTGTTCATGCCTGAGGATTCCAAGGACATGATAGTCTACATCCCATTACCAAAATGGCGAAAGGAGAAGCATTCTTGTTAAGGCCTGCAGGTGACAATACGCCTGCGTGAGAGCTGGCTGTGTTGTTGTAGGCGGGAGAGGAACAGCCTCAACACGCCTGCGCAGGAATAGAGTATTCTTGGTCCATATACAAACCCCAATGGAAGAAGAGTACTCATGTTTCTGCGGCTGCGCTGTGACCCTTACGCGCTCTCCCAGACGCCTGTGCGACACCTCAGGTCCCGCCCTTTTATCTCAATGCGCTGGCGCAGGGAAAAAAAGCCAGGGTTTCGGCGCTTCAGAAGAATGCCAGCGCGGCTGCGCGCTGGGGGGTACTCCCTCATTGCGGCTGCGCCGGAGCCCGGCCGCCGGCTGTCACTGCGGTTGCGCGCGGCGAGCAGCGATCCCCGGGCGCCTGCGCGGGTGGCTTTGCGGGCGCTCGCGGTAAGTTTGCGCCAAGTGCGCGGCAGCCGGGACGCAGACGGCGGCGGCGGCAAGAGGCGGAGCCCGGGGACCACCCCTCATCACCCTCCCCGCAGTCACCTCACGAACCACAACCTCACCTAACCTCTCGCCCCCCCTCCGATCCCCCAACCCCGGGATGGCAGCGCCCGCCAGTCTTCCCTGCCGGACCAGCGGTCGCCAGCGCCGGCTCTAGCTTGTGGGACTAGGCCCCACCGAGGCCTGACCCCCAGAGCCGGGACCCACCGTGCAGTCAGCCACTGGGCCGGGGCTGAGGGGCCGCTCCCCCTCACGGCCCGTAGGGAGGACGCTGCCATCCCGGGGACTGGGGGCCGGGGGGTGGGGGGGAGCCAGGGCGAGGAAGTCGGGACCTGTGTTGAGAAAAAAGAAGGGGACCGAGGTCAGGAGCGCCCCCTCCTCCCGCTTCCCCCCTCCCCCCGGGGTTGGGGGGGGCCCGAGCAGAAAGCGCCCAGCCCGGGAGGTGGATGAATGTGGGAGAAAATGGAGACCAAGACGATCGTGTACGACTTGGACACGTCAGGGGGGCTGATGGAGGTAAGAGTAGCCCTCCTCATCCCCTTCCCCCAGCGCCGGGAGGGAACCTCCGCCCTCCTCCCCACAAAGCCAGTCCTGAGCTCGCAGCGCAAGTGGGCCGGGGAGGAGGGGGGTTCTTTCCACCCAGACTCTCCCATCTTTGCAATTTGAGGGGGCCAAGCTCAGCCTCCGAGGACGTTTGCAGCAGTTTCACCACCCGCCGCCCTCGATTTGCTCTCCCGAGGCACCAACCCACTCCATCTCGTTGCACCGGCGGGCTTCCCCACCCCCTTCTTGTCGGCCCCTTTGTGCTTCCCCCAGCACGTCCGGGTACCCGGCTTCAGGCCTTCCAGAGCCTAGCTTGGAGTCCCCCACTGTCCATACAAGGAAGTGGCGAGCTGGGAACCGCGCACCCTCTCCCCATCCCCCTACCCTGATTCTCCCCATTTGGAAGAAGCTGTTCTCGTTGTTGTGCCGCAGGAACGGTTAGGGTGGGCTCCCCCTGGTTCCGGGGACTGAGAGGTTCTGGGAGCAGCCTGGATGGGAGGAAGAAGGACAAAAGGGGGGAGAGGGGTGGGTGACGGAGAAGCGGCGCTGGAGGGGCGACGGACAGCCCAGGAGCTCCGAGTGTGCACACACGCCGTTTGTATGTGTGTGCAGCAAATCCAAGCTCTGCTGGCACCCCCCAAGACGGACGAGGCAGAAAAGCGGAGTCGGAAGCCTGAGAAGGAACCCCGGAGAAGCGGCAGGGCCACCAACCACGACAGCTGCGATAGCTGCAAAGAAGGTGGTGATCTCCTGTGCTGTGACCATTGCCCTGCCGCCTTTCACCTTCAGTGCTGGTAAGGTCTGCGGACACCTTTGGAGCCCCGTGCTGGACCCTTGTTGGCACATTCCTTCACCTGGCCTACCCCTGCCTGCCAAATAACGGGCGCTTGCAGCCGCTAGATGACTTTCTGTCGCCGATGGGGCGAGCGCCTCCCAGCCCCAGGTGTATGTGGGGCTCTGGCCTTTTTTGGGGGGAGGGGAGGAGCAGCGATGGGTCCGGACCCCGAGGTGGGGACTGGGAGGAGAAAGAAGAACCCCATCTGGGACTGGAAGTCGCTAGGGAGCCGGGACTGAGCTTGCCGGGCACGGCTGGCCGTGGCTGGGAGGAAGGGGAGGAGCTCTGGGCCCTGTGTCGCTCTCTTGCCCGCGCGCGCCCGCCGCCCTCGGGCTCGGGCCAGACCCGGCCGGGCTCTCCTCTGGGTGGGTGCTCGGAACCCTCGGCCGCCAGAGCTGCCCAGGTCCAGACCCCGGGACCCGGCCTCCGGGCGTTCGCGGCTTTAGAAGAAATCATGAAGGGTGTCTTGAGTCCGCCTCTTCTCTGTCTCTCTGTTTACAATATGGCGACCTGTCTTTAAATTATATTTTTATTCTCAGCGCCATTTTGGCTGCATATATGATTTGCAAACGCCTCCCGGGGAACAGTGGGGCTCGCCCCTGAGTCCTTTCTGCGGAAGCTCCTCGGAGGCCGAGGCTGGGATCTCACCGCTTTGGTCCCCTTTCTCTGCTGCCGCTTGCCCCCTGTTGCCTCTCGGAACTGCCTCCTTCTTCCCCGCCCCGTGCTGCCGCCTCTTAGGAAATCGGGCCCTGTTAGACAATTAAAATTGCCCTTGGGCGCCGATTTCACTTATCCGCTCTGGATCGGCAAGCCCTTCACTGCAAAATTATTTGCTGCTGGGGCTGGATTGTTTGCGGTGGCTCCGCAAGGACATTTTTAAGGAGCGGAGAGGTGGAAAGCTGTGCGCTTTTTTTACACCACCACCCCCTTAGTGAACTCGAGGGGAGGGGAGAGAGCAGGAGAGGAGAGGGAGGGACCTGGGTTGATGGCCTGATGCTGGATCCTCCTCAGCAGCTCAGCCCTGAACAATCAGACCAAGAAGAGTTCATACTCCAGCTTCTGCCTGGAGAAATCACCTCTGCCCTCCACAAAAAATCTCATATTTGCTCAGGGAACCCAGATTGGGTCTCATTCTGTTTTTCAGCAACAGTTGAGGGCGATTGTGGAAAGAGACAGGCTGCAGAGAGAGGGGGAAAAAGAGGGGCTGTTTGTTCCCGCCCGTTTTTTCATGTTGTCTTGTTTAGCCCTGTTTAAAAAAAATTTTTTTATTGAGGTTTTCCTTAAGTACTGTACACAGTTCCATTCAAATTCCATCTCTCAGTTTATGGAATAGCACCTATTGCATATTTACACTAATTGCAGGTTTTGGAACACCTATTAAACAGATAATTGATACTGGGCAAATTAAGTATGTGGTCAGAAGTTATGTAGGAAGCTCCAGTTACCATTCCCAAGATACTGTCCAGGAAGGCACCCCATCTTGGCTTGTAATGTTGCAGAAACGAAAATGGTTATCCTGGAGGAAGCTTTGCTGCTAGCTTTAAATTTTTTATTATGGGTCTGTTGGTTTTATCCTTTTTATCCTATAGGTTGTAATTCACCTGGAGAAAAAATATCTCTGTTCTGTTCTGTTCTTGTGAATAGAAACAATTTGTACCTGAATAAGTTGAGTTTCTTACAAGTTATTCCCAGGTGCTTACATTTTTTTTTTATTGTGCTTAGTTGATACATACACCAGGACTGAATTGTAGATTGCTTGATTTTAAATATGGCTTAATGTTTTGCCTAACGTCTTCAAGTTAGTGTTAACCATATTGAGGGAAATTTGATAAGCTCTTTATTGTTTTTAGTCTAATTTGTTTAATAAAACTGAAATTGTTTATTAGAAACTTCAGGCGTGGAAAAGTGTACTGTTTTGCCTGACATTGGACTTTTAAAAATCTAACCTCTGAATCTGTTAATTAGATGAGTCTAAGTCTTGTCAAATTGTACAATTAACAGTTTCCGCTTTAGCTGGGAGGAAAGGGGGAAGGACTTTTTTTTTAGCTGCTGGCTCACCAGCAGCTTGCCCAGACTGCATTTCATTGAATACTTTTTATAAGACCATGAATGGGAACTGGTAATCAGAGATTTGAGAATCCTAGTAAATGGAGGCAGGGCATGTTTCACATCTCCAGTTCCCCCTTTGAAGATGCCGGTACTGAATGTACCATTAACTTATCTGAGTTATTATATAAATCACAAAACATTCTAGATAATGGTACAAAAGCAGGAAGCCTTTTAAGTGTGGCTTATCCCATTTTCCTGCCTCCTATCCTAGGCTCTGTCCAGCACAAATGAAGTACTTCATTAGCCATCTTAACCAAAGTGGCTAGGTCAAGCAATTAATGGTCTCAGGTAATTTTGATTCTTGAGTGTGCTCTCAACGTGTCCCATTGCTTTTTTGTACCATGTGGGAGTGAGGTTAGATGATATGGTTATATTTTCTCTTGTTTCCCTTTTTAACTAGCTAAGACTGGGTTATTTAGAAAAACATAGGGTGATAATTTTCCTCATGTACAGAATGTACAAGAGTGAAGAAGGAGTTTTGCAAAGCCTATAGGTCATAACTGCGCTGCTGCTGTGGGTTTCCATTCAAAGCTCTGAGACAAGTCCGTTTTCAGTCTCTAGTGTGCCCTGCCAGCTTGCCTCACCGTGAACCGGTTCTAGTAAAATGTTCCAGAAGTGATTTTAGGCAAACTTTACCTCTGGGTTTAGTGACAGCCACAACCACCAGGGATTTTTCTAAGATACTTAACTACTGGAGGAAATGACTGGTAAAATAAGCTGTTTTAATTGTCTTGTCTCAGGGTCAGAACTTTATATGAAGAACAGTCCTTTTCTCAGTTAGACTGGGAGTCCTATTTTTGGGTTTTCTGTAATAATCTGGGTGAGGAAATGAATTTTCCTGTACTCAGTACCATCAACTCACTAAAGAATTAAATTTGAGGAGCTAATGATATTTTCATATTTGTTTAAGTGATAATGTAATCATTTTATCCAAGTTTAACTGGTTATCAATTATTCAGAGTGGTAGCAGGGGTTACTAAACCTGCCCTTGGAGAATTGGAAAGAGATATGTTTTTAAGTGTTTCCTGATTAGCCTGACCTTTATTATAATTGTCATGCCATAAATTGAGCCTTCTGAAAATACTGGTCTTCGTGGACTGGTCCCTAAACATTAGTGAAAAAAATATTAGATTAACTGATGGAGCTCTATTTGTCACTGACCCATTTTTCTGTTTGAGATGGATAGGATTATTCTTACTGATAAAGTAAGTAACATAGGGCATTGATAATGAGGCTGACTAGAAACTGGATGGTTTCCTGTGATTGCTTTCTGATGGCATTTTGCTCCAGACTGAAGGACCAAAATGGTGTGATTAAGAAGTGCATCTACCTAAGCAGACCTCAGCATGGTTGCTTCCCGTCAGACAGATTTCCGTAGCATTTGCCTCCGCATGTCATATTTGGGATTGTTGGCCGCTTTCCTCTCTCTGGTGTTGGCAGCAAGAGCCAAAATGAGGTTTTCGAAGAATGAGAGTAAAAAGGTCTCTGCACAGGCAAAACTAAGCTCAGCTTGGAGTTTTGCATATTTAGTTTTCAGTGAGTCATAACAAAAAAGGTTTCGCACATAGAGTAGAAAACTGCCTGTGAACTTTCAAGGAGGTGGTTATTCTGATTTTGTTGTATTTAGCTCCTCATTAGAATAGTGTCAGGCAAGAGATTAATTAAAATACATTTGTGTTAACATTATCTTATGAATCTGTTGTTTCTGACATCGTAAGTTCTTAGAAGCCTGGCACTGAAGAATTGGAGGTGACAGAATCAGGACTGCCTCCCCTTAGCTTTCCCCCTCAGTAGTAAAATGGTTGAACAATAAACCTAATTTGGTTTTGTGTATATTTTATGTATTTACTTTTGCATTTAATAAGTTGCATTAGAATCTGGGTTTGTAGTATTGTTAAGGGGTCCCCTCAAACAGGGAGGCTCCATTGCCAATCACTTCAGCTCAGTATCGCATGTCACATGTGAGCTTTGTGAACCTATGGTGGGGCTCAGGGACTGTTTCTTGTTACATGAGTGCTTTAATCCAAGGAGGAAGGATGATCACTGTTTAAAAATATAAGAATAATATTTGGTATGAGTCGTTTGCTCATAAAATGTTTGTTACCCAGATGGCTTTCGTTGAGAAAGGAAACATGGGAAGTATTAAAAGTGGGAAAGGAGGTAATACTCCTCAATCATGTGTAAATGTGTAAAGATATGTTTTAGGCACAGCCTTTATTTTTAATATGGAGATGGATTTTTGTTTATTTTAAATTCTTAAGTATGTCTCCAAAAGAATTTGTTGAAAGCCAAATCATAAAATTGGACCCTGGCCACGTAGCTCAATTGGTTAGAGCGTTGTCCCCAAAAGCCAAGATTGCAGGTTTGATCTTCAGGGAAGGCAAATACAAGAAGCAACTAATGAATGCGTAAATAACTGGCACAATAAATCGATGTCTCTCGCCTAGTCTCTCTCTTAGTCTCTCTCAAATCAATAAATAAACATTTTAAAAATAAAATAAAATAATTACTTGATTTGGACTGAAAAGGAATTCATATAGTCCTGTGGTAAATGAAACAGTGGTTTTTATTAAGCTCTGAATGAAATTGCAAGTGATACTCAAAAGGGCTCAGTGGGTTAAGATTCATCCTTGTAGGACTTATCAGTACTTTCTATGGCTGAATACTATTCCATGTGTGGATATAATACATTTTATTCATTCATTCATTAGTTGATGGAAATTTGGGTTGTTTCTACTTTTTGCTATCATGAATAATGATGCTATAAACATTCATGTGCACATTTTTTGTGTGAACATCTGCTTTCGTTTCTCTTAGGTATATATTCAGGAGTGGAATTGCTAAGTCCCTCTTATGTTTAACCTTTGAAGAACTGCCAGACTATTCTCCAAAGTGGTTGCAGCATTTTACATTCCCACCAGCACTGTATGAGGGTCTCAATTTCTCCACATCTTTTCCAGCCCTTGTTAATATCTGTCTTTCAGTGGGTAAAGCCATCCAGTGGGTACAAAGTGCTATGTCATTGAGATTTAGATTTGCATTTTCCTGCTGGCTAATGAGATTGAACATCTTTTCATGTGCTTATTGGCCATTTGTATATTTTCTTGGAGAAATATCTATTCAGACCCTTTGTCCAAGTTTAATTGGGTTGCTTTTTTTTTTTTTTTTATTGAGTTGTAAGGGTGTTTTTTTATGTTCTAGATACCAGTCCCTTGTCAGATACATGATTTGAAAGTATTTTCTCCCAGTTTATGAGTTGTCTTTTTATTTTTCAACTTTTGAGTCTTACCCAGAAAAAGGTGGTAGATTTAATTGCATGTTAATGTCTATGCCTGTATAATCTATGTAATGACAATGAGTAAAGGGTTTCTTCTGTGAACTGCAGTCAAGATGGTGCATCTCAGTGAAGAGAACCTTACAATGTGTTTTGGTGTGTTGCTGCTTCAACTTTTCTGAGTGACCCTTCTCAACAAAGAAGTCTAAGGCTGGAAGTTAACCTAGAGGAAATATTAAAAAATCCACCACCTGCCTTAAGCAGGATGCTCACCCAGCACCCACTAGCCACAATAGAAAATTTCTGTGTGTAGACACTTCTCATACTTTGGGGCTCCTACTTTAAGGAGGAAGATTTAATTGCCTCAATTTGATTGGTAACAGCTTGGGACGGAAATAACTCCAGATCAATTAATGAGCTGTCTTTTGAACCAGTTAACAAAGACAAAAAGATTTTTGTACACTGGTGAACTCACCTGTTTATATATATCTTTATGTGAGCCCAGGTAGCAATAAATAGGAAGAGAATATTTGCCTGCAGGTTTTATATAACTTGTAAAAAGGAACAGTCTGCTTTGATGTTCCCAAGAGGATTTTTTTTCTACCTAGAAATGCAGGTATCCTGGTAATTAACAGAAATGGGTATATCTTTTATTCTACAAGTGACAGGGCAATTAATATAGATGAAGCTGAATGTTGTTTGCTTTTGGTTATAGATAAGAATGTTGAAATCCATCTCTGAACTAGCACATATACAACAATTCCTTGGGTGTGTAGTTAAGCAGGTCACCCTAGGACCTAGTAGAATATTCTGGTTGAGATTATGATGGACTTATTATGATAATGCAGCACAAGCTCCTGGAAATGAATTATTTTAAGGTACCAGGATTTTAAGTCACCAGAGCAGACTGGGGGGGGGGGGGGGATGTTTTCCCACCTCCACTGTGCTTTTACTTAGAGTCCCCAGTGAGTACAACATGGCCAGCTGCATTGCTGTTGAATGAGTGACACTTATAAGAGCACCTCTGCATAATGCTATCCTCCCAAGAGATAGGACAAGAGTACAGCTGTTCCCCTGCCAGTTTCCTGAAAGAGGAGGACATTGTATTCAGTGCAAGTCCTAGACCAAATTTCAGAAAGGCACTTTGGTATTGCGGATTTGTCACCATGCCCAGGACGCATGCACAGGTCACTGGCTGACTGCTTTTCCCATGACTCGAGAACAGTTAAGAATAAGGTGACTTCTTTTTCTGCCTACCTCTTATGAGATATCAAAATCTTTATCTTTTAAGCCTAAGGTTATTTCTAAATCTAGGTCTCAGCAAATAAGAATAAAGATGAAGTTTAGCTGGCACATTTGTGTGGGAGGCAAAAGACACTGAAGGAAACAATGGACACTAATAAAAGGAGCAATCATTGATTTTTAACCATTAGCAAAGAGAAACTTGGCTACTGTACACTGCTGTTGGTGAAGCACAATAAGCAAATACCAAGTACACCTTGCACATTGATAAAATTATCTAAGTAATAAACACTTAGTCATTCAAAGAGCTCCTTTGCCTTTTGCAGTTGTGTATTAAATGCTCACTAAACTACAGTTTCTGGCTTACAATGGTCAACTATGATTGTTTACTTTATATAGTGCAAAAGCAATACACATTCAATAGAAACCAGCTAGACTAAACTATGGTTAGGTTTATTAAATGCATTTTTAACTTATAATAGCTTCAACTTAAAATGGGTTTATTGGGATTTAACCCCATCATTAAGTCAATGAGCAACTGCACTTGGAAGCCAGAGGCTAACCCATTGCCTCCGCTCACAGGTGCATAATACCTAATGATATTACAAATGAGAATGTGAAAAGATAAACACTGTTTGGGCAACAGAAATTATGCCTGGGTTCTTCCAAGTGGATGGTATCTTTGTTAATACAGACACACAGTGCCCTGGCCAGTTTGGCTCAGTGGATAGGGTGTCGGCCTAAGGACTGAAGAGTCTTGGGTTCGATTCTGGTCAAGGGCATAGGCCCAAGTTGCTGGCTTGATCCCCAGTAGGGGGACGTGCAGGAGACAGCCAGTCAAAGATTCTCATTATTAATGTTTTTATCTCTCTCTCCCTCTACCTTCCTCTCTGAAATCAATTTTAAAAATACAAACACAAAGGGACCATTCCTTTCCCTCTTAATTACATTTGCTTTCCTGTATGTTAATGGCTTTGGTGTTTAATCTTTGCCCTTCCTCTGTGTTCTGACAAATTGTGCAGCATATCTCTCAGAAAATGTTTCCCAGTCTTGAAAGGACAAAAGACAGAGAGTGACTGCAGGGCAGAGGAAAACTCCATGCCTAAACCAAGCCATCAGTCCACTGATTTAGGCTCTGCATGAGTCTCTTTTTGAAGTAATCCTGAGTGAGCAAAAAAGGACTCTGTGCAAGGTTTGAATTTAACCATAACCCAAAGATATCACTTCATTTCTAGACCAGGCAGGGGTGAAGGAACCACTCAGAATTACTAGCAAGCTTGAGTCCAGAGTGGAATTCTGTTTTTGGCAATAACAAGCACATTTGCAGGCTTTTATCCAACTGTGATATCCAGAGGGATGTTGAGTATTATTTTTCTCCTTCTGCAAGAAGCTAATGAAGTGTACAGCACTTCAACTGCATTTAGATAAGTCTCTACATTACAAACCTGGGCATTGTGGAGCTACTTCTGTTCAGCTTTCCACTAGTTACGGGCTCCTGTGACAAACTGGTAGCTTTTTAGTTCCCATGTCCGCTGAACATGGGAATTAAATCAGTAGAGTTTTACTGATTCTTGGTTTTAACAAAACTGGAAACGTTAGAGAGAAACTCTACAGTGTACTTTTTCCATTGACGGTCATCAATTATTGGTTAAAACACATTATGAAAATTATACATCATTAAATGTGTATAAACCTGTAACTTTTCATAGTTGTATACATAGGTTTACTACATTCAACTTTCTTTGATCTTGCTTGCCATTTTTGAAAGAGCATTTTAAATTAAGGAGAATTCTGTCACTAATTTTGGCCTTTTTGTAAACATTGTTTTGCTTTTTCTTATTTTACTTTATCCCTCTGTAGCCCTTATGATTTTGTCTGGCACAGATGACACTTAACAATTCTATCGCCTAATCCTATCTAATAAAAGTAATATGCAAATTTACCATACCTTCGGTACACCCACAAGCCAATCAGAGTGAGTATGCAAATTAACCCAACCAAGATGTCGGTTAATTGGCATATCTGTATTCGTAGAAGACAGCAAAGGAAGCCAAGCAATGCAGAAGGGAGCAAAGCTTTGGAGAAGTAAGCAAGCGGGGCGGGGGAGAAGGGAGGGAGCAAGGCAGCGAAGAGGTAGTGGAGGCAGCAAGGCAGCGAAGAGGTAGTGGAGAAGGGAAAGGCAGCAAAGAAGGGAGGGAGCCGTAGGAAGCTCTATTCTTGCAGGAATCTTCCTACAACGGGTCTCTAGTTTTATAATATCAGACATCTCAGAGTGCTGGCTGTAGTTTGTAGGTGTTGTGGATGTAAAGTGAATAGTAAGAGAAGTGTGCAATTTAAGTTATGGAAAAGAGCTCATGTCAAAGGCTTGTGTGCTTACTGCATACAAGCTTTTCCCAAATCTTACCATTTTTATGCACACATTCAGATCTTTAGGATAATCGTTCTTTGATTAGGGACCATCTGAGAAGAAAACTGGGCCAAAGGGAAAAATCATGGTGCTCTGTCTCTGAGAAGTATGTTCAACTCCTAAATAGGTCACTGTGGGTATAACTGGAAGGCTTCAGCAGCCCGAGTCAGCACTTAGCTGTGGCATCAACCACGACAGCACAGTTTGACAGCATGCCCAGGAGATTACTTCAGTCAAGTAGGGTGGGGGAAGTGTTGAGGTTTATGAGTAGAATTGGGGGAGGGGAGAATTAGTGGTCAAAGAAGGAAGGAATAACCTCTGTGCTGTTTTGGCCCAAATAATAGTATTATTTTTTCTCCTTCCTTTTTTTTTTTTTTTTAATAGAAAACTCTGTCAGTAAATGAAGCAGAAATTCTTCTTAGGGAAAAGTAGCTGTTTTTAAGTAGAAACTTGCTCTCTATATACAAAGTGAGCAAAAGTAGGCTCATAGTTTCTATGGAAAATAATACAATAATTAATAAATAATAATACAAGAATAGAGAAACCAGGATGGCGGCATAGGTAAACACCTAAATTGCTGCCTCGCACAACAATTTCAAAACTACAACTAAAAGACAAAACGGACATCCTCCAGAAACACAAGAAGGCTGGCTGAGTGGAATTCTACAACCAGAAGGGAAGAGAAAAACACACTGAGACTCAGAGGAACTGCAGAAGGCAGAGGTACCGAGGCATGCATGCGGAGAGGGCAGGCAACTGAGTACGTGGCTGGCTTTCTCAAGCAGGAGGGAGGCAAAAGCTCCTGATTGCACTGAAATCCAGTTCCAGGCAAGACTCTGGGGACCCAGACTCATTTGGGAAGAAATTGGACTATCTGGCAAGGGGCAGAACTCGTGCTTGCAGTGATTACCACAGGTCACTGAAACAGAGGCCTATTAGGGCGAGGCTGACTGGAAACCAATGCTGTCTGCTCCACCCTGAGACTCCACCCCATCCAAGTTGAGCACAGAGGCTTTTGCAAGTCTTATCTCATAAGGGTGTCTGCAGCACAGAAATTCTCCCAGCATAGACACAGGTGATCCTTACAGCCAATCGGCCTGAAGGTCAATTCTTCCCAGTGATACCAACAACAATCAAGGCTTAACTACAACAAGACTGCACACAGCCCACAAAGGGGTGCACCAAGAGTGTCCAACTCAGGTAACTGGGAAGGCTGAACCACTGGGCCCTATAGCACATCTAGCATACAAAGCCACTCTATCAACTCAGGGAAGCAGCCAAAATGCAGAGACAAAGAAACAGATCACAAATGAAAGAAATGGAGGAAAGCAAAAGACTGGATATAGAGTTCAAAACCACGGTTATAAGGCTTTTCAATAATTTTCTAGAAAAGGCTGATAAATTTAGCGGGACCTTCGAGGATATGAAAAAGAACCAACTAGAAATTAAGTATACACTGACTGAAATAAAAAATATTATGCAGAGATCTAACAGCAGACTAGAGGATTGCAAGAATCAAGTCAAGAAAGAAAAAACACTCAACTGGGAAAGAATCCAAAAAATATGAAGATAATGTAAAGAGCCTGTGGGACAACTTCAAGCGTACCAACATCCAAAGTATGGGGGTGCCAGAAGAAGAGGAAGAGCAAGATACTGAAAACCTATTTGAGGAAATAATGACTGAAAACTCCCCCACCTGGTGAAAGAAATAGACTTACAAGTCCAGGAAGTGCACAGAACCCCAAACAAAAGGAATCCAAAGAGGACCACACCAGACACAGAATTAAAATGCCAAGAGCAAAAGACAGAGAGAATATTAAAAGCAACAAGAGAAAAACAGTTTGTTACCTACAAGGGAGTACCCATACGATTGTCAGCTGATTTCTCAACAGAAACTATGCAGGCCAGATGGGAGTGGCAAGAAATATTCAAAGTGATAAATAGCAAGAACCTACAACCAAGATTACTCTATCCAGCAAAGCTATCATTCAGAATTGAAGGTCAGTTAAAGAGCTTCACAGATAAGGAAAAGCTAAAGGAGTTTGTCACCACCAAACCATATTATATGAAATGCTGAAAGGTATTCTTTAAGAAGAGGAAGAAGAAAAAGGTAAAGGTAAAAAAATATGAACAGCAAATATATATCTATTCACAAGTGAACCTAAAAATCAAATGAATTAAAAAATCTGATGAATAGAATAAACTGGTGAATATAGTAGAATCAGGAGCATAGAAAGGGCATGGACTGACAATTCTCGGGGAGAAAGGGATGTGGGGGGTGCAGGAAGAGACAGGACAAAAATCATACACCTATGGATGAGGACGGGGTGGGGGTAAGGGCAGAGGGTAGGGTGGGAACCGGGTGAAGAGCTATGGGGGGGGGGGGACAATTGTAATAATCTGAGCAATAAAGATTTATTTAAAAAATACAAGAACAAACGTTCGAGTATTCACAACTGTAAATCTATTTTTGCCGCACCCTGTATTTAGTAGGATTTCAAATAAAGACATTGTTAATATTTTCTTAGTTTTCCCAGCCTTTATAGAATTTTAGGTTCACTATCTGTAAGATGTAAATTGGTCCAGATTCCCTGAGCCATGTCTGTAAGAATAGTGAAGCTTGAGTATTATTGTTTTTGATAGCCCACTAACATTTGGCCACAGAACAGTACTCAGTTTTGTTGGTTCCTCTGTTCCTCTTTCCTAGGAGTGTTACATAGTGACTGTTGAGGCCAGAATGTTGACTCTTCCAGAACAGGTGGGCTCCTACAGCTATCATGAGGTAGATGAATAGAGCCCATTTTAAAAATGTTTGTGACAAGCTCATTTTCCATTCTAGAGAAGCAGGATTGCAAGAATAGGCAAAGTAGTAAGAATAGATCGGTCCCTGTAAGCACCCGGGCTCAGCTTATAGAGAAGTTAGCAGAAGCAAACACCTGGTATAACTGTTGATGCTCTACCCTCCCTCCCACCTTCTTTTCTTGCACTAACTTATAACTCTTCTTCAGGTGTCCTTCACTGGGAGGATGTCACAGGCCAGCTTCACTTAGAAGGCGATAAAATTGGGGCGCACAGTCAGCTAGTTTGAAAGGATTGTAGCCTGTGGAAATGACGCAATTAGCTAAGTTTCTCAATGGGGTATTTGTAATGGCCTGGCACTTCATCGGTCTTTTTGTTAACATTGCTGCTGAGGCTTTGCATGAAAACCAGTAGTCCTTGTACTTTCTACTTCTGTGGCGCTAGCTGTATTTTAGTCAGTCAGTAGCTGGGATGAAGGAGGGTAAGGTATTAAGGTTCAGGGACAATCCTCCTACTCCCATGAACTTTCTCTGTGCTTTCATCTTCCCAGTATCCTTCAATGTGACCATCTTTCCTGCCTTTGAAAGGCATACCATACTTGAAGATGAAAGCTGGTGACCACACGAGTGTCCAGAGGAAGCTTACTATTTCTGCTGTCATTTAAGTTTCATTAAATTTTGTCCCCTCAAAACCTAAACCATTAAATTTGAGTATACAGTATTAATCCAGCTTTCAATTTACATTTTAAAATATGTTTTTAAGTTAAACTTCACCCAGGGCCTCTTAGCTTTTCCAGAACAGTAGCTGGTTTCAGTTTGTAAAAAGTTTGTTTTCTGTGCTCCTAGATCAAGATGTCTGCCTGAAACCCAGCCGGTTTTGCTCAGTGGTTGAGCATTGACCTATGAACCAGGAGGTCATGATTCGATTCCTGGTCAGGGCACATGCCTGGTCTGTGGGCTAGTCCCCGGGGGGGACATACAGGAGGCAGCCAATCAATGATTCTCATCATTAATGTTTCTCCTCCTCTCCCTTCCTCTCTGAAATCAATTTTTAAAAAAATAAAATTAGCCGAAACCGGTTTGGCTCAGTGGGTAGAGCTTCGGCCTGTGGACTGAAAGGTCCAGGTTCAATTCCGGTCAAAGGCATGTACCTTGGCTGCGGGCACATCCCCAATAGGGGGTGTGCAAGAGGCAGCTGATTAATGTTTCTCTCTCATCGATGTTTCTGATTTTCTATCCCTCTCCCTTCCTCTCTGTAAAAAAATTAATAAAATATATAAAAAATAAAACTAGAATAAACTGAAAAAAGATGGCTGCTGAGAGGCTGAAACCTGATTATGGTTCTGCTAGTAGTCACCTTTACTCCCATTTTGGCTGGTACCAACACATTTCCGGAGCTAGCAGAGGGCAGCAGGGCCAGTTAGAGGGAGTAGTCCTGTTCTGAACATGTATGGTATTGTCTTGCAGTTGGTATTACACAATGCCACTAAATGTAATTGTAGGGTTTTTATTTGGTAGTGGACCTCGGGTGATTGGAATCCATGAACTATGAAATAAAAAAATCAAAACTCTTCAGTGCTATTGTTTGCTTGCTGAATACCCCACTACCATCAAAAAAGGGAGGCGGTGCCCTAGCCAGTTTGGCTCAGTGGATGGAGCATTAGCCTGTGGACTGAAGGGTCCCAGCTTCAATTCTGGTCAAGGGCATGTACCTTGGTTGCGGGCACATCCCCAGTGGGCGGTGTGCAGGAGGCAGCTGTTCGATGTTTCTCTCTCATTGATGTTTCTAACTCTATCCCTTCCCCTTCTTCTCTGTAAAAAATCAATAAAATACATATTTTTTTTAAAAGGGGAGATGGTATACAGATGATAGTAGGGGGCAGTGAGATTTTTCTTAGTTTAACTGATTTTATTTCAACTCAAACTACCATATGTGGCTAGAGAGCTTCTGTTGCTTGGAGAATGATGGGTTCTGACAGGAGGGACATTTATCAGTTCATGCAACTGACCTCTTTTAGCAGACAACTCGAATGGAAGGCTGTTATTGTGTAGATATGTTGTCTACATAGTGTTCCTATTAAGTATTTGTGTTAAACAGAATATTTTGTCAGTCTGGGAAGAGAAAATGGAATGTGTTTTTTCTTAAATATATTTCACCTACTTGCTTCTTTTTGTCCTAAGACATACATGAAAGCTTTTAATTTGGTTAAGTGATATTGTCTTTCTGGCTGCCTTTGGCTCAAATTTTAAAATGTCAGTGTCACTTAGCTGGATGAACAGTAACCTAATATATTTTTTAAAAAAAACAATTCCAGAACGCAACACCATTTTTATCTGCATGTTATAATGTAAAAAAATAGGTCTTTGAAATAAAAGGCAGTCTTTCTGCTTCCCTATCTTCCTTTCTTCCTCCACCTCTCCCTTCCCTGCTTTGTTCTTTTGTTCCCTTCCCCCTTCTCCCTTCCAGTTTTATATTGAAAAACTGCTTGCGTTGGATGGATAATTAACGCAGAGCAACAGGTCCTGCTGGTGGGGACTAAATCTGAAGTAAATGTTAATGTTGAGCAGGTTCACGTGCATTAATAAGCAAGGGAGATGAGTGAGGTTAGAATCAGATCAGCCATACTAGTGTATGACTTGAAATAGATCCTCTTAATTAGAGAGCCAAGAACCATGACAACTACCAATATCTTCCACCTGCAGTGGTGAGCTGCAGCCTCATTAGGGAATGAAAGAGCCATTCTGAATTAAAATTGGTCTGCCCTTTGGCTGTAGTTGGAGTCATCTGGCTGTAGGCTTTGAATATTTGACATGGAGGACTCTGTCAATGCAGGCTTTACAGTTAACTGAGAGGTGTGTATTTGTGGTTTTCTCTCCAATAACTCCTGAACTAGACCTTTATAGACACCCTTATCAGCAATGGAAACAAGTCATTTAGATTTGTTTATGGGAGTCTAGATGCTAGAGTCCTACTGCAAAGGTTGGCTTTAAGAGTTTTACTTTTGAAAAATTAATGTCCTTGACCAGCTTTCTAGTTGGTTGGTGTACAGATATTACTGTTAATAGCTTTAGACTTCTTAGGCCTTTACATAGAACCACACCAAACTGAGACAACATGTACTTTAATTGTACAACGTCTGAAAATTTAGAGTTCTGTTGTTATGAATTATTTTATAACTAACAGGTTGTCTTTAAGATCAGGTAGTGGTTAAAATAAACAGGGAGTTGGAAAGCAGGCACTTTCTAGCCAGGACTTGCAGTCCAATGCTTTTCAACAAGTGATCTGAAAGGAAACATCCACAAGCAATGAAGATGGGAAGTATTCTGCAGAAGCTCCATCCTCACAGGGTACTATTCGCTGCCATGGAGAAGAGTATCTATCTCAAAGTACTATATAGGCCATATTCTTTTGAAAATACAAGTCCTTGGCCTGTTGGCTAAAGAGCTACCAGTTTTTCAAGACAAGCCTGCTCACATACCAAAGACAACTATTCCAGGACTCACCTTCCTTCTCAGGACTTGGGCAGTCCTTAAAAGAAATCTAAAGGTTCAAACACTATTTTGCACTAGATGGACTTAAACATCTATTCTCAGGAAAATGCTCTCACTCCCAGAACCTTCTTTTTATCAAGTAGCTTTTCAAAATGCTGAAATATACCTGCTCCTAAAAACTATAGTTTCTTTCTGAACACCTTGAGATCCTTAATTTTGCATCTTTAAAGGATCACTGGCTGAACTATCATTTGCTGAGTAGCTCTGGATTATGGAAAGAGTAAAGGCCACTGTCACCTTCAGGTACCTAGTGATCAAACATCTGGGGTTCTTTGCTGAGCTTGGCATCCATGAGCAATTGAGTTTTATAGGTCTGTATGGCAAGAATCAGATTGTAGTTTGTATGTGGTCTCATTACCAGCTGTTCTTTTCATGTTGTCTAGCCCCTGATCCCTGAGAGCAAGGATCATGTCTGATATCTCACCATTTAGCTTATTGCCTAGCATGAAATAAATGTATTCTTGAGTGGACAAATGGCCTTGATCCTCTCTCCTCAAAGGCTATATTTCTTAATGGGGTAGATCATAACTTTGTTTGCTTTATGTCCTTTTTCAATGTGGCATTGGTTAGTAAGCAGTGGAAACTCAGTAAATATTGACTGATGAAGAAGGAAATGCTTGACCTTAAAGTTGAGGAAGATACCCTGGTAGTTATTCCAATGTGTCCCCCAGAAATAAGAGAACTACTGAACAGTCTTTAAAAACAGCTTGGACTCAAGATGTGAAAGAACTAGAAAACTGCCCTAGCTGGTTTGCTTAGTGGATAGAGCATCAGCCTGCTGACTAAAAGGTCCCAGGTTCGATACCAGTCAAGGGCACATGCCTGGGTTGCAGGCTTGATCCCCAATGGGGGGCATGCAGGAGGCAGCTGATCAGTGATTCTCATCATTGATCTTTCTATTTCTCTCTCCCACTCCCTTCCTCTCTGAAATCAATAAAAATATATTTAAAAAAAAAAAAAAAGGACTAGAGGGACTGGGAACTAAGATGGCGGCATAGGTAAACACCTATTGTTCTGCCCCGCGCAATGATTTAAGAACTACAACATAACAACAAAACAAAAATCACCCAGAATCACCAGAAAGCTGGCCGAGTGAAAACTCCACAAATAAGAGTAAAGGTGGGACACTGAGACTCAGAGGAGCGGCAGGAGCGCAGCCTTGAAGACGGAAACAGGTTAGGAGCCGTCCTGATCGTGCGCACGCGGGCTGGGGCTGGAGCAGCAACCCCGGCTGGATTTCGCCAACGGGGAGGGCGGAGACATCCCACTACACGGATTCCCCAGCGCCAGGCGAGGTCCGGGGCACGCACCCTGGAAGCGGGGCGCAGCAGAGGTCTCCTCGTCTGCGAAAAAAACCTAGCAGCTGGGAAAAGAAGTTTGCGCGAAAGTGTCACACAAACCCGCGACTTGCCCCCTGGAAACTTGTCTCCAGGTCCTGGAAATCATCTATTTTACAACCCTGGGCTAGACTTTGGGGGTGCAGACACATTTGGGGAGAGGCAGAGTTGTCTGGCAAGGGGAAGAGACTAGCGGCTTTCTCTTAGAAGTGTCTACAGCCATCCCCATCCAACAGAGACCTGCGCGCGCGAGCACCGCATAGGACATAGCTGACACTGAGGCTGCCTGCGCAGCTCAGAGACTCCGCCCATCCAACCTGAACATAGTCTCCCTTCACAGCCAATTGGCCTGGAGGTCAAACCCTCCTAGGGCTAACAACAACAAGCTGGGTTTAAACTCAAAAATACTGTACAACCCATGAAGGATTGCAGTAAGAGTACCCATCTCAAATAACTGGGGAGGCTGAGCCACTGACCCTTAGAGGATATCTACCACATAAAACAGCCACCATGCAGAGATATGGAAAGAAATCAGGTGTGAAAGAAATGGAGGAGAAAAGACGACAAGACATAGAGTTCAAAACCACGGTTACAAGGCTTTTCAAGAGGCTCCTAGAAAAGGCCAATGAACTTAATGAGAATTACGAGGAAATAAACAAGACCAACTAGGAAATGAATGAGACTTACAAGGAAATGAATGAGACCCTCAAGGAAATGAACAAGACCTCTGAGGATATGAACCAGACCCTCACGGATAGGAAAAAGGACCAACTAGAAATCAAGCATACACTAACTGAAATAAAAAATATTACACAAAGTCCTAAAAGCAGTCCAGAGGGCCACAAGAACCAAGTCAAAGATTTTAAATACAAAGAAGCAAAATCCACTCAGCTGGAAAAACAAGAAACAAAAAGAATTCAGAAAATTGAAGATAGTGTAAGGGGCCTCTGGGACAACCTCAAGCATGCCAACATCTGAATTATTGCGGTGCCAGAAAAAGAGAGAGAGCAAGTTAATGAAAACCTACTTGAAGAAATAGTGACTGAAAACTTCCCCCACCTGGTGAAAGAAACTGACTTAAAAGCCCAAGAAGTACACAGAACCCCAAAATATAGAAATCTAAAGAGGACCACACCAAGACATATCATAATTAAAATGCCAAGAGCAAAAGATAAAGAGAGAATATTAAAAGCAGCAAGAGAAAAACAGTTGTTTACCTACAGGGGAGCACCCATACGATTGTCAGCGGATTTCTCAACAGAAATGATGCAGGCCAGACGGGAGTGGCAAGAAATATTCAAAATAATGAACAGCAAGAATCTACAACCAAGATTACTCTATCCAGCAAAGCTATCATTCAGAATTGAAGATCAGATAAAATGCTTCGCAGATAAGAAAAAGCTAAAGGACTTCATCACCACCAAACCAATATTATATGAAATGCTGAAAGATATTCTTTAAGAAGAGGAAGAAGAAAAAGATAAAAGTGTAAATTATGAACAACAAATACACATCTATCAACAAATGAACATAAAAATCAAGTGAATTGATAGGCTGATGAACAGGATAAACTGGTGAATATAACAGAGACATGGACATAGAGAGGGAATGGACTGACAATTCTTGGGGAGAAAAGGGTTGTGGGAAGTACAGCAAGAGATTGGACAAAAATCTTGCAATAATGGGAGAGGACAGTGGGGAGGGGGAGGTGAGGGTGGAGAGTGGGATAGGTACAGGGTGGAGGGGAGATATAGGGTGATAAAAAAGGGGAAATAATGTAATTAATAAACTGAACAATAAAGATAAAAAAAGAACAAAAAAATAAAGAGCAAGGTGGACTAAATTTCAAAAAAATAAAAATAAATAAAAAAGGACTAGAAAACTGTGACTTGGGTTCTAATTCTGCTGCTTATTGGCTACATAGCTTTAGATAAGTCTGTTTCCTCCCTAATAATTAATTCTTACAGTATGGTAGTGAAAAGCAAATAAGAGCATCTGTGAAAACACTTTGTGAATTTTGATACACTGTCTAGATGTAATATCACTGTGCTATTTCTAGCTTTAGTGATTAGGAAGTATTGTCCTTACAAGCAGCACTGGCTTATAGTATTTTCATGGTTTTCACTGCTTGCAGAAACTTGAATAGAATAATTTCAGCTTTACCTTACTTTTAGCTTTTAACTATTTCCTTTAGTAGAGAATGGCCGTTGGCACTCTGTCTTCTTTGATATATAAGGATGAGAAGGAGCTGGGAGAGAGCCTTATTTTTCTTGACAAACATATTGATTTTAAAGAATCTGACATATGCCGAGACCAGTTTGGCTCAGTGGATAGAGGGTCGGATTGCGGACTGAAGGTTCCTGGGTTCGATTCCGGTCAAGGGCATGCACCTTGGCTGCGGGCACATCCCCAGTAAGGGGCGTGCAAGAGGCAGCTGATCGATGTTTCTCTCATCGATGTTTCTGACTTTCTATCCCTCTCCCTTCCGCTCTATAAAAATTCGATAAAATATATTTTAAAAAAATTAAAAAAAGAATATGACATACATGTATAGGTAAGGTATTCCTTGTTTTATTGTGCTCCTCTTTCTCTTTCTTGAACTTCACAGATACTGTGTTTATTTGTTTTTACAAAATGAAGGTAAGACCCTCCAGTAGCAAAACTGCAACTTTTTGAAGGTTCAAATAATGGTTAGCATATTTTTTAACAATAAAATGTTTTTTAATTAATATATATATGTAGTGTGGTTTTTTTTTCTAGACAATGCTATTGCACACTTAGCTCAGTTGGTTAGAGTGTCATCTTGATAGGCCAATGTTATGGGTTCGATCTCTGGTCAGGATTTAGGAACCAGCCAAAGAATGCATAGATAAGTGAAACAACAAAATCAGTGTTTCTCTTTCTCTCCCCTCCCCTTCCTCCCTTCCTCTCTCTAGAATCAATAAGTAAAAGTTAAAAAAAAAAAAAAGACTATAGTATAGTGTAAACATAACTATTATATGTACTGGGGAACCAAAAGTTTGCATGACTCTCTTTATTGTGATATTCATTTTTTATTTATTTTTTAATAGCAGCATTAATGTAATATTCATTTTATTGCAGTGGTCTATAATAGAACCCACAATATATCCAAAGTTGCACACTAAACTTAGGGGCACATCATTCTTATGGAGATAGGAGCTTTAAGGTGGGTGGATGAGGTGGGGAACTCCGCAGGATATGTACATGAGGCCCCTGAGGCAGAATTTTTTTTTCTCTCTGGGATCCTTTCCCTGTTGACAATATTTAATGTGGAACAGAACTAGTCTATTTGCAAAACAGCCTTTTTTCTCGATCTAGTTCCTGAGCTTTTTACCCCAATGACAGTCTGTCTTTCCTGGAGGCATTTCATGAATCCTTTTCCTTTTGAATTGAAAAACTGCCTTCCAAATTGCTTGAAAGGACTTGCTAGTAGCAAAGAAGAATCCTGAGAAAGCTTTATGATGGGCAATTTCTGTGTTCCAGCTATGCCTATGATGATCATTTTCTAGAAACAAAGACCTTCCTTCCTTTTCAGCCCCATCTTAGTTTTTATTTCATTACTGTCTCGCTAGACAACCACATTTTCAAATGTATTTCAGGATGCATGTTTGTCTCTGAGAAGGCAGCAGAATCCCAGCAAGGCCTTACTGTCTTAAGTGTTCTATATTAATCCTGGAGATAACCCTCTAACTTCCCTGCATACTCCCTAAACTCACAGTCCTCATCCCATCCTTTAGGGCAGACAAGAGGAGCCTGTGGCCATAATCTAGAATTCTGAAAAATGTGTGTTCTTAAACTTGGAATCTCTAGAAGTGATCTTTTAGAAACCAACCTGGAGCTGCTTTTGAAAGCCTCTTAATAAAAATTTTAAGCATTTTACCCTGGCCGGTTTAGCTCTGAATAGAGCATCGACCTGCAGACCAAAGGGTCCCAGGTTTGTTCTATTCCAGTCAAGGGCACATGGCCTAGTTGCAGGGTTCGATCCCCAGTAGGAGGTGTGCGGGAGGCAGCTGACCAATGATTCTCTCTCCCTCTCCCTTCCTCTCTGAAATCAATAAAAAATATGTTTTTTAAAAATCTAAACTGATTGCATAACAATTAAAAACACACACACACAAAAGAGAAACAAGACCCTGGCCGGGTAGCTCAATTGGTTAGAGCATCGCCCAGATACACCAAGGTTTTGGGTTTGATCCCCGGACAGGGCACATAGAAGAATCAACCCATCTTCTATATATGTAAAAGATTAATGTGCAAAGTATCACCTTAGGAGCTTGACCGGGAGACCAGGAGTTCAGTTGCTTACTATGTGCTAACCACCAGGGGGGCAGCATGGGATAAGAGAATGCCCTAGCCAGTAGCGGCAGCTGGAAGGCCCTGATCGCCAGCCAGGCTTAGGGACCTTACCTGTGCATGAATTTCATGCACTAGGCCTCTAATGAATGCGTTAATAAAGAGATGTTTCTCTCCTCTCGCTCTCTCTCCCTCCCTCCCTCCTTCCTTCTCTTCCTTTCCCTTTCTCTCTAAAAATCAATTTTAGAAAAGAAAGATAAACAAGAAAGCAGGTGGCTCAGTTGCTTGGAGCATCATCCCATATACCAAAGTTTACAAGTTTGATTCCTGGTCAGGACACATACCTAGGTTTTGGGTTTGATCCCTAGGTTGGGGCAGGTATAGGAGGCAACCAATCAATATCTCTCTCTCTCTCTCTCTCTCTCTCTCTCTCTCTCCCCCCCCCCCCCGCCCCCGTGTGAGTGTGTGTGTGTGTGTGTGTGGCAGACATTACAGGTGATATATATACATATATATCCATCCATTTTCAGGTGAAGCTATAAAAAAGAAATAAGATATCAAATTATTTAAAGAAGACTTTAGTAAGTAGGGTGCATAGTTCATTGTGTAGTTGAGATTTGCAAGTATGGATTTTGATGTCATCTTGTTGTTTTGTGACTTAGAAAACAAGTAGTTTTATGCGCGATTTAACCACAAAACAAGTACCTGCCCAACTGTATTGCCTTGCCTTTGGAAAGGTTACCTTTACTTTCTAGAAGCCCATTCTTTTAATGTTCTCCAATCCTTTAAGACTTTTTTGAGTACCTGCTGTGTGCCAGGCATTGTGCAGAGTGTGGAAGTACAAAGATAAATGAGGCATAGAGAAGGGACTTGGGTACATAACAGCTTCAATATGGCACAAAACTGCTATAGAGAATCGGGCTGTCAGAGAAGGCTTCCTGGAGGTAACACCTGCCTTGAGCCCCTATAAAAGATGAGTCCATCAGGTGAAAGGAATGGGGAAAGACTTGGCTTTAGTGGTTGTGAGCAGTGGCTCTGGAATGAGCAGAGACAGTTGAGAAACAGTATAGGCTGTGTAGGGGGCCATCAGACTTAATGGAGCTGGAGAAGGAGGCAGGGTTCTGGTCACGGAGTCTTACCTACAACACTGAGGAGCTTGAACTTTATCCTGCAATGGATGGGGTAATATTGAAGGGCATTTTAATTTGGAGAGTGATATGATCAGAATTGTGTTTTAAATATATCATTCTGGCCAAACCGGTTTGGCTCAGTGAATAGAGCTTCGGCCTGCAGACTGAAAGGTCCCAGGTTCGATTCCGGTCAAGGGCATGTACCTTGGCTGCGGGCACATCTCAGTTGGAGGTGTGCAAGAGGCAGCTGATTAATGTTTCTCTCCCATCGATGTCTCTGACTTTCTATCCCTCTCCCTTCCTCTCTGTGAAAAATCAATAAAATATATTAAAAATGTGTGTGTGTGTGTGTGTGTGTGTGTGTGTGTGTGTGTGTGTGTATTATATATAATTCTGCCAGCAGGATTGAAAATAGATTAGGCCAGTGGTCGGCAAACTCATTAGTCAACAGAGCCAAATATCAACAGTAAAACAATTGAAATTTCTTTTGAGAGCCAAATATTTTAAACTTAAAACTTCTAACGCCACTTCTTCAAAATAGACTTGCCCACGTCCCCAGTGGGGGGTGTGCAGGAGGCAGCTGATCAATGTTTCTCATCGATGTTTCTGACTCTCTCTCCCTCACCCCCCTTCCTCTCTGTAAAAAATAAATAAAATATATTTTTTTAAAAAATAGACTTGCCCAGACCATGGTATTTTGTGGAAGAGCCACACTCAAGGGGCCAAAGAGCCAAATGTGGCTCACGAGCCGCAGTTTGCCGACCACAGGATTAGGAGAAGCATGAAGGACCAGGAGACCATTCACATCTTGGTAAAAAGATCTAAGCCTGTACCACCTTGCCTTGCCTTTCTCTGCTTTACATGTGGTGTAGGGCATCTTAGTTCAAAGCTAGTAGGCAAATGAAAAGAAATGATGAAAAACAGAATCAGAAGTGACAGCCTTTTCAGGGTTAATTTTAATATAACAGCTGCTGAAGCATAGCAGAGTCTATAGACCTTTGCAAATTACATGTGTGCATTTCATTAGTTTGGGTGCGGTCTATGTAGAAATGCATTGGAGGGAACAAAGATAGACATTACAGGTGATGTTCACCGGTGGCCCTCCAGGGCTTGAAGACCTATCCCCACAGGCCAATGTGCCTTCAGTTTTCTGCTTCCTGATACGGGTCTTCCTGTGATTCCACCAGGGTAACAGGAAAGAAAGGGAGCAATGAGCCTTGCTGGGCATCCTGACATGCAAGATCAGGGCTCTGGGGAAGCATGGAGCAAGGAAAATTTGCCCGCCCAAAGCTATATTAGATAAAAAAGGTAAAGCAGGATAGCATTAAGCCCTGGGACTTAAAGGAGGAAAGTCCTTATACATTCAATCTTCGGGTGTGGGGTTTTTTGTACTTTCTCAGATTCTTTGAAGAAAAATTTCCTCCTTATTCCAAGTAACTCTCTTCAGGAACCAAATGTAAGAATTTCTTAAGCATAAATGTAGCCTATTCTGTATAGCAGTGGTTTTCAAACTTTGATGTTGAGCATAAATTGCTGAGCCCTATCCCCAAAATTTATGATTTAGTGAGTCTGGAGTGAGGTCTCAGAATATGCATTTCTAATAACTTTCCAAATGATGCTGCCAGTCTGGAAACCACACTTTGAGAACTACTATATAGGCTTTATAAATATGAGTCTCCCAAGGACTTAATAAAGTCTTATCTGGATCTTGGTGTAAACTTAATGGAAATCAGTGACCTGAAGAATCAGTAAGGCTAGCCCTACACCGCTTTAATTTTGATCCAGTATTGACTTACTGAGTAACTAATGTGTATACCTCTTACAAAGATACAAAGAGGGAAGAGATTCAACCCTTGTCTTGATCCCTCTACTAAAAGAAATGAGAACTATCACATAAGGGAAAGCATGCGAAGTGCCAGAAGTGACCCCAAACCATGCAGCCAGGGGTGTAAGACGTTTGCGTAATCCCAGAAAAACACATGGAAGAGCTGTTCTCAGTATGCCATTGTTGCCTGACAAACTGCCCCAAAACTCCGTGGCTTAAAACAGATACTAATTATTATCTCTCACAAGTCTATGGGTTATTGGGCTCAGCTGGTTGGTTTTTCTGTTCTATGTGCTGTTGTCTGGTACTGCAGTCATTTGGAAACTCATCTGAGCTGGCATGGTCCAAGATGACTCGGTCACATAGCAGTAGTGGTGCTGGCTGTTGGCTTGGATTTCCACAGGAGCTGTTACTTGGAGTGCCTTATCCTCTGTGTGGCCTCTCACAGCACATCAGGGCTCTAAGATGGAACATTCCAGACATGTAAAAATGGAATCTTAAGGTCTCCTAAGAACCCAACCTTGGAGGTTACAACATTGTCAGCTCTGCTACATTCTGTTGGTCAAAACAAGGCACAAGAACAAGCCCAATTTAAGAGGAAGGAAATAGACTACTTTTGGATGGAAGGAGTATCAAAGGATTTGTAATGATCTTTAACCTACCAAAGGCTAATTGAGGCAGGCCTTACAGGCATGGCTTTCTATGGGAAGAGTGTTCTAGAGAAAGAAATTCTATCTTTCCCTGTAAGCCTAGTATTAATAGTTCTGGATTTGGCTTCTCTTTCTGAGATGAGGGAAGGGCTCACTCTTTAGGTTACTGTAAATGATGCCAAGTAAAAATTTTGGAAGAAGTGAGAGCCTGAGCAGTGCTGAGGGGCTGGCCGAAATAGAAGTTGAGGTACATGCGGCTTTGTGCCAGACCTAGGTAGGCATTTTCCACTGCTTCAAGGATTAGTTACTTAGTCTTGCCCTTGTCTTTCCCCCCACAGTAACCCTCCATTGAGTGAAGAGATGTTGCCTCCTGGGGAGTGGATGTGTCACCGGTGCACTGTTCGTCGAAAGGTAATAATGCTGTTTTCTAAAGGCTTTGCTCAGAATGCCGGATCTAGAGTACTGATATTCTAGAGCTAAGATGGCCTGGCCCTGAAGGTGTTTTTGTCCCTTCTTCTTGTCTCTTCCAGCCCTGGAATCACCCACATTCTCCTCATGGTGACTGTTTGGAATCCAATAGGGCCTAAAATCCAAACAAGGGCTGCTGATATGAGCAGAAGAGGTGTGTTAATTTACTAAGCCATGTTCATTCACTAGTAACAGGAGTAGTTTGATCTTGTAGACCTCCTATAGGTGGCCTGAATGTGGCAACTATATCCATGGCTAAAAGTGGTTGAGGAAAAAACAAGCTGCTTCTTCAGCTTGATGGAAAAAGGGTTTCTCTTATCCCAAGACAAATAAATCACTAGTAACCAAAGACTTAGCCAGGTATATGGGGGTGGGGGGACTTTGAACTCACTTATACCCCAAATTGCCTAATCTCTCTTTAGTTTCCCTTACCTTGGCTTCAATAATTCAGTACTGGCTTTGAGAACATTGTTTTCTACATTGAGAGAACCTCTGTGGAATGCAAAAGCTAAATTCTCCTTTATCAAAAAGGAAGTAGGTGTATTTCCACTCAGATTAAGAGAGAGCCAATCCTCAGATTATAGACTGTGGATTACACTTCGCGAACTATAAAGCCCCCCCCCAACACCCCCCCACACACACACACACACACACTAATTATACACCAAATAACTTGCTTTTGTTGTGACATCACCTCTGTTTTCCCGGCCCATGTACATGATGGCACAATGAATGATGACTTCCTTGGTTGCAGAAACAGGATGCGATGATTCAGAGATTGTGGTTTATGTGTGTGATAGTTTTCAACCTTTAAGAAGAAGGTAAATAGTTAGGTAGACAGTATTTTTCAGTGTATTCACAAGGGTTCCTATTAAAAAGCAAGCTATGGCCAACTCAGCCACCTACCACAATTGTTTGATTTCTCCTAAAATGCACAAAACAAACTGCCCTCCAGCCTGCTCACCTCCCAAGATCTCTTCTTGTGCATCCTCAGTTAGATTAGAGCAGGGCCAGTTAGAGATACCTGCCAGCCAGGAAGCCTTTCAGAAACTTGTCACTCAAAGAAGCTGGAAGTGAAAGGGTTAGGAACAGTGGAGGGGAGAAGAGGTAAAGCCAGGAAAAGAGAGTAGAGGAGAGAAACTTATTTTAGTTCCCATCATCTGCTGGGTATTTTGTGTGTCTTATCTCATTTAATTTATGTAGCCATTTGTGGGTGTTGGTGGTAGTGTCTCCATTTTAGAAAGGAAGAAACTGAGGCTTATAAATGCAGAATAACTTTCCCAAAGAAAAGGAATTGACAGAGCCAAGATAAGAACTAAATCCTGTCTCACTCCAGCACTCTATTACCTCTTCATCAATTTTCTAGAACTACTTGCTAGAGATTATAGTATGCTATTTTGCTAACATAGTATGTATTTTCTGAAATTTCATTCTGACCTTCTCTCAGATGGCCCTCTTTGCCTACCAGAGCCAAATCCGTCTTTTCCACCACCACCACCAGTTCCAGGCTTTGGCCTCCTGTAGTTACACTGAAGTGGATTGAAATGATACATCCTCTGAGCCTCAGCAACCGCCAGTGTTCAGGTCTTATTCCTAGTGGAGGCTAGATTCTCCCAACTCAGAGCCATCCCTTCATATATATGACCCTCTTTATCGTCACCATGTCTCAGAAAAGAAGAAGAAAAGTTTTACTAGATTCACTTTACAGATAGAGAAATTCCTGCCCACCAGCCTGAGTCACCTAACGTCATAGGAAATCAGTGACAGAACTGGGACAAGACCCCAGGTCTTCTGACTGGAGACCAATATAAAACTTTCATTTGACCACTCAACTTGGAGTCCTGGAGGAAAATATTGTCAGTCGTGTGGTCCTACAGAGTACACTTAGTCTTTGAAAGAGCCGCCATGAAGATTGCTGAGTCCCTACCTTCACACACTATCCTTCCACCGTGTAGTACAGTTACCCTCCAGGCCAGCACCCAGTCTCCCTAGACAGGGAGCTCTGCTTGACTGTTTTACATATTACCTTTGTTTTTGCAGACTATTACATATATAATTTTTTTAATTTATTTCAGAGAGGAAGGGAAGGGAGAGAGAAATAGAAACATCAATGATGAGAGAGAATCTTTGATCGGCTGCCTCCTGCAGGCCCCACACTGGGATCAAGCACACAACCTGGGCATGGCTGGTAATCAACCCATGACCTCCTGATTCATAGGTCGATCCTCAGCCACTGAACCACGTTGCCAGGGCCAGACTTGATTTATTTTGAGCAGTTCTTAAAACCATTCTGTAGGTCAGATTGCTGTCCACGGCAAACTACAGTGATCTCACTGGTTTCCACTTTTGTTCTCACTCTCCTCAGTCTCACTGAGCTTGTTCTCGCTGTTAGTTGTGTATTCCTTTACCCCTCTACTTGTATAAAGATATTGTGTATCTTATGATGACTTAGAGGAAATGATATGTGATTTGTATAATAGCTTCTAATTTCCATGCCTTTTGGTGATTCCCTGCTGCAATAGTTATGCCAGCTTTAGTTCAGCTATAATTTTGTCAGCTTTAACAGGACTGTATTACAAGTCCCTATGTGGATGAATCTGTGACTTTCATAATTTTGGTTTATAGTCTAATAGGATTTTATAGCATCTATTTCTTTCTGTTTTGTGGTACTTTATATGATGTGCCCTCCTGTTCATTTGCACAGAAGCGAGAACAGAAAAAGGAGCTGGGCCATGTTAATGGACTGGTGGACAAATCCGGCAAACGGACTACATCCCCCAGCAGTGACACTGACTTGTTGGACAGATCAGCTAGCAAAACTGAACTCAAGGCTATGGCCCATGCCCGGATCCTGGAGAGAAGAGCCAGCCGGCCTGGCACACCCACATCCAATGCCAGCACAGAAACCCCCACCTCTGAGCAGAACGACGTTGATGAGGACATCATTGACGTGGATGAGGAGCCAGTGGCAGTAGAGCCTGACTATGTGCAGCCCCAGCTAAGGCGGCCTTTTGAGCTGCTGATTGCTGCCGCCATGGAGCGGAACCCCACCCAATTCCAGTTGCCCAATGAACTGACTTGTACCACTGCACTACCAGGTTAGCGAAACCATTATATCCCCTCCCCACTCCACCTTCCAAAGGATGATTTTCCCAACCAAAGAGTAGTGCTGCCTATGGGATCACTGTCTGTATAGCTACTGTCTCATACTGTTCCTGGTTCTTCCTGGAGAGATCTTTGAAGGTTTTAGCTTTTATAGTGCTTATTCAATTTTCTAGTTCCACCCTTCCCAGTATCACTTTTTTAAAGAGGTAATATATTCACATGGTTCAGAAATCAAAAATATAAAAAGGTATACAATGAAAAATTTCCCTCCTACTTCTGCCTGTCATCTGCCTAGTTTCCACCTTCCTACCTTCACAGATAACCACTGTTTTGTTCTTGTGTGTTTCCTCTAGAATTTCTTTGTGTATGTATAAGCAAATACAGATATATGCTAATTATTTCCCCCTTAAATAGCATAGTTGATATACTGTTCTACATGTTGCTTTTTTTTAACTTCACAATGTGCTCAGGATAGAGATTTTTCCATATGAATATAGACATTACTCAGTTTCTTTTAATGGTTGTATAATGATCTATCAAATAGAAGTACTATAATTTATTTAATTTCCTGTTAATAGAAATTCAGGTTTTTTCTAATCTTTTGTTTCTATAGATAGTGTTTCAACAGATAATTCTGTAAATACATCATTATATACTTGTGGGTGTGTGTCTGTAGGATAAATTCTTAATAGAATTGCTGAGTCAAAACTGTGTTTATTGTTGTGGGGATTTTTTAAGGCAAATTCTTTTTTTTTTTTTTTTTAAGTACATTTTTTACTGATTTCAGAAAGGAAGGAAGAGAGAGATAGAAACATCAATGATGAGAATCATTGCCTGGCTGTCTCCTGCACACCCCACACTGGGGATGCAGTCCACAGCCCGGGCATGTGCCCTGACCAGGAATCAAACCATGACCTCCTAGTTCATAGGTCAACGCTCAAGCACTGAGCCATGCCAGCCGTACTGTATGTTTTGATAGATACTACCAAATTACCCTCCTGTGTTTTGTTTGTTTGTTTAATCAAGTCATGGCTTCTGCTTGATACCATGAAGCTTATAGATCTTATTTTTTCTTCCAGATAGAGTGAAATTGGCACACTTAAGAAACCTACTGGTCAGTAAGATGCAGAATCAAAGCTTTTCTGATTTCTGTTAAAATGCAGTGATATTGCAGTTTTTCCTCATCTACCTCCATAGAATAGGCTTTTTGACCTATTCATCTTTCATAGATTGCCAGTATATAAGCTAGGCTTCTGGCCACCTCATGTTTACATGCTTTTATTGAGATCTCTTCTTTTCCATATCTGAGGCCAGGAACTCTGCACCTAGAGGAAGTTGAGCACCACCAATTTCTCTTCTAGGTTCTAGCAAGAGAAGAAGAAAGGAGGAAACAACAGGGAAAAACGTTAAGAAGACACAGCATGAGTTAGATCACAATGGTCTCGTTCCTTTACCGGTCAAAGTCTGCTTCACGTGTAACAGGTATTTTTCCTCCATACTAAGGGGTTTTTCCTCATATTCAGCAAATGATGTTTTTTTCTCTCTTCCATCACCTCTTTCAAACCATATATGATAAATGTACATAATCCATGTTTTGATGATCTGAGAGCAAAGAGACTGAGTGACTAACTGACCAAAGCCTTGAATATTTTAACAAGTATTATAAATTGTAGAGGCTAAACAAGAGGAGTTGAAATTAAACTAAAGTATGAAATATTTAGACTATCGGGAAGAATTCTAGCCAGCAGCAACACAAGTCCATGGAAATAACAAATAATTTTAAATCACTAAAGCTTAGTTTAAAAGTAGCACAGGTATCCATGGTATACATTAGACTGGATGACTTCCAAAAGCCTCTAGGTTGCCCCAGTTGTAGCTTCCCTGTGACACTGGTTTTCTTCAAATAGTATCTTATCAGTGACAGGAATCAGCTGCTACTGAAGATGGACTTGTTGCTTAGATATGTTAGAAGGACAGAATAACAGGAGGAAAAAATATGAAAATGAAATGTTCCGCACCAAAAGCTTTAGGGGACTAGATAGTAGAGTGGCAGGACTCTGAGCCCCAACTGTGGCTCCAGTGCATCTTGAGGACCCAAGGAGTATCATGACTACAAAACATAATTGGCATTTGCTTAAGCCCCCTCCCTTTAGTTATACTTACATTGATACATTACAAAATCATTTTTCCAGAGCAACTCTCTCTGGTTGTCAGTTTTTCTGAGTGCTTCATGCAGAAGAAGAAGTCCTTGTTGTAGTAGATTTTAGAGAGGTTGCTAGTATTTTTTGTTGTTGTTTAATGAAGTAGCTGCTTTTTTTTAAGGAGTAGAAAGATCAAGTAGAGTTGGCTGTTTTCCCCCAGTGGGTACTGAGCATTGATCATTCATGCTCCAACAGCCACTTTAGCATACTCCACATAAACATTCACTTCCTGTCAAGACATAGTTCTCTTAGAAGAGAGAATAATGGAGTGCCGCGTGGTAGCCCCCAACTTCATCCATCTTTCTAATCATGAATGTAACTGAATCATTGGGGGAGGAAGGTGTGGGAGAATGTTGTTAGGATTAAGGAGGGGAAGTTGTTTTGAGTTCTCCCATCTTGTCACAGAAACGGCCTAATCTCTTCTTTGCAGGAGTTGTCGTGTGGCCCCTCTCATCCAGTGTGACTATTGCCCCCTCCTGTTCCACATGGACTGCCTTGAGCCACCACTCACTGCCATGCCCCTGGGCAGATGGATGTGTCCAAATCACATCGAACATGTGGTGGTAAGTTCAGCGGTGTCTCTTCAGTCCTCTACGGGCACAGTGGATTGTGCGCTGATTCAGTAGAAAGCATAGTAAGGTCAGCTTTGTACCAGAATTCACTATAATCTCTCCGATACGGGTTTCTGTAGACCATTCTACTCAATTCCGATTATTTTGACATGTGTTAGCTGTACATTTTGCCTTTTATCACAGTGCCTTATTTTAGCTGCACAGACAGATTTAACCCACTAGCATTTGGTTGTTCATTAATATTTTCCTCCAAAGTGAACCAACCAAGATGTTATAGCCCTAAACTGGGATATATTAGATCCAACCTTATGAAAATAAATGCTCTCACAGTAGTTGCTTGTTTTTAGAGGGAACAAAGAAAATTCTAAGATATTTATTCTTATATCTCAAGAATTAACTAACTGCGCAGGAACTTCAGAGAATTGACATGGATATAATGTTATTCCAGACAGTCAACTGTTTATTGAACACATCATCTTTCCTACCCACCAAATGAGGGTCTTTCCCTTCTCTTACTTTAATTCTTGTCATAATACTTATAGGTGTTGAGTAACTAAATTGTTGAATGAATGGTGTGAGAGTATTATTTATTTCCCAGGAATCTTGGGTACATTTCTCAGACTGCTTCCTGAGGCCAAACAGAACTGTAGTTTGCTTTCTCCAAAGACATTTAAGACATTTCCTTATAGTCACTCATAGATTGAATAGGAGATGGCCTCAGAAGGAGCAGGTCCCTCATAAGAACAGCTTTACCAAATTAAAAAATGTTATTGCATGAGACATCGCCTATCAAATTGTGATAATCATGGAATGACTGTTGGCCCTCAACATAGCAAAGTGCTCCCCACTTTACTCTGAGGGAACCTCAGTTATAGATTTGCACATATGAAAGAAATTAGTTGCTTCGTCCTCTTATTTGGCTAATGCTGTTCAGAAAGATTTATCTAAGAGGAAGCTTCTCTCTGGGGCTCAGTGTGTGTATCTTGTTTTGCCTCTTACTGAACAAAAACAAAAAAAAAAGCAATCATGAGCAGTTTACCCAAATATGAATCTTAAAGAGCACCTTTCCAGCAGATGAGAAATTATTGGGTAATATTTTTTAATACATTTTATTGATTTTTTACAGAGAGGAAGGGAGAGGGATAGAGAGTTAGAAACATCAATGAGAGAAAAACATCGATCAGCTGCCTCCTGCACACTCTCTATTGGGGATGTACCCACAACCAAGGTACGTCCCCTTGATCAGAATTGAACCTGGGACCCTTCGGTCCGTAGGCCAACGCTGTATCCACTGAGCCAAACCGGTTAGTGCTTAATTGGGTAATATTTTATTAGCCACTAGGGGTTTTTCCTTAGGAACCTGCCACACATTTTTTATTTCTTTTAAATTAAAATGTATGGGACCAGCCAAAACCGGTTTGGCTCAGTGGATAGAGCATCGGACTGTGGACTGAAAGGTCCCGGGTTCGATTCCGGTCAAGGGCATGTACCTTGGCTATGGGCACATCCCCAGTAGCGGGTGTGCAAGAGGCAGCTGGTCGATGTTTCTCTCTCATCGATGTTTCTGACTTTCTATCCCTCTCCCTTCCGTTCTATAAAAAATCAATAAAATATATTATAAATAAATAAATAAATAAATAAATAAAAATACAACTGAATCCTTCATTTAAAAAAATAAAATAAAATAAAATGTATAGGACCAGTTGTAGTGTAGAGGAAATGTGACATAATTTCTGTATGCTGCTGCACAAACTACCTTTTCTCCCTTTGTCCTCTTAGAGCAGTCCAAGTTTTTTTGCCTCCTATAGAACAAGACTGGGCTATCCAGAGGGGTTTGCTTCCCAGTACCATAGAGGAGGAATAGGGCAGGGCACACAGGATTTGGGTGCTGATCCCAGCTATCAGCCAAACTCCTATATAGGATACAGTCCTTCCCGTGGGAGAGGTTTTCTTGCTAGGAATGGAGTCTGGGTTTCTTGAGGGCCAAGGCCTGCATCTCCTCAGAAACCTGTAAACTGACAGAGGCTGGTCGGAGCTGGACAGAAGACTGTCAGAGGCTAACTATGGAAGGTCACTTCTTAGCTAATTCCCTATTTCCTGCCACTCTAGGGAATAGGAACAGACCAGTTGCCCCTTGTTGGACTGGGCAGGGCTGAGGGAGAAAGTCTTACGCAACACTGACAAGAGTGTTGACATACCAACCCCTGACAGACAATCCCGTTTGGCCCATTTATAGTTAGTTGGGAGAGGGATGTCTTTTGAGGTTCACCACAGGAGTGTTTCTGCTTTGATTCTAGCTGAGCCAAAAGAATATGACACTGAGTAACCGGTGCCAGGTGTTTGACCGTTTCCAGGACACCATTTCTCAGCACGTCGTCAAAGTGGATTTCCTGAACCGAATTCACAAGAAGCACCCTCCTAACCGCCGCGTGCTCCAGTCGGTCAAAAGAAGAAGCTTGAAGGTGAGTCCCAGCCTGGTTCAGGCAGGATGGTGGATTCTGATTGCCTTTATGGGATAAACAGGGCCATGGCCCCACGTCCACAGATAGGGAAACTGAGGTCTCAGAGGCTTGTCTGTAGTATCTAAGCAAGTAATGAATGTGGCTGTACATTTTAATACTTGAGGAGGGTGGTCAGGATTATGAATGCCAAACCCCATAGTAGGCCTTCAAACTGCAGGTCTCTAGTTCTCCTGAGGATAAACACTCTTTAGCCCCTTCCACCAAATGTGGATGCACTCTGCTGTTACTGCCTCTCACCTGGCTCAGTGCCATCAGTTCCTATGTGACGGCCCCTTTCCTAAAGCTGTCTTGAGGTGATTAAGCAGAGGGCCATGTGGAAAGTGAGCAGTCCCAACTGAGGAACTTAGAGGGGAAAATGTCTAAAGGAAAGTTAAATCTCTTTTCCCAGGCTGCTGTTAATATATTAGCAATACATTTTATGTACTTAACAATTATTAAAGTGTATCCACAGAGAAATTTTCTGTGTTGAAGAGTATTTGGTGGTGTTGAGGCTGGTTCTCATAAACCAATCCCCTCCTTCATTTAACTTAAAGAGCCCAACACTATATATCTATATATAAACTGATTTTTCTCTTTTGAAATAATCCCAGACTGTCATATGTATCAATAGGAACCAGCAATTCTCAAATATGGCCACTTGGGGGCAGCCATACTTTAAAATCACACCACGCCTGCCCTGGCTGATGGTGTAGCTCAGTTGGTTGTCCCATGCACTGAAAGGTTACCGGTTCTATTCCTGGTCCAGGCACATAGCTAGGTTGCAGGTATAGGAGGCAACCTATTGACATTTTTCTCATACGTATCCGCCCTCCCCCCCCCCCCCTTTCTGTCCCTCCCTTAACCTTGCTCAAAAATAGTAAAAACAGCATTAGCCAGTTTTGCTCTGTGGGCCAAAGCGTCCTGGATTCAGTTCCTGTCAAGGGCACGAACCTTGTTTGCAGGCTTTTCCCTGGCCAGGCCCTGGTCAGGGCTCGTGCAAGAGGCAACCAATAGAAGTGTTTCTCTCACATCAATATTTCTCTGTCTTTCCCTCTTCCATTCGCTCTAAAAATCAATAGAAAAATATCCTCAGGTGAGGGTTTTAAAATAATAGTAATAAATAAAATTAGTAAAAACATATCCTCCAGTGAGGATTTTTCTTAAAAAATCATACCCATCATTTCCAGTGGGTGTCAGCACCAGCAAGATGTTAATTGTTGAAAACTGAAAATTGGATAACAAACTCTTTAACTGTGTAAATATTTATACTTCAGTGGAAACACCAGTTTTCCATAATTAAATTAAATGTTTTCAGTTGGAGGTAAAATATATTACAAGTAACAAGCCTCATATCTTAGTTAAACAGATCTAGAAAAAATCTAGACTATAATTCACCATATAGGTATGGGAGAGAGCCTGGCTACCAAAATGAACAGGCCAAGAGGCCTTGATAAAACCCTGTTGTTTTATAATGTTCCCTTTTAAAACGTTTCTCTATTCTTGAAGAAAATCCAAGGGCACAAATTTTCTGAAAAACGTTTTTTAATTGGACAATTTGCGAGTGAAATAAGGACAGAGAGTCCTAGGTGGGTGGCCACTTGGGGGCAGTCGGTTGGCGCGTCCTGCCACACATCAAAAGGCTGCAGTTCAATTTCATTTAGGCCACACTCTTAACTTGTGGGCTCGTTCTCTGGTTGGGATACATACGGGAGGCTACTGATCGATGTCTCTCTCTCTCTCTCTCTCTCTCTCTCTCTCTCTCTCTCTCTCTCTCCTCCCCTCTCTAAAGTCAATAAAAACATATCCTCAAATGAGGGTTTATCATAATAATAATAAAATAAACCCTAGCTGGTTTGACTCAGTGAATAGAGAGTGTCAGCCTGTGCGCTGAAGGGTCCCAGATTTGATTCAGGTCGAGGGCACATGCCCAGGTTGCAGGCTTAATCCCCAGTAGGGGGCATGCAGAAGGCAGCCAATCAATGAATGATTCTCTCTCATTGTTGATGTTTCCATCTCTCTCCCTCTTTATTCCTCTCTGAAATCAATAAAAATAAATAAGGAAATAAATAAATAAAATTAAAATAACAATCATAAAATAAGGACAGGCAACCATTTGGGGCTTTTCTTCCCTTATCCTCCCTAAGAACCTGCTCACCAAATCTCTTGCTTTTCCCAAAATATTTTCCAAATCTACCAGATACTTTTACAGCTCTGCCTTAGGTACTGCTTCCCTATGCTATTTCCCCTTGATCTGCCTAGGAAGTTCCTTCCTAATTGCCTTCCTATAAAATCTCTAATCCCAAATTTCCGTCTCCCTGGTAGAAATAAGCACTCTTCTCCAAGTTTTTAACAGCTACTCACACATGCCTTTATTCTAGGATACATTACATTGTATTACAATGTTTCTGTGTTTATCTTCCCTACTAGACTGTGAGCTCCTTGAGGGCAAAGCTTAAGTTTTGTTCATCTGGATCTCTAGGAATTGGCACAGTGCCCAGACTCCGGAGATGCTCAGTAAATGTTGGTTGAATGTGTGAATGATTCTTTGCTTGTGTGGCTCTTTCATTCTTACATGGTGTGATTCAGAGTGTGTCTTCTGTTTGTGCAACAAAGAAGTCTTCAATTGAGTCATGAATGAATGAAGAAAACTGACAGTGATTGAGTGCTTATCTGGAGCCAGGCCTCATGCTGAGCATGTCTACTGTGAATGTAACCTCATTTAACTTTTTATCTCTTTAGATATTATTTACTTTCCAAACCTGATCCTAAGCAATAAGAGCCCAGGGTACCACTCTGGAGCCCTGTTTGGTGTCAGTCTTCCACTTTTTAGACCAGAGCAGAAGGCAGTATGCAGTGATTTCTGGCTTCCTCAGTACTTAGACCTTAATGAGGGAAAGTGGGGGGCATGCTTGCTGGTTCCAGTTTTGTGCCTTCTCAAGCTAGTGTGCATACATGTTAGGCAAAGTGATGGTGACATTGAGCAGTTGCTGCCCACCAAACCACCATATCCTCAGTGAACCCTAGAGTGGATGCTGGTTCCCTGGGCATCAGCACCAAGGACAAAAGAGCAGGTCAGAGCAGAAGCAACTGGTCATGTTGATACCATCTCCCTCTCCGTCCTCCTATCTGTTCTGAACAGGTTCCTGATGCTATAAAATCTCAATACCAGTTTCCACCCCCACTCATCGCACCCGCGGCCATTCGGGACGGGGAGCTGATCTGCAATGGGATCCCTGAGGAATCGCAGATGCACCTTTTGAACTCTGAGCACTTAGCCACCCAGGCAGAACAGCAAGAGGTGAGTGAAGGCAGGGCTGGGGTTCCAAATCCAATCTTCCATCCCACTGCAGCTGTTATGGAAATAGCCTCAGTGTTATTCCCATCCCCATCTTCTACAACCCCACCCACCCCTACTCACCCCCCAAGAGTTGAATATTTCAGGGAGAACCTCTGGCTCAGATCTTGAGGCAAGTAAGAGAACTACAGAGTCAACTGGTCTGCTTCTCTCCATCGGTCTCCCAATGCACTATGAGATGGGCAAAACTGTCTTATAAAAAGACCTCAGTAGACCCATAGAGAGGCTAGGTGATAGTGTTGGACACAGCCCATGTTTAGGGTACTTGCTGAATATTGGTCACAAGGTGAGCCTTAGGGGCAAAACCAGAACAGGAATCCCAAGCTCTGCTGACCAGGGTGTTGTCTGCTGAGTGTACCAACAAGTCTTGCTTGGGAATGGAAATGGAATCCTATCAGGAGTCAAGCACACCCTTTCTGGGCATTCGCAATGGGACCTCGGAAACAGTGTTTATCAGCTCTGCTGTAGCCCTGGCCACTGTGGCAGGAAGGACCAGCGCCTGCCAGGCCTCTTACCCTCCTCTCCTCTCCTCTCCTTCCATTACAGTGGCTCTGTAGTGTTGTTGCGCTCCAGTGCAGCATATTGAAACATTTATCTGCTAAGCAGATGCCTTCGAATTGGGACTCTGAACAGACAGAGAAGGCTGATATTAAGCCTGTTATTGTGACTGACAGCTCAATCGCCACCTCCCTGCAAACAGCTGACAAGGCACCTACTACACCTTCCCACTATCCCCTGTCATGCCCCTCAGGGATTAGCACCCAGAATTCCCTGAGCTGCTCTCCACCCCACCAACCCCCAGCCCTAGAGGACATCAGCTGCAGTTCTTGTGCGGAAAAATCCAAGAAAGCCCCCTGTGGGACTGCCAACGGGCCAGTGAACGCAGAGGTGAAAGCCAATGGCCCACACCTCCACAGCAGCCCCACTGATTCCACGGACCCCCGGCGACTTCCAGGCGCCAGCACCCCCCTACCAGGCCTCTCACACCGGCAAGGCTGGCCCCGGCCTCTCACCCCACCAGCGGCTGGGGGGCTTCAGAACCACACCGTCGGCATCATTGTGAAGACAGAGAATGCCACTGGCCCCAGCTCTTGCCCCCAGAGGAGTTTGGTTCCTGTCCCAAGCCTGCCCCCTTCCATTCCCAGCTCTTGTGCCAGCATCGAGAACACCAGCACTTTGCAAAGAAAGACTGTCCAATCACAGATAGGACCTCCGTTGACAGATTCAAGGCCACTGGGCTCACCCCCAAATGCCACCCGGGTGCTTACTCCCCCCCAAGCAGCAGGAGACAGTATCTTGGCCACAGGAGCCAGCCAAAGTTTCTGCTCACCAGCGCCATCTTCAGGTGAGTGCTACTCAGCCTTAGGGTGATTTGGAGTAATTTTATGCTCTTCCTAACAAATAAGCTTCAAAAAAACATCTGAATATTCAGAATGCTTTGATCTCTGTATGCCTGTGATGGAAGAGAAAGTACATATTAACTTGTCTTCATCTGTTCAGTGGGACTGCTTAGGCTCTGAAAGCTTAAGTGATTTCTTTAAGGTGATCTAACAAGTCAGAGGCAGGATTGGAACTACAGCCTGGGTCTCGATTCCATGTTCCCACTGGTCTTCTGCCTGTTTGTCCCAGCACCCTAGAGGAAGGCAGCATGTTCCGGAAACCATTGTTGTCAGCCTGGGGCTCTGAGGGACAGCCTCTGCGGCATGATCCACACCAGAGATTAGATAAGCAGGGCTAGAATTGCTGCAGAGTGGAATGCCCACAGAGATAGTTCTGGCCCAAAAGCTTGCCCTCATGTCCATACTTGACCTAGAGTGGACCTGCTCTCTCAGCTGTCTCCAGTCAGCACTCGGGAGCTCGAGGCTGCTAACCCCGGGTCTGAACCAGGTATTAAATGCTACTGAAACCCCCGTGGGCTCCCTGTCTGAACCGAAGCTGGCCTCCCTAGACAGCTGGAAGTCTTGGTAACAAGGTGTCTGTGACTTCTCTGCATGAGGCCCTGATCCCAGGGTGCCCCTTTTCTCAGGCTTTTTTCCTGGATCTGTTTATTTCAGTACAACCTGGATAGATTTTGCACCTGTGAGTCAGGCTTCAGTAGACAGGAGTTTTAGGGGCAGGCACCATTTATTTCAACGAATAGAGGTAGCAAGGAGGTAGTCATGGCTCAGAAAGTGGAAGTTACCCACTACATTCCCCAGAGCAGTAGATTTCACTGGTTCTCAGTTCTCTGGAGCCTACTGCATGCCTGGGTGCATTGTCGTTCCATCTGCCCTTCCTCACCACACGTTTTTAGCTCTAGGAGTTCCAGAGCCTATGGGGTGAGAATCGAGAAGGGAACATCACCTTGGGTCCGAAATCCAGACCTGTCTCGGCAGTGGGGGATTGTACCGGTGGGTTTCCCTCAGGCGACGTAAGTAACAGTCTTCCTGCTCCGTCCCCAGATGGCAAGGTCAGCCCCGGCACGTTATCCATAGGAAGCGCTTTAACCGTACCCTCTTTCCCAGCCAACTCTACTGCCATGGTGGACCTCACCAACTCACTTCGAGCGTTTGTGGATGTCAGTGGAGGTGAGTGAATGAGTTGCTGCTCTGCCACGAGCTGCTGCGGTGAAAGTGCTGTCCCTACGCAGCATCCAGCTCATTTCAAAACAGGGCAGAAGGGATGCCTGGTCTCAGGGAGGAGAGGGGAGTGGTGTAGGAAAGAAAGCCCCTTCTATCTCTGCCTTATGCATATACACAGAATCAAAGGTGAGAGAACAGCCACGCTGGCCAGTGAGAAAAGAAAATCACTATAGGCAGATCACCTGGACTTGCAGAATAAAACCAGGAGGTATCTTGCTCCCAAAATCAAGGAGAAGCAGGACAGAACTCTGTAAACAGAGTGGTAGAAATCCAAGCTCCAATATCAGACGTCCAGGCCCTTCCCCCTGCACAGGCAAATGGTTTATCTTGCTCTGCCTTTCTAGGACCACTTTACCTAAACCAGCTACCCAGTGGCAGGAGCCATCTGTGTAATCTGCGTTGGGGTTCTCACTGCAAATGGCTAGTGAGGTGCCCAGCCAAGATCCTTGTATCACTTTGTGCTATTTTTAAAAAAAGCTCTTGGCTGGATTTTAGAAATGCTGCACTATTTGCTCAGTAACCTTAGCCTACTTCTCATTCCATTTCCTCCTCAGCTGCTTTTTTAATCTTTCTCTTTGGTTAATAGAAATCGAGATAAATATGCTGGACGAGAAGCTGATCAAGTTTCTGGCCTTGCAGAGAATACATCAGCTTTTCCCCTCCCGGGTCCAAACTTCACCGGGCAGTGTCGGGGCACATCCACTGGCTTCTGGAGGGCACCACACAGAAGGTGCGCATGCACACCTGCCACCACACCACACCGTCAGACCTCTCTGTGTGAATGGCCATCTCCCCTCCATGGAAGTCTCAGCTTTCAGTGTTGCCTTTAATGGGCTTACTAAAGCACCATGGTTTTTTTTTTCTCAGAAAACATACAAAATGGCACCCACAGCTTTCAGCTCAGACTCCAGGAAGTGCACTATAACTTTCTTTCATACATATCCACCTTGAGACTCAGAAAGCAGCTACAAGTGTATGTAGTGTTTTCTGCTCAATTGCTGTCAAATATTCAAGTTAGAAGAATTTCCAAAAGGTGAGAAACAGAGTAACAGTTGGGCTGGCCTCCTGGAAATCCTTCCCAAGAGGTTAACTCTGCTTGGGATCCCCCTTTGAGCATTAGCTGTTAAAAGTTTGGTCCCCAGACCAGCAGCATTTACCAACTTGTTAGACATGCAGAGCTTTGGCGCCACCTTAGACCTACAAAATCATAATCTGCATTTTAACAAGATTCTAGGCAATTCATATGCACCTTAAAGTTTGAGAGATACTGGTCTGTGCCCTTTTTTGCACAATCTCCCTAAAGGACTAGCTAGTTATCCCTGACAAACCAACCAGCAGCCAAAAGCTCAAAAAGTAGTGTCACCCTTAAATTCTGTGACCATCTTCAAAGCTCTTGTCCTTCTTACCCCATGTGAGGACTGCTGTGTATGGGACAGAGAGCCTCACCCTGAAGCAGCCCAGTGTTAGTCTAGTCGTGAATTTGTAAAGTTTACTCATCCAATGGGATTATATTCTTCAGGTGATGCGCCAAAGGTCCAGGTTCTGTTAATGTTTGAGCCATACGTTCTGTTGGTTTGCATTTGAGTGCCAGGTTCTGAGTTTCTCAGTAACCCTATCCCTGTGTTTATCTTGTAGTGCAAAGAAAGGAGGTACAGGCCCGAGCTGTGTTCTACCCTCTCTTAGGGTTGGGAGGAGCTGTGAACATGTGTTACCGAACCCTCTACATCGGGACAGGTGAGCCAGCGGGGATGTACTGAGTCTATTCAGCCCTAAAGACTAACACTCTTACCCTCAAAGGCTAGAAAGGGGCAGACTGGTTTTAACTTGATGGATGTCCCAACCAGAGAGGCTAAGAAAGGAGACCATCAGCTGTTTCTCTTCCCTGTTCTCAGGCCCTTTCGCTTTGTGCCCGGTGTGACAGCAGGAGAGGTAAAAGTTCTGACTGCTGCTCAGTGAGGCGTTTAAACACTGCAAGAAAATACTCAAGGAGAGAGCAAAATGCTTTCTCCCTGGAGGTCTTGGGAAAAGTTATGGGGCTCACATATACCTGAGCTTTAGTTAGCCCTCTATCTTGTACAGAAGTACAGACAGATTAGCCCTCAGCCTAGACATTTCCCTTCTTTCACGTGATATGACTTATGGGTCCTGCCCCCCATGTTGTGTTCTCATAGAAACATCCCATCCTCACCCTAGCCAGTTTGGCTCAGTGGACAAAACGTTGGCCTGTACTCAGTTAAGGGCACACGCCCAGGGTTGTGGGCTCAGTCCTCAGTAAGGGAGCATGCAGGAGGCAGCCAATCCGTGATTCTCTCTCATCACTGATGTTTCTATCTCTCCCTTTTCCTTTCTCTCTGAAATAAATAAAAAATATACTTTAAAAAATGAAAAGAAAATATTGCATCCTCTTCAGTAGCTCACTGTACCCATCTGGGCAGCAGCCATATGTTCTAAAGCAGATCAGCTGGCAAAGACAACTGTTCTTTAGCAAGAGGTTGAAAAGACATCAGCTTTAGTTTAAAAATACAAGGAGGGGTCCTGGGCCCTCAGGGTCTCCTAGTGCCTTCCCAGAGGCTAACACCTTCCCCCATCACCACCACCACCTTCCCCACACATGCACCTAACAATTTGTTCTCTGCCTGCCTTTTCCTCTATTCATGTCACCTTGCAGGAGCTGACATGGATGTGTGCCTTACAAACTATGGTCACTGTAACTACGTGTCCGGGAAACACGCCTGCATATTCTACGATGAGGTGAGGGGTGTTGACGGGATTGGAGGGAGCTCTCCCCACCTGAGGCCTCTCCTAGGCACTGGGTTTTTGTTCAGTGCCCTGGGTGAGAAGAAGGTGATTGGGATCTTCTCCTTTCCTCTCCCCATCATCTGGGGAGGAGAAGAGTCTTAGTGTGAAAGGGGCATTCTACCACGGCCATCTGCTCCCCAGGAGCAGGGCTACCATATCTCCTGAGGTTGATCACAGGCTCAGCTGAGGTGGGGGGAGGGGCGGGGCTAAGCAGGGAAAAGGAGTAGTATAGAAAGAGGCCAAGCCCTCTTAGTGCAACCCTGTGAGTTTCATCATCTCATGTGCCCGTGATTTCAACAGGAGCCAGTGCTGAGGAGGCAGAAAAAAGGAGTGAGGAGAGGGAGGGTCTAAGAAGGAAGGCTTCCCTGAAGGGGTGAATCTTTTTTGTTTATGTTTATATGTTTTTGGTTTTTATTTTGAGAGTATATTAAAGCTAGGAACAGTGAAACAAGGAAGGGCTTAAGGACAGAAGAAGCTCCAGGAGAGCCTAGGCGAATCGCTTTGGCTCTGGAAAGTCAGAGGAGAGGGGGCCTTGGAGACAGGTTCAGAGGGTTAGCCGGGACTAACCGACGCTGCCCATTGTGCCCCTGGTTCCAGGTCTCCTGGAGTCCCTTAGAGTTAAGGAGATGCATGCCTATGGGAGACGGAGAAGGGAGAAGGAAAGGCAGGAGCTTGCTCCTGGGAGGGAGAGCACACAGGAGGTGAATTTTGAGCCCCAATCAAAAAGTACAGGGAGGGGGGCATGATTGGGAAAGAAAGAGAGCTCCCCAGGTAGAGCAGCACAGCCTTCTCCATATGTCCTCTCTCCCCTTAGCCCAGGCCCCACGCAGCAGACCACACATCTTATCTTCCCTCCTCCTCCTCAGAATACCAAACATTATGAGCTGTTAAACTACAGTGAGCACGGGACAACGGTGGACAATGTGCTGTATTCATGTGACTTCTCTGAGAAGACCCCGCCAACCCCCCCAAGCAGTATTGTTGCCAAAGTGCAGAGTGTCATCAGTAAGTTGGAGCAGAGGCCTGTGGCCAGGAAGCCTGCCATTTTTGGACACATTTTCTAAGGCGCTCTCATGGTGGCTCAGGCTTGCTGCCAGTGATGTGCTGTGTCTTGCCTTCCCGGTTGCATTGGCCACGTGCTTACTCCTGGGCCCAGGGAGGGCCACGGAGAACCAAGTGCAGTGCACCCACTTATGTGTACAGCACTTCAGACTTGACCAGTGAGTGCTTTCTGAGCGTCCCTCAGCCCAGTTCTACAGCGTTTAAAATGGGGAGGTACAGGGGTCCATCTGGCAAACAGCCCAGATGGTTGGACTGCTCGCTGTTCCTCTCCGGTGACTGTCCCCTTTCTCCCCAGGGCGCCGCCGGCACCAGAAACAGGATGAAGAGCCAAGTGAGGAGGCACCCATGATGAGTTCCCAGGCCCAGGGGCCACAACGGAGACCCTGCAACTGCAAAGCCAGCAGCTCGAGCTTGATCGGGGGCAGTGGGGCCGGCTGGGAAGGCACGGCCTTACTGCACCATGGCAGCTACATCAAGCTGGGGTGTCTGCAGTTTGTCTTCAGCATCACTGAGTTTGCGACCAAACAGCCCAAAGGCGATGCCAGTCTGTTGCAAGATGGGGTCTTGGCCGAGAAGCTCTCTCTCAAGCCCCACCAGGGCCCTGTGTTGCGCTCCAACTCCGTTCCCTAGGCCTGGTGGCTACCCCATCACCTGCCTCACCCACCCCAAGACTCCTGCAATGCAAAAATGTACACAAACCAAGCCCGGGTTTTTTCTATACTCCACCAGAAACCCTTCAGCTACAATCTTTGCATGACATGAAGAAAACCTTTTGACTGTTTTTTAAAATCCTTTTTCTTTTCTCAAGTTCTAGGGGGCATTTGCACATATATTTGTACTCAACATTTCATGGACAAGCGGCAGACCCGAGCTGAGGAACAGCGTGGGCAGGGAGGGGAAGGCCAGTGGTCTGGACACTTCCTCCAACACAACCATCCCCCACCCACCCGCTCCCTCCCCCTCGCCCGCCGTTGTAAAATAATCAGAAACTTGTTCTATTTTGTGGCAGTGACAATAGTTTTATATTAAAAGAAAAAAATACAGTTTTCATACAGCAAAATCTATACAATATCATTGTTTTATTTAATATAAAGATCGCTACCCACCCTCCTTCCATGGTTCCCACCCTCCAAGTTATTTTCCCTTTCTGCAGCGGTTGCACTACAGGTAGCTACTGTGTATTATGGACAAATGAGAAATGAATCCTTTTTCTGGCTGTCCATCTATTTTATTTCAAATAAGGAAAAGTGTATTTGGATTTTGTGTAAATACATCTAGTGATGACATTTTTTCAATGTTTTTAAAAACTGTACAGTACTACATGTGGTAGAGCGTTTTCTTCAAATTGTCTATTGTAGCAAAAACGTTTTTTGTCGTAAACCTGTTTTGTCTCCTTTTTTTGTTCTCTTGCCACTTCTCTCCTCTTCCTCCCACCCTTGGCTCCCTCCTCTTCTCCTACCCCACAACTAGTACCAATGTACATAGTAATTGTAATGTTTTAGACTTTACAGAAACTTTCCTGTATTCTGTATATAAAAAAACAAAAATACTTCAAATTATGTTTTCTGCCTGTCTGTCCTACCTGTCATCATACTTGGAAGGGACCCTCCCTGAGATCTTGGTCCCACAGTCTCATTGAACAAGTCACATTCCCCAAGGGAAATCAGGAGAGAGGGGAGGTGTAGGAAAGTGAGCCTACAGTGCACGGGGAGCGGAAGTGGAAGCGTAGGGGTGCATCTGCTAAGGGGAGCTGTTGTATGACTTTGTGGGTGACTCAGAGTTTAGAAGGTTTGATTGACATGATCAGATTCTGCAAGATTATAAGAATGTTCATATTGGCTTCAAAACCAAGGCATTAAAACAAGCTGGCATGAGTGAGACCTCTGCATTCTGGTCTAGAAGCTTTAGTCTAGAGAGCTGAGGCTGCCTTCATTTGCTATCATGCTTTACTCATCTATTCTGGGAGGCCATAACACCTGGTTGTGTCCTTTCCCAGTCACCTTAGCTCAGCATGGAGCAAGTCAAGTACCACTTGACCCTCTGTGCCTGACTCTTGGTCTAGCTCACTTACTATGAGCAGTTAAAGCAGATGTGGCCCCTGTGTCTTAGAACGCAGTGTGGAGCAGTTTGTTGATTCAAACGTCTCTGGGGAAACCTGAAAAATGAGAGGTCCAGTCTCTAACCCTGGCTGTGCCACAGTTTATGGGACTCCATTCACTACTTCTCCACAGCAGCAGTTCCTCAGAAGACAACATCTAGTGCATTACCTTAATTCTAAGGCCTGAGCCCTCTTATTAAACCAAATTCCATCCTTTCCTCTTTGAAGGCTTTACGTGAGAAACTTTATCAGCAAGTTTTTCCTAAAGACAGTCTCCCAGCCCTGGCCAGATGGCTCAGTTGGTTAGAGCATTGTCCTGATACATCAAGATTACAGATTTGATCTCAGGTCAAGGCACATACAAGAACCAACCAACAAATGCATAAATAAATGTGACAACAAATCAGTGTTTCTCTGTCTCTCTAAAAAGTCAGTAAATAGCCTGACCAGCACGGCTCAGTGGCTGAGTGTCAATCTGTGAACCAGGAGATCATAGTCCAATTCCTGGTCAGGCCACAGGCCAGTGTTGTGGGCTCAGTCCTCAGTATGGGGCATGTAGGAGGCAGCCAATTAATGATTCTCATCACTGATGTCTCTATCCCTCCCTCTCTGAAATCAATCAAAATATATGAAAAAGGAAAGTCAGTAAGTTAAAGACAGTCTCTGACTCAGCTGAAGAGCATAGCATCTGTGTGTCTGTCCCAATGCTATTCAAGGTAGGGTGGCCTGTTGGCCTGTCAGGATCTTGCTTCAGGGATGGAGAAGGCACTTGTGTCCTTAATAGTCCATCCCCAGAAATGGAGCAGTCTGACAATTCAAGGGGGGAGAAGAGATTGGACAAAGATCTGATATGCATGTATTCAGTACCTATAGACGCGGACAGTGGGGTGGAGTGGGAACCGAGTGGAGGGGAGCTATGAGGGGAAACAAGAGGGACATCTGTAATCTGAACAATAAATATTTTTTAAAATATATTCCATCCCTAGCCTCATCCTACAGCATCTACAATTGAACCAAGAATCTACAGTGCAGCTAAATAGGAAGCTTGCCTGAATCAGGTCTGTCCCAGGCTTCCACCTACCTGTCTTTGCCCTTGCCCTAATGGGCCTCTTGATCTCCCTAAAGGAAGAAACATCTTGTTCAACTCCATCTTTCCAAGGCTACCATACTGCTGGAACACCATAAGTGCCAAACAATGGGTACTAAATTGTACTGGCTTTCTCAGGCAAAGTCCTCTTGGCAAGTCACTTGGCCAGGAGTATCTTTACCCTTGCCTCCCTAGCTGTTCTCACCCACCTTGCCGTAAAAGTCACTTCTTCCATTGAGTGATGGAGTTTCTTTACCCATTTCTACCACCTCTGAGAACCATTCTATGGAGAATTTCCTCCTGGAAGTCAGGTAAATATTACACTTTCTCTTCCTACTTCCCTTCAGAATTGGAGGGGATGGGGAACAGAGATAAAAAGATATAGACAGCAGAAAAGCAAATCCTGACAGCCCTTAACTAATGTGCCATGCTGAACACTGTCACCTCCTTTGCCTTCTATGGGAAGAATCTGAGGAGCTGAGAATGGGTTGTGGGGATATGAATGGAAGGATTTGTTTATGAAGGGTAAGGTATCCAGGATGGAACTTGCTTTCAGATATAACAGCATTCATATACGAAGGCCTCTTCGAGGGAATGACTCTTACACACTGCCACTCAGAGGGCTCACACACACCCTGTTAGCCTTCCTGCAAGCCTTCAGTTATAAGGCACCACACAAAGGACAAGTACATTTGATATCCATTCAAGCACACACACACACACACACACACACACACACACACAAAGACTATAGATGCATGCACATGCCTGGAGGGGCTCTCAGCAACATGGGCACAAACATGTAAAAGATGCACATACAAAGAATCCAGCCTGGCTGGGTAGCTCAGTTGGTTAGAACGTGGTACCCATATGCCAGGGATATGGGTTCCATCACCGGTCAGAGGGGAGTCAACCAATGAGTGCGTGAATGAGTGGAACAACAAATCAATGTTTTTCTCCCTCCCTCTCTTTCTAAAAGGAGGGCGGCCCTGGCAGGCGAGGCTCAGTGAATAGAGTGTAGGCCCACAGACTGAAGAATCCTGGGTTGGATTCCAGTCAAGGACACATACCGTGGTTACAGGCTCCATTCCTGACCCTAATGAGGGTATTTGGGGGAGGCAACCAATTGATGTGTCTCTGTCACATCTGTTTCTCTTTGTGTCTCTCCCCTTCCTTCCACTCTCTAAAAGAGTCAATGGGGGGGAAAAGCAAATAAAGTAGAAAAATTAACATAAATAATAAATAAAAGGAAGTGGGGGAGGGGATCACAGAGGCTCCAGAGGCACAACCTGAAGAGTGTTCCCAGAGCCAGGAAAATCACTCACACACGGTAAGCGGGTGCATGTACAGACCTAGAGGACACCCACACCCGCATCTAGAACGAGGTCACGCAGGCACTCGCCTAGAGGGCGCTCCCAGGGCCCAAATGTACACGGGCACCTTGGGGTTCACACAATCGCACATCCAGAGGACACAGACGCATGCCTAGGGGGCGCTCGCAGGGCCCACGCACGCACACACCCTGCCCTGCCCGCCGCCGGTCTTCCCTCCACCTCCGCCTTCCGGGGATCCTCGCGGCGCCCTTCCAAGCCTGTGCGGGGCTGGTCGGCAGCTGCCAGGCGGCGGTCCAGGGCGGCGCGGGCCTGGGCGGGAGCCCGAAGGTGCGGCCGGCATGGAGGCGCTGCTGCTGGGCGCGGGCTTGCTGCTGGGCGCCTACGTGCTGGTCTACTACAACCTGGTGAAGGCCCCGCCCTGCGGCGGCATCGGGAGCCTGCGGGGCCGCACCGCGGTGGTCACGGGTGAGTGCGGGCCGGCGGGTGGCGAGGGGCGGGCGGGCGGCCGGGGGCGCTGGCCCTCCGGGCTCAGCTGGCTCCCGCCCGCTCGCCCTCCGCAGGCGCCAACAGCGGCATCGGGAAGATGACGGCACTGGAGCTGGCGCGCCGAGGAGCTCGCGTGGTGCTGGCCTGCCGGAGCCGGGAGCGCGGCGAGGCGGCAGCCTTTGACCTTCGCCAGGTGCGGGAAGGCAGGGGCGGGTGGGACGGCGGACAGAGGACCGAGACTGCGGGAGACAGTGGGGTGAGCTGGATGGCTCCAGGGGATCCAGTCCAGAGAGGAGAGAGTTCGGCTCCGCTCTTTACGTGAGAAAGGGGGAGCGCACAGGTGCTCTGGCCACACCGGGAAGGGGCACCGACCCAAGCTGGGGAGTGGCCTTCCTGCAGGAATTGCTGTTTTAAGACGTTTGAGGACTAGAAGTTACATTAATGAAAAACAGTAAGGAGGGGAACTGCATATGCAAAGGCCCTGAGGCAAGAAAACGGGTCTAATTTAAGAAACGGGGGTGGGGGAGGGAAGGGGGATGAGGCTGGGGCATCGGGAAGAAAGAAAGAAGCAAAATGAAGGGGTCAGGGCCAGGTTTAGGAGGCCCTTAAACCTTATTGAGGGGCCCTCAGCAGGCACCAACCTTTGGTGTCAGGTGATGCCTAGACTGGAGGGGGCAAGAGGTTTGAAAGGAGACCAATAGGAAGTCTACTGTAGAGTTTAGGGTAAGGTAGAGAGGACAATAATAACAACACAGGAACAGCAAGTACCTCCATAGTGCTGTGTCCCAGGGACTATTCTAAGTATTTTACATATATTAACTCATTTAATCCTCACAACTCTATGATATAGGCACTATTATTCTTCCCATTTCACAGGGAGAGAACTGAGACACAGAGAGATGATCTTGCCCAAGGTCATACTTTGGTAAAAAGCATAGTCAAGATTTACATCCTGCCCTGACCTGTTGCTCAGTGGTTAGAGCGTCAGCCCGTGGTTTCTATTCCTGGTCAAGGGTATTATGCCTCAGTTGCAGGTTCAGTCCTGGTTGGGGCAACCAGGAGGCAGTGAATTGATGTGTCTCTCTTGCATTAAGATTTCTCTCTCTCCCTCTCACCCCTCCCTTGCACTCTCTAAAAATCAATGGAAAAAATATCCTCACCTCTTGGGGTGAGGATTTAAACATAATTACATCCAGAGTCTACCCTCTTATTCATATTACTCTAATGCATAGGGGCAGCTCTAGTAACAGTAGCAGGTGGACTCTCAGAATTTGGTGTCTGGGGGAGGGGAGAGTAGAGAGGTATCTAGTAACGAGCCCAGTCCTTGCCGCTCCACAGGAGAGTGGGAACAACGAAGTCATCTTCATGGCCTTGGACTTGGCCAGTCTGGCCTCAGTGCGGGCCTTTGCTACTGCCTTCCTGAGGTCTGAGCCACGGCTGGACATCCTCATCCACAATGCTGGTGAGATGCAGGCGCTAAGAGGGGTGGGGGGTGAAAGGGGGTTGTTGGAGGGGCAGCCATCCCTTCCAGCCAGGCATTGCTGGGTGTCAATGAATATGTGGGAAGGATGTCCCCTACCACTATCTCACAGATGGGGCCACCAAGGCCTATGGGGATCATTCCAGAGCAATTGCTCACACCTAGTCCCTGCCCCAGGGATCAGCTCCTGCGGACAGAACCGTGAGCCCTTTAACCTGCTTCTGCGAGTAAACCACATCGGCCCCTTCCTGCTGACACACCTGCTGCTGCCCCGGCTGAAGACATGCACCCCCAGCCGCGTGGTGGTGGTCGCCTCAGCTGCCCATCGGCGAGGGCGCCTTGACTTCACGCGCCTGGACCGCCCGGTGGTGGGCTGGCAGCAGGAGCTGCGAGCATATGCCGACAGTAAGCTGGCCAATGTATTGTTTGCCAGGGAGCTCGCCACACAGCTTGAGGGCACTGGCGTCACCTGCTATGCAGCTCACCCAGGTGAGGCCTGGCTCTTTGGCTCTTTTGATTCCCTCTCCCCATCCCTGCCCCATCCTTCCTCCCCCAGCCTCTCACTGAGCTACAGGATCTCAGAGCAGGAAGGAAGCATGGTCCAAGGAGAGACCAGTTCTTTGTTGATCTTGAAACCAGGCTCTTTTTGTATCCGAGACCATCTCCTCGAGGGTCTTGTTCATATCCTCGAGGTTCTCGCTGAGCATATAGGCTTTGTCTAGGAGCCTCTTGAAATACCTTATCACTGTGGTTTTGAACTCTATATCCAGTAGTTGGTTTTCCTCCATTTCTTTTGTTTGCAATCTCTTTCTTTCTCTCCCCATTTTCACTGCTTCCCTGAGTTGGTTGGGTAGCTTTGTGTGCTAGGTGTCTCGGCCTCCCCTTGTTACCTGAGGTGGACACTCTTGGTGCACCCCTTTGTGGACTGTGTATGCAGCCTTGTTGCAGATAAGTCTTGTTTGCTGTTGGTATCACTGGGAGGAATTGACCTCCAGGCCAACTGACTCTGAGGACCAGCTGTGTCTACTCTAGGAGACAGCCTTATGCTCCAGCGAAACCAGGCTCTTTTTGTCTGGGTTCTTAATCTCCTACCACAAGGTTGGATGCTAACTACTGGGTAGGGTATGGCCATGTAATAAGGCCCAGGTTCTCGCCCCAAGGAGCCATCTATAATATGATGATAATAGCTAATGATTATTCTTTAAAGAAGCATTTTCTGAGTACCTACTATGTGCCAGGCATTAATCTCAGTGCTGGGAATATAGCAGTGAACTGAACAAAGTAAACTCTACCATTGTAGAGTTTAGAGGAAGGAGAAATCACTAATAAACATATATAATGGCAGGTGGTGATAAAGAGCTATGGAGAAAGATAAGCCAGGTTAAGGGTAATATGAAGTGAAGGAGTGCTGTTTTATCTATGGCAGTCAAGAAGGATATACCTGAGAAGATAACACTTGAATAGAGGCCCAAAGGCGATGAGAGAATGGGCCGTGTGGCTTTCTGGGGAGAAGAGAGTAAAGAACAGAGCAAATAGCAAATGCAATGTCCTGGAGGCAGAAGTGCCTGAGGTGCTGGAGAAAGACCAGGGAGCCTGGTGTGGCTAGAACAGAGAGAAGGAGAAAGTGGCCAGCAAAGTGGTACAGAGATGGGCCGCTGGGCCATCTAGGGTCTGGAGGTCCCCTGTAAGCATTCTGGCTTTTACTCAGAATGAGTTAACTGGTGAATAAGACCTACCCATGCCTTTAGGGATCAGGTTACTGGAGAACAAAATCTGCCTTACCCATATTACCATACTGCATTCTAGATAGTCATTGCCTGTGGCTAATTAGTAATTACAAACATGACAATAATAATCACAACTAGTAATTATAATAGTGAAAATAATCATCACAACTCATCTTTATCAAGCCTTTATTACACTCCATATCGCTAGTGTCCAAAAGTGTGGCCGGTCTGCCATAGGTGTTAATAAATGTTTTCTGGTTAAACAAAGGAAGATGGAGACAGAACTGTACCTCACAGGGGACACAACATGAACTAAATCTGGGAGATGGGATGTACAGGTTTGGATGGAGGAGAGGCGTGTTGTTGAAAATGAGGGAGGTCAACTTGTCAGGGCCCTGGATGCCCAGTAAGTACTTCCCTGGTTTCCCTGGAACTGCAGTCTGTTCCCCACTCCCTTCTGGCACTTTTCTCACAGCTCTGACCCTGGGCCCCCACCCACTGTACTCCCCACTCCTTCCTTTCTCCTGTTCACAGGGCCTGTGAACTCGGATCTGTTCCTGCGTCATGTTCCCGGATGGCTGCGCCCACTTTTGCACCCACTGGCTTGGCTGGTGCTCCGGACACCAGGAGGGGGTGCCCAGACGCCCCTGTACTGCGCTCTACAGGAGGGCATTGAACCCCTCAGTGGAAGATACTTTGCCAACTGTCATGTAGAGGAGGTGCCTCCAGCTGCCAGAGACGACCGGGTTGCTCACCGGCTGTGGGAGGCCAGCAAAAGGCTGGCAGGGCTTGGACTGGGAGAGGATGCTGAATCTGATGAAGACCCCCACCCTGAGGACTCAGGGACCCCATCTTCTCTGAGCAGCCCCCACCCTGAGGAGCCCTCAGTTTCTGAACACTATCCCAGCCCTCAGAGCTCACCAGACTTGTCTAAGGTCACACACCGAATTTGGGTTAAAGCTGAACCCCACGCCTCTTAATCCCCCCGGCTGCGATGCTTGTATGGCACTTGGTGGCCCTGAAAAACCTTAGCCATGGGCCGGCCCAGGGCCTGGCCATTGAGGAGTTTGCAGCTTCTACCACCATGGTTACTTTCTGGGGCTTCAAGGTATGACCTGAGAGCTCCTTTCCTAGTGGAAGGAAATAGAGGTGATTATTTCGTCCTGAGAGGACAGTTAGCCAAGTGTGAGAAGCTGTGTGTGTGTGTAGTGTGCCAGACACTGCTTCTCGGGGATTTGAATGTCTGTAAGGCCCACCCTCAGTGATGCTGAGCAGCTCTGGGTGAAGGCCCCGGGATCTGTCACTGGGTGTCCTGCCAATACGGGGGATTACCGAACGTAGCTAGATGGTCAAATTACCCCCGTTTTACAGAAACGGGGTTGGGCAGCGGAGGTAAGGGACTCGCCCAAGGTGTCACAGCTAGGAAGAGGAGGGACTAAGGCTTGAACCCGGGTCTGGCTCCAGGGCCAGCTGCTGTAAGGTGGGTGCTGGAGAGGTGAGGCGGGGCAGGGCGGTTATCTGGGCGCCTTTGGGAGCAGAGAACGCTTTCCGGGTGCGTTAGGGCTAGGCCTCGCCACCCCGACCCGAGTCCTATAATGCGCATTGCCTACCCTGGCCGAGCGCCTCGCCGCCTCGCTCCCCGCCGGCCCCGCCCCCCGCCGCTCCACTTCCGGCGGGGCCGCGGCCGCGGGGGGGCGCTGGCGGGCGGGCGGGGGGCGGCGCGAGTGGCTGGGCGCGGCCCGCGGTGCGGTGGGAGCGGAGTGCGGGCTGCCTGCCTACCTCTGTCGGTCCAGGTCTCTGCGGCCCCCGCGGGCCTTCCGTCCCGCCGGCGCCATGGGCAATTGCCACACGGTGGGGCCCAACGAGGCGCTGGTGGTTTCAGGTGAGGGGGCAGCGAGAGACGTGGGGCCGGGGCGCCCGGTGCGGACGGTGTTGGGGGTCGGGAGGCGCTGTGTCTGGGAGGGTGGATGAGGAGGGGTCTCGGGCTGGGAAGCGACGGGGAGGAGTAGGTCAGGGAAGGCCCCCGAGGGTGGAGGGCAGTGCCGCGGCGGGACGAGGTCGGGACCCCGAGAACCGGGCCTGAGTCTACTGCGCTGCGGGCGGCACCCGAGACCTTCCCGGAGAATCCCCCATATCACACCTTGGGTGCTTGGCTCCCACCAGGGCTCCTCCCCCACAGCGTGTGGTCCCCATGTTTATGCCCTCCTTTCTCCGCCTCCCCTCTAGGCACGTCCCCCCTCGGTGGCCTTGGGCGAGGGAGGAGGGCGGGTGGAGATCCCGAGCTGAAGCTGTGGGGTTCCGGGAGGGAGAGGAACAGCGGTTCGGCTGAATTCCAGCGCCTGGGACTTAGGATGGGTCGCACAGCTCTGGAGAGCAGGTGCCTACGTGGGGGAGAGGCCCTGGGACAGCTCATTTTTCAGGGCGCTCGGAGACCCGTTAATTCCCGGCAGGCTGGAGCTTGCTGGGGTTTCCTGGTGTTGAGCTGGGTGCGGCCTCTACAGGTTGAGAAATCGGGTTCTGGTTTGTGCTGTCCCTGTTGCAAAATGCTGCAGGCTCCAGAATTTCTGTGCGCTTAGGTGGGGCTTGGAGACTACGCAGTGTTAGGGGAAGGGAGAGGTAACTTGTCGTAAGGCTGCCTTTTAAATTGCACATTTGGATTTCTTGGAAGGTGGCTGAAGCCTTGCAGGGCACCAGCTTGTGCAGCAGCCCTGGATTGCAGGTGCCAGGGAGGCCCGTGGTTCCTGGCAGCTTGGAGGCCTCGTGTCTTGCTTTCCACTCTCAATGCCGATTTTAAGCCTGTGCACAGTTTTACAGCTGTGTACAGAAGGAGGTAGGAGTGGGTAGGCTAAGCCAGGCATTGTAGCTGCCCACCTTTGGGAAAGATTGATAAATCCATTGAAAACTTCTGTCTGGCTTCTGGCACAGTCTGAATCTCAAAATCAATCCCTTCACTGGGATAGGAAATCCCCACTCTCCCTGATCAGGCTCTTCCTCTTGTGGGGGGAGATAAGATACTACTGAGATAGCCCTGAGGTCAAATATTTTTATTGATTTCAGAGAGGAAGGGAGAGGGGGAGAGAGGTAAACGTCAATGAGATAAAAATCAATGAGAGAGAATCATTGATTGGCTGCCTCCTGCAAGCCCCCTACTGCAAATCAAGCCTGCAACCCTGAGCGTGTGCTCTTGACCGGAATTGAACCCAGGACCCTTTGATCGGCAGGCCAGCACTCTGTCCACTGAGCCAAAGCAGCTAGGGTGACTGAGGCCAAGTTTGCACCTACTTCTGTAAGACCTAGACCAGTCTCTCAGCCCCCACTCCTAAAGAAGGCTTTTAGAATCCGAATCTGCATTATGGTGTTTTGTTTTTTTTTCTTTTAAATATGTTTTCATTGATTTTTAGAGAGAGAGGAAGGAAGAGGGATAGAGAGAAACATCGATGAGAGAGAAACAGAAACTTTATAGATCGTCTGCCTCCAACACGCCCCCTGCTGCATATGGATCCCGCAACCTGGGTATGTGCCCTGACTGGGGGTCAGACCGGTGACCTCTTAGTTCATGGATCGATGCCCAGCCACTGATTCACACCAGCCGGACTCCTTTTTTTTCCACTGATTTTTTTTTTCAAGAGAGAAAAATATCAACTTGTTCCACCCATTTATGCGTACACTGGTTGATTCTTGTATGTACCCTGACTGGCAACTGAACCCACAGCCTTGGCTTATCAGGACAATCCTTTAACCAACTGAGCTACTTCGCTTCTCTTGTGAGTTTCTCTCTGGAAGCCTGGCTCTGAGCTAAGGAGACAAAAGCTCCCACCTCTTTGAAGAGGGGTGAGAGGGACCCCTGAGAGAGGCTGCTCTGTACCTTCCGGTTGTCAGACATGAGGTCCTCTTGCTAGAGGCCGATGCAGTGCTAATTTGGAAGCTGTTTTAGGGGTGGGGAGAGGAGGCTGTGCTGAGAATTGAGGGTGCTGGAGTCAAGGAAGGGTGTGAGAGAAGAGGGAAAGAGGATGCCTAGCATAATAGTACCTTGGGATTTGAAGTGACCAAACTGAGATGCAGCTCTCTCTTGCACATGGGCTCCCTGGAGAACAGAGTGACTACTCCCAGCCCCGCCCCACCTGGGTGCTTGGCCTGTGTCTAAGGCCAGGAGCACCTCCTGAAGCCCAGTTTCAGAAGAAGGAGGCTGAGCTGTCTCGTGGTCATCTTCACCTGAGAAGTCTGGAGGTTCTTCCGATTGTCTAACCTTCCTCCTCCATTCTGTAATATAAAACCTTTTACTCTAGTATTTCTGCTTTGGGATTTTTGAAAAGGGAATCCAAATACCGTACATAATTCTCTCATCTCCATAATAGGTCAGAGTTTCTTAACCTGGGATTGTGGGTAAAATGTAGGTGTCTGTACATTTGGATGGGGAGAAAAGTGCATTTTATATTTAGTGTTTCCTATGATTATGAATGTCGGTGACAGTCCATAATGGTGTTAGCAGATATTAGCCTACTAAACTGCATTTGTTGTAATACCTTAAAAATCATTTATGGCCCAGCTGGCATGGCTCAATGGTTGAGTGTCGACCTTTGAACCAGGAGGTCAAGGTTCAGTTTCAGGTGAGGGCTCATACCCAGATTTCTGGGCTGGATCCCCAGTGTGGGGCATGCAGGCAGGGGGCAGCTGATGAATGATTCTCTCATCATTGATGTTTCTCCCTCTCACTTTCTCTCTGATATCAATAAAGATATTTTAAATCATTTATGTTCATCACTACTTTGAAATTAAACCGATTATTAGATCTAACATAGACCTTATTCAATGTATTACACTATCACACATATTTCTATGTGTTACATGTCCCACTATATCACATATTTGGTGGTTTTAATATTTTTATAACTTTCCATGTAATTTGTTTCTTATGAATTTTATTTTATGCATTTATGAACATTCCAGCATTGCTGGACTCCTAAGGATGTTTGTGGCTCAAAAAAAGGCAAAATCTCCCTTGTAGAGTATGGTTTTCTGGACCAATAGGAAGAATAAAGTGGGAGAGGGAAGGATAGGAAGGGAAGGGGTTTCCCTGAGAGGGCAGAATGTGTCTGGGGAGGGGCTAAGAGTGGGGCGGAGGTTATCTAGGGATGTTTTGTTATTCTTCAGCTTGGTGAGGGATAGACAAAGCAAGTTGGCTTAGAAAAAGTGAGATAAAATTGGGGAGAACTTTCAGGTCTCAAGACAGCGGGAATTAGGACAGGCAAGGAAGGGACCCCTAAGTGTTCTCTTGGGAATGGTGCTCAGGCTCAGTGCGAGCAGAAAGCTGGGGAGGAAGATGCCTTCCAGAAGAGGAGGCTGCTGGGGACGGGGTAGTTTGGCAACCCCAGCTTCCTGTTGCTACCCCTGGAAACCTGGCCATGTTGCTCTTGGCCAAGGCCCAGCTTGAGCTGTGTGTGGCAGCCTGATCTCAAGGTCAAAGCCTGATTTAAAGGTAACGGGTGGACATCCCCCTAACCATCACCCCAGACCTCCCCCTAGCCCGCCCCACCACCCCTGCCTTCTCCCCCAGCACATGGAGAAGTGCCCCGGAGCTGGCTGGAGACAGCCAGGCCCCAGCCCCCAGCAGGCCAGAAGTGAAACAAGCTGTGATTTTTGACCTCCTTCCAATTTCATTGGATCCTGAGATGGTTTAGGTTTCAGATTGGCTGCTTGTCCTTAAAGGCCTCCCATACCCTACTCCCCAGGGCAGAGAAGCCTGCAATCGCTTCCACTGAACAGCAGCCCTGTGAACAGGTATTTGCACCACAAAGAAACAGAGACCTCAGACCTCCTCTTCCTACCGCTACTCACACGTGGGCTGATCTTCACTCCCTGGACCTCTGGCCCAGCTGCTTGTCCACTGGGCACAGCAGCAGCCCCAGGAAGCGGATTTGGCTGTTGTTGAGAGTCTCAGATGCCTGCAGGCCCTCTGCACTCCTGGAGACTGTTCCTCCACCTCCGCTCATCCAAATCTCCTCTCCAGTTTGGGCTTCTCTCCGTTGTGTCTGTTTTGGTTCCACCACTCACCCAGACCTGGACTGTAGACCTACACCCGTATGGTATCCAGTAGCCACAAGTGGCTACTTCAATTTAATTAATTAGACTAAAATTAGTTTCCTCAGTCGGAGCAGCCACATTTCAAATGCCCACTGGCCACCGTGGCTAGGGCTGCCATTGTTCACAGTGCAGCTTCAGAACCTTCCCACTTACACAAGAAGTCCTCTAGGAGTTATCCCTCAACGGCCACTGCACGAGGCTTCGGCCCCATCTCCCTGACCCCAGCCAGCATCTTCCTCCTTGGGCGAAGGAGTGTTTCTAAAATGCAAATATAATTTTATATTTATAAAACTAAAAATAGGGTGTGTGTTTTTAATTTATTGATTTTTGGGAGAGAGGGAGGGAGGGAGGGAGGGGGGAGGGGGGAGAAAGAGAGGGAAACATCAGTTTGTTCCTCTTTTTTATGCATTCATTGGTTGACTCTTATACAGGCCCTGACTAGGGATTGAGCCAGCAATCTTGGCATATAACTACCCTGTAACCAAATGAGCTGTCTGGCCAGGCCTTGTTGCTCCCCAGTTTAAATCTCTGTGTGGTATATATATATATATATATCTTTCTCTCTTTCTCTCTCTCTCTCTCTCTCTCTCTCTCTCTCTCTCACACACACACACACACACACACGCACACAGCTCCTTGGCCTGATACCTGATACACTCTGTGATTTGCCCTCCCCCGTCACCAGCTTGTCCTTTGCTGTGGGTCCTCTTAGACACTGTTACTCAGCTACAGGAAACTATCCCTGACCTTTGACCTTGGGAGGCAAATACCCTAAGGCTTTCCTTAAAACCCCAGTTTGTGAACATAGAAATGATGGCATCCGCTGACTTTTTTTTCCCAATCATATTTCCTTTGTTTTGTTTTGTTTTTTAAAATAAATAATCACATTTCCTTTGAATCATGTTTCCTATGCATTTCTTTTCACTACAAGTGAACTGTCCCACCAGCTTTTACGCAAGTTTTCTTGAACTTGAGTAATTTTGGCATTTGCTGGAGGGTTCACAGCAAGAATTTCAGGAATTGGTTGTTCTCATTTCTGTACAGTGAGCGTGCGGAGCACGTCCACAGCGTGAATCTGGCTCCGGGCCAGGTTCACAGCCTGTTTAGTTGGTTCATAGTTTCCAGGAACACTTTCTTCTTCACTTCATCTTCACTCTCCATTGGTACCATGAATTGGCCTTTGTTTTGAGGTCTTGCCTTCTCTATCTGCTCCCATAAGAGGGACAAAGTCACTCTGAACCCCTGGGAACATAGGAGCAGCCTCACCGAGATGTGTCTGCCAGGCTTGAGCAAAGGCTCCCACCTTGCCTCGAGTCTCCCTCCCTCCTAATGCGTGAGGAGTGGGGGACTGCATTCCCTCCCTGTCTGCACCTGCCCTGATAATAGGCAGATTGCATGGCATTACAATCATCTAAAAAAAAACCAAAAAAAAGTAGGTCCCTCCTCCTAGTCTTATCTCCTTCAAGACAGAACCTGTCGTCTTCATTTCTGTATTCCTAGCAGAGAAAATACTCTACTTCTTTGCTAAATGAATGGCTTACTGAAAAGTGGAAGCTTTTGCTGCTCACCCCTGCCCATTGATCTCTCCTGTCCTCTGAAAGCGCCTGTGTTCTGATCTACTCATTCGATATCCTCCTTTTTTAAAAAAATATTTTATTGATTTTTTACAGAGCGGAAGGGAGAGGGATAGAAAGTCAGAAACATCGATGAGAGAGAAACATCGATCAGCCGCCTCCTGCACGCCCCCTACTGGGGATGTGCCCGCAGCCAAGATACATGCCCTTGACCAGAATCGAACCCGGGACCCTTCAGTCCTCGGTCCGACGCTCTATCCACTGAGCCAAACCGGTCTCGGCCAATATCCTCCTTTTTATGCAAACTGCCTAACTAGATTCCAAGACTCTTGAGGGCATGTCTCCCGTTTATGTGTAACCTCAGCACCTGGCACTCGAAATTCGGTGTAAGTGTCTGAGCAGGTAAAGGCCCAGGGTTGCTGTTGGAGGGATTGGGGATAGACAAACCCAAGAGCTGACTGACCAGCACTGTTCTGCTTTGTTCCCCAGGGGGCTGTTGCGGTTCGGACTATAAACAGTATGTGTTTGGCGGCTGGGCCTGGGCCTGGTGGTGTATCTCTGACACTCAGAGGTAAGGACCTCGGGGCTCAGGGAAACTGGCATCCTGGTGGGCATGGGAGAGGGGGTGTTCAGCTTTCCCCATCTCCCCACAGACCAGCTAGAGCATCTGCCACTTGCCACATTTCATTCTGGGGGTGGGAACCTCCAGAGAGGCAGGCAGAGTGGGCCGCACAGGGATGCGGGAGGTCTATCCATGGGCACCTCCTCCTTAGGGGGGTGTACTTTTTTCCATTGGACCGGAGAATTCAGGGTCCTGCCCAGGCAGAATCCTAATGCCCTGATTTTAGCTCAAAGTTATTTGTGAAGCTTTAATTATACACTCTGTTCAGAGTGGGTCTAGGGGTGGAGAGAAAGGCTAAAGAGACCCCTAACATGCACCCTCACCCTACAGGCCCTGGGAAAGAAGTGCAGGCCAGGGCTAAGTAGCAGGGAATGCATGTCCAGTCTGACGTGGCTCTCTGGTAGCAGTGGTTAGAGGCAGGAGTGGAGATCTAAGGCATTAGTGCCAGGGTGGCAAGCCAGGTCTGGACTTCCTAAATCAATGTGGGAAGACTAGAGGAAGGGATAGCTCAGCTCCCCAGAGGGACTATCATAAGGCTATGCTTTCTGGCTCCCTCCCGAGCCCCTGGCAGGGCCAGATTCAACCTGGACCTTTCCTGCTACCCTCACTGCCCACCCAAGAGGAGCATGAGGCATGCCAGCCACCTTTCCACCATCACCCCCTCCTGGCTATGGGAGATCAGGGGAGGGACCAGATCCTTCCAGGCCAGGACCCAGGCCAGAAGGGCAGCAGAGCTGTGAAGGTACGGGCATGTGGGGGCAGCGGGTGTCATCCTGAAGGGGACGTGATGGAGATTCCAGTGGAAGTCCCCTCCACCCCAGTCCCACTAGGCAGCAGATAGAAGTCCCGTGGCTGCACTGAGCTGTCAGTGCCTGTGGTTCCAGGGAGTCTGAGTGTCAGCTAGGGTCCCAGGCATGGAAAGCATGTCACAGTTTTTAAACTTCACTGATTGCCCAGTAACCCCTCCCACTTTCCCATCTCTCCCCTCACTTGGCTCTGCCTGAGTGGGATCCCCGGGGACTTTGCTGGCTCAAGGCCAGAAGCGTCAGGGAGCAATCAATACTGGTCACGGCTTCCACTCATGAGGCTCATGGGCACTTTTGAGCGGGCCAGTTGCCCTGTCAGAATCCAGGGGTTGTCCTCTCCAGAGACACTGCCATCCTGTATGCCCTGCAGTCCTGGGACCACAGAGTGTCCTGTCCAAGCACCTCAGTGTGCAGCTTGCCCAGAGATGGCTCCTGCATGGGCAGCCACTGCTAGGGCAACAACTCTGCAGCTCTTTGTCCACATTCCTGGTCCCCCACTCCCGCTTCTTGCTCCAGGGACCAGAGCCCCAAGACAGCCAGGGTTCTCCGACAGCAGGAAGACCTTGTACCTTGTCCTGGGGAACCAATCTCACACAGCCGGGCTCAGCATTCTCCTCCTGGTCCCACTTGCTGGGCAGTCTGAGTCTGCAGCCCTTCTCCTTCTTGGGCCCTATTCTGGGGGTGCCTCTTTCTCCAACCCGTAGCCTGCTTGGGGGACACCGCTACAAACCCAGGCCTTTGTTCCCCTAGACCAGAAGGAGCCTCTCAGGTTAGAGGAGAGAGAGGCTGCTAACCCAAGCTGGATCCTCAGCCTCCTTTTCGCAGTCCTTTTCACAGCTGCCCTACATGTCACCCCTCTCGGTGTCAGCTGTCTTCTCCAGGCTCTGTGAAGTCCCTTCTGCTGCACTTTGCTGCCACATCCCATATTATCATGATATGGCGGCTCTCTCCTTACCTGAGCCATTCCTCCACCTCTGGCATCTGAGCTGCAGCCTCCTGTCTTCCCTCCTTCCCTCCCTCTTTCCTTCCCTCCTTCCTTCCCCAACTGCTGTCTCCCTCTCTCCTTCCCCAGAAGAGAGCTTGGTGGTTTCCTGTCTGAGCCAGGTCAAGAGTTCTCCCCAGCCTTAGAGTGCTAATGGTAGGAGCTTGAAAGAAGGCAGCCTTTGCACATCTGCATGGCCAGAGCCCCCAGGGGTGGCATGTGAGAGTTGAGGTGAGGGTTTCCCATCACCCCAAAATACTTGCTTCTGCTCCTTCAGCCTCAGTCGCTGTCCTCCCTTCCTCTGGTTCAAGGCAACCTTGCATACCATCCACAGTCTGGCCTCTGCCTAGACCACTTCCCTGTTCACATTCACACACACGCCGCCCTGGGGAGCCCCGAGGAGCCCGAATAGGTGGGCCAAGGGGCCTAGAGGCCTGGTTTTCTTCACACGACTCTTCTCTGCCCGTGCCCAGCATTGGAAATTGCAAAGTGAATTGCTCTGTCGTCTCCCACTTGTCCCTGTGAATATTCTGGCAGGGGCGCACTTTCTCCCCCAGCCTTCCTTGACACCTGCACCCCCAAATCAGAAAATCCAAGTTTTTCTTTGGACTTTTCTGGCCCTAAATTCTTTTTTGTTTGTTTTTTTAATCCTCACCTTAGGATATTTTTCCCATTAATTTTCAGACAGAGTGAAGGGAGGAGAGGTGGGGAAGAGAGAGAGAGAGTGATTGGTTCCCTCCTGCACATGCCCCAACTGGGGTGGGGATCAAACCCACAACTGAGATACATGCCTTTGACCAGGAATTGAACCCAAGACCCTTTGATCCAAGCCGAGGGTTAGTCCACTAGCCACTGAGCAAGCGGCCAGGGTCCTAAATTGCCTTCTTAGTGATGTGTAGCACAGACCGTGAGCTCGTGTGCCCCAAGCAGGATTGGGTATTTGCTATGGCTCATTAAGCCCCAGAATGACCTCCCTCCCCCCGTTTCTGGAAACACAGGTTTGCCTGTGTTTGGAGTGGAGCTGAGGCTGTCTCCCTGACCAGGCCAGAAATCTCCCGGGAAGCAGGTGGTGAGCAGCCCAGGTGCCCTGTGCACAGGCCTCCTGACCTCAGCTCATAGGTCCAGGTCATCAACAGGCCCTTTTTCCAGCCCAGCAGCAATCCTTGGAAGAGTATGGGGGCTAGAGAAGAGAGCCAGAGGCGCCAGGCCAGCAAGTGGGTATCTTTGTCCCCTACAGCCCTAGGCTGAGCTGGCAGTGGGGGGCTGAAGTATGGAGAGCAACCCTGCCCCCAGGCATCAGGCATCGGTGCTTCTCTGGTAACCACTGTGTGTGTTTGCTGTGTCCCCTCCCACCCCTTCCTGCCCCCACCTCTCCCTACCCTCGGCTGCTCCTCAGACTGTCTCTGGAGGTTATGACCATCCTGTGTCGCTGTGAGAATATTGAGACGTCGGAGGGGGTCCCGCTATTCGTAACGGGGGTTGCACAGGTAATAACCCACCTGCTTCCTCCTCTGTGTCTAACCTTCTCTCTTCCTGCCCTGTGGGGCCTGGCAGGCAGGACAGATGGACTGCCCTCCTGAGAGTGGGCCTCTCTCCTCTGTTCCCACTCTGCCCGTCTGAGTGCCAGGATAGAGCCCCATAGGCCCCCAGCTCCCTTGCCCTCACCCACTGGGGCTGCTAGTGGGGAGAGAACAATGGATTCTGGAAGCCCAGTCAGTCTGCCAGCTGGTGTCCTTGGATGGAAGCCTAAGTTGGGAGTGAGCTGAGGCAGGAGGCAGGCCCGTACGTGACAGAGCTGGGCTGTCTGGGTTGGGTGGGTTCAGTCCTCTCTGCAGCTGATGAAGTCCTGGTCCTCCGGGCACCCAGAGCCCCTTGCTGGCCTCTTCTCCAGGCGGACGCCCTAGCGCCAAGCCCTAGCCCCCGTCCTTGCAAGGCCCGAAGATAGGTCTCATGGGGAGTTCTCTTCGCCCAGGCCCTTTGATCCCTTCAATCTTCTTGACAGGCCTGAGCAAAAAGAGCCTCGGCCGTTCCCTACCCCGAATGCCTTGTGGAGAGGCCCCTGAGCAGATGTCTTGCCACCAGGCTTTGGGGGAGTCGGGTCCGCTCTGTGCCATGCAGGGATAGTGGAAAGGCAGGTGACACACTAGGAGGGCACTTTGGGGATTTTGGACAGAGTGCTAGAGAAGCCCACGCTTTATTATGAACATGTGTTTACTCGGAAGAGTCTCCCTCCTCATTGCCGTGTGGCCGGAGCTGATGGAATTCGTCCCTCGGCCAGGGCATTTAGTATCGGCAAGTGCTCTCTTTGTCACGTGCAGCTCCCATTACAAGAGACCTAAGTGTCGTCTTACCCATCCCCTTCCCTCTGCATGATATTGCTCTTCAGCCTTCTCAGGCAAAAACTGGACCACTGCTCCCTTCCTCACCCACCCTGCCATCTAATCGGGAAGGGGACCGCCCATCTCACTTGCCACTGTCGCCATGGGAGGGCTGGCTTCAGCACAGAGGCCTGAGCTCAGAGCCCATTAGGCAGAGCCCCGGCCTGCCTCATCTCCCATCGAAAGCAGCCCACCTGCCTCCAAAGCCACGACTCCGCTTGAGATAACTGCAGATGCCTCGGTCCTTTTGAAACGGGTGGTGTGGACCCTGGAGGCCTCGGATTGTCTGGGTAGAACAAGCCTTTCTAGCACTTTTTGGCCAGGAAGCGCTAGCGTGGCCCCATTCCCAACTTGACCACCTGGACCCAACCCCAGAGGGTAAGCTTCACCTCGTAGCCTGCTGGCAGGTGGAGACACCAGGCAGGGCTTCCCTGGAGAGGGGCAGATGCAGGATCCCCTCATCGTGGCCCAGCAGTGGACACGCCCAGCCAGCCCGACCACCAAGCACAGCTTTGTAGGCAGCCTCCCGGGGCGTCCTGCAGTGCTGAGCACACCCAGGGAACAGGCGAGGGCCCCTGGGAGGGTCAGGTGGCACCATGCACAACCTCCACAGCACAGTCCGGAGTCCCACACTTACTTGCTCTCCCTGGATATACACACACAGCTGCTCCTGGACTCCCCCACCCTCCCACCAGCCAGACCACCACACCCACTCCTCTGCTTCCTTTTCCCACTCTTGAAACCAGACTGGTTTCAGCAGAGGCAGTGTACACGGAGAGCACACCCACACTCCCCCTGGAGGCGCCTGCATCACCCTGCCCTGCCTCCCCACCCACCCCCTCACACACACTTCCAGCCACGACCCCTTGGGGATCCTCCCGCCCTTCTCTGCCACAGGACCGTTGGCCAGTCCCAGCCGGAGCAGTGAGGTATTGGACTCTTCCCCCACCCCAGGCCCTGGGCCCCCAGACCCATGCCCCTGTTTTGCATTTCTTGGCAGGATTTCCCTAGAGATTATGACGTTGCAGCCCCGCTGCGAGGACGTAGAGACGGCCGAGGGGGTAGCTTTAACTGTGACGGGTGTCGCCCAGGTATAGTAACTCAGCAGCCCTGCGCATGACCGTTGAGCTGCCTCATCCTGTGCTGGGATTTGCGGGGGGAGGAGAAGACAACAGCCAGGGGCATTCTCTCTCCAGCACCACTGCCCCCGGCCCCCCTTCCAAAAGAGGGTCATCGCCACTGGAACGTGCTCTCTTGGCCCCTTGGCCACCCAGGAGAACTAACAGACACCCCTTTTCTCCTCAGCCGGCCCGCAAGGGACAGGACCAGTGCTGAGGCTCCTGTCGCACTAACCCCACCCCGTTCTTTGCAGGTGTCGGAACTGCCAAGCCTCAGAATCCAGGCCCTTCCCCGTTCCCTGGGTAGGGGGCTGGAGGTGTGGGGACCAGAGGATGAGGTCATGTCCGGCAGGCTCTGGAGTCGGAGACTGTTATGTTCCCAACTTGGTGCCTTGGCTTCCTGCCCTAGTCCCCGTCTCAGCTTCGCGGAGCAGAGCGATTCAGCAGCGCTGCAGGCCTCTGGTGTGGGGGTTGTTGGCTTTGTCTCAGGAGGGGTCTGGGCGGCACCCCCTGGACCTAGCCCCTGCCCTGTCTAGGCTCTCTTTCCTAGTGTGTCTGTCTCTGTCCCTGTTGTTCATTGTCCTTTTGGCGTTCTCTGCCTCTCAGTCTTCAGGTCTCCCACCTGTGGGGAGCCTGCAAGGGAGGGATTGGCTGATGAGGGACAAACACGCGGACTGGAAGGGTGAGGGGACCAGTCCCACATGCCCAGGAGAGAGGCCACCTCAGGGCCTGGGCTGCCGGTCAGGATGAAATTTCTCAGTGTGAGAATTCTGCTGTGCTATCCCCACTAGAGGGCTCAGACACTCCACCCCCACCCCCAGACCAGGCCTGAAAAAGGAGGGGAGGGACCTAGCCACCGTCCTCCACCCTGGGTCTGGGGCCTCCACCCGCTCCCTTCATCCGGGCTCAGGCGCCTCTGTGCCCCCGGCAGGTGAAGATCATGACGGAGAGGGAGCTTCTGGCCGTGGCCTGTGAGCAGTTCCTGGGCAAGAACGTGCAGGACATCAAGAACGTCGTCCTGCAGACCCTGGAGGGGCACCTGCGCTCCATCCTCGGTGAGGCCCTGCCCCGCCCGGGGCCCCCTCTGCTGCCCTGGGGGAGCACACAGGGCCCCAAACCAGGGCCGGGGGGGGGTGCAGGAGGGGGCGGGGGTCTGTCAGACCACCAAGGTTTCTAGATGAAAAGCTGAAACATTTTTCTTCAAGTATTTCCTTTCAGAATTCCAGGTGACGAGTGAAAGGGGGGGAATTGAGTGGAGGGTGGGGGTAGGAGGGAAGGGGCTGCCAGTCTGATCAGGCACCTAGTGCCGCTTAGAACACTTTTCTTTGTCCAGCCTGGGCTCTGCAGGAGGAGGCTCAGCACTGAGCAGTGAGGAGAAACCAGGAAGACCCAGCTCACACTGCACAGCCCTGCGTATTCTCAGGGCTCTACTTGCATGGCTCCTCCCTTACCTAGCTGGCTCGGTCCCTGGGGAGCCAGCCCATGATCCTTCTGTCCCCAGGGACCCTGACTGTGGAGCAGATTTATCAGGACCGGGACCAGTTTGCCAAGCTGGTGCGGGAGGTGGCAGCCCCTGACGTCGGCCGCATGGGCATCGAGATCCTCAGCTTTACCATCAAGGTGCGGTGGAGAGGAAACCAGTCCCCTAAATCTGGGAGCAGGGGACTTGGCAGGAGGGAAACCTTTGTGCTTACAACTCTCCCTAGGGAGCCTTGGCCACGTAGCCTGGTGGTTAGAGCCTTGTCCCAATATGCCAAGGCCACGGGTTTGGTCTCCTCTCAGGGCGCCTATAAGAAGCAACCAGTGAGCTCATAAATAAGTGGAACAACAAATCAGTGTCTCAAACCAATAAAAAAAATAATGCTTAAAAACTGTTCCAGGGATGACTCCCTCCACCTTCCCTCCCCAGGATGTGTATGACAAAGTGGACTATCTGAGCTCCCTGGGCAAGACGCAGACTGCTGTGGTCCAGAGAGATGCCGACATCGGGGTGGCCGAGGCCGAGCGGGATGCAGGCATCCGGGTATGTGGGTTCTCCTTCCCGCCCCCAGGGACAGGGAACACAGGGGTGGTGGGACCCTGGTTTCTCAGAGGACCCTCAGCACATGCCCCTCCTGATCCCAGGAAGCCGAGTGCAAGAGGGAGATGCTGGACGTGAAGTTCATGGCAGACACCAAAATCGCCGACTCCAAGCGAGCCTTCGAGCTGCAGAAGTCAGCCTTCAGTGAGGAAGTCAATGTCAAGGTGAGGAGCCATAGGGCACCTGGGTTGGGACTCAGGACTCAAGACTTGGCCAACTAGCCTCTGACACGCTAACCACGCTTCTGCCGCAGACAGCTGAGGCCCAGCTGGCCTATGAGCTACAAGGGGCCCGCGAGCAGCAGAAGATTCGGCAAGAAGAGATTGAGATTGAGGTTGTGCAGCGGAAGAAGCAGATTGCGGTGGAGGCACAGGAGATCCTGCGCACAGACAAGGAGCTCATTGCCACAGTGCGCCGCCCGGCGGAGGCAGAGGCGCACCGCATGCAGCAGATAGCCGAGGGCGAAAAGTGAGTGGGGCTCCTCCGCCGGCACGCACCCCACCCCCTCCCGACCACAGTTTAGGAGCCAGTACTCCTCCATCCTGTTTACTCACTGTGAGGAACATGGCCCTAATGTTAGAACTGAATTAGATAAAGGAGGTTTGAGGGCCTGGAATGGTGCTTGACACAGCATCCTGGTTAATCTCCTCTTCTGTTTGCATCTGGAAGCCCATACCTCTCCCTGGCCGGAGCCAGAATGCCAGGGCACCCCCTTTCCGGGTCCCCCACCCTGACACCACCTGCCAGAGCAGAGGGCTTGAGGGTTTGCTGGCCCCCAGACAAGGCCTGAGGGCCCCCTGGAACATCCCGCTGACCCTGTCCACCTGGGCTCCCTCAGGGTGAAGCAAGTCCTCTTGGCTCAGGCAGAGGCTGAGAAGATCCGGAAACTCGGCGAGGCGGAGGCAGCAGTCATCGAGGCGATGGGCAAGGCAGAGGCCGAGCGGATGAAGCTCAAGGCTGAGGCCTACCAGAAATATGGGGACTCGGCCAAGATGGCCATGGTGCTGGAGGCCCTGCCCCAGGTGAGGCTCCCACCTAGGCTGGGACTGGCGGGGCACGTGCAGGAATTGCGGGGCCTTGTCAGGAACACAGCGACAGGCTGGCCAGAAGAACTAAATGGGGGAGTATTCAGCGGGAGGAGGAACCCTACAACAGGCATCCAGGCTATGGCTTTCAAATAAGCGGCCCCCGGGCTGCTCGGGGGTTTAGGTGAGATGGGGAGGGGAGAGATGCTGGGCAGCGCAAGTGCGGGAGTCAGAACCAACCAAGCCCTCCTCTCGCCCAACCTCCTAGATTGCTGCCAAAGTCGCAGCCCCGTTGACCAAAGTCGATGAGATTGTGGTCCTCTCCGGGGACAACAGTAAAGTGACATCAGAAGTGAACCGACTGCTGGCCGAGCTGCCTGCCTCCGTGCACGCCCTCACAGGCGTGGACCTGTCCAAGGTGTGTACTTCGCTCGCTGTGATGAGGCTGCCTGGGTAGCCTACCGGACTGACCTGTGTGGAGCGGTTGTGGGCCCCAGAGCCATGGCCTCACGGCATCTCCCATCCTTACAGATACCCCTGATCCAGAAGGCCACCGGTGTACAGGTGTGAGGCTCCCGAAGAGCCCGCGCCCTTCAGCAGCCGCCTGCTCCCCCTCCAGCACCGGTTTCGATACTGCAGGAACGACGGGACTGTCACTGACTCTGGTGCCTTATTTGTAGGGACCAGAAGTGCTGCGTGTCCAGGCCTTCTCTGGCTGTCGTCCCTTCTCCTTTACCCCACACCCTCACATTCACTGCCATATTCATCTGGTGTGTCTCTTCCACCCTCATCTTCCTGTACATATGCCTCTTCCTTTGTCTGTCTTTTTCTCTCCCTCTTTCCTCCCACCCGTCCTTTACACACATGTAATTTAAGCTGAAGATGTTTATTATAATCACTGTCTGTCTGTCCGGGGTGGCCCTGCTGCTCTTCAGAATCCTGGTGCCTTGAAGTTCTCTGTGCATCCTCCCTGTGGCCTTGTCCAGACCTCAGCATGGGTGCAGGGGGTCTGGGTAGAATGGCCACCTGCCCCTCTTCTGGCCTGGTTTTCCAGCCCTAAACCCTCCCCTGGGAAACCCCAGCCCCCCTCACTCTAGCCCCTCTAGGCTAGGTAGCACTTCACACCTCTCCAACCCCAGGTCTGCTCTCATACCTTACCTTTCTACCCCACGCCAGGGGCACAGAAGCAAGGCCTCCTGTCTATAACAGCTCTCAGTTGACTACTGCCTTAGGAGGCCCCTGCTTGTGCTCAGGGAAGTCCCCCTCACAGACATGTCCCTGCTGGAATAAGGCTTGGTCACAACTCTGCTAAGTCCTTCTGGGATCGTGGTCTAGCCCTGTTGGGGACTAGAACGTCTGTAGGCCCTCTTCCTGCTAGGGCTGCTCTGGTATGAGGCCAGGCCCTTCCAGTGGGCAAGGCCATGCCAACCCTGTACAGAATCGAGTGCTGTAGACTGGCCCGACTTCATACTCCTTGTGCCATCTTTCTTCCTGGCCAGAGCGATAGGATCCCAGCCATGGGAGCAGCCCAGCCCTCCATCCCCTTGCTCTAGTGGAGGCAGAGAGTCCCAGGGGCCAAGCACCCAGGGGTGCTGTGAATGTCCTATGGTCCCTGTCCCCCACCCCTGGCACGGGCCCTGCCCCAGCCTGTGTAGCTGTTCCTGCATGTGGATGCTGCATGTTTGGTCTGGGGCTTGGATGCTGCACTGCCCCCCTGCCTGTTCCTTCTGGTAAAATAAAGATCTGTTATGCCAATGCCCTATATTGTGTCTTCTGTGAGAGGAGAGACTGCGAACCAAGAATTAATAGATACTCCACCCATACATACACACGGTCAGCCTGAAGGCTACACTTTGTCTGTCTTTCCCACCCTAGCCACTTGAGGGCATCAGCACGCTTGCTGTATCCCCAGTAGTACCCTGAGACAGGGCAGCCATTGGCCCAGCCGCTGAGGCTAGACCTGAGCTCCGGGAGGCCAGCTCCATTTCAGGGAAAAGAATTAGGGACATCTTTCCGGGCTTCAATATTCTTACTCATTTTAGAAATTTATCTAACACTTGCTGTGTTCCAGGTATTGTCCTAGATGCTGAGGAGACTGCAATGAACATAACAAATCCATAGCTTTTAGAGCTTGCACTCAAGTGGGGGAAACAAAACAAAAAAAATTAAATATGTATACTGTATGTTACATGGTGGTGTGTACTAAGAAAAAAAATAAAAATCTGAAAGAACTAGAAAGTTTGGGAGGGGGTTGAAATTTTAGGGTGTTGAAGGAGGACCTATTTGAGAAATAAAGATTAAAACTACATGTATTGCTGAAGCCGGTTTGGCTCAATGGATAGAGCGTCGGCCTGCGGACTGTAAGGTCCCAGGTTCGATTCTGGTCAGGGGCATGTACCCTGGTTGTGGGCACATCCCCAGTGGGAGGTGTGCAGGAGGCAGTTGATCGATGTTTCTGTCCCTTCCTCTCTGTAAAAAATCAATAAAATATATATTTTTTAAAAACCTACATGTATTGTGAAACAATTTCTCTATATTACTTATTTTAAATTCCAAAGGTGACATCTCTGAAAAGAAAACGTTTTTCAATTAAAAGGTAAAAGAATAAGCAATGCAGATATGTGAGGGGCAGAGCTTCCCAACCAAAGACCTCCATGATCAAAGAGCAGCAAGGAGGTCCGTGTGTTTGGAAGTGAACGAGCAGCAGGGAGGACGGCAGTAGATGAGGTCAAGATGGAGATGTGGAACCTTACTGTAATGGCGTATTTGGGTCAATTACTCTCAGATGGGAAACCACTGAAGGTTTTTGAAAGAGGAGTGATGTGCTCTGACATATTTAAAAAGGTCATTCTGCCCTAGCTGATTTGGCTCAGTGGATAGAGTGTCAGCCTACAGACCAAAGGATTCTGGGTTCAATTTCAGTCAAGGGCATGTACCTCGGTTGCAGGCTCCTCCCTGGTCCAGGCCTTGGTCAGGGCTCGTGCAGGAGGCAATCAATGTGTTTCTCTCACATCGATGTATGTTTCTGTCTTTCCCTCTCTCTTCCACTCTCCCTAAAAACCAATGGAACATTATCATTGGGTGAGGATTAACAAATAATAATTAATAAAAAGATCATTCTAAGCAGTGTAAAGATTTGTCTTCAAGGAAAAAATACATCTTTTTAAAAAATGGTGCTAGAACAAGCGAGTCTGTATGAGGGAAACATTTAATCACAACCCCCATCTCACTTCATAAACAAAAACTGGTTCGAGATGGATCATAGACCTAAAGTCAAAACTCAAATCACAAAGCTTTTAAAATAAATAGAGGCCTGGTGCACGAAATTCATACACGGGGGAGAGGGGGGTGCGGAGGGTGTCCCTCAGCCCAGCCTGCAACCTCTCCAATCTGGGACCCCTCAAGGGATGTCCGACTGCCCAGTAGGATAGGGCCTAAACGGGCAGTCAGACATCCTTCTCACAATTCAGGACTGCTGGCTCCAAACTGTTCACCTGCCTGCCTCCCTGATTGCCCCTAACCACTTCTGCCTGCCAGCCTGATCACCCCCTAACCACTACCCTGCCAGCCTGATTGATGTCTAACTGCTCCCCTGGCAGCCTGTTTGCCCCCAATTTCCCTTCTCTGCCGGCCTGGTCATCCCTAACTGCCCTCCCTTGCAGGCCTGGTCCATCCCAACTGCCATCCCCTGCTGGCCTGATTGCCCACAACTGCCCTCCCCTGCTGGCCATCTTGTGGTAGCCATCTTGTGTCCACATGGGGCAGCCCTCTTGTGTGTTGGAGTGATGGTCAAACTGTGTATTACTCTTTTATTAGATAGGATGGCAATGTCTTTATGACCTTGGCATAGGCAATATTTCTTATGCGGGGGGGAGGAAGAAGACCATTAAAGATGAAATTGATAAATTGGAGCATATAATTAAGTCTGTTCATCAAAAGAAACTTAAAAAATAAAAGAAACTTAAGCCCAGCAGGCATGGCTCAGTGGCTTGTCCTTTAACCCATGAAGCAGGGGGTGATGGTTTGATTCTGGTCAGAGCACATGCCCAGCTTGCAGGCTCTTTTCCCAGTGTAGGGTGTACAGGAGGTACCCAGTCAATGATTCTTTCTCATCATTGATGTTTCTATCTCTCTCTCCCTCTCCCTTCCTCTCTAAAATCCATATAAAAATATATTAAAAATAAATAAGTACATAAATAAACAGATAGAAACTTAAAAAGGCAAGTGCAATCAGAAAAAATATTTACAATGCATATATCTGATAAAGGACTTGCATTCCATAATCAAATCATCCCAATAAGAACATTGTTGTAAACACCCTCCTGAGAACAGATGAAGAGGGGTAAGTGCGGCAGCAGGGGGACAGCTGCTTCTCCCAGTATTGCAATAATACAGGTGAATATGACGGCCACTCTGACCTATGCGGGTGGTGGAGAAATACTCCGATTCTGTATACATTTTGAACTAAGCAGAATTGTTGACATGCTGGATATGAGGGGGAAGATGAAATTTTTAAAAATGCCTTCAAGCTCCTCTTTCTTTGCCTAGCGCAGCCATGGCTCGTGGTCCCAAGAAGCATCTGAAGCGTGCAGCAGCTCCAAAGCATTGGATGCTGGATGAACTGACCGGCGTGTTTGCTCCTCGGCCATCGACCGGTCCCCACAAGCTGAGAGAATGTCTCCCGTCTCCCTCTCATCATTTTCTTAAGGAACAGACTTAAGTATGCTCTAACAGGAGATGAAGTAAAGAAGATCTGCATGCAGCGGTTTATTAAGATCGATGGCAAGGTCCAAACCGACATAACCTACCTGCTGGTTTATGGGTGTCATCAGCATCGACAAGACTGGAGAGAATTTCCGCCTGGTCTGTGACACTAAGGGCCGCTGTGCGGTTCATCGTATTACACCCGAGGAGGCCAAGTACAAATTATGCAAAGTGAGGAAGATATTTGTGGGCACAAAAGGAATCCCTCATCTGGTAACCCATGATGCTCGCACCATCCGCTACCCTGATCCCCTCATCAAGGTGAATGACCCCATTCAGATCGATTTGGAAACTGGCAGAATTGCTGATTTCATCAAGTTTGACACTGGTGACTTGTGCATGGTAACTGGAGGTGCTAACCTGGGAAGAATTGGCGTGATCACCAACAGGGAGAGGCACCCTGGTTCTTTGGATGTAGTTCATGTGAAAGATGCCAATGGCAACAGCTTTGCCACCCGGCTCTCCAACATTTTTGTAATTGGCAAAGGCAACAAACCATGGATTTCCCTACCCCGTGGAAAGGGTGTCTGCCTCACCATTGCCGAAGAGAGAGACAAGCGACTGGCGACCAAACAGAGCAGTGGGTGAGGTGAGCTCTAGGTGACATGATTGGAAAAGTCTTTGTACTTAATTAAAGATAATACAGCATGAAAAAAAAATTAAAAATAAAAAAAGAATAAATGCCTTCAAGATGCCATATTCATGAATTTGAAGGCTCAGTATTGCAAAGATAACAACTCTCCCCAATTGGTCTATAAGTTCAAAACAATCCCAATCAAAATTTCAAGAGAGTTTTCATTGGCAAACTAACTATGGGCAGTTGCTCTTCAAGCCTGCCTGCTCTCTTTCCCTCTCTGAGAATGTACTTTCGCTTTAATAAATCTTGCCACTGCCACTTGAACTCCTAAAAAAAACAACAACACCTGATTATGAAACCTGATTATAGGAAATTGCCAAAGGACCAAGAATAAGCAAGACAAACTTGAAAAAGAGCCAAATTGGAGGATTTAACTATCAGCATCAAGACTTAAAGTTTTAGTCATTAAGCCCTAGCTGGTTTGGCTCAGTGGACAGAGCATCAGCCTGTGGACTGAAGGGTCCTGGTTTGATTCCAGACTAAGGGCACATGCTCCTTGCAGGCTTGATCCCCAGTAGGGGGCATGCAGGAAGCAGCCAATGGTGATTCTCATCATTGATGTTTCTCTCCTCTGCCTCTCCTTTCCTCTCTGAAATCAATAAAAATATAGTTTTTAAAAAGTTTTAGCTGAAACCAGTTTGGCTCAGTGGATAGAGTGTTGGCCTACGGTCCCAGGTTCAATTCCGGTCAAGGGGTATGCACTTTGGTTGTGGGCATATCCCCAGTGCGGGGTGTGTAGGAGGCAGCTGATCGATGTTTCTAACTCTCTATCCCTGTTCCTTCCTCTCCGTAAAATATCAATGAAATACATTAAAAAATAATAATAATAAAAGTTTTAGTCATTAAGACAGTGTGATTGATATTGCCACATAGCAGACCAATGGAATAGGATGGAGAGTCCAAAACTTCACCTGTTTTAAGACAAAAGTGACAATGTAGAGCTATGTAGAAAGAGTACTCTTTTCAATAAGATACTGGATATCTGGGGGGGCTCTTGCCCATGAATCTCACATTGTACACAAAATCAATTCCAATGTGAAAATTAAATAACAAAACATGTAGAAAATAAAAGAATATATCTATGAACTTAGGGTAAGCAAATATTTTTTAAAACAATATGAAAATCACTAACTACAAAAGAAAAGGTTGGTAAGACAATCTCCAGGGAACTTTGCTAAACAAAAAAAAAGCTAATCCCAAAATGTGGCATATTATATGATTCCATTTATATAACTTTTTTATTTTTAATTGCAGTAAAATATATAGAATAATAGACAAGTAATAGGCTCAAGCCCTACACAGAATGGCCAAGGAATGTATGAAGATGTGTTCGGCCAAAACCGGTTTGGCTCAGTGGATAAAGCGTCAACCTGCAGACTCAGGGGTCCCAGGTTTGATTCCAGTCAGGGGCGTGTTCCTTGGCTGCAGGCACATCCCCGGCGGGGGGTGTGCAGGAGGTGGCTGATCGATGTTTCTGACTTTCTGTCCCTCTCCCTTCCTCTCTGTAAAAAAATAAATAAATAAAATATATTTTTAAAAAGAAGATATGTTTAGAAGACTGTATTTTGCAAAGATAGTGGCAACATTATCTTCTGTTCCACCTGTTCCTCTTACAATGTGATTTTGACTTCCAATTAGAAGCAGAGCCTACACTTCCTTCCTTTGAAACTGAGTGAATTTTGTGACTATTTACATCATTAAAATATATTAGACTAGTGGTCCGGTGCACGAAATTTGTGCACAGAAGTGGGGGGTGGTCCCTCAGCCCAACCTGCCCCCTCTCACATACTGAGAGCCCTTAGGGAATGTCCAACTGATGGCTCACCCCCAGCCTGCCCAAGGCCTAAAGCCTTTAGGCCTTGGGCACTCAGCCATCTCCCTGCTCAGCTCAGCTCCAGCTGCCTGTGACCAACTGGCCTCAGGGGCTGGGTGCTCACCTCCACTCCTGCACCCTGGCAGCTTGTCCCGCCCCCTGGCCACCTCCCGCACTCGCCGGGCCCCGTCCCCCCAGCCACCTCGCCTCCAAGCTTGGGCGGTGGTGCTCCTGTGCTCCCCCTGTCCCGCACCCCAACCGCCTCCAAGCTCACTTGGGCGGGCGGCCAGAGCACAGTGGGCTTGCTGCCACTACTGCTTTGTCTCCACCCTCAGGACCCACCCCCTGCTCCTGATTGGCTGGTAGTATAGCCAATCAGGAGCCAAGGTACAGTCACATTTGCATGTTACTCTTTTATTAGGATGCTATGTGACTTCTGAGGCTAGACCATGACAATCCAGCTTCTAACCACTATGTAAGCAGTCTGACTGTTCTCTGATCCCTGTGCTGTGAGGAAGCCAGAGCAAATAGACACACAGGCCCTGAGTTATATGAAGAGAGAGAGGGAGATGCCGGCCAGCCCCCAGCTCTTCCAGCCCCCATCTGACAGACCTCAAGCCAATTGGGCCCAGCCTACCTCCTAAAATCCTGACCCTTGAAACGGTGAGAGAGAGTTTAAGTTTCCATGTTTGGGGATGATTTATCACACAGCAATTGATGATGGAAATAACATGCAAACCTTCCTTAGTTATCAGGGAAATGCAAATTAAAACCAGCACCCAGCAGAGTGACTAAAATGGAGAAGAGTAACATTACCAAGTGTAGATGAGGCTGTGGAGTGGAACTTCCATGTACTGCTGGTAGAAATGTGTGCCGATACAACCACTTTGGAATTCTGTTTAACAGAATGTAGTACAGCTGAACATAGCATAGGTTTTGACCCAACCATTCCACTTCCAGCAGAAATATACATATATGTATGCACAAGAGTATTCATAGCAGCATCCTATTTAACAAAAGAGTAATATGCAAATTGACTGTACCTCTAATCAAGCCATGCCCATCAGCCAATCAGGAGCAAATTATGCAAATAAACCCCAACCAAGATGGCTGTGGCCAATCAGAGCAGGAGAGAGGCTTGGGTTTCCCTGGCAATGGAGGAAGCCAAGCTTTCCGCCTGCCCTTGCCGGCCTAGGCCTTCACTCAATGCTACAAAGTTTCAATTATAGAAGATATATCCCAACAAAAATGGGGGCAGTCAAGGAGCTGGAGAGAGCAGAGGCTATGGTTGCTGGGGAAATGGAGGAAGCCAAGCTTCTGCAGCCCTAGCGCCTAGGCTTCCACTCTAGACTACAAAGTTTCAAACAGAAATGGCTGTCACCATGGAGCAAGCAGAAGGCTTGGCTCTGCTCTAGGCTACAAAATTTCAATTGTAGAACATAAATTAATCCCAGATCCCAGGGCCTCCGCTTGGGTTGCTAGGGGGCATGGCTGACCTGCAAACCACCACAGGCCCCTCGCCCAGGCAGCCCTGCCCCACATCACAAGGGAACCCCCACCCTGATCCAGGACACCCTTCAGGGCAAACCAGCCAGCCCCTACCCATGCACCAGGCCTCTATCCTATCTAATAAAAGAGTAATACACAGATTGACTATCACTCCAACACACAAGAGGGCTGCCCCCACATGGTCAAAGGTCCTGCCCCCTGACACAAGATGGCCACCACAAGATGGCCAGCAGGGGAGGACAGTTGGGAGGGTATAGGCCTGCAAGGGAGGGCAGTTGTGGGCCATCAGGCCAGCAGGGGATGGCAGTTGGGATGGACCAGGCCTGCAAAGAAGGTCAGTTGGGGGCTATCAAGCCTGCAGGGGAGGGCAGTTAGGGGTGATCAGGCCAGCAGAGAAGGGAAGTTGGGGGCAAACAGGCTGGCAGGGGAGCAGTTAGACATCAATTAGGCTGGCGGGGAGTGGTTAGGGGGTGATCAGGCTGGCAGGCAGAAGCGGTTAGAAGCAATCAGGGAGGCAGGCCAGCAAGCAGTTTGGAGTCAGCAGTCCTGGATTGTGAGAAGGACGTCCGACTGACCGTTTAGGCCCGATCCTACCGGGATCGGGCCTCAATGGACAGTTGAACATCACTCGAGGGGTCCCAGATTGTAGAGGTTGCAGGCTGGGCTGAGGGACACTCCCCGCCCCCATGCACGAATTTCTAGTTATAAATAATGACCCTTACACTCAAACAATCCAAATGTTTACCAGTAGGAGAATGAATACAGTGTAGTATAATCAGGAAATTAAATACTACACAGTAGCCCTGGCTGAGTAGCTCAGTTGATTAGAGTGTTGTCCCAGTACACCAGGGCTGTGGGTTTGTCCCCTGTCGGCACATACAAAATTAATCAATGAACACATAAATGGAACAAAAAATCGGTGTTTCTCTCTCCCACCTCTGTAAAAATCACTCAATAAGTAAAAAAGAAGCCCTAGCTGTTTTATCTCAGCAAATAGCACGTCAACCTACAAACTGAAGGGTCTCAGGTTCAACTCAGGTCAAGGGGCACATACCTCAGTTGCAGGTTCCCCTGCCCTGATCCAGGTGCATCCACAAAGCAACCAATCGATGTGTCTTTCACATTAATGTCTCTCCCTCTCCTTCCCACTCTCTCTAAAAATCAATGGAAAAATAACCTTGGGTGAAGATTAACAAAAAATAAAAGTAAAAAAGAAGTAAAATAAATAAGTAGTACATAGTAATAAAAATAAACAACTTACTGATACATACAACTTGAATGAATCTCAAAATGGCCCTAGCCAGTTTGGCTCAATGGATAGAGCATCAGCCTGTGGACTGAAGGATCCTGGGTTCGATTCCAGTCAAGGGCACATGCCCAGGCTGTGGGCTTGATCCCCAGTGGGGGGCATGCAGGGGACAGCTGATCAATGATTCTCTCTCATCATTGATGCTTCTATCTCCCTCTGCCTTCCTCTCTGAGATAAATAAATAAATAATATATATATATATATATATATATATATATATATATATTTAAAATTTGCAAATTAAAAAAAAAAAACTGAATCTCAAAATGTTGAGAGAAATAAGCCAGACCAATATATATATATACCATGGCCTGGCAGGTGTGGCTCAGAAGTTGAGCATCGACCTATGAACCAGGAGGTCACCATTTGATTCCCTGTCAGGGCACACGACTGGGCTGTGGGCTCAATCCATAGTGTGGGGCATGCAGGAGGCAGCCGATCAATGATTCTCTTCCATCATTGATGCTTCTATCTCTCCCTCTCCCTTTCTCTCTGAAATCAATAAAAAATATTTTTTTTTAATTGAAACAAATTTATGGATACAGAGAACAGATTGATGGTTGCCAGAGATGAGAAGGGATAGGGGACTGGGTAAAAAAGATTAACCTATTAAGGAGTACAGCCCAGCTAGTATGGCTCAGTGGTTGAATGTTGCCCTATGAACCAAGAGGTCCCCAGTTCAATTCCTGGTCAGGGCACATGCCTGGGTTTGGGGCTTGACCCCTGGAGGGGTGGGGGGGCATGTGGGAGGCAGCTGATCTCAGTGATTCTCTCATCATTGATGTTTCTATCTCTCCCTTTTCCTTCCTCTCTGAAACCAATTAAATAGAGGGAAATAGCTCTCAGGGTTGACTCATGGATTAAATGAGTACAACATATATATTATTTTAGTAATCAGTTGGAAGATAAAATTAAAAATTTTAAAAATGCTTGCAAGAGAGTTTTATACTAGTAAGCTGGCTATCAAGCAAATAATATCAGCTAATACATGTTAACTGCTCACAGAGTACCATGCTTGAAGCTAATATGAACTCTGTCATTTAGTTATTATAATAACTATACACAGCCCCAGACTCAATTCTTGAACCTCAATCACTGAGCCACACCAGCCGGGCCTCTATTTTATAAAAGGAGGAAACTGAGAAGCTCGGAAGTGAAGGAACTTGCCCAAGGTCACACAGTGTCTGAGCCAATACCAGTACTGGAAGCCAGACTCCGAGACTCTAGGTTCCTGCTCTTTTTATTATCGTTATTATTTTATTGATTGATTTGAGAGAGAGATACATTGTTCCACTTATCTATGCACTCATTGCTTGTTTCTTGTGACCTGACCAGAGATTGAACCCACAACCTTGGCATATCTGGACAAAGCTCTCACCAACTGAGCTGCCAGAGCCCTGAGACTCCTACTCCTTTTACTGCTTTCTGCTGACGTTCAGGAAAGGGAGGCCTGGGGAGCTGCATGGGGTCCAACGAGAAGGTGGTCCTAGTTAGCCTTAATGGCAGGGACAATGGCTAACCAAAGGAACTGATCAGAGGCGCCTGGGAAAGGCAGCCTGCAAGGAAACAGGCAGGAGCCTTGCTGAAAGAGGCTTGAAGGATGCTGGAGAGGAGAAGGGGCAGTAATTTGGAGTGGAGGGAGGGGGTGACACACCTGCATTAAAGCCAGTGGACTCTGAGAATGAAGTGAACCAGGCCTCCATCCTCAGACCCTGGAACCAGTCTCAGGAAGGGGGACAGTGGAGTACAGAGCCTCTTGTCTAAGCCCTTAGAGGCCTGCCCAGGGACCTAGGATGAGGCACAAGAGTGTGCAGACTGGGCTCCTGGAGGGCACAGGTAATGCTGTTCCCCCACTTCCTCGTGCTCATGGCTCCAACTTTGAGAACTGGGTACGGCAGACAGAGGGTCTACCTCCCTTCTCTGTTCTTTCTAATCTCTGGGCCTCAGGCTCAGCACAGAGGGGGTTAAAGGCCCTGGGGCCTTTGCCTAAAAGAGCATGGGGGGCAGGGAACTGTCACCAGGAGCCTTGTCTGGCCTGATAATCCAGGCGGCCTATCTCTTCCAGCGCAGCTGTGGGCAGACAGGCTGTCCTGGCAGGGAGGGTGGGTGGTAAGGGCCTGGCTGATGGCGGGAAGGATTTGAGGAGAGATGGACACCCAGGCTCCCTGGGGATACTTTCCTATCTAATAGCCACCTTTAGGACTGAGCACGGAGGCTGGACAGGCCAGGGCTGGAGGCTGGCTGGACATGGGGATCCCACTGACCCAAAGAACAAGACCTGGGAGCTAATGAACAGACTTAAGGAGATATTAACTGAAAAGGCTCTGTTTCTGACTCAATATGTGCCCAGGCAGATATGCACTATCGTGTACACCTGCACAGGTATGTGAGCGAGCGAGCACACACACCCATGGCTCATGCCCCACTGGGAAGGACACGTAGGAAAAGCCCTCTGCAAAGCCAGAACAGAAGGAGCTAGGCATTTGCTGAGTTCCTGTAAAATATGAGCCAGGCTCTAGGTTAGAATGTTTCACCTGTACTATCTTATTTCACGTACACAAATGTTCACAGCAATCGTTGAAAATAAGGCATTTTAACCCCTCTTTACTGATAAGGAAGACAGAACTCGGAGAGCAGGGCAGGGTGCAGGGTCCACTCTGCAGGGAATAGTGGAGCCCTGGCTCTGACAGACCCGAAGCTGTGCTTTCCCCTTCTGGCTCTGAGTCTGTCCTGGGCAGACGGTCTAGGAGAAAAGCAAGAACTCTTAAGGCACAACCCCTGAACCAGAAAGGCCGAGGCTCTCTCTGCTGGTTCAAGCCAAAGATGGCCTGGGATTCCAGGGCCTGGCTCACAGGCTGCAGGAGGTTAGAGGAAAGAGAGGGGATTGTTTTTTGGTTGGAGTTGGCCAAGAGCAGTTTGTGGAAAAGGTTTTAAAAGGAGTCAGACAGATGGGAGGACGCAAGGCAGTGGAAGCAAGGATGGAATCCTTGCATCTTGCAGTAGCTTCCCACCCTTTCTTTGACTCTTCCCAAGATCTTGTGATTTTGCCTTCCTCGTTTGAGAGATGAGGAAACAGACTGGGAGAGACGGAGTGAACAATACACTCAGAAGCACTGTTACTGGTAAGTGGCAAAACTCGGGTCTGATTCTGCAACAAAGGCCCGACAGAGCCCCGGCTGGTTTTGCTCAGTGTTTAGTGTCGGCCCACAGACTGAAGGGTCGTGGATTTGATTTCGATCAAGGGCATGTACCTCAGCTGCAGGCTCAATCCCTGGCCCAACTGATGTATTGATGTGTTTCTCCCACATCGATGTTTCTGTCTTTCCTCCTTGCTTCCACTCTCTAAAAATCAATGGAGAAGGTATCCTCAGGTGAGGATTGACCAAAAATAATTAAAAGCCCCTCAGAGACACACACAGAATCAACTTCACTCAGAGCAGGTCTGCGCACAGGACCTGTGGTGGAGAGTCTGGAGAACAGAGCTGTGGTGCTGCCTCTTTTTCTCTCTTTTTACAAAATATATTTTTATTGATTTCAGAGAGGAAGAGGGAGAGAGAGAGAGGGAAAGAGAGAGAGAGAGAGAGAGAGAGAGAGAGAGAGAGAGAGAAACATCAATGATGAGAGAGAACCATTGATCAGCTGCCTCCTGCACACCCTACACTGGGGATTAAGCCCGAAACCTGGGCATGTGCCCTGACTAGGAATCAAACCGTGACCTCTTGGTTCATAGGTTGAAGCTCAACCACTGAGCCACACAGGCCAGGCCTCTTTTTCTGACTTACTGTGCGATTCAGGGCCATACATTTTCTCCAGAAGCCTCAGTGCCTCTATTATAAAATTGGCATGCAGCCATCGTTTGGAGACTGGATGGCAAAGCCCCCAAGGGCCCCACCGCATCCGTGTTCATTGCTCAGCGTGTGCATTTGCTCCCGGGGCCGAGAGGCATGGAGAGAGTGAAAGCCCGTGAGGACGTTGGCCGCTGCAGGGCTGGCATCTATTCGGTGTAAGGCATCCGCTGAGCACCTCCCCGAACAAAGCCCACGAAGGGTGCTGGAGCCTCGGAAAGCGATCGGCCGAGGTGCAGCTCGCGGAGTGTGAGAGACAAATGAGGACCGGGGTTCCCACAGTGATGAGGAAAAGAGCAGGTCCAAGTCTGGACGCAGAGGGGCAAGTGTCAGGTCGGGTCAGAAGCTTCATAGGCTGGTCACGAAACAAAAACGGGGATAAAGCTGGGATAAAAGGCAATCACCAGCAGTTGTCTCTGACAACCCCCCTAGATCTCAAGCTCCTATCTATCACACGGGAGGAAAAGATGAGAAGTTTCCAGCTTTTCTCTTTCCACACCTCTGCAGCGGCGAGAGCCTGGCTCTTGTTTTGGGATTTCCGTATCTAAAGCAAAACAGGAGAGCAAGAACCTCCCAGAACTCCTCCAAGGCCTCAGTTCCAGGATGAGTTTCGCTGCTGATTGGGCTATGAGTGAGATATTGAATATTATTTAGCCTTTTTCATGTTTGCCAACTTCATGAAACTTAATAAAGCAACCAAGAAGAAATTAAGAATAATTTTATTGTAATAAAAACAAACAAAATAGAGGCATTGCCCCCCCCCTCCCCCCAGGAGAATGCCTGCCTTTCCCTTCCAGTTCTTTCTCTCCTGGGAGCATTACTTTCCCGTTCTCTCTCCTCAGCTTCAAGGGCCCTCCTTTGCCTCTATAACTTGTTTCCTGGGCCCATTTGTTCTTGGGCTCACTTTTATACCTCTGTGACTTTCTAAATGAACTTTTTCTTTATCATTGGGGGGGGGGGGGATAGTAATTTTACTCAACCAATAGGAAATTAAGAGTAATTTTACTAGCTAAAACTATTCTTTTAAAAATATATTTTTATTGATTTTCGAGAGGAAGGGAGACATGCCTCACCCTGGGGATTGAGCCTGAAACCCAGGCATATGTCCTGACTGAACCAACCGGTGACTTTTTGGTGCATGGGATGGTGCTCACCCAGCTAGGCCACCCCAGCCAGGAGTGAACATTTTTTAAAAAAGATATTTTTATTGACTTCAGAGAGTAAGGAAGAGGGAGAGAGATAGAAATAACAGTCATGAGAGAGAATCATTGGCCAGCTGCCTCCTGCAAGCCCCCCACTGGGGACTGAGCCTACAACCCAGCCATGTGCCTTTAACTGGAATTGAACCTGGAACCTTTCAGTTTGCAGGCCGACGCTCTACCTACTGAGCCAAATGGGCTAGGGCTGAACATATTTTTTTTAAACATTTTAAAAATATTTTATTGATTTTTTTTACAGAGCAGAAGGGAGAGGGATAGAAAGTCAGAAACATCGATGAGAGAGAGACATCGATCAGCTGCCTCTTGCACGCCCCCCCACCGGGGATGTGCCCGCAGCCAAGGTACATGCCCTTGCCGGAATCGAACCCGGGACCCTTCAGTTCGCAGTCTGACGCTCTATCCACTGAGCCAAACCGGTCTCGGCGGCTGAACATATTTTTTTAATGAGCATCCCCATGTGTTGTGTGTCTGTGTGGGCATCATAGATGTGTTTTACACATTAAGTGTGCGTCTGTGTATCTGTGGGCATACGCTGTTGCCTTCCAGTTCCTCTTAGGGACCTAGGTTCCCTGGTGCTGAGAGTTGGAACACGGAAGCATTGAATGATTCTTCCCTTTCTCTGGGCTTTAGTTTCTTCTCCTACATAAATGAGGGACTTGAATTCTATGATTTTGAAGGACTCTAGCTTCATCATTTGCCACATAGTTTAAGGACTTTCAGTCAAAAGCCTGGTGGACTTGGCTCAGTGGTTAGAGCGTTGGCTCACTGACCAAAGGGTTGCCGGTTCAATTTCTGGTCCAAGGCACACACCTGGGTTGTGGGTGGAATCCCCAGCCCTGGTCAGCAGAAGGCAACCTCCACTGTGTCTCTCTCCCACTGAAATTTCTCTCTCTGTTCTTTCTTCTTCCCTTCTACTCTCCAAACAGCAGTTGCCAACCTTTTGGACCTTATGGGCCACCAGTGGTCTGTGGACCACGGTTGGCAATCACTGCTCTAAAGATCAATAGAAATAATATTCTTGGTTGAGGATTTTAAAAATAAAAGTCTAAATAAGACTCAAGGACTACAAGTTGCAATGGAAAGGACTAGAATTGGACTTGAGAAGGATAAGGTCCCAGTCTACCCTGGCCTCAGGAGAGCCAGGCAGCTCCTATCCTAGTCTGAAGTAAAAGCTCTTAGAATGCAAGGCTGAACCCAAGGTCCCCACCCTATGCTAGCCATGCAAAGGGCAGTCTCCACAGGACCTGGAGAAAGGAAGAAGATTCCCATCCTAACCCCGTTTAGGGCTATAAGGAGGCACAGGGATTAAAAAGCAGCCATCAGCAGATGGCGGGAAGTGTCTTCAGGTCCTACTGTGGCCCCTGCTGGCTCTTGATAAGCAGAAAGGCCCCCACCCTGATAACCACAAGTCTGCTTATCAGGGCCCCCAGACCACCCCACCCAGGCTCACTCTCCTCCAGTCCACACCCTGATCACAGCCCCCTCCACCCCAGCCCGGGGCCACAGCCTCAGACCTCTGGTTGGCTGAGATATTGTTCTTCTCTACCTCCAGGACCCCGGGTTCTGTCCTTGATCACCTTTGGAGGTCAAGCAGAAGCTAGACAGTGAATGACAAAAAGTTTAGCCCTAATGCATGAAGCCTTTACTCTGATAAAGGAGCCCGAACTATCTGTGGAGTAGGGGTCACAGGACAGGAAAGGGGGTCACAGGGAGGCAAGAATAGACATAATTCCTCACTTGGTTAGAGCACTTGGGTTTACAAAGGTTTCTCACACTTAATTCTTACAACTTAGTGAAGTGGCACTTTGCCTCCAATCACATGCTCATGAGAGAGAAAAGGAGGGAAGAAAACTGACACTGGTTCTCTACACGGTAGGCTCTGATCTGGGTTTGAAATGAATGCTGTTAAACACACACACACACACACACACACACACACACACACACACACACGCCGAGACCGGTTTAGCTCAGTGGGTAGAGTGTTGGACTGCGGACTGAAGGGTCCCGGGTTCAATTCCGGCAAGGGCATGTACCATGGCTGCGGGCACATCCCCAGTAGGGGGCGTGCAAGAGGTAGCTGATTGATGTCTCTCATCGATGTTTCTGACTTTCTATCTCCGTTCCGCTCTGTAAAAAATCAATAAAAATATATTAAAACACACACACACACACACACACACAATTCAATCAAGTAAATTTGAAGGTCCAGTTGGCTTTAAGGGATTCATGAATCCCATCTAGCAACTAGAAAGGCTCTCTGAAGGATTGTACAAGATAAAAGGTTTTTATAGGAAGAAGAGTAGAGCAAAAGAAAGGAACATTTGGGGGCCTTGACTTTTTTTGGGGGAGGGGAGAATGAAAAGGGTTTTTATTATGCAGATTGCCTCTTCTTTCTATGGGGGATGGAGAGGGCTCACATGACAGATTACCTTACTAATGCATGACCAGGAAATTCCAGACTGATTATTACATTTCTGGGAAAGGTCAGAACTTCAATTATATCAGGTAATCTAGGTTTGCTATCCTGGGCTTTTAGCGCAGTGACATCATTTCGGGCCGGTGATTTTCTCTTAAACACTGCTCATGTCATCCTGGCAACCTCGAGGTGGGTCTGGATAGCTCCCATTTTATATTTGAGGAAACTGAGGTTGAGGGAACTTGGTCCAAAGTCACAGAGATGGGTGCAGTAGAGTTGGGACTGTCACTCAAGGCCTGTTACCTCTAAACCTGGGCTCTCTCAATAGCCTTGACCTGCTTTCAGAGTATTTCATGTTCCCTGGCCGGGTGGCTCAGTGGACTGGAGTGCTGTCCTGTGCACCAAAAAGTTACGCCTCAGCTCCCAGTCAGGGCGCATACCTAGGTTGTGGATTCAGTCCTCATTTGGGCTGTGTATGGAAGGCAACTGATTGATGTTTCTCACATCCATGTTTCTCTCTCTCCCTATTCCTCTCTAAAAATCAGTAAGAAAACATATCCTCGGGTGAGGATTATAAAAAATAAACAAATAAGAATCTTCTAGCCTGGCTGAGGTGGCTCAGTGGTTGGGCATCGACCTATGATCCAGGAGGTCACGGACTGATTCCCGGTCAGGGCAGATGCCCAGGTTGCAGATCCAATCCTCAGTGTGCGGGTGTGCAGGAGACAATCAATGGTTCTCTCTCATCATTGATGTTTCTATCTCTCTCTGAAATCAGTAAGAATAATTTAAATTAAAAAAGAGTATTCTATAAGCTTTCACAGATGTTCAACCACAGGCCTCACCTGTGGCCTTCAGTGAGCCTGTGGGAAGAGGGTGAAGTAGGAATTAACTTGCTTGAACCCCTTCTGTGGGCCAGCACTAGCACTGTGTTAAGTATTTTACTAGTAGCTAATTACCTGCTCTCTGTAAACTGGGGACTGTTATTGTTATTTACAAAGGAGAACAGGGACAGTCCAAGAGAGAAAATGACTTGCCTGAGAGAGCAACACCTTCCCAGGCCAATGTCTCTCTCCTCCCCCACATTACATTGGGTTCGGTTCCATGTCAATCATTTGACATGAATGTCTAGTCCCTACTCTGTGGTAAAGATACATTAGTGAATGAATAAGACCCTCATAATTATTTCCTTAATGCAAATAATCATACAAATAAATGAGCCCATAACTGGGGGATTTAACTAACCAGGGAAGACTTCCCTGAAGAGGTGATCCTTAGACATCTGAAGTGGGAATAGGAGCTAACTAGACAAGAAAGGAGGGAAGATCATGCCAACCAGGGAAAAACATGCGCCAAGATTCTGTGGCATCAGGAACTAGAACACCTCCAAGGAACCAGAAAGTTGGGTCTCTCCTCCCACTCCCCATCCTGGCCTCATCTTCCCCTGCAGAGGAGTTTAACTGCCTCCTAGAACACAGACCAGATTGTCTAGGATAAAAATGGAAGAAGCAGATGTGTGTCCCCCAAGAATGGGGTCTAATAGAAGCCCTGCTTTGAGGAGTCTCTACCCCAGGAGCCTCATCTTCCTCAGAGGCAGAGAACTAAACACTGCCAGGCTCCTGCTCTAAGTGCCTGAATCCTGGGAGAACAGACCCCTCAGGGGGGCTCTCACAAGAGTCTGGGACTCAGCTGCCTTCAAATTTCCCAGCAGGGCACATCCCTAGAGGACCTTGCAGAGGTCAACAGCATGGAGCTCCACAGCTCTGGCCTCCTTGGGTTCAGCATAAAAGTAAGACAGGGACCTGGGGACTGAAATTTAGGCCAGAGCATGTTCCAGGAATCCAGATATCCAGCTCTAAGGATCCTCCCTACTGTACAGAGATTCAACTAACAATCCCATAAAAAACAAAACAAAACAAAAAACCGCCACCAGCAATTCTAGTGAGCCCTGAAAAATGGGGTGAGGCTGTTCTTTCTCCTCCTTGGCCCAGCAGATAGAGGACTAGCTTTACGGAATGAGAGTAAAGCGAGGATCCTAGGCTTAGCAAAGGTCCTTAGAGTGTGTGAGAAAGGGCGTTAATAGGGAGAGGGGCCAGTGACTTTCCTTCCAGGAGTTCGGCAGGGAGAGGGTTAAGAGGCAGGGCCTTCCCCAAGGGAAAGTGCCCCACCCAGGGGAGGGGCCAGTAGATTAAAAGGCAAGCACTTGGAGTAGAGGCAGGGACAGGGTGTCTCTTCCTCTCCAGCCTGCAGTTCCTGCTCCAGGTAAGTGCCCCTCCTTGGGTCTGTGTGTTGGTCTGACCAGAGGCAACCTTCTGCCTCATTACGAGATCTCAGGCTTACCCCTGGTGCTGGGTCCCCAAAGCAATCTCATTTAGGTCCTTGCTCTGCAGAGTTCCTTGGGCCAGTGCCCTTCCCCATACCTTCCCCTTACCCAGAACGGAAGCTCTGGACTACAGAATCAAAATGCTAGGCCAGGAGCTGTGGAGCCAGAACAGGGGAGCTCTGGATGTCCTGACCCGTCCTGCTCTGCCCCCAGGCTCTGGCTTCCCCTGTGGCAGCGCTCTCTAAGCCATGCTTCCTGTGACCCCTGCAGGGCCCTGGCTGGGATATCATCATATACTGTAAGTTTGCAATGAGACACTACAGTATAGATGATGTACTAGTCCGGGCACCCTCAGCTCTGGCGCCTGATGAGGAGGGCAGAGGATGCCACAAGCCCATCTCGCTCACCGATCAGCCTATCCCAGCCTGCCTGCGGACAGGGCACTTGGGAATGGCGAGGAAACCGTTACCATTACTGAGTTTAGTAATGGTAACGGTTCTTTTGCTGCACCCGGAAAACGTGCCAAGAAGAGACCTCAGAACCCTGGAGCAGACGACCGGAAGGGAGGGAGACTCCAGCTCAGACAACAGGGTGGGGGCGAGGGAATGGGTAGGTTTTCTATTTTCTGTTCTAAAAAAATAAAGGTGAGAAGCAGAATGCTTGTCTTTTAAGTTTATTAGCATCCAAGAACGGGGAGAGTGACGGGGTGGGAGGTAACAAGGACCTGGGGAACAGGTGGGAGGCACCATCACTCGGGACACATGGGTCCTTATGTGACTTCAAGGCGGAGGATCTGAGGGGAGGAAAAAGATCTCCTTTCTGGGGGTGGGAGCGGCCAGGGAGAGATCAATGGGAAGGAAAGGAGACTTATGTAATACTTTTAACAATAAAGAATTAAAAAATAAAGATCTCTCTGCTAACCACTGGCAACTCAGGGAGAAACTCTGGGCCCAATGACAGGAGGAAGCACGATGGCACTGCTCCTACCAAGGGGCCAACTTCTAGACCAAAGTACCCGTGTCCCCAGTGAGAGGAATTACCTGGGGACTGAGCCAAGATAGGTTCCTTCCTCCAACACAAGACATGGCTAGGCAGGGGCTGTGCAGACTAGGCCAGCCAGAGTTAGCCAGCCAGTCAGTATCGATGCCCCTCACTAGTCTCTGAAGGTTCCAGGCAGGGACAATTCTGGTCAGTAGCTCCTGCTAGAAGCATGGGCTGCGACAGCAGAGGATGGTCCATCCAAGAGCTTCACAGACAGGCGAAGCTGAACATCACAGAGAAAGATGTTCATGAGGTCTCGGCCCACCTCATCTGCAATCCGGGAGATCAGGCTCCCCTTTGGACCAATCAGGATCCTCTGAGGATGGGATAAAAGAGAGACCCTGAGCCTCAGGGCTCCCAGTCAGGGAGAGAACCCCGCCTAATAGAGCCTTGTTTCCTCCAAGCCCAGCCCTGCTTACCACATGTGATTCTTTGGGCACCAGAAGCCTCTGAACAATCACCAGCTGCCCACTTGGCCCTTCCTCCCACACAATGGTTTTCTGCACAAGGAAACATCAGTCAGACAGGTCCACACCTCTACTCCTCTGGGATCCAGCTGTCCTGCTCTGAGTGTGCAACTGGTGGAGACCCCAGATCCTTTCACCGTCCTGTACCTGCTGCACATTGTAGGGGATCTCCTGGGGCAGGTGCTCTAGGAGTTTCTCTCGGATGACATTGGAGCAGATCTCCTCAGGTGTCTGGCTAGTGAGGACTTCACTATGGAACTCCCAGGGCCCTGGCCGGGCCTGTGCCAGGAGGTACTGCTGTGAATTCAGAGGGAGTAGGTGAGCATCTCAGTTCCAACCAGGACTTTCCTACTCACTCTCACTTCCAATAGGAATTCTGAGGCTTGTCTTCACACGGTGGAAGCCAAAGGCCAGGCTATGGCCACGACTGACCTTTAGTATTTTCACATCCTCCTGGCTTAGGGCTGACAGCATGAAGATCTCTTGGAAGTGGGGCCAGCCAATCCTCTGAGGGCCTCTAACAGACTGTGTGTTTGGGTCCTTGGCTGCTGGGCTGGGGCAACTGGTGCCTGGCTGTGACCGGAAGGCCTGCTTCATCTTGAGCTTCTTACCATTGACCATCCCTTCAGTGAGGGCTGCCGTGAGCTCCAGGAGAACTGGTTTCTGCTTCAGGCAATCTACCTGGGCATGGGGAATGAGCAGAGGTTGTGTGGTCAGCAAGGCGGGGGCCTTGAAGGAAAATAAACCCCATCCTCAGATACGTGGTGCTCACCTTGTTCATGACAAGGATGCTGGGGACTTGGGAGAACTGGGTCAAGCACTGGAGCACTTGGGGGCTGAGCTGGTTCCGAGTCCACTTGTCAGAGACATCCACAAGAACCATAACTGGAAGAAGTTGGAAGGGTGGGGAGAACAAAGATATGATCACTGTTTTCCTCACCCCCCAAGAAGTTCCAATGCATGAGCTCTGGCCAACCCCATTTCCCAAACTATCAGGAATGAGAGGCCACAGCAGTGAAAACTGGGCTTCAGATTCCCGTCTTGAGCCTAACCCAGATCAGCAGATTCCATGCTCTTCCACGGATCTTCCAACAAAGAGAGCTCCAGATTGTGCCTGAGGGACAAACATATAAGTCAGGAAGGGCCTTCTGACTGATTTACTCCTGATGAGGGACGGGGTATGATAAGGTTTTTCAGCCCCTATGATGGAATTTCCCCGCCCATTCTTCAATTTGTTTCCAGCTATAACTCTTATTTCCATAACAATTACCTTTTTTTTTCAACAGGGCTGATCAGGCCAGGTGTGTCAAGTAGAATCTAAAATGAGAAAAGGTTTCTCAGACCCCCTGCCCCGAGGAGGAAAGATTATGATTGGGAGAGAAAGGCCACTCTTGAGGTCTAGCGCCTGCTTCCCCTACCTCCTGCCCCCCACTTGTTGGCCAAGCTGACTAGATATTTACCCTCTAACTTTGCTGAAATTGTAGATGGGATCCAGGAAGATGACTGTGATTATACAGAAGATTAGTAGGTAGTAAAGAGAAAATGAGACCTTTCTGAGATACTAGAGGGGAAAGGTACAGAGAGAACTGCTCCAGGCCTTAATGAAGAGACCCTTTTCCCTCATACAAGTGAGTCTAACCATCATTTTTTCAGGGCTAACACTAAGGGTGGCCCTTTTAGCTGCACCCTGTCCTGTTGCAGGTACCCACCACCTGAGCCTCTTCCTCTGTGATGACCCCCAGAGCCTGGCAGCGAGTAGTGTGAACCTTCTTGGAGACAGGAAACACCTGGACAGAAACAAAGACGTTTCAAGTGAGGTCCCAGGTCCCTTTAAAACAATACATGGAGAGATGAAAAGCCCGGATTGGGGGAGGAGGGGAGTTGTCAAGGATGTAGCATACTTTTCGGCCCAGCAGCTGGTTGGAGAGTGTTGACTTTCCTGCATTCGGGGCACCCAGAATGGCCACTCGTAGGACTCGAGGATTCGCAGGCATGTTGGGGGGATGAGCCAAGAGGAGATTCTGCTCATCTGTATGTGGGGGCAGGAAGGGAGTGAGAGAAAGTACAATTTGGATCCTGCCAAGCACAAAGTCCTACCCACCCACAAAGGGAGCAGGGACACAAGATTAGGTACCAGGTTGAAGCTGAGACTTGGTTTTGGGACTTTGTCCAATAATTAGTTTATATGACTTTCTCAAGTCCTCTAACTTCTCTAAATTCCTTAGATTCCTTATATGTAAAATGAAGATATTAACAATACCTACTTATAACCTTCCTTAGACAATTAGAAATTGTATAAAACCACTCAGCACAATCCCGGCACTTAATACTCAATTACTAAAAACAAACAAACAAAATTCAATTACTGTGTGGAACTACAGTGTGGCTGTGCCTGTAAACATGTGTACATGAGAACACAGACCAGATAAAGCCAGACATCCCTCCAGCCCTGGCAGCCACACCTTCCTAAGGGTGTAATGAAGGCTTTGAAAGCATTCTGAGACTTTTTGTATCAGCTTCTTGTGACCTTGCACTGCAATGACCAGTTTATGTGTCCAGACTCCCTGCCAGATTTAGTCTATACTACTCCCTACCAGAATAGAGGGTGCTATTTCCCAGGTGTAGTTCAGTGTCTTGCCAAGTACAGGGGCAGCTGTCCACGTGGGGTCAGAGAGCTACAACTCTGCCTGGCCTGTGGTCCTTCCATCTCGTGTGGTTTCTGGTTGTGACCAGATGGGGTCCCTCTGGCTTCCAAACTCTTAGAACCCGGTATCTCTCCCCTCTGAGATCCTTCACTGCTCCTCTCTCTCTCGAGGCCTTTTGGTTGTTTTCTATAACACAGGGCCAAACATAAAATCCCCAGAATGACGGTTTTCTCCGATATGGTACTTTCAGTGATAAAAACCGTGACAGTCTCGGGCAAATATATCTGAGCCCTTTACCTTTGTTCATGGACACGGCGGGGACGTGAGGAGTCAACGTTAACGAGCTGTCGGGCTGAGAGAGTCCGAGGAAGCGATCCAGGGCCGAGTTCGGGCCATAACGACTGGAAGCTGAGGCCAAGAGGGGACCAGAGGATGTGGCGCCTGCAGCACAGGACACGCACCTCCGCTGACAGCCCCAGAGTGACGGGAACCGGGCCGCCCACCCCCTCGCGGCGACAGGGCCCAGCTGGCAGAACCCTAACACTGCTGGAAGGAGCGCAGCCCCACGCCGGCCGGGGGCAGCCATTACAGCCGCAAAGCACTCCGGGAATTGACCGTGAACTCCCCTGCGATTGGACAGAATGGCAAGAAGGAGAGCGAGTGGCGAGAACTGGATTGGCCCACGAAGGGGAGGCACCGGTGACGTGATAGGGAGGGTGCCGGAGAAATCAGGAAACTGGCCGAGACCCAGAAAAGGGAAAAGTAATTAGAGTGTGAGCATGATGATCGTTTTTGGAATCATATACACATCGTGGGTTTTTTTTTCTGCCAGTTTTATAAAAGACCCTTCTAGCACAGTCTCCTGAAAGACTACATCTCCCACAAGGCCAAGCGGCAGAAATCGTTCTCTTTGAACCAGGTTCCTCCAGCCGGAGAAACCCGCGCACCGAAGGGGTAGTGGTCGTGGCGAGGCAGCGGGCACTGTTCCACCGGGCCCCGTAAGGGTCGTTTTAGCCTCTCCAGTCTCAGGCTTGCAGGATCCTCTCCCGGTTCCACACTGAACTCGTCTAGCGGTCGGGAGCGGCCTCCGGCAGTCTTTACTTTCACTGTATGCGAGCCTCCTGTAACGGGTGATGCCTGGGTCAGTGTTCCTGACCAGCAGCTCTCCCGATTTCCCTGCTGCAAACCTCAGCTACTATCTCCTCCCTGGGGTCCTTCCATTCTGGAGAAAAGGCAGAGGGTCTGCAAAAGGAGAAGAAGCTGTTTAGTCATCTAGGATCTCCCAGACTGCCTTAGCGACCTGAGGAACTCGATTTATCTTGGCCCATTTGTGGCCTAAAGCCCTCTTCATCCTTTGAAGTTTCTCAATCAGACTCTTGAAATGGAGAGATAACTGTTGCGGGAATTGAAGGGGATGGGGGGATGGGAATTCATTAAGTATAAACTATATACAGGCCCTGTCAGGATTCCGGGGATACACCAATAAACAAAACAGACAAAATTCTTCCATCACTTGTATCCTGGGGGCGTTGTGTGTGTGATGTTAGTGATCTGGCCGGAGCAGTTTGGTAGTGATCTGGGTAAAAGCCTAAATGGTAGTGATCTAGGTAAAAGCCTAAATGGAGTTGGTTTAAGAGAGCATGAGCTCCAGCTGATTTGGCTTAGTGGATAGAGCATTGGCCTACGGACTCTAGGGTCCCAGGTTCAATCCCACTCAAGGGCATGTACCTTGGTAGGGGGTGTGCAGGAGGCAGTTAATTGATGTTTCTAACTATCCCTCTCTCTTTTTCTCTGTGAAGAATCAATAAAATATATATCTTTTTTAAAAAAAGAGAAAATGAGAGGGGAGGAATTAAGGATAGCCAGAATATATATAAAACTCTTCCCAGTGGAGCAGAGCAGAAGGGAGTGGTAACAGAAGAGGGGAGAAAGGAGTAGGGTTAAGAGAGAGTTTTATTTTCTTTTTATAAGATGGGCGATTTGGGCCAGAACCGGTTTGGCTCAGTGGATAGAGCGTCAGCCTGTGGTCTAGAGGATCCCGGGTTTGATTCCTGTCAAGGGCATGTACCTTGGTTGCGGGCACATCCCCAGTAGAGGTTGTGCAGGAGGCAGCTGATCAATGTTTCTCTCTCATTGATGTTTCTATCCCTCTCCCTTCTTCTCTGTAAAAAAAAAAAAAAATCAATAAAATATATTTGGAAAAAAAAAAAAGATGGGCGATTTTGTTTGTTCTTAGCAATGACCCAGTAGACAGGGAAAAATTGATAATAGAGAACAGAGAGGAGAGAATTATTGGAAGATGGTGAGAACCAGCTGGCTAGGCTGCTATTGTAGGAATGGAGGCTGTTGTCCAGAGAAGCTGAGTGACACAGGATTGACAGAGCCAGGGCAGCCAAGTACACTGATGGTTTGCACATGGCAGCAGGTTCCAGCTTTCAGGCTGTCTGCTCTATTAGTGGAAGAAACAGCTTTTTGGGAACATGATATTCTGGATGTTCTTTGGGCACCCATATGCCCAAAAAGCAAGATGCCACTAAATACAGAACAGCCGGCACTCAGGAAAATACGAGATCTTTCATGGACAGTAAGGTGAAATGCATTTTAGATGCAATTAAGGTGAAGGGAAATTACAGGTTAAACAGTAAATAAAGAGTTTAATTACATAAATGCAAAATTAGTCAAGGAACACATATTAAATACTAACAGATCTGGCAATTGATAGTACTATGGAAGAATCCCAGGGAGGATAAAAAAAAATTAGGGGAAATGAGTCAAAGTGTCTTGTTAATTATCTTCTTTCCCAGAAATTTTCCCTCAAATGATATTGGGGGAGAATTTTGTATTTTGTGAAGTTAGGAGAGGCTAATCCAAAGAAACAGGCTGTCTGGATTCATATCTCAGTTTGACACAAGTTATGTGAGTTTGGATAAGTTTTTTTTTTTAATACATTTAATTGATTTTTTACAGAGAGGAAGGGAGAGAGAAACATCGATTGGCTACCTCCTGCACACTCCCTACTGGGGATGTGCCTGCAGCCAAGGTACATGTCCTTGACTGGAATCGAATCTGGAAACTTTCAGTCTACAAGCTGATGCTCTATCCACTGAGCCAAACTGGTTTCGGCTGGATAAGTTTTTAAAACTTTTCATGTGTCAGTTTCCTCATCTGTAAAATGAAGATGATAATAAAAATATATGTTCATGTGAATCTATGATTTAACACAATATAGGCTGTCAATAAATGTTAATATATTTTAAAAATATTTTATTGACTTTTTACAGAAAGAAGGGGAAAGGGATAGAGAGTCAGAAACGGCGATGAGAGAGAAACTTTGATCAGCTGCCTCCTGCACACCCCCTACTGGGATGTGTTTGCAACCGAGGTACGTGCCCTTGACCAGAATCAAACCTGGGACCTTTCAGTCTGCAGGCTGACTCTCTCTCCACTGTGCCGAACCGGTTACGGCCATGTCAGCATTTTAAAAAATGCTTAATCATTTTTATCTGAAAAAAAAAAAAAAAAAACTTCCCGATTCCAAATCCTGTTCCAAATAGGTATCATTTTATCTTACTAAAATAGTGCAGTGACGATGGTGGAGAGATTTAAGGGGCTAGAAATGGAAGGAGATGGTGCCTAAAACTCTCCTGTGGCCTCCTCTTCCAACTCGATTAATCCAAAGTGCTCGCATACATTGAGCCCCTACTCCTAAGGCTTCAGCCACTTTGGCTTTCCGTCTCTTAAATACACGAGACTCATTCCTGCCTCAGGGTCTTCAGGGTCTTCCGCCTCACCAACCTCTTCACGGCCCCAGTCTGACCAAGTCACTCTCAGTCCCATTTTCTTGTCACTCAATTCAAGTGAAATTTTTTCAGCTAGGTTGAATTTTTTCAGCCTCCAATTGCCAGGTATTCTCTTTTTCTTGCAGGCCTTTCAATAGACTGTTCCTTACAAGATTGGTTAAATTTTCTCATAAGGACCTTTCTTCCCTCCCGACAAGGCAGTTTATAATATGGTGAATAAGCAAACAGGTTATTGAACCAAACATCCTAGATTTGATTCTCAGCTCTGTTATTTATTGTGTGACCTGGGGAAGTAACTTTTATCTACTTCAGTTTCCTCATATTTTAAAATAGGGATAATGGGCCCTGGCTGGTTTGGCTCAGTGGATAGAGTGTCGGCCTTTGGACTCAAGGGTCCCGGGTTCAATTCTGGTCAAGGGCACATACCTTGGTTGTGGGCACATCTCCAGTTGGGGGTGTGCAGGAGGCAGCTGATTGATGTTTGTCTCTCATTGATGTTTCTAACTCTCCCCCTCCCTTCCTCTCTGTAAAAAATAAATAAATTATATATCTATATCTATATCTATATCTATATATATATTTAAAAAAATAGGGATAATGATAGTATGCTGATAGGGTTGTTATTATTACAAGAAGTGATATGTGTAAAGTGCTTAGAGTAGTGCTTGGCACATAGTAAATGCTATGTAAGTGTTTGACATTATTGTATGTCCTCTACTAGATTATAAGTTCTATGAATATAAGGAATATATATTTCATTATTGTAGTGCCTGCACTTAAACCAGTGTCTTGTACAGAGTAGGTACTAAATAGATTTTTGTTCAGTGAGTGAATAAGTTACATCTTTCTCTGGATTGGCTCTCCCTTTGTGGCATCAACATGTTTGCAGCAGTTCAGGCTATTACATCTTCTCATATCTAGTCTTAGTGGAAAAGAACAACAGACTTTGTCAGAAAGAAAATTCTCCTTGTGCATTTTTGGCTCTGGGTTATGTGCCCATCCCTGAAACAATATCTATAACTTAGGACATGTTATGCTGCTTGACTTAGGTCTGGGTCCTGTGTTTATCCACATGGTCTAAAAGCGGAGTAAGGGTGGTTTCTCGGAATGGTTTTCACTAGATATAGTGAATGAGCGCTTGGCAGGAAAAAAAAATTCCACTATTCTGGCCTTGGCAATAAATTTAATTAGGGAAATGGCTCAGGAGACCGTTATGGTTCAAAGATAAGAAGATATGCTGCCCTAGCCGGTTTGGCTCGCTCAGTGGATAGAGTGTCGGCCTGCAAACTGAAAGGTCCCAGGTTTGATTCCAGTCAAGGCCACATGCCTGGGTTTCGGGCTTGATCCCCAGTAGGGGGAGTGCAGGAGGCAGCTGACCAGTGATTCTCTCTCATCATGGACGTTTCTATCTCTCCCTCTTCCTTCCTCTATGAAATCAATAAAAACATGTTTTTGTTTTTTAAAAGAAGATATGCTGTCACCCGGCCAATGTGACTTAGTGGTTGAACTTTGATCTATGAACAAGAAGGTCACGGTTCGATTCCCGGTCAGGGCACATGCCTGGGTTTCGGGCCTGGTCCCCAGTGTGGGGTGTGCAGGAGGCAGCCAATCAATGATTCTCTATAATCATTGATGTTCTATCTCTCCGTCTCTCTTCCTCTCTGAAGTAAAAAAAATAAAAAAAAAAAAAGAAAATAGCCCTGATGGGTTCGACTCAGTGGATAGATCGTCAGACTGTGGACTGAAGGATCCCAGGTTTGATTCCAGTCAGGCGCATGTACCTTGGTTGTGGGAATATTCCCAGTAGGGGGTATGCAGGAGGCAGCTGATCCGTGTATCTCTCTCATTGATGTTTCCAACTCTCTAGCCCTCTCCCCTCTTCTCTATAAAAAATTAATAAAAAAAAGAAGATAGACTGTCATACAGATTTCAGCAAGTCTTCCTGAGAGCTGTATGTGGTATTGAGATTGGCAAGGTATAGTTCCCAGAAGCTTCAGGGTCTGCTATGGCCTTCTTTTCAGTCATCCATTGTGCCGAGCCAGCTCAGCCAGGTTCGGTGAGCCTGAGAGAGGGTGGTGAAGGATTGAAAAAAAGACAAACGAGAAAAAAGCTAGGTCTGGGTGGGACACTGTCCTCTCTGATGGAGAGGCAGTGCCACAGCCTATAAGCCGTCTCTATTTATAGCGAAATTCCAGGAGGCAAAGTAAGGGCGTGGTTATTATGTTCTCATGGTTTTTTTTTTTTAATATACTTTATTGATTTTTTTTACAGATAGGAAGGGAGAGGGATAGAGAATTAGAAACACTGATCAGCTGCCTCCTGCACAACCCCTACTGGGGATGTGCCTGCAACCAAGGTACATGCGCTTGACCGGAATCAAACCTGGGACCCTTCAGTTTGTAGGCCAATGCTCTATCCACTGAGCCAAACTGCTCTCTTGGGTTTTGAATCTATGCAATTACATGCACCTGAATTCTATCAAGCCCACATCACTCAGACACATGGGACCACATGTTCAGACCATAGGTTCAAGGTCACAACTATAGCTTTTGGCTATAATTGTGCTGGGAGGGCTTTGCCCTCCAAGCTGGGGCTTGTATGTGGCAATGAGAGGACTGTGCCCTCTCATTAGTCTGAGGCTTGAACCTGTCCAAACACTGTAGCTGTTCTCCACAATCCATTCATCAGAACATAATGTCTATATTAATTCTTCCTCCTTTCTGACTTTGCAAATCTCCTAAGGTGCCAAATGTGCTCTCATTCCAAAGGGTAACATGTTGCAAGTAATGACAACTCTTCTAAGCCAGAAGCTAGCCTCTGGGATTGATCCAGAGGAACAGGATGTCCTATCTATTGCCCATCACCCTGGCTGTTAGCTGTTGTATTTTACTCTATACATCCTATATAATAAAATACTAATATGTAAATTGTCCCCTGGACCAGGAGTTCAACCAGGAGTGGCCCCTCCCCTAGGCTTGCCAGACCCCACCCATGCATGAATTTGTGCACTGGGCCTCAGTGTCAAGGTATAATTGTTTAGGTGGGAGGCAAATCATACATGAGATCTGTACCTTTTTAAAAATATACGGTATTTTTATTGATTTCAGAGAGGAAGGAAGAGGGAGAGATAGAAACATTAATAATGAGAAAGAGAGATTTATTGATTGGCTGCCTCCTGCATACCTCTTACTAGGGATCCAGCTGGCAACCCAGGCATGTGCCCTGATCTGGAATAGAACAGGTGACTTCTTGGTGTATGGGTGGACACTCAACCACTGTGCAACATGGCCAGAAAATAAAAACATTTAAAACAAAACAAAATATACAACACCTGACTGTTTGGGGGCACTGACCTCTTTTCCCCTTGATCAAGGGTGGGGACCATCTGGCTGGCAGGCCATATAAAGCCCATGAAACCATTTGGTCTGGCCCTGCCAAAGCGCTATCAGTGGGTTAATTAAATGTTTGACCAAATATAGCAGGTTAATTTTTAAGATGATAATTTTGTATGACCCCTGAATGATGTTATAAATATCCAAATGGCCCTTGGCAGAAAAAAGCCCCCCCCCCCCCCCGCCTTAGATTGTCAAATAAATGACAGTAGCCAACCACTCGGTGTGAATGAATCAAAATTATACCTATTTTGCCGAGGCTGGTTTGGCTCAGTGGTGGAACATCGGCCTTTGGACTGAAAGGTCCCGGGTTCGATTCCGGGATAGAGAATCCCGGAAGGGCGTGTGCCTTGGCTGCGGGCACATCTCCAGTGGGGGGTGTGCAGGGGGCAGCTGATCGATGTTTCTCTCTCATTGATGTTTCTGACTTTCTATCCCTCTCTCTTCCTCTCTGTAAAAAATCAATAAAATATATTAAAAAATTTACACCTATTTTTTTTGTCAGATTGTGATAAAAATATATTTTTTGGTGTGCTGCAGAATTTTAGTAGTTTGTGTTGTGAGATTAAAAAGGTTGAAAACCTCTGCTCTAGGGCTTATTCTGGTTTCTTTCCAAAATGAGGAAAATTTCCCTTAATTTTAGATTAAAAGTTCAAACATTCATCCTGGGACTAGGCCTAGAAGTAGAGAGAATTTAACACCATTCACAGAAAAAAAACGGAACTTTTTTTTTTCTTCTTAATTTTTTACCTCCTGACATTATATCTTGGTCCTTATCTTCCCAAGCTCTGAATTGTAGAGGGAGACTGGGTTAGAGGTGTGATGGAAGAGTCATAGTGCTAAGGAGAGTTTAGTCTTTTTTTTTTATTTTTATTAAATATTTGTATTGATTTGAGAGAGGAAGGAGCAGTAAAGATAGAAACCTCAATGATGAGAATCATTGAACAGCTCCTCCTGCAGGCTACTACTGGGGAGAAGATCAAGCCCACAACCGGGCATATGCCCTTGACTGGAATTGAGCCTGTGAGCCTTCAGTCCGCAGGCCCACATTCTATCCACTGAGCCACACCGACTAGGGTGAGAGCTTAGTCTTGCACCTCTTCTTCTCTTGGACTGTAGTGCATTGCCTGCAGCTTTCAAATTTGTGTTGTTGAATTCCAAGGATTCAACTGAGCCTAGACTCTTGTTGGGCGATGCCAAGGCAACACAGTTGTCTAGGGGCTGATAGTTGGCCTCCTTTAAAGGTTCAAGCTCTACAATGAGAACTGGAGAGTAGGGGATAATTAGCCTGCAAGCCCCGCAGTGGCACACATGAGATGCCTAGAACATTTTTCTTTAAAAACAAAACAAAACAAAACATTTTATTGATTTTTAGAGAGGAAGGGAGAGGGAGATAGAAACATCAATGATGAAAGAGGATCATTAATTGGCTGCCTCCTGCACGCCTCCTACTGGGAGGGGGTCAAGCTCGCAACCCAGGCATGTACCCTTGGCCGGAATCGAACCTGGGATCCTTTAGTCTGCAGGCTGATGCTCTATTCATTGAACCAAACCACGGAGAGCTCTAGAAAATTTCCGTCCAATAAATAGTATGTGCTTGATAAACGGACTCCACTTAGCAGTGTCCCAGTGTATTCTAGGTGCAGTCGCCTCCCAGACAAGTGTACTCAAGGATGTCAAAGTTGCCTCTTATACAATTATCCACGATGCATTCTAGATGTGCTCATCCTGAAAGAAACCTACTTACCAGCGCTCCCCTCAGAGCACCTGAATTCAGGTCTTTAGGTGCGAGTGGGATCCAGAATCCCGAAAGCGCCATTAAGTCTATAGCCCTTGAAGGTCCGAACGTTTAGTAACCTAGACAAAGTATTTTAGAGGCCTCCATCCCGGGGAGCCGCCGAAGCCCTTGGACTGAACAAGTCCTCGAGGCCAGCGGCCATATTTACCTGAGACCTAGGGCTTCCGGGCATCAGGCACTGAGTAAGGCGCCCCGAAGCGCACTGCGCAGGCGCAGGCGGCCCGCGAAGGCCCCGGCACTCCAGGCTGCGCAGGCGTAGGAGCGGCTGCCGGCGAGTCCCGACGGCGGCGGCGGCGACCGAGGGGCCGGGGCGTGGAGCAGCGGTGGTGGCGGCGGGCGGCAGCGGAGCAGCCATGAGGGCCGGGCCCAGTCACCGACAGTGAGTGGCGATGAAGGAGGGAAGGGGTGGCTTGGTGGAAGGATACTCTGACTTGGGGGGTGGGGGTGGGCTCTGCCTGTCGGAGGGGAAGGGGCGTGGGGGAGGGACAGTTGGAGGTAATGACGGGAGAATGTGGGGCACGGGTGGGCAGATCGCTATCTCCAGGACTGGACCGCCTTGTGGAGGAAACGGGGTGCGCGCTGCAGAGTGAAGGAGCTCACGGCAGGGCCAGTGTCCCGCGCTCCCCCGTTTGTCATCGTCCCTTCCCCCAGGAGCTTTCTCTGTCGCCTCTCCCTTTCCGCTTCTTTCAGAGAATGGTCGCGGGGGGAGGGTGGTGGAGGATGAAAGCCCAGCCGGAGCTGAAGAAGCCAACTCTGATCCCGGCAGGGAAGGGCCCGGAACATTCGGCTGCTCCCGGGGATGGAACCGGGAGCCCTCTGTTTAAAGCGGGCAGGGATCAGGAGAAAAGAGCCAGGGCTTAGAGTTCCACAGATTCCAGCCCACGTCCACCGCCGATTAAAGTTGATGGATCACCCAGGGCAGGTCCCACTTAACATTTCCGAATCTCTGGAAGGTGTGGTGACATAATGGACTATGGCGAGAATCACGCATGTGATTGAGATTGTAAGAGCTAAGCTTATCTTACTGTGTCACTGACGATATTGGATTTTAGACTTTACTGTTATTAGTGGGATGACTCCGTAGGCACATATGTGCTTTTTACTTAGGCACAGCAGATCATATGCAGAAATACCAGTTTGTTCTGTGATGTGACACATTAGTCAGCAGACTTATGTAGGAAAAATACCATACTCGGGCATTTTTACAAGCTCCTTGCCCAAAAGGAAGGAAATAAAGAATGGAGGCCCAATATGTTAAATGCTTTCTGAACATAGTTCATTCAGGTTTGTTCCCTCATAACACAGTTGGTACTAATGTGTTTTACTGTGAGTTGAGGAAACTAGTTGGAGACAATCTGGAAGGGCTGCACAGTGAGGGATGTGCACGTACAATTCGTTATTTTTAAATTATTAAAAACTTTTCTTTGCAAAGGAGTCTGCTTGCCCCAGGTCCCTGTCGCTATTTTGGAAGTCAGATAAGCATGTACTAGTAGCAGCTTTTCAATTCCACTTGCTGTTCCCCTGTCTGTGGACCCTCCCGGTGGAGTGCCTCAGAGAGAGAGAGACAGCTGTACATGAGCCCAGGAGGTGGCTGACTGGTTCGTTCTGATGGGTCGAAGAGCGCACTCCTGAAGCTGTGTTCTTATTGTTTTGGGTAGGCAGATCAGAGGACTGAGTAAAACTGCTTGCCGAGGAAGAAGATGGCTTTCCAGCCACATCTTTTGAAAGAGAGGAGAAACTCTTCAAAAGAACGAAAAGAGACCTGTGCTTGTCCTAATCGGTTTGGCTCAGTGGATAGAGCATCGGTTCGATTCCCATCAAGGGCATGTACCTTGGTTTCAGGCACATCCCCAGTAGGGGGTGTGCAGGAGGCAGCTGATTGATGTTTCTAACTATCCCTCTCCTTCCTCTCTGTAAAGGATCAGTAAAATATGTTTGTTTTTTTTAAAAAAAGGAAGAAAAGAGACCTATGTTTCAGTTCTGTTGGCCCTGAAGATTGAGAGCCTGAAATGGTGAGGCCTTTTGGGAATCAGTGAGTGATGTGTCTTTTGTCTGAGCAAGTGGCGGCTGTACTAGATCCTTGAAGATTCACAGATAAGAAAAATGAGTTATTTTATAGGAATGAGGAAAGTGAATTCTAGTTGTCTATAATTTCTCTATCTGGTAAAATGTGTTTTGCTTCTCTTTCCTGGAAATGCAGTCATATATCATTTTTAACTCTTTGCTCTCCCAATAAATTTTCTGCCTATAATACTGATTATCCTTTATTAAGGATAGTTTGAAAAAGCAAACATAGCCTGGTTGGCATGGCTCAGTAGTTGACCTATGAACCAGAAGGTCATAGTTCAATTCCCGTCAAGGCACATGCCTGGGGTGTGGACTCGATCCCTAGTATGGGTTGTTCAGGAGGCAGCTGATTAGTGATTCTGTCACTCTCATCATTGATGTTTCTCTCCTCTCTCTTCCTCTTTGAAATCCGTAATATATATATATATATATATATATATATATATATATATTATAATTATAATTGTAATATATATATGTATATATGTAATTGATTTTTACAGAGAGGAAGGGAGAGAGATAGAGAGCCAGAAACATTGATGAGAGACATCAATCAGCTGCCTTCTGCACACTCCCCCACTGGGTATGTGCCCGCAACCAAGGTACATGCCCTTGATCAGAATCGAACCTAGGATCCTTGAGTCCGCAGGCTGACGCTCTATCCACTGATCCAGAGTGGTCAGGGCATAAAAATATATTTTAAAAAGTAAAACCTATAAAAAAGCCAGCACTTGTTACTGTTGTAATAGGTAATTTACAGAACACAAATTTATTCTGTGACTATCACATGGAAGATCAAGTAGAGGTGCAAAATGTTAGAGATGGCCTAGCCTAGCCATCTTATTTTTAATAATTGGACATCTATTTTTAATTTTGGTAATGCATTTTCCCTCTATTGGAAATTTCCATCAGTTCAAATAAATTCATAAATGCCATTTGTGTAATGTTAAAATGATAGAGGTTTATTCAGCTGTGATGAGAATTTCCTGTCCTTTCTTCCGCCTTCTATTCTCTTTCCTATTTGTGGTTACTTTTATGTAATAGGTGACTTTACTAAATGAGGAATCTTCCCCTGGGGCAGAGAAAGGTGATGGTCAGTGCTGGGATTGTCTGTTGTGTGAGCAGTCTGTCTAAAGTGGGGATGTAAGGGCTTCCCATGCACCCCTGACATAGCAAGGGCTAAAATAAAAGGAATAAGGTTTATTAGTTCATTTTTAGTCTGATAAAATGAATCATTTTTCTTAAAGAAGCATCTCCTGCCTCAGGGAAAACTTATTTATTATTATTATTATTATTTAAAATATATATATTTCTTCTTCCTTTTTTTTATTGTTTAAAGTATTACATATAGCATTACATATGTCTCCTTTTTCCCCACCTCCATTGACCTCCCCCAACCCTGCCACCCCCACATCCCCAGCACATGCCCTCACCTCCATAGTGTCTGTGTTCATTGGTTATGCTTATATGCATGCACGCATGCATACAAGTCCTTTGGTTGATCTCTTACTCCCCTTAAAATATATTTTTATTGATTTCAGAGAGGAAGGGAGGCGATAGAAACATCAGTGATGAGAGAGAATCATTTATCTGCTGCCTCCTGCATGCCCTTTACTGGGAATTGAATCTTAACCCAAATTGTAACCCGGCTCATAGGCCAACTGAACCACACTGGCTGGGCCTTTTATTTATGCATTCACTGTTTGGTTCTTGTATGCGCTCTGAGGATTGAACCCATAGCATTGGTATATCTGGCAGCCTTGGTTTATCGGTATTTATGCATTCACTGTTTGGTTCTTGTATGCGCTCTGAGGATTGAACCCATAGCATTGGTATATCTGGCAGCCTTGGTTTATCGGTATTTATGCATTCACTGTTTGGTTCTTGTATGCGCTCTGAGGATTGAACCCATAGCATTGGTATATCTGGCAGCCTTGGTTTATCGGTATTTATGCATTCACTGTTTGGTTCTTGTATGCGCTCCGAGGATTGAACCCATAGCATTGGTATATCTGGCAGCCTTGGTTTATCGGTATTTATGCATTCACTGTTTGGTTCTTGTATGCGCTCTGAGGATTGAACCCATAGCATTGGTATATCTGGCAGCCTTGGTTTATCGGTATTTATGCATTCACTGTTTGGTTCTTGTATGCGCTCTGAGGATTGAACCCATAGCATTGGTATATCTGGCAGCCTTGGTTTATCGGTATTTATGCATTCACTGTTTGGTTCTTGTATGCGCTCTGAGGATTGAACCCATAGCATTGGTATATCTGGCAGCCTTGGTTTATCGGTATTTATGCATTCACTGTTTGGTTCTTGTATGCGCTCTGAGGATTGAACCCATAGCATTGGTATATCTGGCAGCCTTGGTTTATCGGTATTTATGCATTCACTGTTTGGTTCTTGTATGCGCTCTGAGGATTGAACCCATAGCATTGGTATATCTGGCAGCCTTGGTTTATCGGTATTTATGCATTCACTGTTTGGTTCTTGTATGCGCTCTGAGGATTGAACCCATAGCATTGGTATATCTGGCAGCCTTGGTTTATCGGTATTTATGCATTCACTGTTTGGTTCTTGTATGCGCTCTGAGGATTGAACCCATAGCATTGGTATATCTGGCAGCCTTGGTTTATCGGTATTTATGCATTCACTGTTTGGTTCTTGTATGCGCTCTGAGGATTGAACCCATAGCATTGGTATATCTGGCAGCCTTGGTTTATCGGTATTTATGCATTCACTGTTTGGTTCTTGTATGCGCTCTGAGGATTGAACCCATAGCATTGGTATATCTGGCAGCCTTGGTTTATCGGTATTTATGCATTCACTGTTTGGTTCTTGTATGCGCTCTGAGGATTGAACCCATAGCATTGGTATATCTGGCAGCCTTGGTTTATCGGTATTTATGCATTCACTGTTTGGTTCTTGTATGCGCTCTGAGGATTGAACCCATAGCATTGGTATATCTGGCAGCCTTGGTTTATCGGTATTTATGCATTCACTGTTTGGTTCTTGTATGCGCTCTGAGGATTGAACCCATAGCATTGGTATATCTGGCAGCCTTGGTTTATCGGTATTTATGCATTCACTGTTTGGTTCTTGTATGCGCTCTGAGGATTGAACCCATAGCATTGGTATATCTGGCAGCCTTGGTTTATCGGTATTTATGCATTCACTGTTTGGTTCTTGTATGCGCTCTGAGGATTGAACCCATAGCATTGGTATATCTGGCAGCCTTGGTTTATCGGTATTTATGCATTCACTGTTTGGTTCTTGTATGCGCTCTGAGGATTGAACCCATAGCATTGGTATATCTGGCAGCCTTGGTTTATCGGTATTTATGCATTCACTGTTTGGTTCTTGTATGCGCTCTGAGGATTGAACCCATAGCATTGGTATATCTGGCAGCCTTGGTTTATCGGTATTTATGCATTCACTGTTTGGTTCTTGTATGCGCTCTGAGGATTGAACCCATAGCATTGGTATATCTGGCAGCCTTGGTTTATCGGTATTTATGCATTCACTGTTTGGTTCTTGTATGCGCTCTGAGGATTGAACCCATAGCATTGGTATATCTGGCAGCCTTGGTTTATCGGTATTTATGCATTCACTGTTTGGTTCTTGTATGCGCTCTGAGGATTGAACCCATAGCATTGGTATATCTGGCAGCCTTGGTTTATCGGTATTTATGCATTCACTGTTTGGTTCTTGTATGCGCTCTGAGGATTGAACCCATAGCATTGGTATATCTGGCAGCCTTGGTTTATCGGTATTTATGCATTCACTGTTTGGTTCTTGTATGCGCTCTGAGGATTGAACCCATAGCATTGGTATATCTGGCAGCCTTGGTTTATCGGTATTTATGCATTCACTGTTTGGTTCTTGTATGCGCTCTGAGGATTGAACCCATAGCATTGGTATATCTGGCAGCCTTGGTTTATCGGTATTTATGCATTCACTGTTTGGTTCTTGTATGCGCTCTGAGGATTGAACCCATAGCATTGGTATATCTGGCAGCCTTGGTTTATCGGTATTTATGCATTCACTGTTTGGTTCTTGTATGCGCTCTGAGGATTGAACCCATAGCATTGGTATATCTGGCAGCCTTGGTTTATCGGTATTTATGCATTCACTGTTTGGTTCTTGTATGCGCTCTGAGGATTGAACCCATAGCATTGGTATATCTGGCAGCCTTGGTTTATCGGTATTTATGCATTCACTGTTTGGTTCTTGTATGCGCTCTGAGGATTGAACCCATAGCATTGGTATATCTGGCAGCCTTGGTTTATCGGTATTTATGCATTCACTGTTTGGTTCTTGTATGCGCTCTGAGGATTGAACCCATAGCATTGGTATATCTGGCAGCCTTGGTTTATCGGTATTTATGCATTCACTGTTTGGTTCTTGTATGCGCTCTGAGGATTGAACCCATAGCATTGGTATATCTGGCAGCCTTGGTTTATCGGTATTTATGCATTCACTGTTTGGTTCTTGTATGCGCTCTGAGGATTGAACCCATAGCATTGGTATATCTGGCAGCCTTGGTTTATCGGTATTTATGCATTCACTGTTTGGTTCTTGTATGCGCTCGAGGATTGAACCCATAGCATTGGTATATCTGGCAGCCTTGGTTTATCGGTATTTATGCATTCACTGTTTGGTTCTTGTATGCGCTCTGAGGATTGAACCCATAGCATTGGTATATCTGGCAGCCTTGGTTTATCGGTATTTATGCATTCACTGTTTGGTTCTTGTATGCGCTCTGAGGATTGAACCCATAGCATTGGTATATCTGGCAGCCTTGGTTTATCGGTATTTATGCATTCACTGTTTGATTCTTGTATGCGCTCTGAGGATTGAACCCATAGCATTGGTATATCTGGCAGCCTTGGTTTATCGGTATTTATGCATTCACTGTTTGATTCTTGTATGCGCTCTGAGGATTGAACCCATAGCATTGGTATATCTGGCAGCCTTGGTTTATCGGTATTTATGCATTCACTGTTTGGTTCTTGTATGCGCTCTGAGGATTGAACCCATAGCATTGGTATATCTGGCAGCCTTGGTTTATCGGTATTTATGCATTCACTGTTTGATTCTTGTATGCGCTCTGAGGATTGAACCCATAGCATTGGTATATCTGGCAGCCTTGGTTTATCGGTATTTATGCATTCACTGTTTGGTTCTTGTATGCGCTCTGAGGATTGAACCCATAGCATTGGTATATCTGGCAGCCTTGGTTTATCGGTATTTATGCATTCACTGTTTGATTCTTGTATGCGCTCTGAGGATTGAACCCATAGCATTGGTATATCTGGCAGCCTTGGTTTATCGGTATGACGCTAACCATCTGAGCTGCCTGGCCAGGGCTCAGGGAAAACTTTTTAAACTAATACTATGTAAAAACAAAATTATGGCTTTTTTCACCCTCTTTTTTCATTGCGAACATTTACTTATAGATAAAAAATCTGTTTCTTAAAAGACTTCTGATTTTGCCACCCATTCCTTAACTAAAGTCTCTTGTGATATTTTCACAGCTGCTAATTAATAATAGAGCACAAAGGTTTCTATGTTTGCTTTACCATTTGTTTTGGTTCTTGATAGAGTGCTAATAGCTTTAAAGGGGGATGGGAAGATGTTAAAAAGGACGATTAAAGAGGATTTAATTTAGTGAATTTGTAGGTTGGATCTGATGTTTGGAGGGTAAAGGATTCAAGAATGAACCAATGGGCCCTGGCCTGGTGACTTAGTTGATTGGAGAGTCATCCAGCACACTAAAAGGTTTTGGGTGTGAACCCTGGTGGGGTGCATGTGGGAGGCAACCGACTGATGTTTCTCTTTCACATCAATGTTTCTCTCTCTTCCTCTTTCTCATAAATCAATGAACATTATTCTTGGATGGTGGTTAACAAAAAAATGAATGAACTTATGGTTTAGAGTAGCCTCCTGAGAAACCGAGGGTTTGCTTACCAGTGTTTAGCACAGTAGTTGGTATAGAGTAATTGCTTATTAAATATTTGATGAATGGAAAAATGGTAACAGTATGTATCATAATCAGTGAACATGGGTTCAAATCTTTTGCAACTTTGTGTATCTTTGAATAAGCTTACCTATATTTTTTTTACCTCAGTATCCTTACTTTTAAATGAAGATAAGTTTTTAAAGAAATTTTTAAAATTGATTTTTAGAGAAGAAGGGAGATGGCGAGAAACATAGAAATGAGAGCCAAATATCTCTCAGCTGCCTCCTGCACACCCGCTACTAGGAATTGAGTCAGGAAACCTCTCCCCCTCCCACATGTGTCCTGACTGGATTTTGAACTGGAAACCTGTCAGTGCACTGAACGATGCCCAGCCAACTGGGCCACAGTTTGAAGATAATAATTACTTACTTCAGGGGATAGTTGCAAAGGTTAAGTGTGTTAATACATGTAAAGTGTATAGAATATACCTGTACTTATTAAATGCTAATTATTACTAGTGTTTATTGGATCACACTTTCTCTTTGTGCCCAAATTTATGACAACCAAAGATGATTATGATAAAGCTCCTGCCCCTTGGGGGTTCACAGTCTAGTGGAGGAAAAGAAATACTATACAAAGTAATTCTAATAGAATATAATACCTTACTTCATCAAACTTGTGCTGCCAGTAATTGGAAGGCTCACAATTATTTTACATACCACTAAGAAAGAAGAAATTCTGCTAAATAAGACTTGACATGTCATCAGTTATGCTTCCCTTTTTTTTTTTCCCCAGAGAAATGTGAGGGAAAGGAGTGTGTTGGAATTGATGAAGTACAGTAAGCTTTCTACTAGAGGGAGGTACAACTTGTTTTGTGTTGATGAAAGGCTGGGTGCAGCTATTGTTCGAAAAGGCTTTCTGCATTGAACCTGCATAAGAGGCCCTCACAGTGAACAAGGAAGATAGGGCATTCTAAGCAGACAATAAAGTCTGAAAATGGGAAGGGAGAGGGAATTATTGATGTGTAACATCATATCAGGACAAGCAGGAGGAGGAAATGAGCTAAGACTTTGGCAGAGTAACATTATATAATGCTGCAGAGAAGGACAGGAAGCTTAGAACATGAGCCTAATTATTGGATTCAAACTCAAATATTATAGCAACTCTAAAAAGATGATTCTAGCCCTAACTGGTTTGGCTCAGTGAATAGTGTTGGCCTGTGGACTGAGAGGTCCCGGGTTCGATTCCGGTCAAGGGCATGTACCTTGGTTGCAGGCACATCCCCAGTAGGGGGTGTGCAGGAGCAGCTGATTGATGTGTCTTAATTCCCTATCCCTCTCCCTTCCTCTCTGTAAAAAATCAATAATATATATATATAATCAATAATATATATATAATTGATTTTTTTACGGAGAGGAAGGGAGAGGGATAGAAAGTTAGAAACATCGATGAGAGAGAAATGTCCATCAGCTGCATCCTGCACACCTCCTACTGGGGATGTGCCCGCAACCAAGGTACATGCCCTTGACCAGAATCGAACCTGGGACCCTTCAGTCCACAGGCCGACGCTCTATCCACTGAGCCAAACCAGTTTTGGCAATAAAATATATTTAAGTGAATAAATAAATAAAAATAAATAAAAGAAAAAGAACACTAAAAAAAAAGAAAGAAAGAAAGAAAGGATGATTCTAATGTAATAAATTGGGGAGTGAGTATGAGAAGCAAAGTGGCCAGTGGAAGGGCTGCAGCTCTATAGCTGACCGGAGAGGGAAATAAGTGTGATGTCACTGTACTTTTGGTGAGAAGTGATTGCTTTCTCAGCAGAGAAGTATCTAATATTTCGGTCTTTTCACTGCCTATCAGGGTCGTGATTATGCCCTTTTCAAAGGTTTGTAACTTAGAGTGAAAAGGAATACAACTTGAGGAAAAATGCTAAATATTCAAATATTCTTTATTAAAGATGGATTTAAATACAGGGGGGGGGGGGAGTGGGTTAAGAAGTTACCCGATTTGATGACTCAATTATAAAATTGTAGTTTGGTACAGCATTAGATTGTATTGTTTAATGAAAAAATATAGGTCATTTAAGGAGTGATATAAAACACTTAGTTATTAATTTTTTGGTAACGCTGAAGCTGGTGGGGGAAATATGAACAACTAGAATTAAGATAAGCATGAATTCAAATTCATGAATTACCAGTGAGCCAAAACTAGGCTTGAATCTCTTTGGACTCTGATTTCATTGAAAAGTGTTAGGAGCTAATCCTTTTAGCAGTCAAATTCAGCAGGTATTTAAGTACCTACTATGTGTTAGCCATTGTGCTATGCAATGGGATATGACAACTATTGTTTTTAAAGAGCTCACATTTTATTTTATTTTATTATTATTTTTTAAAATATATTTTATTGATTTTTCACAGAGAGGAAGGGAGAGGGATAGAAAGTCAGAAACATCGATGAGAGAGAAACATCGATCAGCTGCCTCTTGCACACCTCCTACTGGGGATGTGCCTGCAGCCAAGGCACATGTCCCTGACCGGAATCGAACCTGGGACCCTTCAGTCCGCAGGCCGACGCTCTATCCACTGAGCCAAACCGGTTCGGCAAGAGCTCACATTTTAATTGGAGACTAACCAATTAAAGTGATTATGAGTCAGTACAGTAAATGCTGTTTTAGAGATCTGAACTAAGTGTTATAGGAACATTGGCTCTGTGTGATGTGGGGAGAAGGTGGGAGAAGTCTTCCTGGAGAGCGTCAGTAGGGCCTTGATAGATGAATACAACACATTCAGATCTGTATTTAAGACAAGTAACACTGTTAAGTGTGGAAGCTAGATTTCAAAAGCTGAATTGGCTGCAGGGAGAGTAGTTTGTGAGACTAGTGTAATGATCACTTGAAAAGTTATTGAAGATCTCAATTACATTGGTAATGGTGGAGTTGTAGGTAAAAGAGCTTTTTAGGAAACAGACTAGAACAGTGGTTCTGAACCTTTCTAATGCTGTGGCCCTTTAATACAGTTTCTCATGTTGTGGTGACCCCCAACCATAAAATTATTTTTGTTGCTACTTCATAACTGTAATTTTTCTGCTCTTAATGAATTATAACGTAAATATCTGTGTTTTCCGATGGTCTTAGGTTCTACAGCAGCAACCCACAGGTTGAGAACAACTAGCGGGGTCACCTAAGACCATCGGAAAACACAGATATTTACATTACGATTTAGCAACAAAAATAATTTTATGGTTGGGGGTCACCACAACATGAAAAACTGTATTAAAGGTTTGCGGCATTAGAAAGTTTGAGAACCATTGGACTAGAAGGATCTTACTAATTTTATATTGGATAGTGTAAGGGAAAAGGAGTTGTCAATGATGTGTTTGAAATTGTTTGCTTGGCAGATAAGTGGATGGTGATGTCATTAATCAAGGTAGGGAATTCAGGAGTAAGAAGCCATAACATTTGAGGGAAAATCAGTTTGATTTTGGTATATTAGATTTGAGGTATCTGGAAAATCTAGGAAGAAATGTTCAATAGGGTTCTGGATATTTGGGGAGGTTTAGGATGGAGATGCAAATAGCATCATAAAAAAATAGATAAGCCCTAATCAGTTTGGCTCAGTGGATACAGCATTGGCCTGTGGACTGAAGGGTCCCAGGTTCAATTCTGGTCAAGGGCATGTACCTTGATTGTGGGCACATCCCCAATAGGGGTGTGCAGTAGGCAGCTAATCGATGTTTCTCTCTCATCAATGTTTCTAACTATCCCTCTCCCTTCCTCTCAATAAAAAATCAATAAAGTATATTTTTTAAAAGGGTGAAATATTTGAATGACTTCAGAAAATATATATGGATGTTAAATAAGCACACAAACAGGAAATGTGCTCAACATCTTAGTAATTAGAGAAATACAAATTCAAATCATAATAAGAAATGCCATTAGAATGGCTAAAAAACACCAAAAGAAGAAAACTGACTAGACTGGACTGGCGAGGGTATGGAACAACTGGAACTTTGGAAAACATTGTGGTAGTTTCTTATAAAGTAAAACAAACATTTAGCATATGACCCAAGTATTTACACATGAAAGGACAACTTATTACCCAAAAACCTGTGTGGGAATGTTTATAGGAGCTTTATTTGTATTCACCAAAAACTGGAAACTGAATTATCCCTCAACTCAGAATAACCAACTGTGATATACTCATACAATGGAGTACTATTCAGCCATAAAAAGAAACTATTCATATATGTCATGACATAAATGAATCTCACATGCATGATGGTAAGTGAAAGAAACAAAACTCAAGACTACTCACCGTATGATGGAATTGCTGTGATATTTTGGAAAACTCAAAACTATGGGGACAATGAAGCACAACTCGATGATTACATCTGCTTAAGGATAGGTGGAGTGTTTGCACATGGGGAATATTGTTGGGCGGGGAAGGCATTGGAACTCCTCTGTATCTTGATTTGGTTATACAACTTTATGCATTTATGAGAACTCTTAGAACCAAACACTGGAAAAGGAATTTTACTGTGTAAAATTAAAAAATAAAAAGTCTAAGGGTGCAAGAAGGAGATTTTAAAGAATTCCAGAAATGTGATTTCCTAAAATATTTGAATTTTTAGCTTAGTTTTATATTTTTGGATGTATTTTTCCCCCCATTGATTTTTTTTTTTTTTTTTTTTTTAGAGAGTGGAAGGAAGGGTACAGAAGAGAGGTAGAAAGAGAGAGGAGGGAGAGAAACATAGATGTGAGAGAGATACATCAATTAGTTGCCTGCCACATGCACCCTGACCCGGGCGGGGAACAAACCCCCAACCCAGGCAAATGCCCTTGACTAGGAATTGAACCCCAGACACTTCAGGACATGGGCTGATGCCCTTAAATATTTACTGAAATGGAAAGACAGCCTATGACACAAAAACCTGTATGTGAATGTTTTCAGTAGCTTTATTTGTACTCACCAAAAATTGGAAACTGAATGTTCTTCAACTTAGAATGGACAAACCAACTGTGATATATTCATACAATGGAATACTATTCAACCTAAAAGAGAACTATTCATATATACAATGACATAAATGAATCTCACATGCATTATGGTAAGTGAAAGAAACCAAACTCAAAAGGCTACTCACAGAGCCATGCTGATATTTTAAAGAATTTAAAAGATACATAGTGAAAAGTCTCTGAGTGCAAATTTTAGATCCTTTAGAATTTTTAAATTTTACTTTGAAATGCAGATGTGTGCTCTGATTTGTAAGACTTAATACTATGTCAGTTATTTTATACTCTAGTTGTTGAGCTTACTTATTGCCAAATATCGTGCTACTTCGCTTTTCTTCCCTACTCTCTTACTGTCCTAGGACACTGCTGTCACCTAAAGATATGTTCTCCACTTCAGTGCATGAAGAAGTCTTCACTAGTGAGATTTATCAAGTTGATTGGAGGGTATGTGGATCTCATCCAAAGTCTAGCCAAGCTATCTGTTCTTCCAGAGGTTACTTAATGGACTGAAACTTGGACATTCAGAATATGTGCCAGGAGACATCCTTAATATTCTTAGAGGTTGTGTGTTATAGCTTCCAGGTGAGTGTGGACTTTCAGATTTGGGAAGATACTGAGAAAATTAGCTGTGACTTTCAGGGAGCTGAACCAGGTGCAGTATTGATTAACAGCATTTTCCGCTCTGCTTGGTATCTATCTGCTTCCCTCTGCTATTGCTTTCTCATGAGAGACAATGTGAACTATTTGCTAGTGTTTCTGGATCATGTCTCTACTCTTCTCTTTTTCCCCCACAAGTACTCTGATTTTCCATTAGTTCTCAAATTTCTAAGTAGGGACTTTTATTTAGTAAAGTAAGATCCTTTTTTTTAGTAAAGATTTGTTGGGTGTCTGGATGTCTGGTTAGGTTCCCGTGTCTCACTTAAATATCTTGACAAATTATTATTTAAGTTGATCTCTAGCCCTTTAATTTATCCCCCCCCCTTTCTCTCAAAAGCTATAAAGTGGAAATTGTCTTTACTTCTTTCTTCCAAATCTACAGAGTTTACTGTATTCATATTCACATTAGCCTTTCCTTTCTTGCTGTATAGTATTTTTAAAAAATATGTTTTTATTGCCCTAGCTGGTTTGGCTCAGTGGATAGAGCGTCAGCCTGCGGACTGGAGGATTCCAGTGTCAATTCTGGTCAAGGGCACATGCCCAGGTTGCAGGCTCCATCCCCAGTAGGGGGCGTGCAGGAGGCAGCCAAGTGATGATTATCTCTCATCATTGATGTTTCTTTCTTTTTTAAAAAATATGTTTTATTGATTTTTCAATAAAGGGATAGAAAGTCAGAAACATCAATCAACTGCCTCCTGCAAACCCCCCACTGCGGACTCACCTGCAACCAAGGTACATGTCCTTGACCAGAATCGAACCTGGGACCCTTCAGTCCGCAGGTTGACACTCTATCCACTGAGCCAAACCGGTTTTGGCCATCGTTATGTTTCTATCTCTCCCTCTCCCTTTCTCTCTGAAATCAATAAAAATGTTTTTATTGATTTTATGTAACCTTGGCACATACCCCAACCAGGAATTAATTAAACTGGCGACCTTTCAGTGTTCCAACTAGCTGAGCCACACCAGCCAGGACTAGTTACATATTTTTGTCGAAATGTTAAAATATTTTAATATTTTTGTATCATCATTTTAGATGGATTCCTGTTCTCTAAAAATCTACTTTAAGTAGGGCTGTGAGCAATATACCTACAATGCTGAGTGAGATTGTTTTTAAGAGTTAGGTCTCTGGTCTTGGAAAAGCAGACTAGCTTGACCTTGATCTTGCCATAGATGCATCAGTTTTCTCAGCTGTCAAATGAGGATAACAGGACCAGGTCAGCTCAGTGAGTAGTTGTGAGGCATGACTGTTAATGAAAATAATTGTAAAACACTTTGGCAAGTGTGATATAAATGCTGAGTAATAGTTCTTTATTGGGATGTTGTGAAAATTAGCAACATGCTGTTTGTTAGAGGCCTTAAGTTCCTTTTGAGAAAGGTGATGTATTTTTATAAATATAGTTCAGGATTTGGGAAAAGATATTGTTACCCTAATTTCTAGAATGTAACAATTGTGGATTCATAATAAAACAATTTTTTATTAAAGAGAATACTTCTAAAAGATTTTTTTATAATATCACTTTGGAGGATTCAAATCACTAGAGTTTTTACCATCTTAGTTTTTTGGTTCGTCATGCCATTTATAATGCTGAATGTTTAAAGGATTAGTGGGTTGATTTATTATCTATTTTTAAAGCATCACAGCCAGTCAGTAGACCCACTTTCAAAAAAGCATTGAAAAGGACTTTTAATTTATTTTAGGTGACACCATATAGACACCTAGGTGATGGTTGTAATTAGGCTTTGACAAGGGACATGGTGCCATTATAAGCAAAGCTAGCATTTCTTGTTCCATACCTGAATCTAAATATAGAATGGATGATGTGGTATGTTTAAAAAATGCTTAATATTTGAATCTCATGAACTAAATTTTTCTCAGCTTCTAAAGTGGCATTAACAACAGAGAAAAATTGGGATGTGGTTCTTTCGGTGTATAAAACCAATAAAAAAACTGAAATGGTTAAGCAGTAGCCTGCTGACATGCTCAGAACTTGAACTGCTCAGTTGAGATTTTATGTATTGTATTTTCTTTTCTTTTTTAAAAATAATATTTTTGTTGATTTTAGAGAGGAAGGGGAGGGAGAGAGTGATAGAAACAGATCAAGCCCATAATCTGGGCATGTGCCCTGACCAGGAATCAAACCGTTAATTCCTGGTTAATAGATCAATGCTCAACCACTGGGCCACACCCACTGGGCTATATTCTACTTTTTTTCTTTTTCCTTTTTATTTATTTATTTAAAAAATATATTTTATTGATTTTTTACAGAGAGGAAGGGAGAGGGACAGAGAGTTAGAAACATCGATGAGAGAGAAACCAATCAGCTGCCTCCTGCACACCCCCCACTGGGGATGTGCCCACACCCAGGTACATGCCCTTAATGGAATGGAACCTGGGACCTTTCAGTCCGGAGGCTGATGTTCTATCCATTGGGCCACACCGGTTAGGGCTGTATTGTATTTTCAGTAGGAACCTGTGTATTGCTGATTTTAGAACAAAGTGACATGAAGTTCTTAGCTTTATATAGGTTGGAATTGAATTTTTTTTCTGGAATTTAAGTTCTTTCACAATCCATTATCTTTTTGTTTCAAGGACAAATAAAAGGCTTAGGTTTCTTTTTCTTTTTGATGGGAAGACTATACTTGCTTTGCAGTACCAGGCATTATTTGCTTTTATTTTGCATTTGGTGACTTATAAAGGGGTCCCCGAATGGCCTGCTTTCATAATAAAGACAGTTGAGTAAGCTTCTTTTTTGGAGGTGCATTACTTCTGTGGTTGTATATTTAGACTTGATGTTACTTGCTTCCATCATCTGCCATATTCTTTGTGCACCAGCTTCAGCTGTTTTATGTTCATAGGTAAAGATTCATTTTATATATATGTTTCATGTCATTCTTGTTGTGCAGGGGCCATGCTAATTTTTTCGTATTATTCTAATTTTAGTATATTTGCTGGCTCAACTCATATTTTGATTTTAGTTACTTTGGATTTGATTTGCAGTTTTCTTGTATCCATTCTACTTAACAGTTTTCTTCCCAGATTAGATGTTACACAAAACTTATATCCTGAATATTTTTAGGAATGTCTTGTTTATGCTAGGCATCTTTATCTCCCCCCCCAACTTTATTGAAGTATAACTGACAAAATAATAAGGTATTTAAAGTGTATAACACGATTTTAAGCACCCATATCTATTTTTGCTTTATTCATTAATCAGTAGCCAAGGTTTCTCTGGAAGCTTGCAGTTAGTTGGCAATACTATCAAGTCAAAAATACCTTTAGGACTATATGGAGAAAGTACTTTCCACCACTTCCTAACAATGTGGAATACATGTAATATTTGACCTTATGTATTTCTTCTGTGACTACTAATTAATGCCCTTTGAAAATTTCCTTCTTTGGCTAAATTTTTTTTAATTGACTTGTAAAAGTTCTTTGTATTTTTGTGGCTGTCAACTCTTCATAAGTGTTGTAAAGATTCTTTAAGGCTGTGAATAAGAAGTGAGAAAGCAGGTGATTGCATCAACTACTTATCCAACATGGTATTTGTTTAAAATGTTTGCCTTGGTTATTTTAGCAGTGGTAAGCTTCTTCTTTTGTCTCCCTCCTTCCAAAGATGCATAGAAAAGCTCCTTCTGTCTGAAGTAAAGTGTTGGCTCTGTATTGGTTATAATTTGCTTTTCTGGCTGGCAAAGCCTTCTTTTTGTTTTCTGTCTTCTGACAGATTATAGGATTGTGGGGAAACAGCGTCCAGGGCTTTTTCAGGAACTGTGCCATTTTATCTACAGGAGAAGCCATTGGCTTTGGTGCTAGAAGAGAATTGGCTCTGTATTTAAAGATGCCAAATCATACTTGATTCACAAGTTTGCTGTCTCATTTTGTATGTGTTTGAAACTTTTTTAGGATGTTGGCTTTTAGTTTTTCTACCATGTATACCTCATCTGTGTGAGAAATTAACAACTTGTTCCTTCTCGCCAACTCCCCCCCCGACACCCACAATCCAAATATCCCAAACCATAGCAAATGATGAAATAGTCATTTGAGGATTAGAGAAAAATACATCACACAGATGTTACTATTGCCCTTATGGTGACTTTGAGCTTTAATTCTGGTTTATCAGTTAAACCCTTAGTCTCTCCTGTGTAGGCTTGAATTATTTAGGTGTGCCAATGACTTGCTAACCAACATGTCTTTCTCTCTCTCTCTCTCTTTTTAAAAATATATTTTATTGATTTTCCACAGAGCGGAAGGGAGAGGGATAGAAAACCAGAAATATCGATCAGCTGCCTTTTGCACGGCCCCCACTGGGGATGTGCCCACAACCAAGGTACATGCTCTTGACCGGAATCGAACCCGGGACCCTTCAGTCCGCAGGCTGATGCTCTATCCACTGAGCCAAACTGGTTTCGGCTAGATAGGATTATTTTTAATGTATTTTTATTGATTTCAAAGAAGGGAGAGGTAGAGAGAAACATCAATAATGAGAATCATTGATTGGCTGCCTCCTGCATTCCCCACACTGGGGATCAAGCCTGCAACCTGAGTATGTGCCCTTGACCAGAATCGAATCTGGGACCCTTTGGTCCAAAGGCCACCACTCTATCTACTGAACCAAGTCGGCCGGGGCTTATTACTACTTTTTTATTGATTTCAGAGAGGAAGGGGGAGGGAAAGAGAGATTGAAACATCAATGGTGAGAATCACTGATTACATGCCCTCTACTGGGGATCAAGCCTGCAACCTGGGCATGTGCCCTTGGCCAGAATCAAAACTGGACCTTTCAGTCTGCAGATAGAGGCTCTATCCACTGAGCCAAACTGGCTAGGGCATCACGTGTGTTTTTTGTTATAATTTGCCTTTTTTTAAAAATTTAAACTGCTCTGTCTCCTCTCACTAGACTAAGTGTCTTATTAAAGACACGGACTGTAGCTTTTTCTCCTTCTCCTCTTCTTAGTCGTCATCTCCTTAATCTTCTTCGTCATCTTCATCTTCTTGGTCGTCTTTGGGGTCTAGTAGAGTCTTGCTATATAGGAATGAAATAAATATGTAATGTTTTGAGTGAATGAATGAATAACTTGAACTCTTAAAGACACTGTGAATGGATTTCACAGTTCCCTTTAGTGTCTGAAAGAGAAAGTGCAGCCAGTTAAAAAAATGTAAAGGATGCCTTGCTATATTGAAATAATAGTTCAAAGCATTGCCTTTTTAATTTTTATTTTTCTAAACTGAAATGTTTGCTTTTTAAATTGATTTTAGAGAGAGGGAGACGGAGAGGGAGGGAGGGAGAGAGAGAGAGAGAGAGAAACATCAATGATGATAGAGAATCATTAATCGGCTGCCTCCTATATGGCCCTCACCAGGAATTGAGCATTTAACCCATGCATGTGCCCTGACCAGGAATTGAACCATGACTTCCTGGGATGCTCAACCACTGAGCTTCACTAGCCGGGCAGCATTACCTTAAAAATTTTTTTTAACAATTTTTTTTCCAGGTTTTTATGGGTGGGGGAAATGCTTTTTTATTTATTATTTATTTTTATTTTTAAAATATATTTTATTGATTTTTCACAGAGAGGAAGGGAGAGGGATAGAAAGTCAGAAACATCGATGGGAGAGAAACATCGATCAGCTGCCTCTTGCACACCTCCAACCGGGGATGTGCCCACAGCCAAGGCCATGCCCTTGAACGGAATCGAACCTGGGACCTCTCAGTCCGCAGGCCGACACTCTATCCACTGAGCCAAACCGGTTCGGCGGAAATGCTTTTTTAATAGTGGTCAGCTTCTCTATGGATCATTATTATGGTTTTGTCTTTTAAAAAATATATATTTATTGATTTTTTTATAGAGAAGAAGGGAAAGGGATAGAAAGTCAGAAACATCAATGAGAGAGAAACATTTGTCAGCTGCCTCCTGTTCATCCCCCACCACTGAGGATGTGCCGGCAACCAAAGAACATGCCCTTGACCGGAATCGAACCCGGGACCTTTCAGTCTGCAGGCCAACGCTCTATCCACTGAGCCAAACCGCTTTCAAACCAAAGACAAATGGTTTTGTCTTTGTTATGCAGAACTACTAAAACTATATTTGATTGGAATAAAATGTCAAAGGCACCTGTCTTTGCTTTTGTGTTTTGTTTTTTTGTTAATTCTCACCCGAGGATATATTTCCATTGATTTTTAGGGAGAGTGGAAGAGAGAGGGAAAGACCAAGAGAAACATCAATATGAGAGAAACACATCAATTGGTTGCCTGCTGCATGAGCCCTGACCTGGGTTAAGTCCGAGGAGGAGCCTGCAGCCAAAGTATGTGCCCTTTGGTCCTCAGGCTGACACTATCCACTGAGCCAAACCGGGTAGGGCATTTTTGTTTTGTTTTGTTTTTTCTCGTATAAATGTCATTAGGGAACCAGGCCAGTTTGTTTAGTGATTAGAGCATTGTCCTGTGGTTGGATTCCCTCTCTCTCCTCCTCCCTGTCCTTTTCTCCTCCTCCCCTCCTCTCCCTCTCCTTCCTCCCTTTCTCTTTTAACATCTTTTGATTATAAAAATAAGATAGCCTGGCCAGCATGACTCTGTGGTTAGTGTTAACTTAAGAACCAGGAGACCACAGTTCGATTCTGGTCAGGGCACATGCCCAGATTTCAAGCTCAATCCCCAGTGTGGCACGTGCAGGAGGCAGCCGATTCTCACTCGTTGATGTTTCTATCTCCTTCTCTCTCTGAAATCAATAAAAAATACATCTTTAAATAAATAAATAAAACTAAGACATGTTCAATATAGAAAGCTTAAAAACTATAAAAATAATCTATCATTGTATTACTCAACAAATATTAAAATTACAAAACGAATGCATATTTTTTTACTTTTTAAAATATCAAATTAAATAAATATTTAAAAATTCTGTCCTTTGTTCCTCCCTACCCCTCCTATCTTTCTCTCAGTGGTAATAGCTGTTGACTTATTGGTGTATGTATACACGTCCAGATACTTTCTTTGACCTTATAGACATATACCAGGTTTACCGGTTAATAATGCGGATTTGTTTCAGAAGATGGAGTTACACATATGTTGATATATATGTGATTTGATATGTATGCTGCTTTGTTGTATTGGCAACAAGCTTCAAAACTTCATATGTCAGCCCTAACCAGTTTGGCTTAGTGGATAGAAGAGTCAGTCCCAGGTTTGATTCCAGCCAAGGGCACATGCCTGGGTTATGGGCTCAATCCCCAGTGGGGGCATGCAGGTGGCACCTCATCGTTAATGTTTCTATCTCTCCTTCTCCCTTCCTCTCTGAAATCAATAAATATATATTTTTTAAAAATGGGAAAGATTTTAAAAGAAGGAAAATGGGTGCCACATCAAGAAAGACAAATGGAGCCGAGACCGGTTTGGCTCAGTGGATGGAGCGTCGGACTGCGGACTGGGGGGTCCCGGGTTCGATTCCGGCAAGGGCATGTACCTTGGCTGCGGGCACATCCCCAGTGGGGGGCGTGCAGGAGGCAGCTGATCGATGTCTCTCTCTCATCGATGTTTCTGACTTTCTATCCCTCTCCCTTCTGCTCTGTGAAAAATCAATAAAATATATTAAAAAAAAAAAAGAAAGAAAGAAAGAAAGACAAATGGAGCCAAAACTGGTTTGGCTCAGTGGATAGAGTGTCGGCCCTTGGACTGAGAGGTCCCAGGTTCGATTTCGGTCAAGGGCATGTACCTTGGTTGCAGGCACATCCCCAGTAGGAGGTGTGCAGGAGGCAGCTGGTTGATGTTTCTCTCTCATTGATGTTTCTAATTCTCTGTCCCTCTCCATTCCTCTCTGTGAAAAATCAATAAAATATATTTAAAAAATAAAATAAAAAAAGAAAGACAAATGGAAAACTGAAAAGTCATCAGTAAAATGTTGCTTCAGTGGCACGGAAGAAAGTCTTTTGCATCGAATTGTGACGCGATGAAAAGTGGATTTGTTTTGAGAATCCCAAATGCACAAAATCATGGGTTGATTTAGGTCAACTATCAACATCGCAAGTCCACATCGCTTTAGAAAGAAGACAATGCTCTGTATTTGGTGAGACCAGGAAGGTGTGGTGTATTACGAGTTTCTAAAACCAGGTGAAATCATTAATACTGATCGCTACTGACAACAAATAATCAATTTGAACCACGCTTTGATTGTGAAATGACCAGAATGTACCAGAAGACACAGCAAAGTAATTTTGCTTCACGATGACACGCCATCACACACTTCTAAGCCAGTTGAAGACATGTTAAAAGATCTTGTGTAGGAAGTATTAACCCACCCGCTATATTCACCAGACCTTGCTCCTTCAGATGACCTCTTGTTCCAATCAATGGCACACACACTTTCTGAGCAGCACTTCAAAACATACGAAGAAGTGGAAAATTGGGTCTCTGAATGGTTTGCCTCAAAACAAGAAAAGTTCTGTGGGACAGATCCACAAATTACCTGAAAGATGGAGGAAATGTGTAGCTAGTGATGGACATTACTTTGAATAAAGCATTTTTGATGTTTCCCTTAAAATTATCATGATCATGTTTTCTTGGTATACCTGCTATATTTATATGTGGTTATTATTATTATTATTAAAATCTCAGTGGAGGATATGTTTTCATGGATCTCTTGAGTGAGTGAGTGAGAGAGAGAGAGAGAGAGAGAGAGAGAGAGACAAAGGGGGAGAGAGAAACATTGATGTGAGAAAGGAACATTAATTGGTTGCCTCTTGTACGTGCTCTGACAGGTAGTGAACCTGCAACTTAGGTAGGTGCCCTGACTGGGAATCGAACCATTGACTCCTTTGGTGCATGGCATGATACTCCAGTCAACTGAGCCACACCAGCCAGGGCTGATATTTTAAAACTTTTTATTGAGATTAAACATACATACAGAAAAGTGTACATGAGTAGGCAGCTCAATAAATTTTCACAAATTGAACATAACCTATGCATAACCTAACCCAGATCGAGAAACATTACTAGCACTCTTGAAGTCCCTCCTATCAGTTTTGTCAGTTATACTATTGAAGCATAATAAGTACTTAGTAGTGGCAGAGTGAGAACTTGATTACAGGCATTTGTTTTATTTTGAAAATGAATTAAAGTTATTAATGATTTCAGCTCTGGTGGCTGTTATGAGAACTTGGTTCATTTAAGTGAATGGTCGGCAAACTCATTAGTCAGTGGAGCCAAATATCAACAGTACAACGACTGAAATTTCTTTTTTCTTTTTTTTAATATATTTTATTGATTTTTCAGAGAGAGGAAGGGAGAGGGACAGAAAGTCAGAAACATCCATCAGCTGCCTCTTACACACCCCTGACTGGGGATGTGCCCACAATCAAGGTACATGCCCTTGACCGGAATCGAACCTGGGACCCTTCAGTCCCCAGGCCGACTCTCTATCCACTGAGCCAAACCAGTCTCGGCTGAAATTTCTTTTGAGAGCCAAATTTTTTAAACTTAAACTTCTTTTAACGCCACTTCTGCAAAACAGACTCGCCCAGGCCGAGGTATTTTGTGGAAGAGCCACATTCAAGGGGCCAAAGAGCCGCATGTGGCTTGTGAACCACCGTTTGCCGACCACGGATTTAAGTGATTTGAATCATTCTTTTGCTGTGAAATTTACTGGTGTAAGTATTTATTGAGGACTTTACTATCCTTTTCTTACTTGGCAAGACTGGGGAGTGCGAATGGCCGGCCATTGTGGCTCGGGTTGAACATCGACCTATGAACCAGGAGGTCACAGTTTGATTCCTGATCGTGGCACACGCCTGGGTTGTGGGCTTGGTCCCCAGTGGGGGATGTGCGGGAGGCATCCCGATCAATGGTTCTCTCTCATCATTGATGTTTCTATCTCTCTTTCCCTCTCCCTTCCTTTCTGAAATAAAAAATATATATATTTTTTAAATTGGGGAGATAGAAGATATAAAGGCAAATATAATACTAGCTCTGATTTACATATAGTCTAACTTAGGAAGACAAATTACATTAGAAAACAGAACAATTAAGTACTAAATTGTGTAATAATGATTCAAAAAAGGAATCATTCCTGACAGCATCAAAGAAGGCTTCACAAGGGAGGTGGAATTTGACCCGGGCCTTGGAGAATGGGTAGGATTTATTTATTTTTTATTATTTTTATTTTTTAAATATATTTTTATTGAGTTTTTACAGAGTGGAAGGGAGAGGGATAGAAAGTCAGAAACATCAATGAGAGGGAGACATTGATCAGCTGCCCCCTGCACGCCTCCCACTGGGGATGCGCCCGCAGCCAAGGCACATGCCCTTGCTGGAATCGAACCTGGGACCCTTCAGTCCGCAGTCCAACACTCTATCTACTGAGCCAAACTGGTCTCGGCGAATGGGTAGTATTTAAATGGAATGGTTATATAACATTATAATTCATGGCAAGAAAGTTCAAAATGGATGAACATGATATACAGACAATGAGCAAGCAGAACAATTTGTCTGGTGTGGGGAAAACATGCTGAGGAAAGGTAGAGAGTTAAATTTGATAACAGGTCAGTGCCAGGTTATAGGACATGTAACAGCCACAAAATGGAAGCTTGGCTGGGTGACATAGGCACCAATGAGCTATGATATAGCTTAGTCGATAGAAATATTAGATTTGAAGCCAGAAAACTCATGTTCTTTTTTTATTAAGAAAATAAATCATTTAAAAAAATTGATTTGAGAGAGAGGGGGAAGGGAGAAATTGATTTGAGAAAACTCCAGTTCTAATACTGACTGACTTTTCCATTTGTCAGCTTTGTGCAGCTATATGACCTATATCAGATAGTATAACCTCTCTGGACATCAATTTCTTCATATGTAAAAACGGAAAATTTATATTTCATAAGGCCATTATGATAAAACTAGAGGCCTGGTGCACGAAATTCGTGCACGGGAGGCGGTGGATGTCCCTTAGCTCAGCCTGCACCCTCTCCAATCTGGGACCCCTTGAGGGATGTGTGACTGCTTGTTTAGGCCCGATCCCAGTAGAATCAGGCCTAAATGGCCAATTGGACATCCTTCTCACAATCCAGGACTGCTGGCTCCAAACTGCTCACCTGCCTGCCTCCTTGATTGCCCTTAACTGCTCTGCCTGCTAGCCTGATCACCCCCTAACCATTACCCGCCAGCCTAATTGATGTCTAACTGCTCCCCTGCCAGTCTGTTGGCCCCCAACTTCCTATCCTCTGCTGGCCTGGTCACCCCTAACTGCCCTCCCCTGCAGGCTTGATCGCCCCCAACTGCCCTCCCTTGCTGGGCCTCCCACAACTGCCCTCCCTTGCAGGGCCTGGAACCTCCCAACGACCCTCCCCTGCTGGCCATCTTGTGGTGGCCATCTTGTGCCCACATGGGGGCAGGATTTTTGACCACATGGGGGCAGCCCTCTTGTGTTTTGGAGTGATGGTCAGTTTGCATATTACTCTTTTATTAGATAGGATAGAGGCCTGGTGCATGGGTGGGGCCAGCTGGTTTGCCCTAAAGAGTGTCCCAGATCAGGGTGGGGGTTCCCTTGGGGTGAGGCGCGGTCTGGGCGAGGGGCCTGTGGAGGTTTGCAGGCCAGCCATGCCCCCCAACAATCCAAGCAGAGAGGCCTTGGGATCTGGGATTAATCTATGTCTACAATTGAAACTTTGTAGCCTAGAGCGCAGCCAAGCCTTCTGCTTGCTTCTGCAGCAACCACTTCTGTTTGAAACTTTGTAGCCTAGGCCGGCAACAGCAGACTGAAAGCTTAGCTTCTTCCATTGCCAGGGAAACCCAAGTCTCTGTTCTCTCCAGCTCAGTGGCTGCCGCAATTTCTGTATCTTTTATAACTGAAACTTTGTAATATTGAATGGAGACCTAGGCAGGCAGAAAGCTTGACTTCCTCTGTTGCCTGGGAAACCCAAGCCTTCCTCCTGCTCTCAGTGGTGGCAGCCATCTTGGTTAGGGTTTATTTGCATAATCTGCTCCTGATGGGCTGTGGGCATGGCTTGTGGGTGTGGTGAAGGTATGGTCAAATTTGCATATTACTCTTATTAGATAAGATAAAAATGTATGTGTGTATATATATGTATTACTTGATACATACATATGTGCATGGCCCTTGCATCTAGTAAACGTACAATAAGTTGAGCTATTTCTGTCCTTTTTTAAATCCTTACCTGAAGATATTTTTTTCCTTTTTTTTTTTTTTTTAAGAGAGAGTGGAGGGGAGGAAAGGAAAGAGAAAGAGAGAGAAATGCAGCAATTGGTTGCCTTCCATATGTATCCAGGCCTGGGCCACAGGGGATTGAAGCTGCAACCCTTTCACCCTCCAGATACTTGCCCTTGACTGGGAACCGAACCCTTTCAGTCTGAGGGCTGACCCTCTAACAGCTTAGAAAAAATGACCAGGGGAGTTTCTGTAGTTCTTAAGAAGAGCAAATGGATGAAAGCAATGGTATGTGGAATAAGGGAGACTTAGAAGTATAGTTGCCCCCACAGACATATGGTAAGGGTCTCTGTTAGGATAGTGATAATAATACAGAAAGAGGACATTTGTGGGACATGAACAGAATTGGACTTGAATTCTGTTGAGGAGGAAATGTTTTGGGTGTCCCAGTGATCTTTTCTTAAACAGTTACATTTCCTCTGTGGTTTCTTGTACTGTACTTTTGGCAAGATGTGTTTGACTTTTTAATTTCCATTAAGATACTTAAAACCCTCTAAGAGTTCCTGGTTTATGTTTTAGAAGAGGATATTAGAAGTTTTATCAGAACGCTGAAACTGGTTTGGCTCAGTGGATAGAGCGTCGGTCTGCGGACTGAAAGGTCCCAGGTTCCAGATTCCGGTCAAGGGCATGTACTTTGGCTGCAGGCACATCCCCAGTAGGGGGTGTGCAAGAGGCAGCTGATCGATGTTTCTCATCGGTTTCTGACTTTCTATCCCTCTTCCTTCCTCTCTGTGAAAAATCAATAAAATATATTTTAAAACAACAGAATGTATATGATTATAATAAAAAAAAGAATTATCCAGTTGTCAGTAACATTTGTGATAATAATGGCAAGACAGGTATGTTTGTTTTTGATGTCTTTACAAATTAATTGGTGCATGAATGATGTAGGAAGAATTTAAGTTTTAGTTTTTATTCCTTAAAGAAAAAAAATTGTTTTTGTCAAGAAAACTGGAGTCTGAGGGAAAGTACTGGCTCAGATGTTTCCCTGAGACATCAAGAGTATTTACACTATTTTTTTTTTTTACTTTTTAAAAATGTTTTGTTTATTGATTTTATGATAAGAGAGAGAGATTTGTTCCACTTACTTAAGCATTCATTGTTGCTTCTTGTATGTGTCCTGATCAGGGATTGAACAAGCCACAACCTTGGCCTATCAGGATGATGCTCTAGCCAACCAAGCTATCTCGCCAGGGCAAGAGTATACTATTTTAAACAGTAGCTTCTTGCAGTATTATTTGGTTACTTTAATATGGAAAATGACAGGAGGATATGGAGGAGAGTTATAACTGCTTTGTGGTCTTGAGAATTTTTGTTTTCGTTCAGGAGAAGATGGAAGGGACTGGGACTCACCTGCTAATTAATCTGGCAGACTTGTGGGCAGAATTTAAAATAAAATAAAAATTTCACATTTGGTTTTTTACATATAGACCTTAATAAGCTAGCCTATGAGACACCTATGAGGTTTCTCTATAAATCTTAAGTCACAGTTTTTAATTTGGTTAGGAAAAATATCGGGCTTAAAAATGGGTGTTTTCAGCTCCTTTCCATCTTCCAAGTAGATGGAGTTTATATATATATGAAATGCTTTGAGCTTCATATAAGAAAGGCCTACTTGCCCAGCTGGCGTGGCTCGGTGGTTGAGTGTTGACCTGTGAACCAGGAGGTCATGGCTCGATCCTCAGTGTGGGGTGTGCAGGAGGCAGCCAATCAGTGATTCTCTCTCATCATTGATATTTCTATCTCTCCCTCTCCCTTCCTCGCTGAAATCAATAAAAATATGTGTTTTTTAAAAAATAAAAGGCTACTTAAATTTAAAGTATTTTTGTTGTAGTGTTTTTATCATTATTATTATTATAGCAGTACTTGGGGAACTAAGGGGGATTATAGTGATTTAGATATGTAATACTAGTTGCCGGAACTCTGTGGATGAAAATGATCATATTGGTAATAGCTGGCTTTTCCCAATACCGGTTTTTCTTGTATCTTAAGTGAGCCCCACTACGCCTAAGAAAATATCCTGCAATCCTTAGCATATTCTATTCCAGCAGTGTATGTCCCTAACGTTGGCATTTGTGATTAATGTATTGATGCAACCTGCCAGCTATGTCGCGGCCTGGGAATTGCTGAGAGTTTTTACATATTAGGTGTATGGCTTGAACAAGACTTACTTCTGGTTTTACTGAAACCTGCTAAGGAGTGGTTAGCTTGAGTTTAATGGAATATAGATGTTTTGTGTCTGAACTGGGTCAACTGTGTGTGTTTTTGCAGTTTCTTTTTGGCAGATGATTTAATGTATTCCCTCTCTTCCCACCACCACATACCTTCCAGTTACCTAACTTACCAGTACGTCCCTCACCCCTTAATTTCTGCAGCACGGCAATCTGTAGTTTCAGACAGGGTGGATTGATTGATGTGTGTAGCTGATCTAATAAGCAAACCTAAATCTATACACGGTTATGAGGGGTTGATTAATCTGAGAAAAGAAGGGCGAGACGTATAGATAGACCTGGAGAGCTTTTTTTTTTTTTTTTTTTTTTTACTGTCGGCTGTCACCAGGTGGCTTTTGCTGTGAAAGTCTGAGGCGCTCCAGGGTACCGCCTGGATGGTTAGCGTGGGTTTACCCAGGCAGAGAGTGGGCCGGGGAGCGGGAGAAGGGGTGGGGCATCACTTGGCCCAGCTATGGGATACTAGTCTCCGGGCTTTGAGGTGGGGGCCCAGAGAGATGGGGGCAGCTCTAACAAAGAGGAGCTGGCCCGGGCCGGGGCCGCAGGTAGTTGGCCTATCCCCGGCAGCTGACCTCCCAGTGAGCCTCCCCAGTTGGCTGCTTTGCTAGTCGCTCTGCTGGCTCCCTGGCTCGCCATTGGTTGTGCGGACAGGAGGGGGCTCATGGAGGGCCGGGATGGAGTTGAGGGGGCGGGGCTGGCTTCCGGCAGCGAAGCGGGGCTAGCGGTCGCAGACTGGGGGAGGGGGTGCCGGCGCACCTCGGAGTGCTGCGCTCGGAGAGCCAGGCACCCGGAGCAGCCGCCCCCTCCCCCGTCAAAACCACTGGAAGCCCCTTGTCTTTCATCCTCTCGGGGCGGGGCGCGGAGAGTTGAGCTACCCCAGGCGGGCGGGGCGGAGCCCGGAGCCCCACCGAGCGCTGCAGAGCGAACCTCACCTCCCTTCTAGGGTTCAAGGTGTGTGTGTGTGTGTGTGTGTGTGTGTGTGTGTGTGTGTGCAAGTGTAACCTCACCTCCCTTCTAGGGTTCAAGGTGTGTGTGTGTGTGTGTGTGTGTGTGTGTGTGTGTAAGTGTAACCTCACCTCCCTTCTAGGGTTCAAGGTGTGTGTGTGTGTGTGTGTAACCTCACCTCCCTTCTAGGGTTCAAGGTGTGTGTGTGTGTGTGTGTGTGTGTGTGTGTGTGTAAGTGTAACCTCACCTCCCTTCTAGGGTTCAAGGTGTGTGTGTGTGTGTGTGTGTGTGTAAGTGTAACCTCACCTCCCTTCTAGGGTTCAAGGTGTGTGTGTGTGTGTGTGTGTGTGTGTGTGTGTGTGTGTGCGCGCGCGCTTTTTCTAACGCAACCCCGACTTCTGCCGACTTAACCTTGAGGGGAAATGGAATGGGAAGTAAGAGCTCCGCATCCCATCAGTTTATTTTGATTTTCTAATTCTGTCCTTCATTCTTTCCCTCCCTTCATCCCCCCCCTGCGGCAGGGTAAGGAGAATCAGGACTCATCTCCTTTTACTGATGTATTCATGTAGGTCGTGTAGTAAAATAACAGAGAAAAAAAGAGGAGCCTTTCTTATGTGGCATCTGATGCAGTGAACCGCAAAAAAGAAAGAGAAAAAGCTAAGAGTGTGTTTTTGGAACTGTACTGCATCCTTGTCCATTAAAAGCTGTCTTCACCATTTTCCTGCTTAGGACTACCTTAATCAGCAAAAACTATCTGAAAAGGCAGAAGGTGCCTGTGGAAAGAGGGAGGGCCCATCAAATGGTGATGAAAGGAAATCCTGATAGTTGTTAGTGATGGATTAACTCTGCTAAAGTCTCTTCCCGAGTTCATTTCCACCGGCTTTGTGTAGTACTAACCCCTGTTGGAGACTCCCAGCTAGAGGGAGCAAACTCACCTTGCGGCACTGAAACTTGTCTTACTGTTTCTCCACCGGTCTCTTTCTTATATCCGTTAAGTCCTTAGAGGAATTAGTTGTGGCTGTCAAAAACCAAAATCAAACTTTAAAAAATATCCAGATGAATTTTAATTCGTTTATTTTTTAAAGCCCCTTCCTCCCAACTTTATGAATTTTAATGACTGTAGCATTACAATTGAAATTATATTTGTCTCTCTTGAGTTCTTTTGCTTCTACAATTTATGGGTCCCTTCTTTCTGAAGGATGCAGCGCTTTGCCTCAGCCAAAATCAGGAATTCTTTATAGGAATTCTTTTAATTGAGAGAAAAGTTATCAGTTGGTAGAAAACCTCAAATTTATGATAGAAACAAAGGGTGTGTGAATTTGTGTGTTGTCTGCATGTCTGTGTTGAGTGGCAATTTTATGGTAAACTTGTTTTAACTGGGCATTTTCACCATAGGCGTTTAAACCAGATTTATGTTAATGTTGATTAGCTAGAATGTCCGAAGGGATATCAATTTTTTTGTCAGCACTTTGATAAAAATAATTTTTTTGAAGATCAAATTGCCTTATTAAGCAATTCATGAATTGGTCAGCATCCCATTTAGCAACTAGAAGGACATTCCTGGGTGAATATTAATTGAAGTGATTGAGAGTTCATTCTTGAAATTTAGGTTTAGTTTTCAGAGACTGTTCTAACTGGAGTTGAGTGTTGACAGAATTGATATGCTGCAGGTATTTTATAGTTTTAGCTGGATTAATGTTTTCTCTTTGCATGGATTTATTGAATCTCTAACCAATAAGGAGCAGTTTAGAAAGCAAGTATTATAAATAATAGAGATGATGAGATAGGAAATCCACCTCAGTTGTGAAAACTTAGGGATCAGAAAATGTATACTTTAAAAAAATTCTCAAGTAGACTTAGTATAGAATTGTGCAAAAAAAAAAAATTCACAGTATTATCCCTTCAGACTCCATGAATAATATTTATTTATTTTTAAAAATATATATTTTATTGATTTTTTACAGAGAGGAAGGGAGAGGGATAGAGAGTTAGAAACATCGGTGAAAGAGAAACATCTATCAGCTACCTCCTGCACACTCCCCACTGGGTATGTGCCTGCAGCCAAGGTACATGCCCTTGACCAGAATCGAACCCGGGACCCTTCAGTCCCCAGGCCGACGCTCTATCCGCTGAGCCGCACCAGCTAGGGCTCCATGAATAGTATTTAAATTGAAAGGCAAAGAGGATCTATTACCTAATGTTACTGAGAATGAACCTTTAAAAATCACTGATTGAATGAATCTTTGACAGCTAGCCTGGTACAAAATGAAATGCAGTTTGGCTAAGCTGTAGCAAGCTGAGGAAGTGACAAAAACCACTGGGTGGCCATATTAAAGCATATACCACCAGTTCATTTTGCTTCTACCAGAAAACAGGTTGCCATCCAATTTGCTATTTATCCTAGGTGGTTTTTTTCTTTGTCTACCCATAGGTGATGTTATAATGCACTTAGCTCACCTCATTTTTAAAAAATTTATTGATTTGAGAGAGAGATGAAGGGCTAGAGAAAGACAGACAGACAGACAGACACACATGGCTTTGTTGTTCCACTTATTTATGCATTCATTGGTTGATTCTTTTATGTGCCCTGACCCGGGATCAAACCCACAACCTTGATGTATCAGGATGACACTATAACCAACTGGATGAACTACCTGACCAGGGCTACTCACCTACTTTTAAATATTTGTTTTCTTGGCTAATTTTTGTAATCAGTATTTTGCATGGTGCAGTGATTTCCCTAAAGAATTTTCCCCAGGAGACAAAAGGCTATTTATAGAGCTAATAGGTGAATCTACACTGATTTTCAAAGAGAGATAGAAATCTGCAGATTTGGTCCTATGCAAGGAAACATATGAAGCTGTGACTTCTGGTATCAAGTTGAAGGGACGTGCTGCTGCTGAAATTAAAGTAACTGCTTTAATTTTCTTTAGTAGACTGTTTTTAGCCATTCTGCTTATTTTTGTGAGTTACAGCTTGGAATGTGTTAAGAAAAGGGGTCCTATGTTTTCTCTAAAGGGAGACTCAACTCAATCCCCCATTCAGATCCGAAGTATAAAATGATTCCCTTAAGAAGGTGAAGGAAAGATTGGGCCATTGGTGTTGTTTGATTCTTATAATAATTAGTTTGAGTGTTACCAGATTTGGAATTGGGTAAAGCTTGTTCAAGGTGAGAAAATATTAGAGGCGAAAAGACCTGGGAATGCTGCTGTATAAGAGACTTATTTTAGAGACTGAATGTATTCATGTGGAGGTAGTTTGTAGCTGTTCAGCTTTGTCAGGTGTCTGAGAATATTTTGTGTGTATTTAAACACAACCCTCTCTCCCAGGGGTTGAGTCTTATGAGGAAGTTGTTTGCTGTGAGTCTAATCCAGAGGGTAGAGAACTTGGTGGAATCTGTTATCTGTTTATGACCCAGATAAGTATGTGGAATTGGTTGCTGGTGAATTACTGAACTCTTCCTAATGAATGGTTGCTAGGCAAAGTGCATCTCAATCAGTTTAATCCTCAATAGTTTACAAGTCTGCTCTTATTGAGGGCCAGGACGGTCTTTCTAATGATATTGCCCTTTAAGAATCCTTTTGGATGTGCATATACTAGTATGTTGCTCAGTGGCTTAAAAAAAAAAAAAAAAAAAGGATTAGAACAATTTAGGGAGATCACTTTATTCATTTACTTACCTTTTGGTAATCTGGGTCAGCATTGTCATTAACATCTCTCCTGGATCAAGTGATAGTGGATGGGGCTTTGCTCTCCAATATTAAGATTCCTCTGTGTTTGATTCTCTTCTGTTTTGTAACTAGTAAGGCAGTGAACTAACACATTCATTGTTAGTTGGAAACAGGCCAGTGATAACACTGCCCTTGGGCCTAGATGGATGGAAAATAGGACACAGTAAACAATTGAGGGCATAAATAATGAATCTTCCAACTGAGCCCTGGGAGAATGAAGGAGATTATCCTTAGAGCTGTTCAATCTGGCAGTGAAAAGGAAAGAGTCCACTGAATTAATTACTCTGTGTTTGATACTGCACTTATTATGGGATTGTAAAAGCCATTCAAAACACAGTTGCCTTTTAAATATAAACTTTGAACCCATCTTTTTGTTCACTTTGATTTTTAAAACTAAACACACAAGTCAAATTGTTCATTTATTTTTAGAATCCAGGCCTTTGCTCTATCTCCCAAATTTGTTCTATATGCTAGGATTCTAACAAATACTGGTCAGTCCTTATACTTGGCCAGATCTTAGAATATTTATTAAAGATGTCATTATCTGTTAATATAAAGGGTAATAGAAGAAAAAAGAGAAGCCTGAGGTGGTTTAAAGAAATTCTTTGGTACCTGGAGTACATAGTATACTTTTAAATTAATTGTGGGGCTAGCGAGTATAATTATATAACAACTCACAAAAGGTTAAGGTTAAGACAAGACTTTCTTCAGCCCAAGAATCATTTTCAGTGTTAACATCAGTATTTTTACTTTTGGGTTTATTTTTATTCAGTGAATTAAATAAGCAGTCTCTTGTGGTCTCACCTTTCCACTAAGGTAGGAAAAACTAATGCCCTGAAAATGCCTAAATAATAATGATTTGGTAGTAAAGCCACTGCCAGAGCCAAGGTTTCTGAATTCTTCCCTTTTCTGAATTTCTAATGTATTTAGGGTTTTTTACTCCAAGAACTCCTTTTAGGATTCCTATTTGAAACTAGTGTCCCAGTGTACAGATTTGTGTACATTGAAAGGAAATTAATTAGAAGAAATATTTTCATATTGCTATTTGCCCTTTCTCTATAATAGCAATATCAACCAGATTCACAATTGACAATGACAGATCGAAACACATGCGTGTGATTGGCACCAGGGAGAGCTTTATATGTATCCTGCATGTGCCAGTCAAGTTAGCTTTTTATATATATAGATAAACTTGCTTAATTACACCCAGTTTCTGATCTAGCTAAACTTTTTCCAGCCCAGTGAAGCACCCCAGCTTCTCTTCCAGATAATTGTAACACAGCAGTAAATATGAACACGAAGTAGATTATTATTGTAGATCATGCAGAGAGAACAAAGAGTAAAATATTTAACTGTAGTAGTATTTGACTATATTATGTGCAGTGAGAAAACCTGAAGTAGTTTTCAAGTTCCACCATTTCTCCTTTTCAGTGGGATCAAGTTTCTAAACTTTTTAAATCTCCGTTGTCTTGCTTATGAAAAGAAAATAGGATTCTGCTCAGTCTCCTATCCACCTACTCCAGGACTTCTGTGAGGATTAAATGAGATGAGCCACGGGGAAAAAGCTTCACAAACATTGGTCTCTTTCTCCTGACAAGCTGTTTTTCTATTTCTAGTGGTGAAGGGAATTCAAAGACCAAAATACCATTATCAATCAAGAGAGAGAGGAAGGTTCAGGATGAAGTGTTAGAGGAATAAAAGATAGACATGTAAAAAAAAGGCCAAATTGAAATGTTATTTGGTGTTGATGGATCCCAGAAAGGGATCATTGGGTTGTTTAGATCAAATTTTAGGATTGAGTTTGTTAAGTTTCAGCCTAGCCTAAAAGGGAAGAGGGTATCTTTGCCAGCATACATGCAGAACTCTAGTTAAGGGTTCATTCCCGATCAGATATAGTCAGTTCTTCATTACTCACGCAGAAGGGCAAACAGGCAAAGTATAGGCAGGTAAAAACTAAAGATATACCTAGTCCACAGTTTTAAGTAATAGTTTTAACTTCCTCTACTTTTTAACTTCCTCTACTTTTGACTTTCTGGATGAACAAATTGATTAGAGATGTTTCTTTGGTCACTCAAGAGACTAATAAGTAAGATAGCCACACACAAGCTTGGATTTCAGTTAGTTTCTTAATCATCAGAAGTAGTATATAACGTAGTATTAGACCTAGAAAAGTTCAGCTAAGTTTAGTAACCTTGGGACAGTTTGTTTTACTTAATATTTCATTACTTAACCCTTGTTACCTAATTACACTGAGTTCCTATGGTGAATTGAGATCTTCCAACTAAATCATAAATAAATTACTAGTAGTTCTTGAGACTGGTATATCTTCTTTGTTGGCTTCTTCTGGCCCCACAATATATGCAAATCATTCATCATGTGGGTGAGCTGTTGATAGCCAAGTCAAAGAACTATTATGAAATCAAATCCCTCTTTTTTTCTCTTTTTTAAAAATATGTATTTTATTGATTTTTTACAGAGAGGAAGGGAGAGGGCAGAAAGTCAGAAACATCGATGAGAGAGAAACATTGATCAGCTGCCTCCTGCACACCCCCCACTGGGGATGTGCCCACAACCCTTGACCAGAATCGAACCCAGGACCTTTCAGTCTGTAGACCGATGCCCTATCCACTGAGCCAAACCAGTTTCAGCCCTCTTTTTTCCCCTTTAAAACAAACAAACAAACAAACAAACAGAAACCTCAATGATGAGAATCATTCATCAGCTACCCCCTGCACACACACACACACACACACACACACACACACACACCCCCCGGGGATAGAGTCCGCAACCCAGGCACATGCCCTGACCGGGAATCAAACGGTGACCTCCTGGTTCATAGGTCAATGCTCAACCACTGAGCTACACCTGCGGGGCTAAACCTCTTTTCTTTAAAAACAATTTTTAAAAAATTTATTGGTTTAAGGAAGATAGAGAGAAACACTGGATTTGTTGCTGCACTTATTTATGGTGTTATTGGTTGTTTCTTATATGTACCCTGACAGAAGATTAAACCTGAAACCTTGGAATATGGAGATCACAACCAACTGAGCTACCTGGCCAGGGCACCCCTACCACCGCCCCCTATATTTAAATTGATTTTAGAGAGAAGGACAGATAGATAATGATTTGTTTTTTTACTTATTTATTTATTCATTCTTATATATGCCCTGCCCGAAATCGAACCTGAAACAGAGTATCAGGAAGATGCCCTACCCAGCCGAGGTACCAGGGCCACAAACGCCTCTTATACTGAGCTGTATGCACTCAACGATGAGGGCTGTTGGCCAGATGAAATCTGTTTAGAAGTCAGATTCTGCTTAAAGAAGTACTGTAAGCTATAAATTCAAACCTAGCTCAGGTTTTTTTTGTTATTCTGGGGATATTTTTTCTTTTTTTTAAAAGAGAGAATGCAAGGGAGGGAGAAAGAAACGTCAGTGGAGAGACACATTGATCTGTTGCCTCCTGAGTGGGGCTGGGGGTTGAAGCTGCAACCCCAGTATGTGCCCATGGCTCAGAATTCAACCCATGACCACTGAACACACAGACCAGAACTGAGGTTTTTATTGATTTTAGACAGGAAGAAGGGAGAGGGATAAAGTTAGAAACATCAATGAGAGAGAAACTTGATTGGCTGCCTCCTGCATGCCCCCTACTGAGGATCGAGCTGGCAGCCCAGGCATGTGCCCTGACCCGGAATCGAACCAATGACCTCTTGGTCATGGGTCAGCACTCAACCATTAAGCTATACCAGCTGAGCTGAGGACTTCTTTTAAGTACTGTTTGGTGGAAAAACATTGCCTCTCTCTCTTAACTGAATTATTACATAGTTTTAAAAGGCAAGGTTTCATGGCCAATTGCTGTTTCTTGGCATTTACCAAAGCGATTTGGAGGATCAGATGCGGATCTAAGTGAAAATCAGATTTTATGCTACTTGCAGAATTGAAATGATTTAGCCAGCATCCCTGTTGCTTTGGAGGAGAAGCATAAGCATTATTAACCATAACTTAAATTTATTTTTCTCTCCCAAAACCTTTTACCATTGGCATTTCATTTATCACTTGTTAATGTAAAGGATAGGATTTAATCTATTTTGAAATGAACGGAGTCTCAAGACTATAGAAGTTAAAGGGCAGCTTATCCCAGGTCACAGGATGTTAACGGAAAAGTCACATTTTCTGGGTTCCTGAATGGGCCTATTCAGCTGGAAGTGGTTTTACATTGTGAAGACATTAACTTTTTAGCTGTGAAGGTACTGGTTTGGCTTTTGCTTATCTTATTCTCGCAGAATCTCTTACATTCAACAGAAAATGGGACCAGTGGATTAATGAAGAATCTATATCTTGGTTTTAACCTATTCTGCCAGGTGTTACTGTGCCTTCACTAACGTGCTTTACAAAAGATTTTAGTACTTAGGCTTTTAGGCTTTATTCAATCCCTGTGAGGTATAGTGCAGTTAGAATGTGATACTGTGTTAGAACATCTCCCCAGAGAGACAAAAGGAACTTTTCCTTTTAAGAAAAGTCCTTTGCCTGTTTCCATAGTTAGAGGCAAAATTAAATTGGAACAATGGAAAAAGAGACTTGAAAATTCAACAGTTGAGTGGTTGTCTTTTCAAAGTACTAACAAAATCAAATCTCTTAGGTAGTGCCCAAATAAACTCGGGAGCTTGTACATTTAGAAACAGTGCCTCCCTGTCTGTGGTTCCCAGCAACAAGTGTTTCCTAGGATTCCATTTACACATACGATTGTGGATGTTGGGTCCATGCCACACATATTACCTTTATACTAACACAGTGAACATTACACTCTGGAGAAGCATATGAACAAGAGTGATGAAGTAGTAATATTTCCTTGTTACCAAAAAAATAAGTTGCAACGAGTTGCTCTTTCAGCAAGCTGCATTTTAATTTTTGCCTCTTCTCTAGGATGAACAAATGTTCCAACTGAAATGTGTTGTGTTTATTATTCATATAGCATGTTTTGGGGAGATTGTTCCTTAGTGCACCTAGAAGTGAGAGGCTGGTGCAACTGCAACTTGCACATCAACTTTGTAGCTCTCTAAAATACTCTATCATCTCCCTCAATACCCCCCCCCCCCCACACACACACCTACTCATCTCTTGGCTTCCCACAACTGGTTATGAAAGTTTCATTGCTCAACTATGGAAATGCTATTCTTTTTCAGAGTTGCATCTAACAGTAATCTTTGGTTGTGTGCAGGCTTACATTACTTTGTTGCATTATTGCTTAAAGAGTATTTATGCATTACAGAAACAGGATTCCACTCTTTAAAACAAATTGCTTTTTATTAATTGTGCAAGTGTTTAAGAGTTAAACTTGAAGTGAGGAGAGAAAAAAACACCTATATTAGTTATAGTTCGCTTTTTAAAAATCTGTTATGTAATTAAAAGCTGTGCTGCTGCCCGGCCAGTGAGGTTCAGTGCTTGAGCACAGACCCATGGACCAGGGAGTCACAATTCAGTTCCCAGTCAGGGCACCTGCCTGGTTGCCAGCTCCATCCCCAATAGTGGGCATGCAGGAGGAAGCAGCCAGTCAGTAATTCCTCTCATCAGTGATGTTTCTGTCTCTCTCTCCCCCTTCCTTCCTCTCTGAAATTAATAAAAACTATTTAAAACAGATATTTTTTTAAAAAGCTGCTGAGGCCGGTTTGGCTCAGTGGATAGAGTGTCGGACTGAGGACTGAGGGTCCCGGGTTCGATTCTGGCAAGGGCATGCACCTTGGCTGCGGGCACATCCCCCGTAGGGGACGTGCAAGAGGCAGCTGATCGATGTCTCTCTCCCATCGATGTTTCTGACTTTCTATCCCTCTCCCTTCTGCTCTGTAAAAAATCAATAAAATATATTAAAAAAAAAAAAAGCTATACTGCTGTCTTGCACATAAACTAGCAGATAAACCATGGAGAAAGTACAGTTGCTCAGTGAGGACCACTGTGACTATGCTATTTAAAATTGCTATCCTATCCAGTACTCCTCATCATCTTACAGTTTTTTTAAAATTCTTTATTTTTCAAAGTATTATATATGTCCCCTTTTTCTCCCCATTGTCCTCTCCTAGCCTGCCCCTGCCCCCCAGCTCCGTCCTCTACCCCCTCATTGTCTGTGTCCATCTCCCCCCGCCATAGCATTCATTACAGTCTAAGAGTCTGTGCAACTTAACCTGTTCATTAAGTTTATCTGACTTGCCCACTCTACCTCATGTAAAAATGGAAGCACTGTGAAGACAAAGTTTTGTCTGTTTTGCTCATTGCTGAGTCCCTATTTCCTAGAGTATGTCTTGCTACATAGTAGGTGCTCAATAACTACTGGTATGGATTAATTAGAGAGGTATTCTTTAGTACAGTGGTCGCCAGACCGTGGTCCGAGGAAGGTTAGCGACCGCTGCTTTGGTAGGTATCTGGTGATTAGAATTGGAGTGCATTGGAAGAGATTATTGTCTTCCTAGAGCTATTAGTAAATTAGGGAATCAGATTACTTAACTAGTTTTTAAGGGAAAGGAAAAAAACTCAAGGCATTGGGATTAATTGGTTTATCTTAAAGAAATGATAGGCATTTTATAGTATGCATATGTGAAGGAACATTATATAAAGATAGATGACTAGCTTTTATTCACTTTGAAGGGGACAAAGGAAGTTCCTGAGCAATGAATATAAAACACTCAGAAGAGGCTCAATTAGTTAGAATATTGTCCCAATATACCATGGTTTCAGGTTCAATCCCAGTCAGGGCATATACACAAATCAACCATTGAATTAATAAGTAAGTAGAGCAACAAATCATTCTTCCTCTCTCTTTCTCAAATCAATATTAAAAAAAAAATACATGCAGAAGGATTTCCTGATTTTTAAAAAATAAATTTTTATTGACTTCAGAGGGGAAGGGAGAAAGGGGAGAGAGAAATAGAAACATCAATGATAAGAGAGAATCATTGATAGGCTGCCTCCTGCATACCCCCTACTGGGGAATCAAGCCCACAATTTGGGCATGTGCGCTTACTTGACTGTAATTGAACCGAGGACCCTTCAGTCCGCAAGCCGATGCTCTATCCACTGAGCCAAAGTAGCTAGAGCTCCTGATTTCAATAATAAACTCTGGAAGGGGTGAATAAGGGGGGGGTGGTTTCTTGGAATGGATTTTCAACTCTGGCACCATTTTGGAGGCAGCAACGAGAAGGAAAAGAGCACAGAGCCAGGGATCAGAAAACCTGGTTTTAGTCTGGGCACTTAATAGCTTTTCCTGGTTTATCTGTGAAATTGAGACTAATGAATGATACCTTCTCTGACTGTCTCTCCTGGGACTTCGGAAAATATCAAGTGTGAGAATCAATGTGAAAGCACTTTGAAAATTGTAAATGTCTCTACAAATGTAAGCAGTTATCAATGACTTTATAAAACCACCTTTGTAAGTGATTTAGATTAATAGAATATGGAAGTTGGATTTAGAAGCTATCTAATCCATCTTCTTAGTTACTGAAAATAAACTAATTTTTTTTTAAAATATTTTTTTATTGATTTTTTTACAGAGCGGAAGAGAGAGGGATAGAAAGTCAGAAAGATCGATGAGAGAGAAACATTGATCAGCTGCCTCTTGCACACCTCCCACTGGGGATGTGCCTGCAACCAAGGCACATGCCCTTGGCTGGAATCGAACCTGGGACCCTTCAGTACGTAGGCCGACGCTCTATCCACTGAGCCAAACCGATTTGGCTCTTTTTCATAATTTTAAAAAATATTTTTAAATTGATTTCAGAGAGGGAGGGAAAGGGAGAGGGAGGGAAGAGAGGAAGAGAGAGAGAGAGGGAGAAGAAACATCAATGAAGAGAGAAAATCATTGACTGGCTGCCTCCTGCACACTCCCTACTGGGGATCAAGCCTGCAACCTGGGCGTGTACCTTGAGTGGGAAAGGAACAGTGATCTCCTGGTTCATAAATTAATGCTCAACCACTGAGCCACACCAGCCAGGCTTTTTCATCTTTTTTTTCCAAATCCTCACCCCAGGATATTTTTTCCATTGATTTTTAGAGAGTGGAAGGGAGAAGGACAAATAGAGAGAAACACCAATGTGAGAGACACATATCAGTTGTTTTCCTCCTGCATGCTCCCAGTCAGGGCCGGAGTCTGCATCTGAGGTACATGCCCTTGACTGGAGTCGGACCTGAGACTCTTCAGTTCGCAGGCCGATGGTCTATCCACTGAGACAAACCAGCTAGGAATCATCATTCTTTTCTTTTCTTTTCTTTAATATATTTTATTGATTTTTCACAGAGAGGAAGGGAGAGGGATAGAAAGTCAGAAACATCGATGACAGAAAAACATCGACCAGCTGCCTCCTGCACATCCCCCACTGGGGATGCACCCGCAACCAAGGTACATGCCCTTGACTGGAATCGAACCCGGGACCCTTCAGTCTGCAGGGCAATGCTCTATCCATTGAGCCAAACCGGTTTCGGCTAGGACTCATCATTCTTAATGAATGACCATTGCTTTTGCTTCAGCTTTTCTAATGCTATGCCACTGTTGAACAATTCCAATTTTGTTCACCTAAAATTGCCTTTCTTCAGACTTTATTAACCTTTTCTGATGTCTGGAGTTCAGTGATACAGCTATTTTCTCCTTTGTATAACAGCTCTCTTATGACACCCTTATTTGAGACCATCATGTCTCACCTTTAAATTACTATAGCCAATTAACTGACTTTTTTGCCATTTCTCATTTGTCTTTGACACATCCAGAAGGTTTATTTAAAATAGACATCTGATCATGTTGTTATTCTTAAAATTTGTTCCTATCTCCCCATGGTTTCAGGATAAAATCTGAAATTAGCTAATAATAGTTATAACTACCATCATTGAGCATAGGCACTGTACTAAGCAATTTATAATTTCACTAGAGTTCCGGTGTACAAATCCATGCACTGGTGGGGTCCCTCAGCCTGGACTATGCCCTCTCACAATCTGGAACCCCTGGTGGTGGGGATGTCGTAGTGCGTGAAGCAGCAGGCGGCTGGGAGGAGCCCAAGTCCAGGCCAGTGCTGCGCTGCTCCCACTTATACGAGCCCCACTGCGCCTGCTGCCTACACTTGGTAAATTCACTGAGTGGTGCTTCCTGTGTTGAGCATCTGCCCCCTGGTGGTCAGTATGCATCATAATGACCAGTCAAATGATCCGATGGTCAAATAGTTGCTTAGGGTTTTATATATATTGATTTAATCATCACAATTACTCTGTAATATGTTGGGGCTACCTTTTTGCTGATTAAATGGTCATAACATTGAGCTATTAATGTTCTAGTCTATCCATCTATATATATATAAAAGCCTAAGCGACCATCGCAACCAAACGGACAACCACATAGGCTGCGTGGGATGACTAGGCCGGCAGGGGGCTTAGTGAGGGGCGACCAAACGACTGAGCAGCAGGCTGCGTGGTGCGACCAGGCTGGCAGAGTGGGGCAGTGAGGGGTAACCATGCTAGCAAGAGGGGGAGTTGGGGGCAAACAGGCCGGCAGGGGGGGCAGTTAGGGGCAATCAGACAGGAAGGCAGTTAAGCAGTTGGGAGCCAGTTGCCAGATTGTGAGAGGGATGTCTGACTGCCGGTTTAGGCCCAATTCTGGGGATCAGGCCTAAACTGGCAGTTGAACATCATCTCCCATGGGGTCCCGGATTGGAGAGGGTATAGGTTGGGCTGAGGAGACCTTCTCCCCCACTCCCACCCCACCCCCGTGCATGAATTTCATGCACTGGGCCTCTAGTCTAATATGAAATAAAAGGCTCTTTATAATTTGGCACATCAAACTCATCCTCCAGGTTTAGTACCAACATCCTACTCCCTATAACAGACCACTTTTGGTTCCCATTTAGTTTCACAACTGCAGGGCTTTTATTTTGCTACCCTGTTTCCCCAAAAATAAGACAGTGTCTTATATTAATTTTTGCTCCCAAAGATGCGCTAGGTCTTATTTTCAGGGGATGTCTTATTTTTCCATGAAGAAGAATACCGTACACATTTATTGTTGAACAAAAAAGGAAATTTATTACCTGTATATGGTATGGTAGTAGTTGTCATCACAAACCAGCATAACCAGACAAACTGAGAATCCTACGATATCAAGAATTTCTTGTTACTACCATTATTTCCATGTACAACAATTTATGGTACATTTACTGATACTGATATTTACCGATATGAACACAAAGTAAGATTTATTCAATGACAGTCATGTCATCATCTTCTGGAACATCATCATAACAATCCAAACCCTGAATTTCCTGGTGCATTTCTTGTGGCTCCATTTCTTTCAGAATCAGTGGACCAAATATCTCATGTTTAGCAATAGCACTGTCCTTAAATAAGTACTTCTTGTCAAGGAAGCCTGCTTGTAGTGCATTTTCAATGCAACTGTCAGTGATTTTCTCCCATGAATTCTTCACCCAGGTCACAATCTCTTGCAATTTAGGTCTCACAGTTTCCACGCTGATTTCTCTCCATTCTGTTTTCAATGTAGTCATTAATTTCCTTGGGCAAATTGTCCTTGAATGGCTTGTTTATTGCAATATCAAGAGTCTGGAGATAGGCTGTCATTCCTGTGGATCATTATTTGATCTATTTTTCTTCCGTGAAGAAATTTCTTTATATCTTTAGCACGGTGAGTGCTGGCTGCATCCCAGACTAGCAGACCTCTTTGGCTCCCTCGCATAACAAGCAGCAGCATTAAGTCGACCCACTTTCTTATAACTGCTTGTGTGGCCCAGGCTTTTTCAGTTTCAAGAATAAAAATATTATCGGGGAGGTCTTCTTTTCAGGGGGATGCCTTATATTACAGCGAGAGGCAAAACTAAGTAGGTCTTATTTTTGGGGGATGTCTTACTTTTGGGGAGATGGTAGTCTTCTGTGCCTAGATTGCCTATCCCACTCAATTTATTAAATTATTTTTTTTTTCCTTCCTATTTGTTAAATTCTTGCTTGGCCTTCAGTGACCCATAATGTTGTTCTCTCTTCTCTCTCACTGTACTATGGAAGTATTTATTTCATTATTTGAGTTTTCAAACTCACTTTTTCTTTCTTTTTGAATTTGTATTGATTTCAGATAGGAAGGGAGAAGGAGACAGAAACGTTAATGATGAGAGGTTGAGCCGAGACCGGTTTGGCTCAGTGGATGGCGCGTCGGACTGTGGACTGAAGGGTCCTGGGTTCGATTCCGGCAAGGGCATGTGCCTTGGCTGCGGGCATGTCCCCAGTGGAGGGCGTGCAGGAGGCAGCTGACCCATGTCTCTCTCTCATCGATGTTTCTGACTTTCTATCCTCCCTTCCGCTCTGTGGAAAATCAATAAAATAATATTTTTTAAAAAAATGATGAGAGGTTGAGCCCACAAGCTGGGCATGTGTCCGACTAGGTATCAAACTGTGACCTCCTGGTTCATAGGTCGATGCTCAGTCATTAAGCCACGTGGTCCAGGATGTACCTGCTTTTTCTCTTTTACCTGTGTCACCTCAGCGAGGTATCTATCTCCTCCCCCACTTTACAGGTCACTTGTGATATAAAGACCACAAGACAAATGCTTTCCTAAGACTCTACAATACTCTTAGGAGTTGTAGTCTTTTGGTCTGTAGTCACAGTTAAAAAGCAGAGAGTCTGATACTAAATTCCAAGGAAAAGGACACAGTTCTTGTCCAGAATTAAAAACAAATGACTTATACAGCAGGAATCTACTAACTCCAAAGTCAATTCAGAAGTGATTTAATCTTTGCTATTGAAACAGATCAATAATGCCATTTGCCTGTCTAAAATTAGATGCCCTGGAATCTCTTAGAAGAAAGTAAATTATTAATGTAATTGTAGTTCCTAGCCTTGCATAATGTCTTCTTACTACCACATGGTGGTGGCACAGGGCACATCTAGTACATAGTATTAGGGTATGTAGATAAGGCCACATTACCTTACTTAGGGTGTGGGAGAGGACATTTAACGATTCTCAGCAACCCATTGCCTTAATGGGCTTGATTGTTAAAATTCATTTTTCTCTAAGGAAGCACTGCTTAATGATTTTCCTTCTGGCCCAACATTCTGGCATTAGCTGGAATTGCTGAGTGATTTACAATGGGGAGACCTTGAAAACAATTTATTTGTTCACAAATTATCATTAGCAGTTTCATTTGCAGATTGAAGGAGCAGGAAGAGTGGGCTCTTCACCAGTTGCAGCTTCCCTCTGATTAGAGTTTTAGTTCAATTATGCCTAATTAACTTCTATTACAGCTAGTGATGATAATTACTTGCAAGTCAGTTTTTGGCCAGTTCTACCAAGGCTGAAGTATAACTTAATGAATTTAAATAACCAGAATGACACTGACACATTTTATATCCTCCCTACACTGTAGTTGATTTCTTTTTCCATACCTCTTTTAGATAGGTCAGAGAATTATACAAATTAATCTTAGTTAAAACATATTGTTCTTTTGAAGAGCTATATTGGATCACGTTTTATTTTTTTATTTTATTTTATTGTTTAAAGTATTACAGATAGTAGTACATATGTTTCATTTTTCCCCCATTGACCTTCCCCTGGCCTCCCCTACCTCTCCCCCCTGCACATGCTCTCACCTCCCTCCCCCGCCCCCAGTGTTTTGCATCCATTGCTTATATATATGCATGCATACAAGTCCTTCAGTTGATCTCCTACCTCTCCCCCCCTGCCCAATGTTCCCCAAGCCTTCCCGCTATAATTTGACAGTCTGATGCTTCTCTGCCTCTGTATCTTTTTTTCCCCATCAGTTATAATGTTCTTTATTATCCATAAATGAGTGATATCATGTAGTATTTTTCTTTGACTGACTGGCTTATTTCACTTAGCATAACGCTTTCTAGTTCCATCCGTGCTGCTGTAAATGGTCAGAATTCCTTCTTTTTTATAGCAGCATAGTATTCCATTGTGTAGATGTACCATAGTTTTCTGATCTAGTCATTTGCTGATGGGCATTTATGCTGTTTTCAAATCTTAGCTATTATAAATTGTGCTGCTATGAACATAGAGGTGCATATATCCTTTCTGATTGGTGTTTCTGTTTCTTGGGATATATTCCTAGAAGTGGTTTTACTAGGTCAAATGGCAGTTCCATTTTTAACTTTTTGAGGAATCTCTATACTGTTTCCCATAATGGCTGTACCAGTCTGAGTGCATTCCTACCAGCAGTGAAAGGAGAGTTCCTTTTTTTCCGCATCCTCTCTAGCACTTTTCATTTGTTGATTTGTTGATGATAGCCATTTTAACAGGTGTAAGGTGGTAGGTACCTCGTTGTTTTGATTTGCATCTCTTGGATGATTAGTGACTTCAAGCATGTTTTCATATGACTGTTGGCTTTCTGAATGTTCTCTTTCGAAAAGTGTCTATTTAGTTCCTTTGCCCATTTTTTGATTTGATTGTTTATCTTCTTTTTGTTAAGTTGTATGAGTTCCCTGGGAATGTTGGAAATTAAACCCTTATCGGAGATAACATTGGCAAATATGTTCTCCCATGAGGTGGGCTTTCTTGTTTTATTGATGGTTTCTTTTACTGTGCAGAAGCTTTTTATTTTTATGTAGTCCCATTTGTTTATTTTCTCCTTAGTCTCTCTTGCTCTAAGATCTGTGTCTGTAAAGATAATGCTATGTATATGTCTGTAATTTTGTTGCCTATAGAGTCTTATAGGATTTTTATGGTTTCCTGTCTTACATTCAAGTTCTTTAACCATTTTGAGTTTGTTTTTATGTATGTTGTAAGTTAGTGATCTAGTTTCATTTTATTTGCATGGATCTGATTAAATTTCCAGCACCATTTATTAAAGAGACTGTTTTGACTTTTTTGTATGCTCTTGCCTCCTTTGTCGAATATTAATTGAGTGTAATGGCTTGGATCAAATTCGAGTTCTCTATTCTGTTCCATTGGTCTGTATGTCTGTTCTTGTGCCAGTACTAAGCAGTTTTGAGAACCAGGGCTTGGTAATATAGCTTGATGTCTGGTATTGTGATCCCTCCAACTTTGTTCTTCTTTCTCAGTATAGCTGTGGCTATTTGGGGTCTTTTTTTATTCCAGGTGGGTTTTTGGAGAGTTTGTTCTAGATCTTTGAAATATGCCATTGGTGTTTTAATAGGAATTGCATTGAATTTATATAGATTGCTTTAGGTAGTATGGACATTTTAATGATGTTGATTCTACCAATCCATAAACATGGTATGTTCTTCCATTTGTGTTTGTACTGATGTCTACAGTTTACTCTAAATTCACTGAAAAACAAAACGGAGCCCGGTTGGTTGATTTTTTTACAGAGAGGAAGGGAGAGGGATAGAAAATAGGGAGGGAGGGAGGAAAGGAAGGAAAGGAAGGAAAGGAGGGAGGGAGGGAGGGAGGAAGCACGTGAACTCATGAGGGCTGTTTTGTTGCCCCGGCACTTCGCGCCACTCTGTGTATGTCTTTTCCCCCTAGCGCAGTGCAGCCGGTATACTGGTAAACCTTCAGGCTGCCTTTTTGTGTCCAGCCCAGCTATGGATTGATTTCTCAAGTTGCCTTCTGCCAGCAGCCCTGTGGACCACCTTCTACTTTTGTGGACTATGCTGGTCCCAACAACTGCAGATTTTGTGGGGCTCAGACTTCCTCTGAACTTCTAAAACCTGCTATGCGTGTTTCTTTCTCCAGCCTGGATTGCAGACTTCAATCTATTTTATTTTATTTTTATTTAGTTTTTAATATATTTCTTATATTAATTTCAGAGAGGAAGGGAGCAGGAGAGATAGAAACATCAATGATGAGAGACAATCATTGATTGGCTGCTCCTGCACACCCTCTACTGGGGATTGAGCCTGCAACCCAGGGATGTGCCCCTGGCTGGAATTGAACCCAGGACCCTTAAGTCCGCAGACTGATGCTCTATCCACTGAGCCAAACCAGCTAAGGCAGATCGTATTTTAAAAGGAAACAATCTTACTTTTTATATTCCGAGATCATACCCTTGAATTCATTGCTGCTTATCATAGGAGAATAGAATGAGATAGAACTAAATGTCATTCATAGCAACATGTGCTTATTGTAAGACTAGAGGCCTGGTACATGAAATTCATGCACAGGGGTGGGGGTTGTCCCTCAGCCTAGCCTATACCCTCTCCAATCTGGGACCCCTCAAGGGATATCTGACTGCCCATTTAGGCCCGATTCTACTGGGATCTGGCCTAAACAGGCAGTCGGACATCCCTCTCACAATCCAGGACTGCTAGCTCCCAACTGCTCGCCTGCCTGTCTTCCTGATTGCCCCTAACTGCTTCTGCCTGCCAGCCTGATCACCCCCTAACCACTCCCCTGCCAGCCTGTTTGCCCCTAACTGTCCTCCCTTGCAGGCCTGGTGCCTCCCAACTGCCCTCCCCTGCCGGCCATCTTTTGGCAGCCATCTTTGACCGCCTGGGGGCAGCCCTCTTGTGTGTTGGAGTGATGGTCAATTTGCATATCACTCTTTTATTAGATAGGATTATGATAATTGGCAAGGTGCAGGTTAGTCTTGCGCTTGCATTTGAAATTCTCTTCAAAGTACAAACGAAAACTTTGTTTTGGAGTACTTTTAAAATCGGTAGGGCTCTAAGAATTCGTGGATATGTACAGTAGTGAGGTGATTGTTGGGTGGGAGGAGGTGGAAGAGGGGATAAATGGCAATGGAAAATTAAAGTCATTAGGATACTGAAAAAACGTTTCTTTTTCTTTCTTTCTTTTTTTTTTTTTTTTTTGCGATAGCATAGAACCTTTATTCAAACCCGGGTTTGGCCCTCAACCTTCATCTGGCACAGTAGCGAGGCGAGAGACTGAAAACACATTTCTTTAGCTCTAGGAATTTCATGATATTATTTTAATCTTATATAATAAAGAGCTAATATGCTAATTAAACTGGGTGGTGGAACAACCTTCCGGAATGACCATGGGTCGGGGTCAAGGCTGCAAGGCAGCCGGGGCCATGAAGGCCAAGCCTCTTGCATGAATTTCGTACCTCAGGCCTCTAGTAGTTATATCTCTGGAAACAATCCCTGCTTGGTAGAGAAAGAGGAAGGAAGGGAAGGGAATTAGTTTATCTTTTCCTCTGAAGATGTCTGAGTCCCTTTGTCATTTCCCTTCAAACATTCCTTCAATATTGTTGTTTGATGGTTACCCTGTAATGTAAATGAGCTTGAAGCAGAATCTTCTCCTTAACTTGCAATAGATTGAAGTTGATTTCAACTGGTACTGTTCTTACATCCCCATGTGACTTGGTGCTGCTTTCATTTCAGATGCTCACCTTAGTGGCCTTTGTTGCGAGGCTCTCTTCCTAAGGACTGGTCAATCTCCTGTGTTAGCTTCATTTATGTCAGTGCATTTTAAGAGCCTGTTTTTGTTAGTATTTATTTAAAGTAAGGGAAGAAAATTCATGGCTGCTTGGAGAAGAGCCATATCATACTTGGTCCTCCTCTAAAACTTCTGTGGTCTCACTAAATAGGAACGAAGAGGAAAGAGTAAGTGATAAATATCATCTTTATACTTCAAAGCTCTTCATTGATTGTTACTGGAAATCTTTCTACTGTTGAGTAATCAAGAACCTGCCCACCAGCTGCTGTTGGTGTGAAAATGAAGAAGCCAGTTATAGTTGGTGCTTTTCCGGAAGTCTGGAGATAAAGCTTATGATGTTATTTGAAACTTTTTGAATAGTAAGAGAAAAAGAGTGTCAAACTCCATTACACTCCAGAAGATATAATGAGGCTTTCTTTTATAGCATAGGGGAATCTGCGTGGCACTTGCTTACGTTCAGGATGTGTTTATTTTTTAAATATATTTTTATTGATTTCAGAGAGAAATGAATAGGGAGAGAGAGGTAGAAACTTCAATGACGAGAAAAAATTATTGATTGGCTGCCTCCTGCATGCCCCACACTGGGGATTGTGTCTGCAACCCGGGCATGTTCCCTGACTGGGAATCGAAACCATGACCTCCTGGTTCATAGGTCAGTGCTCAACCATTGAGCCATACCAGCTGGGCCAGGATGTGTGTTTAGAAGGAAGGGACTTGAAAAACTTAAATCATAAAAATGAATTAATTAAGACATTAGTGAATATTAGACCTGAAGAAAGGATAGTCATTAATAGTGTCTTATTCAGAATAGACATTTCTTTTGGAACCTTTCTAAAGGTGAAATTCACCATCTTTAAAATAAGAAGGTTGCACTAATGCTACTCAGTAGAAGCATTGCCAGAGCAAAGTGGAGATTGGGAGAAAATTTGAAGTATAGGCACTGGAGAAAATTTTATTCAGCTACATGTTAAAAAGAAATTGAAAGTTAAAGAAGCAGAAAGATACAGGAAACCTAATTTTAGTGGCAAGAACCCCAGTGTTAGCACTGAACAATTCAGAGATAAGTCACCTGTGTTAAGATAAAGTGAGAATGGTTAGCAATAGACCACTCTCTCCAACTCTTTTTAGTGATCTATAATACCCCCCAACCCTGTTTTCCACACTTGCTACCTTGTTTGATTTTTGTCCTAATAAAATTTTTGGAAACAATCTCAAATTTATAGAAAAGTTATAAGTACATTACAAAGAATTATTTTTTAAAAATCACTTGAGAGTAAGTTGCTCATCTAATGCTTCATTATCCCTGAATATATTAGTGTTTACTAGTAGCTTCTACAGGCAAAGACATTGTCCAACATTACCTTAATATAACCATCAGAATCAGAAAATTAATGATACATTACTATCATATAATTCTCAGACCACCCCCCCCCTCAAATGTTGCCAGTTGTACCAGTAATAATCCTTTATTGCAAAAAAACCCAGTTCAAAATCACACATTGTATTTATTTGTTGTGTTTTCTTGGTCTCCTTCAATCTGTGGCATGTTTTTAACCGGGATGTATATCTCCGCTGCAGAGGCCTCCTTTGAGAAGCAGTGGGTCCCAGCCCCACACCAGACACCCAGCCCAAGGTTCCAGAGCTAGGAAGAAAAGTCTGAGTAACTTCAGGCTATAAAAACCAGCAGGGACTGTGGCTGAGTGATAAGGAGGCTGTTGGAGTCCCAGGCAGTTCCTTTTAAAGGGCCAGCACATGAACAGATACAGTCCTGCTCCCCCTGAACTCCAGTGCTGGGTATCAGCATTGTGGGAACCAGGGACATACAGGGAGGAACTAGATTATGTGGAATTGGGGCAGGAACTCAGGGTTGGCTTTCTCCCAGATGGGAGTGCTCACAGGGGTCATTGTTCCTATGCTGGGACATCTTATGTTGCAGAGCTAACTAGCAGCCGCATATGAGTTTCCATTACTCTGGCTCACAGTGTTCATTCCATCCTGGTGATCCTGAAATCCCACCCCGTTCAGTTTGCAGCCCCATCCAAGCTGTTGGAAAGTGGCTTTTCCAGCCTGTCTTGCTTCACAGCTTGGCCCTGCCTGAGACACTTCCATGTTCAATTGCAAGTAGGAATCGTCTTCAGATCACTCTATAGCTCCTGCCAGGTGGCCCCAGGCAGTGGCTGACTTTGCACCTCCTGGGAGGCCCCAGAGCCAGTGTACCCAGTGGACAGCTTCAGACCATAGCAGATTACAACTCTACATATCCACAAATTACACACTCAAGAGGCAAACTTGGCACTAAAACCACACTGAAGCAAGTCATGCTCCATAGGGTTGTCTCCTGTACAACAGCTCTTCCATTGTAATTGCAGCTGGTCCTCACAATCAATTGGCCTGAGGTCAGTTCCCCCAGTGATACCAACAGCAATCAAGGCTCAACTACAATAAGACTGTGCACATAGCCAACACAGGCTAGACTGCCCAACTCAGGTGACTGGGGAGGCTGAGCCACTGGGCCCTACAGGATATCTACTACACAAGGCCAGTCTACCAATTCCAGAACACATAGCAGCTCTACCTAGTACATAGAAACAAACACAGGAAGCAGCCAAAATGCAAGACAAAGAAACATGTCACAAATGAAAGAACTGAAGAAACCTCCAGAAAAAAAGTGAATGAAATGTAAGCAAGCAAACTATGGATACAGCGTTCAAAACAATGGTTATAAATTTGCTCAATGAAAGCTTAATGAGAGCTTCAAGGGACTTAGTGAGACTTTCAAGGACCTTAGTGAGAATTTCAGATACATGAGAAAAGACCAGTCAGAAATTAACCATACACTAAATGAAATAAAGAATAATTTACAGGGATTCAACAGTAGAATAGAGGATTCCAAAAATCAGATCTCCAATTTGGAATACAAGGAAGCAAATACACCCATCAGAAGAGCAAAAAGAGTAACAAACTAACAAACAAACAAACAAAACACACACAAAGAAAGAAAGAATCCAAAAATATGAAGACAGTGCAAGGAGCCTCTGGGACAACTTTAAGTGTACCAACATTCTCATTATGGGGAAGCCAAAAGGAGAAGAGAGGGAACAAGAAATTAAAAACCTATTTGAAGAAGTAATGACAGAAAACATCCCCTACCTGATGAAAGAAATAGACTTACAAGTCCAGGAAGTGCAGAGAGTCCCAAACAGAAGGAACTCAAAGAGGCCCACAACAAGACACATCATAATTAAAATGCCAAGGGTTAAAGGCAAAAGAGAGCATCTTAAAAGTAGCAAGAGAAAAGCAGTTGGTTACTTACAAGGGAGTGCCCATATGGCTGTCAGCTGATTTCTCAACAGAAACTTTGCAGGCCAAAAGGGAGTGGCCAGAAATATTCAAAGTGATGAGTAGTAAGGACTTATTACCAAGATTACCCAGCAAAGCTCTCATTTTGACTTGAAGGTCAGATAAAGAGCTCCACAGACAAGAAAAAGCTAAAGGAGTTCATCACCACCAAACCAGTATTACATGAAATGTTGAAGGGTATTCTTTAAGAAGAGGAAGAAGTAAAAGAAGAAATAAAAAGTATGAGCTATAAAATGGCAGTAAACACATATCAGCAATTGAATCAAAAAATCAAAATTAACAAGGAATCTAATGAACAAAATTAATTGATGAATAAAATAGAATCAGAGGCATAGAATCTCAGAGTGGGGTCTGGGGACAGGAAGAGATTAAACAAAGATCTTACATACATACTAGAAGCCTGCTGCATGAAGATTCATGCAATAGGCCTTCCTTCCCCTGGCTGCCAGCACTGGTTTTCCTCTGGCACCCAGGACCCAGGCCTTGGCTCCGGCCACAGCAGAGAACCCAAGCCTCTTCAGTCTTCAGTCATCTTCAGTTTTTTGCTTGGGGCCTGCATATGCAAATTAACCCATCATGGTTGTTGTGTTAATTTGCATACTCACTTCTGATTGGCTGGTGGGTATAGTGAGGTGTGGTCAATTTGCATATTTCTCTTATTAGTGTAGCTATGCATTACCTATGGGCCTAGACAATAGGATGGTGAAGGCCTGGGGTATGTTGGGAACCGGGTAGAGGAGTAAAATGGGGGGGGGGGTGCATCTTGAATTTTAATAGATTAGGAAAGTGATAGTCAACATTTAAATAGTGTTCACTAGCTGAAACCGGTTTGGCTCAGTGGATAGAGCATCGGCCTTCAGACTGAAAGGTCCCAGGTTCGATTCCGGTTAAGGACATGTACCTTGGTTGCAGGCAAATCCCCAGTAGGGGGTGTGCAGGAGACAGCTGATAGGTGTTTCTCTCTCATAGACGTTTCTGACTTTCCCTCTCCCTTCCTCTCTGTATAAAATCAATTAATATATTTAAAAAAAATAGTGTTCACTACATGTCTAGTACCAGTATCCTAAGCACTTGATTATATTAACATTAAACCTATTGAATCCTCACAATTCCAGGAAGCAAGCATATTTTCTAGATGAAATTGTCTTCCTCAAGGTCACATAGCTAGTAAGTAGCAGAGCTGGGATTCAAAGCCAAAGTCTTATCTTAACCACTTTGATATAGTCCTCTTGTTGATCCAGATTTCTAAAGGTGATTTGAGCTGCAGTTGACATTTATATTTACAGGCATACCTGAGGTTCATTTCCAGACCACAGCAATAAAGCAAATATCACAAAAAAGTAAATTGCATGTATTGTTTTGTTTCCTAATGCATATAAAACTTATGCTTACATTATACTGTAGACTGTTAAGTACACAATAATAGCATTATGTCTAAAAAATGTACATACTTCAATTTAAAAGTACTTTATTGCTAAAAAGTGTCAACCATTATCTGAGCCTGTTGGAAAAATGGCACTAATAAAGTTGCTTAATGCAGGGTTGCCACAAATCTTCAAAAACATTTTTTAGTTTATTTTAGGAAGGAAGGGGGAGAGAGACATCGATGTGAGAAAGAAATATTGATTGGCTGCCTCCTGCATGCCCCCCTACCGGGGATTGATCTGTAACCGGGGACATGTGCCCTACCCAGGAATGGGAACTCAGCGTCTGGGTGCACAGGAGGGCACCAAACAACCGAGCCACACCAGCCAGGGCCAAACCTTTGATTTGTTGGGGGGTGTGAGGCAATATCTGTGAGCCAAAATACAGCAAAGTGCAATAAAACAAAGTATATTTATCTGTGGATTTTCTCCTTTCAAAAACTCTTTATAAGACAATGATTTACTCTTGCCACCCAGTGTTAACTTCTTTGGCTCTGTTGGTATTATGTTCAAGAAATGAAAGCTAAAAAAAAAAAAAAAAAGAAATGAAATGAAAACTAATTCGAATATTATCGTGAACTAGATACAGTAGTCAGTCTCTTGTTTAAGAGGCAGCTGATAGATGACTATCTTATCGATGTTTGCACACATCAAAATTTAATACATATCTAAGAGATCATGGTGGTCATTTATAGATTGGTTCCTTCTAAAAATTACAGGGAGAGAGTGTTATCTGCAAGAATGCTAAGTGGATGTGTTCTTTGTGCTTTCATCATTACAGCGTCTCAGTTATCCAGATGAAGTTCAAGGCCTGGAGTGGGAGTGTGCTCTGCTCCTTCGAGGACCTGCAAGGAGAACATTGTAGCTAGAAATAGAGTCAGCAAGAGGGGAATTGGGGTTAGAAGATGAGGGAGGGGTCCTGGGTTTGATTCTGGTCAAGGGCAGATACCTTGGTTACAGGCTCCTCCCCAGCCTGGGTCCTGGTCAAGGCTCATGCAACCAATTGATGTGTTTCACATCGATGTTTCTGTCTTTCCTTCCCTCTTCCACTCTCCCTAAAAATCAATGGAAAAATATCCTCTGGTGAGGATTAATAAAAAGAAGAAGAAGAAGATGATGATGATGATGAGGTCAGAGAGGTAGGAGTGACAGAGTATGGTAGGCCTTATGGGCATGTTAGGATTTTGTATTCTAAATGAGATGGGAAGTTATTGGAGATTTTTGAGCTGATAAGATTTACAATTAAAAAAATAAATGACTCTGTCTGCTTTGTAGAGAGTAGATTGGGTTACAGGAGCAAGTGGGGGTGGGTGGACAGAGAGACCATGTAGAAGACTATTGTAGTCCAGGCTACAGATGATGAGATGACATATGAAATTATTACCAATCTCCAAGAAAGGTTGGGAAACCTAATTAAGAAAACATCACTAGAGTCCTTCATACAGCCCATTTCACAATATTAGTCTCTAGTATTTGTTAATTCCTTTCCTTGGAGTTTGCGTTCAGCTACATTAGGACCGTAGGGGACAGGTTATTAGGTAGAGATCAGCATTCACAAGCAATGAGAGTCTGAACAGTACCTCAGTCATTTGATCCCAACAGGAGACTTTATTCTTGGCGTGCTGTTCATTGTCATCCTACCTAACAGAGGCCTAAAAAGACTGAATCTGTGCCAGAACTCTTGGGCGGCTCTGTTCTCATTGAGGCATTCAATCTTTAGTTCTTTCTGCAGTTGCTATCTTAGCCACAGTTTGAGCAGCCTCTTTTACAAAGTATCTTTTCAGCTACCTGGACTTGCAAGCTGGAGCTCTCTGATACTCATCATGACAGGGTAATTTCACATACCTGAGAGGGCCCTCTAAGAAAAAGAAAGAGGTTTTGTGATCTTTGTTTAACATTTGAGCTTTTTCTCCACTCTTATATTATGATGTAAAGCTTTAATATGCCACCTTGCCTTCTGGGCTTTGCAATATGAGAAAAAAAATTTCATGTGGTTTAGTACATTATACTTCTTTGGGAAAAACTTGGTCTTTGGTGTACAGGTAACTTGCTCAGCATTGTTGACAAGGTTTCCTTCCCTACTAAAGTCTGCCTCAGTGTCTGCTTGCTTGAGCTGTGTATATCTTATTGGAGACAGCACTGATGAAACAATGCCATCTTGACATAATGTCAGGATTGCCTGCCTTCTGGCTGCCTACTACTTCTTCAATTTCCTTGGGGTACAATACAATTTTGGGGTGGGGTGGGGTCCAGGGGGTCTAATTGTGTCACAGGCAATAGGAAAGGTGGATCATCAGAAACTTAAAAACAGAATTTGCTTTAACAGTAGTTAATTGTGTCTCCTAGGATATTTTGGTTTCTCTTCCTTTTAAAGGTGAGTTCAGGTTACTGGAGTGTCACAAGTGAAAATTTGGATGCTTTTGCAACGCAAGTATTGTACTGCCTCTGGAAATGATTGACTACCCCGGCTCCAAACCAACCATGTATATAGCCTAAGCCAGGCCCTATGAGGACCAGCTGTCTTCACGAACACTGTTCTATTTTCAGAGAGAAATCATTTTCCCCTTCACCTCAGTAAGAATGTGCCCTAGCCTTGCTGCTCCCTTCTTAGCTGGGGCACAGATGAGAGCCAGCGTGCCATTCATTTGGCAGCCCCGTGGGCCTTTCCAAAAGCCCATGATAGAGAGAGGCAACCTACCGGAAATGGAAATGCTAAATGAGTGCATCTAGAGCTTGTGAGCATTAAAGACCTTACAGATGCGCCTGTATTTTTCATTTAATTATGTGAATAGGTAGACTTTCTTTTTCCCACCCACTCATCTGTGCTGACTGAAATATTTTATCCTTAGTAATAGTTTGGAGCAAATTGTTGCTACAGATGAGAACATAGATCTATTTTCTGCCAACATGCTAATTAAATTGCTTATCTATCTAAACTTGGGCCTGTGCTGCTCATATCAGATGTCCCTGGTATCTTCCTTGAGTGAGTTGCCTTGTGTTCCATGACCTTGTTTTTTTGTTCATTACAGTGTGAGTGACTGCCCCATGTTGTGTTGATGCCGGTCTGCCATGCTAGCCTGTCTACCAGGGCCAGGTGACCTGTCCTTTCAGCTTCTTTCTCACACGCAGATGAACACTGGACTTCAGAAATGTAAGTAATCTGGATCCCAGGGAAGGATGTGTTCCTTTATTTTGACCCTGCATTTGAGCTGTTGCAGAGGGGTACATTGACTGTGGACTTTGATATCTTCAAGATATTCTTCAATACAGACAAAAGAAAGCGATTGCAAAAACTTGTCAGCAATGTGAGATACCTTTGATCAGAGAGATCCTCTAAAATACTAGAATTTCCCAGTGTATAGCATCTTAATTCTAATTGTTGCTGATCTCTCTCTTGAGCACTATACGGAGTTTTACAGGAGATCTATAATCACCCTTTAAAAAAGTATCTCAAATTGAATCCCCATGAGGAATTAAATGAAAACACACAGTTCAGATTACTTATTATATCTCAGAAACAAACTATTTACATTGTTTTGTTGTTTTGAACTCTCTGAGTACTCTCTACCATGGAGACAGACAATTCCCTTTGGCTTTGCTGTCTGCCTTCTGAGCCAGTGACCTCAGTTCACAGCAAGAGGGATAAAGAGCTAGCCTTCTCACTCTCTCTGGTACATTCCTGCTAATATACTTCCCGCATGATTGAGCTTTTGAGAATTGTCTGTTAGATTTTTGTCTCTAATTGGCTGGAATTGGGCTTTGTACTTCATGCTTCCCCAGATTACTACCTTCTATCCTTGAACTGCATGAATGTGCAAGGAAATGATTCTATTCCTAGCTCATTACCAGGTACAGTATCTTCAAGTGTCAAAATGGCCCTAAATTTGGAATAGACTTTCCTTTTAGAGCAAAAAGGGGAAATCAATGAAACATCTACACTTCCCCTCTAATAGAAAAGGTGCTTCAGCATCTTATCTGAATCCTTTATGATAGGGTTCTGTACAGGGCCAGAAAGCAAATGTTTTAGGCTTTGTGGCCATGGTCTCTGTTGCATCTACTCAGCTCTGCTACTGTAGGGCAAAAGCAGCTTGTAGACAATATGTAAACATTGCATGTGACTGTGTTCCAGTAAAACTTCTAATTAAAAACAGCAGCTGATTGACCCTGCTATGTGAGATTATCTTTTTTTTTTTTAAATATATATTTTTTATTGATTTTTTACAGAGAGGAAGGGAGAGGGATAGAAAGTCAGAAACATCTATGAGAGAGAAACATCGATCAGCTGCCTCTTGCACAGCCCCTACTGGGGATGTGCCCACAGCCACGGTACATGCCCTTGACCGGAATCGAACCTGGGACCTTTCAGTCCGCAGGCCGACGCTCTATCCACTGAGCCAAACCGGTTTCGGCTATGTGAGATCATCTTAAGAAGTTGAAGATGATCTTATATAGCAGGGTCAGTGAATAATCTAGCTTCTGACTTGCTTTTTTTGAGGAAGAGTAAGGCTCAGAGCCTGGCTAGTTTTAGGATTTCCCCAATGAACCCAACTTGTATAAGGACAAAACTGAAGGTGACCGTCTTTCTTCGGCAATAGGCAAACTCTGCCATGCCAGCTTTCCCCCAGCCTTTCTCTTCATAAGTGAAGATGAGTGATGAAGTGGTATGTGCTCCCTGGCCACCCAAATCATGCTAACTGCATTGTGACTGGTTTTGGGCTTCCAGAGGACACAACTGGAAAGGGAGTATACTTGGAAGCATACAATAAAATGATAAAGAGCGGTTCACTGTCTTCTACATTCCTTTACTTACTTTGACTGCTTCACCTAGAGATGTGATATCAAGGGATGAGCCATTTGGGAGGAAAGGCAAATTGGCAGCTTTATCTTGGATGCTAACATTGAGATTTCCACTTTTCTTTTTCCTTAAAGCAGCTCCTAAGTAGCCTCTGCCAACCACTGTCCCTAATCTATATTGGAGAATTGAGATATCCTTCTTTCCTGGTTTCAGACTCACCAGTCCATCTGGGGGACAGTGTATTTGAATTCCTTTGACTCTCTTGTTGCTATCCTTTACTAAATCTACACCTTTGCAGAGGAGAAATCCTATTGGTATTTTTAAGCCTGCTTGCTTCTCTCCTCTCCCAAAAAGGTATAGAAAAGAAAAGAAAAACCTTGACTTATAGCTGTTAGTGTTAAATACTTAGTTAAGGTGAGATAGAGCATAAGATGTCTTCTTTAGGAACCAACAGCTAAAGAGCTGCTTAGAACCCAAGCTTACCAGTTATAGAAACCTTAAAACCAGTTTTGTGAATTGTAATTCAGCTTTTCCCTACACCCATTCTTAGAAGGGTCTTCTAAGTTCCTAGAAACACAGAGCTTGGTTTCTGGTGGAGGGGGGATGAGATATGGATGTTGATAGCTTGCTGTGCTTTATGTTGAAGAGTCAGCTCAAGGCAAGAGAATTGGATCAAGAGTAAGGATATGTGGCTTCTTGGCCCAGCACTGTAAGCACCTGGCTAATCACTTTTTCCCAGGCTTGTCACCACATGTATAGATAGAGTCACAGGATTGATTCCTTCTAACTCCACATTTTCTCTTCTCCCTGTTCGGTGTGTGTAGAAGAATGTAATGTGTTTCCCATCCTAGCTGTATAATTTGCCATAGGTGTGGCAAATTGGTTTGGTGTGGGTCCTGTGCTTGGTAGAGGACCAGAGTTAGGGTTAGGTAGATGCCTTCCTAGAGCTTTTCTGGATTATATGTATTCCATGATGTCACTTGCTTTGAGAGACCTAGCCATTTTGGAATTCTGTACTTGGAAATTTACCTTTGACCCATCTTCTAATCACCCAGAAAAAATGTGTTTTTGAACATTTTTTTCTTTATTAACTCCAAGTTCAGTTTATGGTCAGGTATATAGTAATGGGTCAATAAATATTTTTGGATGAATGGCTGAAATGATCAAAAGACCTTGATTTGCCCTAGCTGGTTTGGCTCAGTGGATAGAGCATCAGCCTTCGGACTGAAGGGTCCCAGGTTCGATTCTGGTCAAGGTCACATGCCTGGGTTGTGGGCTCTATCCCCAGTGTGGGGTGTGCAGGAGGCAGCCGATCAATGATTCTCTCTCATCATTGATGTTTCTATCTCTCTCTCCGTCTCCCTTCCTCTCTAAAATCAATCAAAAAATATATATTTTTTAAAAGACCTTGGTTTTCAAATCGTCTTTTAGATAATAACTTTGACCTATTTTATAGCAGTTTTGGAGCTGGAATAAATGTCAAAATTCTTTTACTGCTTCTTAGTATGTCTATCTGCCCCCTAGTGGAAGGGACTGGAAATTGTTAATTGGTCCAAATGATTGAATAAACTCAGAAATATCAGCAATATTAACTAACATCTGTTCATCTGTTGAGTTGATATCCATGTGCCAGGTACTATCTTAAGTATTTTATTTTTTCTATCACCATATATCTCCTCTATCTCCTCTTCCAGCTCCACTCACTCTCTTCCTGTAATCACCACACTATTGAGCATTTTTAAAATATACATACATTTTTTAATACTTTTTGATTTCAGAGAGGAAGGGAGAGGGATAGAGAGATAGGAACATCAATGATGAGAGAGAATCATTGATCAACTGCCTCCTGCACACCTTCTACTGGGATTGAGCCTGCAACCCAGGCATGGGTCCTTGACCGGAGTCAAACCGGAGACCCTTCAGTCTTCAGGCTGACACTCTATCCACTGAGCCAAATCGGCTAGGGCCTGTTGAGTATTTTTATATGTTTTTTTAAATATATTTTTATTGATTTCAGAGAGGAAAAGAGAGGGAGGGAAAGATAGAAACTTCAGTGATGAGAGAGAATAATGGATCGGCTTCCTTCTGCACACCCCACACTGGGGACCGAGCCCACAACCCAGGCACATGCCCCTGACTGGAATTGAACCCAGGACCCTTCAGTCCATAGGCTGATGCTCTATTCACTGAGTGAAACCGGCTCGGGCCTTTTGAGTATTTTTATCTATGTTATTATGCATTCCTCAATAATTCCGTATGGGAGACACTCTTATCTCTCTTTTAAGGATGAGGCACAGGGTGTTTGCCACTTGCCAACATAACATTACAGTTCAGTGACGGGGCTAGAACTCACACTCAGGTCAGATTCAAAAACTTGCATTAGAACTTGTGCCGCTCCACCTATAGATATAGAGGTTTCTGCTGTATATGTCACCCATGTCATCTGACCTTCAATAGAAGGATACATAGGGAGGTCCCTGTGGGGAAGCTGAATTCAAGCAGATTTCCCCCTAGTCCCAAGAACAAACAAAAGTGCTTTCGGCTACATTTAACTCTCAGACTCAAGTCCAGGGTGTCCTGCAGTTGGAGCTTCTTTTGTCAGGTTACTTTGTCCTATCTTTGGATAGACTTAGCCAAAACTGATATCCTTGAATAATAAATATCAACAGCCATTGTTTCTGCCCACTGACTATTTTCCCATTCATTGGATCTCTTGATCTTAGTAATTTTGTGAAGCAGGACAATAGATATCATATACCTGTTTGTTGTAAATGAGGAATGACCTGAGACTGGGTAGGTAGATAATAAAGTCAGAAGTTGAACCTGGTTCTCTCTGTTTTTCTAACCACATATTCCCTACTCTTTATACTGCCACATGTCTTGATTAATGACTCCGTTGGCATTTGATATATAAGTAATGTGTTTACAAAGCTGTGGTATCTGTGTTCGCTGTGCACGTAAGATGTTATAGAAGAAAGAGAGACTCCAGGATGCCTGTGTGTGAGGACTGAGATAAAAAGTATTAAGAGCTGGCTGGAGTGGCTCGGTAGTTGAGCATCAACATATGAACTCCAGGAAGTGATGGTTCAATTCCCAGTCAGGGCACATCCTGGGTTGTGGGCTCAATCCCCACGATGAGCTGTGCAGGAGGCAGCCAGTCAATGATTCTCTCTCATCACTAATGTTTTCTTTCTCTCCCTTTCCCTTTCTCTCTGAAATCAATAAAAAAGATTTTTTTAAAAAGTATTGTCTAGAACTTGGCCTTTTTTAAAGGGTTGGGCTTAAGTCTGATAAGTGAAGTGGTTGTTGGTACTGAATTCCCAGAATATGACCTCTTGTCTAATATACTCATCTCATCCTTGAGATTCTTCCTTAATAAAAATACTGTAGCCTGTGTCTCCCCTCCCCTCCCATCCATTACTTTCCTTTGATTCTTGTCCCTTTATTTGACTACCCCCATCTCTGCTGTCAGCATTAGTGGAGGCAGGACAAGAAGAACTAATTAGCCTTGGCCTGTGGAGAAAAAAAACACTAATCAATGTCAGTGTCATACTCCTGAATGTGTCCCTTCTGCCTCTGCCAGGAAAAAAACAAAAAACCTGAGAGTTGGTACTGACTTGAAAAAAAGAACTCTGTTGATCTCTGGTCAGAGTACATACAAGAATCAGCCAATGAATGCATGAATAAGTGGAACAAATCCATGGCTTGTGCCCTCTCTCTTACTTTCTTCTTCCTTCTTTCTTCTTTCTTCTCCCTCCCTCCTCCACTTCACCTTCTCCTCTCCCTCTCTCTCTCCTCAACCCCCCTCTCTCCTCTCAAAATAAATAAATAGTTTTTTAAAAGGAACTCTGTTACTCAACAAGCCCACCTGTCTTCCTCTCTCTTGGCTTTCAAGGAGAAAAGCCCAGTAATATGGAGGAGAGTCCAGGGGCAGACCATCATCCCCTGTCTGCACTAAAACTCAAAGCTTCAAACTCCGTCCCTCAGCCCGTTTGCTCAGTCAGGCAGTCCCTGTGCTGATGGCACTTCACAAGTATTTGCTTCATATCTGCTCTGGCTGGGCCACTGGGCTAGGAGTGTTACATGGTTGTGACCAGTCAGACAGATACCTAAGTCCAGTGGCTGACCAGGTCAGGTTCTAATAGACGTCTGGTATCTTGAGTTTAAGAACTCTCTCTCAGCAATTCTAGGTTTTTTGTTTTTGTTTTTTGTTTTTTAATGTCTTATTGTCAAGGAAAATGTAAGAAGGGTCAGAAAATGGCTCCACTTTATGGAGACTGAAGCCCATTAACCCTTTGTACCCCATAAGTGTCTATAGATGCAATTAAATTCAAAGTATCGTGGCGTGTGGAGATGGTTTCCGTTTTGGACGCATGGCAGTTAAGGGACAGTGGCCTACAAAAAAGAGAACTCAGACTCTGCTCTCAGAGCTTTGACCCTCCTCAGCAGCTAGTGCTACCTGGTGGATGGGAAAGATTTCTGAGCCTCTCTGTCTTCCTCTCCTTCCTACCCCAGTTGTCACCATCACATTGATCATTTTAAGATTTTCATGAAATCTGTCAGCTTACAGACATTTCCTTTATGGGTAGAGCATTTATTCAGTAAATAAAGCAGATCCTTAAATATGTTTGCCTATCTACTAAGTTCAAGGCATTGCTCCAGTATTTGAAACCATTAAGCCTTTTCCTTTCTGTACTCTTTTTGCTAAATTCTGTCTTCTTGAGTGTGGACCGAATTCTCTACCCATCCTAGACTTGAGCTTTTTTCCCCTGCTTCCAAGAGCAGCAGTTTCTAAGCAGTCGCTGTCAACTAACCAGCAATGTCACCAAAGGATGGCAGCTGTGCCCTCTTCTTTAGCATACTCACTAGCCTACTTCTCTTCCAATGTATGCCCAGTGTCATGATTTTCAAATAAGGTCTCCTTGAGCCAAGCCAGCTGAAGTCACAAACCCAGCATTCAGTCAGCCTAGTCCCCGCTCTGTATGGCTGCCTTCTGCAAGGGGAGGAAGTAGGGAGGAAGTCTGCTAGCTGAGCCTAGGTTCCCAGCCAAGCCCCCTTCCTTCTGCTTTGGGCAGTTTGTGTACTTAGTCACTCAGCAAGCCTTTATTAAGCACCTTCTGTGTAAACTCAGGGGAGATCCTCCCTCAGAGACTGGGAGAACAGAGCAGAGACCCCTTGCAGGAGCCTGGCATCCTGAAAGAGCTCTTGTTCTCAGAACCTTTTCCTTTTTGACTGGAAGCACATCCGCTGGAGCCCCCTGGTGGGAGGCCACTGGAGATGGGAACAAAGAGACTGTTAACATTAATGAGGCGCATTGAGTGGGTAATTCCGCAGTCTCCAAAGGAAGTCAGATTTTTCCTCTTTCATTTTGGAAAGTGACAGCTGACAAGGGCCGAATACAGACTATTTTTGGCTCTCGGGACTTAAAAGATTCTCTGAATCCTTTCTTCTCAAATTCCCTCTCTGCTGCCCTGTCATTATTGTCACCCCCCTCAAGGAAATAAAGCCTTTTGATCTTTACCCAGTCAGGCTGAAAGTAAGCTGTAAACAAAAGTGAACTTGTGACATGGGATGGGAGAGGGATGTTGGCAGCTTACTCCTCTGCTCCTAAAAAAGAAGCATCCTGTCTGTTGTGCCAGGATGCCCACCCAATGGGCATGATGCCCCTGCTGCCAATGCTAAGGAGAAAGCTGATGCCTCACTGGCCGTTGAGATGGAAGAGTAGTCACTCTGGCTGTCCTCTGTACCAGGATGCCCTGGGGAAAGGGACTGAGGGCTCTCACAAGCAGCTCTGCTTAGAATCAGCAATACCCAGGCCAGCATGGGCTGGTAGGAACTTGGACAGAGCTCAGTGTAGAAGAACAACTCTGTGAGAATTGGCCAGCTTCTGTCTCTGCCAGACACTGGACTTTTGAAAGTTGCTCTACTATTTCTGTCTTTAGTGATGTCATTTGTAAAACAAGCATCATGATAGTACCTGCTTCCTAAAGCAGTAGCAAGTATTCATTGAGATAGTCTGCTGCTTAGCACAAGGCCTGGCCCATTATAAGTACTGATGGGGCCTGAGCCTGGGTCTGACTTGAAGGCTAGGGAGACAACTTAGTTAGCCCCTCACCTCCCCCACCTTTTACACCCTCAAAAGGGGAATCTAGAAGGCTGGTTGGCTTGGCACTGATGAGCTCCCTCTCCTTCTTTGCTCTCCTTCCCCTTCTCTCTCTCTAGGGGACACTACACAGAAAATGAGAACTGCTCACTATCCTACCCCAGCCGAATTGGACGCGTATGCTAAGAAGGTCGCAAACAACCCACTGACTATAAAAATCTTCCCCAACAGTGTGAAGGTTCCCCAGCGGAAACACGTTCGTCGTACTGTGAACGGCCTCGACACATCAGCCCAGCGCTACAGCCCCTACCCGACTCAGGCTGCCACCAAGGCAGGCCTGCTTGCCATTGTCAAAGTGCCAGCCAAAAGCATACTCAAGGACTTTGACGGCACCCGAGCCCGGTTGCTCCCTGAGGCCATCATGAACCCCCCAGTGGTGCCCTATGCTACTGTGGCACCCAGCACTTTAGCCCACCCCCAGGCCCAGGCTCTGGCCCGCCAGCAGGCCCTGCAGCATGCACAGACCCTGGCCCATGCCCCTCCCCAGACGCTGCAGCACCCTCAGGGTATCCCGCCACCCCAGGCGCTGCCCCATCCTCAGAGCCTCCAGCAGCCTCAGGGCCTGGGCCACCCTCAGCCCATGGCCCAAACCCAGGGCTTGCTCCACCCTCAGGGTCTGTCTCACCAAGGTCTCCAGCATCCCCCCAGTTCCTTGTTGCATGGAGGCCGGAAGATGCCAGACTCAGATGCCCCCCCAAATGTGACCGTGTCTACCTCAACTATCCCCCTTTCTATGGCGGCCACTCTGCAGCACAGCCAGCCCCCGGACCTGAGCAGCATTGTGCACCAGATCAACCAGTTTTGCCAGACGAGGGCAGGCATCAGCACTACCTCAGTGTGTGAGGGCCAGATCGCCAACCCCAGCCCCATTAGTCGCAGTCTGCTCATCAATGCAAGCACCCGGGTGTCGACCCACAGCATCCCCACACCAATGCCTTCATGTGTGGTCAATCCCATGGAGCACACCCACGTGGCCACAGCCGCATTGCCTGCTGCAGGCCCTGTCAACCTGCCCACGGGCATCTCTCGAGCCCCCACTGGCTATCCTAACGACCTCAAGCCAGTTGCCTGGAACCAGCATCAGCTGGCCCACCTACAGCAGATGTGCAGTGAGGCTGGCGGGACGCCGGCCCCTGGTCTGACAGGCAAGCATGCGACAGGACGCGAGTTGGCAGGGCCTGGCTTTGTGGGCAAGGCCCCTGCCTACCCGCAGGAACTCTGCCTGGCACAGTCCTTCCATTTGAAGCCACCCATGGAGAAGCCAACCCCATCCCCACCAGTCAACGGCCTGGCAGCCCCACTGGCCTACCCCAATGGTCACTACTTCCAGCCCCTGTGGAACAACATTCTGCCCACTCCCAATAGCGACAGCTCGGGGTCTCAGGACCTCACCATGCCGTTCCACGGAGGGCAGCCCACGGGTGCCCCCCTCGACTGTGTGGCGGCTGCTGGGGCCCACTACCGAGCAGGGACGGGGGGCGGCCCAGTGGCCAGCCAGAACAGCTTGATGCAGACAGTGGATTACCTAAGTGGGGATTTCCAGCAGGCCTGCTTCCGGGAACAGAGCCTGGCCATGCTGAACAAGGCTCACCGAGCCCCTGGCGGCCGAGCCCCTGACCCCACAGATAGTCGAAGTCTTCATATTCAGCACCCTGGCTATAGATAGGTAGTCCCGGCGCCCTCCACAATCTTACATCATACACCCCCTCCTAGGTTTAGTCTTTCTTCTGAGTAATTGGATAGTTTCAAATTTTTACTGCTCCAATGTGATCATTCTTAGATTTCTAAGAAAGGGAATTTAGTGGCATCTGAGGACACAAGGGGGTTCTCTGTGCCCTCATCCTCCCCTCCACCAGCCCTAGCGGATTTTGGGTTTATGTTGGGACCTAATCCCAATCCCAGGCGTTGTTCTTGGCCGCCTGTCAGTCCTATGCCATGTCCATCCATCTCCCTCCCCCCTGGCATTTCCGGCCAGCCACCTCCTGTCCTTCCCTGCTCTGCCTATTTCCCTTAGGACTGCACTGAGCTAAGGGCCCTAGGTGAGGTCGCTATAGGTGCCCAGCCTCCTCAGCTAGGCATCTCCCTGTTTTTCTGTCTCTCTTTCTCTAGGATTAAAAAGCCAGGCTTCCCAAGTGCTCTGGAAGCTAATTCCTTATTCACCGCAAAGACCTCAAATCAAAACTGACCAATCTTCATCTCTTCTCAGCCTCTCTTCATTCCTTAAGGCGTTTATGTCTACATTGATCCCAGAGCCACTGAATGTACCCTTGCCATACTTCTCAAGGGCATCCTGCAGGCCCTTGGCTGTAGCATTGAGACATGGATATCTTGTCAAGACATTGGTATCTTGGTTTTTTATTCCCCTTTCCAGCCCTAGAGAGATGCAGTGACCATGCAGCATATCTAAGATCTTTTCTCACTGCTGCCACTCCTAACTCCTCTGCTGCCCCTGTTCTCCACCCCCATCCAAAAAGCAAGTATAAAAAAAACTGATCCTACTTGAGGAATTAGGTAGGTAAGGGATGATCACATTGGAGTTTGGAATTAAAAACACCAAAAAAAAAAAAAAAAAGGCTTTTTGGTTCTCTACACTGGCTAAGAATATTGCTCTACACTGTAAGTTTTAAATGTCATGTTTCTGTATGAATGTAGTGTGGATTTGAGTAGCATTGTGTGCGAGTGGCCCCACAGGTACATACACCTTCTAGACACCTCCTTTTGCAGCCCCTCAGTTTGATGAAGAAAGTAAGAAAAACACAAAGCCTTAAGCTCTTTGAATTCTTCCTTTACCAAATGAGCATGGTTCTAACAGCTGGAGATGGGTGTACGTTGGAAACAGCCCCTCTCGCCCCTTGCTCACTTTTCGCTCATACCCACTCCATGCTCAACACATCTGATTCCCAAGAGACAATTAGTTGGCTAGGAATTTAAACTTTTCTGTAACTTTAGATTATGTTTTGTTGTAAATTTTTTTGTACTCTCCTGTTAAAGATGCATAGTTGGGCTCTGCTTCCCGCCCCTCCCCCCTTAACCAAATAAGCCCTTTTTCCTCTCTTCTCTGGGGAATGTGAGCTGATGGTCTTATTTAAAATTTGGGGGTTTGTTTACTCTACTATCCACTGTTCTTTAGCCAGAATTCTCTAGTGATCTGAATCAATGTGACTGAAGACCAGTTTTTAAATTATGTGTTGGCAAGTTGCCTTATATTTAAAAATAGAAAAAAAAAAGCCTGATTGTGTTATGCCAAATGATAGCAACATGAAGTCCTAATTTATTGTTCCTGATTGTTTTCCTGACGTCTGTGAACACTGGTACCTCCCTGTCCGAGCCCAGGAGCACCTGTTAATTGTGGTGCAATGCCTTCCCCAAGGTGTTGGCCACCATCTCACCCAGGGCCCCCTTCCAATTCTTCCTTCTCTGACTTAAATTGAAAGAGCACTACTGTGTACCCTTAACCCTTGCTTGAGCTCCAAACCAGATATTTTTGCTGTGATTTTTTTCTAATGCCTCTCCCCAAAAGGTGAGCTGCCATTTTAGGAAATTGGACCAGACACCAACTTGGGGGCTTTATATCAAACCTCAAACCCATCTCTTCCTGTGTGGGGGTACAAATCTCTGAAGCTCTCACTCCCATCCCTAATCTGCATGGAAAATGTACTGTGACCCCACCTTTGTCCTCAACTGCCCTTGCCTTTGGTGTGAGATGTTTCCTAGTTCACCCTGAGCTCCTCACCCCTCTGCCAGCCAACCCCCAGCCAGCAATAAGAGGCCAAACCAGGACCTCCTATCTATAATCCCTGCCTCCATCCCACACTGCCCCTAGGGAATACTGTTTCCCTGAGCTGTCCACACACTGTAGCATTCACTCTCCATCTCTCTCATCTCACCTGTGGTGGTTTATGGGTATGATGGGGTTTTTAAGATTATTATAAACCAGTAAAAAGAAAAGTTACCTTTCAATCTTGTCCTATTTGTTTATAGTGGTTTCTGAAGTCTCATTTACTAGAAGGGTAGTAATTTCTCATTTTTAAGAGGGGGGACCCCTGTTCATCCTGCTCAGAAGCCCTCCCAATCCATTACTGAAGATCAGGTATTGGGATTGTAAGGAGTGAAGTTTGGTCAATCCCCAGGAGGTACGCAGGACCTCTCCCTAGGCAGGACAGTTAGGGCCTTGGTGGGTTAGTGTGTCTTCTGTGGAGGTCTGGATCATAAGCCACTGAAAAATGGATAATTTGCTAATAAGCTATTTAAGACTAAACGTCCCTCCCTCCACTTCTCCCACCTCCAACAGGGATTCCAAGGGCCTCTGACAGAGGTGGAGGTAATAAGTGCTTAATCTGTAAAATGAAAAGTAACTTTTGGTGAATCTTATGGGTTTAGTATTGGAGAACTTTCCCCTTTTTTGTCTGTGGCGGGGGTGGGGGTGGGGAGTGGGAGTAAAAGCTACTTACAGTCCTAGTTGGTTTGGCTCAATGGATAGAGCATCGGCCTGTGGAATGAAGGGGTTCTAGGTTCAAATCCAGTCAAGGGTACATGTCCAGGGTGTAGGCTTGATCCCCAGTAGGAAGCGTACAGGGGGCAGCCAATCAATGATTCTTATCATTGTTTTTTTTTTTTAATATATATATATTTTTTATTTATTTCAGAGAGGAAGGGAGAGAAAGAGAAACATCAGCGATGAGAGGGAACTATTGATTGGCTGCCTTCTGCATGTTGGACGGAGCCCACAACCCAGGCATGTGCCCTCAACCAGAATCAAACCCAGGACCCTTGGGTCTGCAAGCTGACGCTCTCTCCACTGAGCCAGGGCATCATCATTGGTATTTCTATCTCTCTCTCCCTCTCTGAAATCAATTATATGAAAACATAAGAGCTACTTATAGTTGACCCTTGAACAATGGGGGTAGGGAAGTTAGGGAAGTTAGAGGTGCCTCTAATTACCCCCATTCCTACATAGTCTAAAATGACTCTAGCACTAGCAAGTTTGGTTCAGCGGATAGAGCGTCAGTCTGCAGACTGAAGGGTCCCAGGTTTGATTTCAGTCAAGGACACATGCCCAGGTTGCAGACTTGATCCCCGGTAGGGGGTGTGCAGGAGGCAGCTGATGTGATTCTCATTGATGTTTCTGTCTCCCTCTCTGAAGTCAATCAAAATCTCTATATATAAAAGCCTAAGCAACCATGACAACTGGACAACTGGTTGGTAGCTATGACGTGCACTGAGCACCAGGGGGCAAACGCTTACTGCAGGAGCTGCTTCCTGGTGGTCAGTACGCTTCCATGGCCAACCTCCCACAATCCCTCCCTGCTCACCAGCCAGGCGGAGGGACCCCACCCGTGCACAAATTGTGCACTGGACCTCTAGTGTCAAATTAAAATGACTCCACAGACTTTATTAATAACCTGTTGACAGGAAGCCTTACCAATAACAGCCAATTAATGCATATTTTATATGTCACGTGTATATGCTCTATTAAAGTGAGCAAGAGGAGAAATGTTTGGAAACAAAGCAATATGTTTACAGTATTTATTGGAAAAAATCCATGTATAAGTGGACTTGTGCAGTTCAAACTCATGTTGTTCAAGGGTCAACTAGAGTCCCTGGTCCCCCTTTCAGTTGGTTGAACGTCATCCTGTGCACTGAAGAAGGGTTGCCAGGGCGCATACCTGAGTTGTGAGTTCGATCCCCAGTTGGGACACAAACAGAAGGCAACAAATCAATTTTCCTCTCACATTGATGTTTCTTTCTCTAAGCATGTCCTTGGATGAGGATTAAAAAAGAATTAAAAACACACACACACACAAAAACCTGGCCTGAGTTCCACAAGGCAACTATGACTGTAACACTACTGGAATGAGGGCTAGACCTGCGTATGGAGTTGACTGCAACACACCATTGTTGCACACAACTCTGGAAAGCACGTTCCCTGGAATGGTGCAGTGACGGTCTTGCCAGCAGAGAGAGCCCAAGCTTGATCCATTGTATCTGACTTCTCTTGGGAAGATGGTTCCATCTGTTGCCTGAAGCAAGTGCTTTGAGACATTTCTTCTGCTAGAGCAGCGGTCGCCAACCAGTGGTCCTAGAACCACTGGTGGTCAATGAGGTCTGAAAGGTTGACCTCTGGTTTAAGGAAACCAGCTGGAGGCGCGGCTGGCAAACTGCGGCTCGTGAGCCACATGTGGCTCTTTGGCCCCTGGAGTATGGCTCTTCCATAAAATACCATGGCCTGGCCGAGTCTATTTGGAAGAAGTGGTGGCAGAAGTTTAAAAAAAATTGGCTCTCTATCATTGTGCTGTTGATATCTGGCTCTGTTGACTAAAGTTTGCCAATCACTGAGCTAGAGCATATGGCTGTCCCTGTTAGCTTCCAGAAGTCACTGCCAGGGTGGTTTTTACCTTTATTGGGCGGCCAGGACCCATCTTTCCCTAGATGGGTGCATTTGACCTTTTGAAGGCTAAGCTGGTGCTTAGCCCTTGAACCTTCCCTCTCTACTAGAGAAGTTTCCATCGTTGGGCCTCTTCTCAGGGCCAGCCCAGAGTAAGGCACTTAATCTGATTGGTTCATCTTTACAGAACATCTAGGTGAGCAGGATTACTCTCATTTCGCCAGCGAGAGCAAAAGGCCTCTCCATATAGCCAAGAAACTTGCCAAAAAGGAAGCAAGTAAGGTTAAGGATCCAAATCCAACTGGCAAAATTAAAAGGAAGCTATACATCTAGGGATTGCTGGAGCTTGAATAAGAATCCAGGCCCTGCCCCAAACCAGTGGAAGTCAATGCACTCTTCTGTTCCTATCTAATCTGTTAGATGTGGATAATCATAGGCACCCACCGAGGTGAATATGAAAAGCAAATGAGTATGGATGAGAAAATCCAAGCACTTTGCACGTCTCATAGGCCCCCTTGCTCAACTTAGTCTCTGGATTTGGGCTGGGCCTTTGGAGTTAACATTCATCAAGCACTTATTTTTGTGCTAGGAACATGCCTTGTCTCATTAAATTTTCAATACAGCCTACTAAAATAGGTTCTGTTGATAAAACGATTTCACTTGATGGTTGTATTAAATGAAATAATGCATGTGTGCAGTGTTTGACGGTCACCACCAGAGGGCAGCAGCAAGCATCTCTTCCACACAAAGCCTGGTGCACTTCCCCTGTCGTCCACCAGAGGGCGACCCAGCAGGGCAGCTGATCCTGGGGGCAAAGGCAGCTGCCAGTCTGGTCCTTTGCCTTCACAATTGGGCCCAGCCTTCCAGGGCCTTAACCCAACCAGATGAGTCAGACTGGAACCAAATTAATAAATACAATTCAGGATTTATTAAAAATCAGGGCTCCCTGCTGTGTCCTCCTGGCACTAAGTAAATAAATAACCAGAAGACACAGAGGGAAGAGAAATCAGATTTCAAGACAGATGATTTAACTACCCAACTCCCCCTCCCCCCTATGGCTCTTGGGACATAGCACCAGCAGGCACCTCAGTCCAGGTAGAATGTGGCCGGCACCAAGGCATGTCTGCCCTGCCCAGGAGCGGAGACAAGCCCTAGGATCACTTGTTTCCAAGCCCTTGATGACCCCAAGACCTGCTCGGCCAGGGCTGAAGCACCAATAGGAGGCACCTGAGGGTGGTAAGGAAGGGGGGAGGGGAATGGGGTAACAGAACCTCGGCTGCAGAAGCAGCTGAAAGGGGGTCCTGCCCCCTTCTCCAGGTTCTGCCAGGGCCTGACCGAGGTCACGTTCCACCCCCCCCCCCCCCCTGTCCTGGAGCCCTGTCTGTGCTCAGCTGAGGATCTTTCGTGGCAATTCAACTGAGGCACGGATGAAGACTGCGTCATCCCGCACATAGTTTCGCTTGCGGATATCCTGGTGGGAGATGAATTTGGGGTAACCAAAACCCAAAGAACTCTCATCCAGGGAGCCCCGCCAAGTGCCTGGTTTTTGGAAATTCTTCCAGTTTGGGTCAGGGTGAAAGGTCTCAGTGACATGCTGTGGCTTAGCCAGCCCAGGGTCGCTCTGATCCAGCAGGGAGAAGGTGACGCGGCGGGCAAAGGGCCACTCAAGGAGATTGTCAAAGGCACCCGGCAGCACGCGAATGTACAGCGAGAGATGCGTGCCTTCGCCACTGCCATTGCCATTGAGGAATGCAGACACCTGCAGCTTGTAGCCATACTTATGTGTGTAGAAGGCGGGGCTGAAGCACTCGAGGTTGGGCTTGGCTTTGGCCTCCTGTAGCCGGCGCCCATAGCTGCCAATCTTCCAGATGAGCACACCATCACTGCCCACCGACAGCTCCTCCAGCTCTCGCCGCAGCTCCTGAAGTTCCTGCCGCTGACGGCTCACCAGGGCGCACATCATGGCCAGATGGGGCTTCACACTCTCCTCCACGTGCCGTGCCATTGCCAGCTTCGGGCACTGTTGGCAAAGCCCCGGGTCATGGGGGAAGGGAGGAGAGTTATCAGTATGGGTAGGCCCAGGGTAGAGGGGAGGACTGGGCACAGGGTGGCAGGCACTCAGTTCTGATTGAGGAAGGTTGAGGGTACAGAGAGGATGACGCTGGCCGGCAGCGGGGAGGACTGAAAGATTCAGAGCAGCAGAGCAGGGACCGGCCAAAGGGCTGAGGCCCTAAGTCTATGTCAGGCTTCAAGGACCAAGAAGGGGGCTGACAGGAAGAAGGGGCATCTCACCCTGTGCTTGCAGCCGGAGTCTTTGAACGGACACAGCACCAAGGCAGTGCTACAGCTGTCCTTCAGGTGGCCTGGCAGGTCCTCCCGAGGCACCGTGCCCACGCCACACTGGTTGGGGCAGGGCACAGGCAGCCTCGGGCACTGGTACTGGTGGCTCTAGGGTGGCAGAGACGGTGGTCAGTAGCCCGACTCCCTGCTGCCTGCCCCACAGCCCAGTTCGGGCAGGGCCTCACCTGGATGGTGTCAAAGACGAACTCCTTGGCACAGTAGGTGCAAGGCTGTGTGCGCTTGGGGCACTCAGAGGTGGCATGCTGGGCCAGCAGCCGCCGCATCATCCGGGCCCCACACTTGTTCTCACAGTACACACTCTCCTGGGGACACACGCCCTCGTGGCTCTGGAAAGGTTAGAGGGGCTGAGTTGAGGGATGCCGGCTACCAGGTGCCCCACTCTCCCTCTGCCCCCAGCCAGGCCCCTCACCTCAAAAGCCTCCCCACTGAAGTCACAGCCACAGAACTCGCACTTGAGGCGCCGCTTAGGGCAGTCGTGTTGCAGGTGTGCAGGCAGGTCTCGGCGGCTCAGCTTGGTGGGGCAGCGGTTGGGGCAGGGGACTACATTGAAGCTGCAGGTGTTCAGGTGACCCTGGTAGGAAGGGCTGTGGTTAGTGCCTGCCGAGAGGGAGGGGGCGTCCCCACCCAAGCAGAGCCTCACCTGTAGGTGACGCAGTGGCCCGCTCCAGCGGCAGCCCTCCTCGCTGTGGATGCAGCGGATAGGCAGGCCCAGCACCTGTACCTCCAGCTCTGGGTCCGGGTAGATCTGGGGTCGGGAATGGGGGAAGCCGGTCAAGGTCTGAGCCTGCTACACCCCCCACTTCCTGCCTCCCCCACCCCCCTGATAGGCTAGCTCTACCTTAGAATCAGTAACAGCCTCTCCTGGGCTTTATTGCTCTCTGTGCCCAGTGATAAGGGGTACAGCAGGCAGTATCTGCTCTATTGCTGGGTCCCAGGGTCCCCAATATGCTTGCACATGACAATCGGCCCTCAAACCCCCTGCCTACTTCCCTCTGTAGAGGTCCTGGCCCTCAGCCACAGGCCTGACCAGCCATCCAGAGGGGAGGGGAGCACTTCCTGTGGCACAGAGCAGCTCTGTGTACCCCACAAGCTGGGCATTGTGCCTGCCCTCCAGGGCAAATACGGGCCTCGTTTGCAAACTGGCCTGGTGGGAGGGAACAGCCACCTTTGTGGGGCACATGGTTCGGAAGCACTAGGTTGACACTGGCCCTGGGCCACCTCCACCAAGGACGAGCCTCCCGCCGGCTCTGTGGACCCACCTTGGCATAGTCCAGCGGAAGCTGGTCCTCAGGGCATTTGAAGACTCCTTCACTGGAGAGAGAGGGGACAGGGTCAAGACTCCACACTGGAGCCCCGTGTGGCTCTGGGGTTGAGCGCTGATTCCCCCAGGGCACGTGCCAGGGGTGCAGGCTCGGTCCCCAGTAGGGGGCATGCAGTCCGCAGCCAATCAGTGATTCTCATGGATATTTCTACCTCTCTATTCTTCTCCCTTCCTCTCTCTACAATCAATAAAACGTATTTTAAAAAATAAAAAAGAATTCTGTGTGTTTAAAAAAAGAGACTCCACTCTATGGGGAGAACCCCAGGCCCCACCCCCTTAATGAGGGCAGCCTCTTGCCCTCACCAGACCGGTTCTGAGGCAGCCCCACCTGGGAGGGGGAGCAGAGTGGAGTCCTGAGGGTGCCGGCTTCCCCAGGACCCCAGGAAATCCCAGCTCTGGGCCCAGTGGAGGCGGAGACAGCTGCTCAGACAGCATTTGGCCAACAGGTGGCAGCTGGCACCCCTCCCCCAGGATGGCAGCTGGACTGGGAAAGAACAGGCTGCCCAGCCATCCCCTCCCCCCAGGCTAGTTTTCACTGGTTGGGCCAAAAGCTGATTGGGGGGGGGGCGGGGGGGGAGAGCTAGGTGAACGGGGATAGGCTGAGATTAAATGCCAAAGCTTCCCAACCCATATGAGGGTGCCCAGCCAAGAACCATGGGCAAAGGTCAGCTTGGGGCCACTTCACCTCACCCCTTCCCTCTTCCTAAGAGGGTGTGTCTCCTAAAGCAAAGAGGAGGAAAGGCTCCCCCAAGGCACTGTTTACCCTCCCAGCCAGTCTTCAACCACAGGTCTCCGAGAAGGGGCTGAACACCCCCGGTTTTGCAGATGAAAGAACAGAAGCTGCAGCTGAAGCAGCACCTGGCTCTGTCTGAGTCCACAGCGCTGGGAGGTTCCGTTTTAGGCACAGCAGAGGCCAGGACGAGAAAAACTGTCCAGGCCAGCACCGCCGGGACTCTGCTCAGAGCACTGCAGGCAACCTGACGCCTGCGGTCCTCCCGCGCCTGCCTCTCCCCTTCCCCAGCAGGTCCTCCCGCGCCTGCCTCTCCCCTTCCCCGCAGGCTGTTCGCTCCGGAACCTGTTAGCATGCCTCCTGCCAGTGAGACCTTGCTGACCCCAGCCAGGACCAGTTACACCTGGCATGGCAGGCCCTCAGGCATGGCATTTCTGGCAGATGTAAGTCATGTGGGAGGCAGGCAGGAGGCAGGCCGAAGCCTAGACCACACGGCAGCCCTGTCCATGATGTGCTTTGCAGACCCGGGCAGTTCATGCCCCAAATGTCCAAAGGATTTCCAGCACTCACCCCGTCTCTCTGACCCCACTACCGCCACTGGCCATGCCACCAAGCAAATACATGCCCAGGCACTGGGGAGGTACGCCTATGCCCACAGGGCAAGCAGCCTTCCCGGCCCAACCGGGCAGGAGTGGGGAAAGAGGGGTGGGCCATGGGGGAGGGGGTCTGCTTGGCTGCTTCAGGAATGTGCTGACTTAATGGTTTTGGAGACAGGGAGGGGACCGAGACAAGCCCCCAGGCCTGGAGCAGATTAGCCTGGGCAGCTTGGGGCCCGCCAGGACAAAGGTTCCGTGCGTGCTATGGGCACCCCTGGCTTGTATGATATCCGGCGGCGGTGAGAGGCAGGGCCTGTCCAACCACCTCTTCCCTCCTCCCTCCAGGGGCCTCAGCAGCCAAATGCAGGCACTAGGGGAAAGGGGGAGGCAGGGGCAGAGACTGCTTCAGGCTGTGCAGGGGAGGCCCAGGCCCAGGGGAGAAGACAGGATGGGGGGAGGGGGCTGTGGGAGAGGAAGAGGGGATTTCCGGGAGGAGGAGGGGCAGAAGCAGCAGAGAGGCCCTGGAGGAAAAGGGGCCTTGCAACCCCCTTCTGGATCCTTCCTTGAGGCAGTGGGGGTGGGCCAGCCGAGGGGGGGAGGCTCGGCTGGCCTCATCTGGAAACCAGAGGGCTGGGGAAGGGCACTGGAGAAGACAATGGGCTGTGTGTCTCGGGGAGAATGTGTACACTGGAGGGAGGAGGGAGGGGGTGGGGGGAGGGGGGGAGGGTAGGAGGAGGGGGCAACACAGCAGCTTGTGCGGGAGCATATGTGAGGGCCTAAGCGGGCCCAGGCAGTGGGGAACGGAAAACAAAGAGCCTGCTGAGATTTCCGCCCGGCTAGGGGCTGCAGAGGCCAGAGGACGGAGGGAGGGACAGTGCACTGACGGCAGGAGTCCTAGACACGCTCTCCTTGCCCGCACCCCTCACAAACAGCCTCCTGACACATGGCGTGACTGACCTAGGCTTCCCTGTGATCTCGGACACGACCTCCCACACTGGCCTGAGAGTCCACGGCATGGGCAGGAGATTCACCACAGGGCGCCCGGAACTCATCGGATGCCAAGAGCCAGGTGACCTGAGACCTCAGGAAACAGGGGACGTTTCTAACGCCCAGGGGGCGACCCCTCCCTACGATCTATAGGCATCCGAGGTGCTCAAGACCCGGGACAGGAGGGCCGCGCTGTAGGTTCCTGCTGCAGAGAGCCGAGCGCCACAGTCCTCTATTGTGTGACCACAGCCCGGCCTTCAGCCCCGGCCAAGCCTCTTTTTAAGAAACCGTGACCATAGGCAAGTCACAGCCTCTCTCTGGGTTTCTCGTCTCATCATCTGTGAAATGGGAGAACAGCTGCCGTTCTTGCAATGTTGGAAAGATCGGTCCAGAGGTTAGGGAGATGGGTGGAAACTCCGGAAGTTTAAGGTGCAGCGCAGGAGGGCGGGTTCTGCCCTCTTCCCAGAAGGATTCAAAGTTCAAGGATGAGGCCACAGTGGCTCCCGGGTGAGGGGGAAGGGCCGGCCACGGGTCAGGAACGGCGTCTCTGCCCCCCGCCACTCCGCAGGAAGGTACTGAATTCTCCCGACCGGGCGCGGGAGCCAATGGCACCCGGAACCCTGCGGATCAGCGCGTGGGGTTCTCCCTCCGGGCCTGACATCATCGCCGCCCCGTGATGTCACGGTGGCCGCCCGTGAGGTCACCGGGCCACGGCGCAGACAAAGGCCCGGCGTGCCTCCGAGCTGAGCCCCTCCCCACGCGGCGTGCCCCCCGCGCCGGCCTCCCCGCCGCCCCCGGCCCGCACCTGAGGAACTCCTGCAGGCAGGTGTCGCAGAAGCGGTGGCCGCAGGTAGAAACCTGCACCGGCTCTCGCATGGGCTTCCCGCACAGCGGGCACAGCAGCCGCCGCTTGGGCTTCTCCAGGAACTTGTAGTCGAAGCCGGGCATGGCGGGCGGGCACGGGCGAGCGGGGCCGGGCACGCGGCGGCCCCACAGCCCGCGCCACGCTCGGGCCGCGCTCCCGGCTCCGGGCGGCGCCGACTGTTGGCTGCGGCCGGACCCAGCCCGCCTGCCCGCGGCCGGAAGAGGGGGCGGAGCCGCGCCCGCGTGGTCCTAGCGCCCGTCCGAGCCGCGCTCCCTCTCAGGAACGCGTGGCTCTGAGGTCGGCACTTTGCCAGGCTTGCCCCTCCCCGAGACAGGGGCTCCTCTTTCCGCTTGAGATGGGAGATTGTGGCCCCGCTTCCCTCCAGAGCTGGGGAGCCGAGGACAGGGGGTGCGGGGATGACCCTGACGCTAGATGGGGCAGAGGGACCCGGGGTACGGGCTGGGCCGCGCCACAAAGGTTTGCTCTCCCGAGGGTACAGCTCCGTCCCGGGGGCCACGTGTCGCCCAGGAGCCCGGGACCGCAGCTTCCAGGTGCTAGGCAGCCGAAGCCTGGCAACCAGATCTCGGGAGCCCGACTCGGAGGAGAGGCAGGGCTGGCGCTGGGCCAGAGGAAACAGCCCAGTCTTAGGCTGCGCCCACATTCCTTCCTTGACCTGAGCCAGCCCCGCAGCCAGCCGAGATCGGGGGCCCAGCCCAACCTTGGGGTGTTGGGCAGCCACTCCCCCCTCCTGAAGAGACCACACTCTAGGCAGGCAGCTGATGTTTTTATTGGCACTACTTCCAGTCATCTGGAAACTGGTCTGGTCCAGCCAGTTACCCTCTCCCCCAGCCGGTTTTGGAGATATGGCAGAGGGTGAAGGGGGGCGGGGGGAACAGCTCCCCTAGACCTCCCTGCCCCAGGCAATGCACAGGCAGGCCGCTGGAATGACCACTGGAATGGCCCTCCAGGCAGGCTCCACCTTGACCTGCTCCAAAGCACTGAGCTGGTGTCCCGGTGGGCACCAGGGATGGTTTTCTAACCAGGCTGGAGGAGGAGCAGGGTCTGGGTGGAGCCACACCCACCTCCAGCCTTTTTCTGTCAAGCCTCTGAAGACCACCCTGCTTCCAAGGGTTAGAGCTGGCTTCCAACTCAAGGCAAGCTGGACCCTGAGGGCATTGACTTGAGACAAGAAGGGGTGGGAGGGAAAAGAGAAGTGTTAGGGGAGTGGGGTCGGTTGAGTTTTACAATATCCAGGGCTAAAAGCAGCCCAGGGGCTTGCTTCATCAGTTCTTACACCCCCTTAGACAATCCAGGGGCATGGATGGAGACAGTCATGCTTCAGGCACCTGTGCTTTTCAAGAACATTCAGAGAAGCAACATCAGGGTGGTCCAGAGGCGTGTCCAGGTACCTCATGGGGGGACTGGCTCATCTGTGACAGCTACGGAGCACAAGAGAGAACGCTCTGCAGCCTCCCAGAGGACAGAGCCTCCTGCAAGCACCCCCACCTCTGCTCCCAGTTCCGCCCTGGCCCTCGACTCTGCCAGACCTGAAGTAGAGGTTCAGACTGAACTGGAGGAGGGAGCAGAGGAGAAAGAATGCATTTGGGCTCTGGGGAGCAGTAAGGGCAGCCTTCAAGGAGGCCCCAAAGTACCCACCCTTGTCCACCCCAGGCAGGAAACTAAGTTTTATCCCATGGCTTCTGCTTTCATTTATTTGGGGGCTAAAGATGTGTTTTAGTGATTTGGGCTGTGACCACTGGGGATGGGGGTGTGGGCAGGGTCCAGCTGGGTTAGGTGGGAAAAGTTAGCACTCACGGCGCACAGCTAGGAGAGTGTTTCCATGGCAACAGGACACAGAAGTCACTGTGTAGGGATGTGTCTCATCTAGCTGCACTGGACGAGGGAGTGCAGCATCCTCGTCCCTCCTTCCAAGTCGACCTCGGGCCCCTTTGCCCCAAGAGTATACCTCACCTTCTGCCAAAGAGAATCCCAAAGAGGGAAATGGGAAGAGATACAGCTTAGCCAACAGAGCAGGTGTCCCCCCAGACTGCCCTACCTGCCTCCGTATGAGGCTGCTGAGTTCAGCAGATCTGAGCATGATAACCCCCCATTGCCCATGGGCCTGCCCATGCCTATATCTGCCCCCATGGTGCCCACTAATCACCTGCCCCAATGGCTACAGTGAAGGCATCCCCACAGGCCACCATTGCTATCTTGACGCCCTGGAGGCCTTGCACTTGACAAGGTGCCCGGCTGACTCGGCGAGCACTGGTACCCAATTGACCATGCTGATTGCTGCCGAAAGTATAGCAGTCGCCAGAGGCTGTAAAGGAGGAAAGGAAAAGGGGTGCCTCAACTGAGGTTCCAAAGAGGCCAGGAGAGTCCCCTTCCTGCCACCTTGCCCAGGTCCTACTCACCAGTCACAGCAGCGGAATGAGCAGTACCTAGGTCAGCACTCAGCAGGGTCTCCTGGTCCAGGGGTGCAGAGCGCAGTGGTGTGAAGCTCAGCGCCTCCTCTACTTGCTGGTGGGGGGCAGGCTCCTCCCCCAGGGAGAGGTGGTCCAGGCCCAACTTGTTGAACCTAAGGGCAGAGCCAGAAGCCAAGCCCAGTGGACAGTTTGTATAGACCAGCGGTCGGCAGCTGGTGGTCCGCAGACCACTGACGGTGCGTGAGGCCCGAAAGGTTGGTGACTGCTGGTACAGACTGTCCTGCCACCCAACTATCTGGGCAGGAGCTGATGTCCCAGGGGACAGAGCCCAGCCTGAACTGAACCCACAATACTCCCAGGCCTCCTCAGTTCTAATCCCTGGTGAGAAGTAGGCAATGACAGATGGAGCATCATCAGCCAAGGGTGGTGGGGGGCAGTCTAGTCATCCTGAGGCACTAGTTACCTGTTGCTCCCGCAGGCCAGGGCTCGGCCAGGCACAGTGAGGATCATGGAGGAGTCGATGCCACATACAACCCGCTTGGCTTCCTGTCCTGAGGGCATGGGCACCTGCTGGGGGCAGTTGTAGGACTCCCTGGTGCCTAGTCCCAGCCGGCCTATAAGGAGAGACCAGGATGGGGCTAGTTTGAACTTCAGGGTTGGTGATGCCAGCCCCAGGCAGGAAACTCGGGCTGATGAGCTGAGGAGCCCTGGAGAGGCAGTAATGGTGTGAGTGAAGGTTTCCCACCCTCAGCCCCTCTTTGGGTCAAAATCCTACTCCTCCTTTAAAGACCTGTTCAGATGTCACCGCTGCTCCTCCAGGTGGAGCCCCTTGCCATCCCTTGAGTTTTGACACTTCTGGACCTTGGGTGGAGCCCGGATGCTGTCTGTCCTCTGTTATCATGATGTATCACCCCATCCCCCCCCCCCCCCACCAGAGCCCTCCAAGAGGATAGGATCCCCACCTACGGCAGCTCTAGTCTCAGTGGCCAGCCTGATGCCTCACCCAGAGAGCCACAATGAGAAGTTCTGGGTGAGTGAAATCTCCCTCAGAAGCACTGGAAGGAAAGGATACCTTATTCATCTTGCCTCAGCACCCAGCACAGGGTGAGCACATGGCGGGTGTACAGTAAAGATTTGCTGAGCGAATAAATGAATGGAATTAGAGAGAAAAGAGGGAGGAGAAAACAGGCCTTGGGGTGGAAGGAGGATGTGAAGGGGAACAAATCACGGCAGGGGGCTGCTGTGAGATGCAGTGAGAGGCTGGAACTGAGTAGAGTGCTTACCACCATCTCCGCGGCCCCAGGCAAACAGTTCTCGCTCAGTGGACAGGGCCAGGACATGAGAGGCCCCACAGGCCACCTGCACCATCTCATAACCCAGCAGGGCCTCCACAATGGTGGGCTAGAGAGAGAGGGAAAACTGGGCAAGGGGCCTGCAGCCAGCATCCCCTGTAGAAAGGAAGTTGGAGGCTGCAAATCCTCCTGAGATGGCTGTTTCTTTAACTCACCACCACTAGCACCAGCACTGCAACCACTGGGGAAGCCTGGTCTTTCTGTACTTCCCCTGATGCTGCCCAGAACAGGTGCAGCCTGGGAGCCAGAGGGACCTGTGGTTGCTGAAGATTCCCCTGCCCCCAACCTGGTTTCAGCACTCAGGTTCCTTGCCATCTCCCCGACTTCCTCCTCCCCAAGGCACAGGCGACACCCACCTGGCTGATGTCGTTGAGGCTGCCATGGCCCAGGCACCCATTGCTGCCGCTGCCAAAGGTCATGATGATACCTCGGTCTGGGAAGGGGGGCGTGGAGGAAAGGAAAGGGAGAGAGATTAGGCTGTTTTTCCAGACAGACCAGTCCAACCTCGAGTTGGAGAAACAATAAAATTTAGTTGGAGGCCGAGGCTGGAAGAGTGAAATGGAGGAGAGATAAGGACAGGGGTCTCTTTTCCCAAGCGTGTGACTTCGGACAAGTGACTTAGTTGTCAGATCTGTCGAACGGGACACTATAACTACCGTGCCAGGCCTGTGGTGAAGGGTAGAAGAGATTGTGGAAGTAATCCTGGTGCTCAATAACCAGTAGATAGGAGCATTATTAAGTGAACGTTCTGTAAATGACAGGCAAGGAGAGAAGTTGCTCACAGCCCCCCCCCTACTCCCTGCACTGACCAGTCAGGCAGGCTGTAAAGAGGTCCCCGCAGGCCACATGCTTGATGGTCACACCTGACTGGCCCTCCAGGAAACGGGAGATGAACTGGGGCTGCTGCTGCTCCACTGCCCCGGGAAGGAGGGCGCCCCCTCCGCCACCGAGGGGTGGGGCCTGTGGAGCAGATGGTGTGGGGAGAACCTGAGCACCCCCTTCCTTAAGGCATGCCCTGCCACATTCCGGGCTCACCCCACCCTGCTCACCTCCCACAGGATGAGGCGCCCAGAGCGTGTGACGCCAGCCTTCTGTGTGCGCCCGGCGGCCACCTGAACCACCTCTGTGTTGAGCATCGGCAGCCGCAGAGGAGCACTGAGCCCCCCACCCCACGTGTACACGGAGGACAGAGGTGGTGGGATGGCCGGCCGTGCAGGTCCCCGGGGGACGCCTGTGGGGGCAGCTCGTGAGGCCCATTAAACTGGTGGGAAGGGCATGGTGTCTAAGGGGCCCTGAGAGGTGAGGGGGACTTACCCCTGCAGCGGGCACTGGTGGTCCTGCTCCCTGTGCTGCCTGGCGCTATGGGTGGCCCAGTGGCCAGGGACTTCTCTGCCCTGTGGGACAGATGGACCGCCCCTCAGGACATGGACTGACCCTCTTTGGTAGTCCCACACACAGGAATGATTTGCCCTGAGGACCCCTATGTCCCAGTCTTACTCTGCTCCCACTAGGTGCCCCCCACTGTCCTGGGCCCCTCCCCGGGCCCACTCCCCAGCTCCCCCGCACAGGCCTCCGCATTCGGACGCTGCCCAAGTCGGTGTGGAGGTTGAGGAGGGCACGGATGCAGAGGGGCTGCGCCATGATGTGGCTGAGCGGTGGCCGCTGGGCTGGCTCCAGGCTGAGCAGACTCAGGACCAGCTGGCGCAGCTCAGGGCTGTACCGGTCAGAGATGGGTGCAAAGGTGCCACTCATGATCTTCAGCACCAGCGCTGGCAGGTTCTGTGAAGGCACCAGGTTCTGGGTTGGCCAGAGCCTCAGGCCAGGCTCTTACGTGGTTTCAGCCCAGCCTCTCATCTGATGGACGGTCACAGCCCTGTGCTCAGAAGACTCCAGTCTGGTGAGGGGACTCCCAAAATGACAGGGGACCCAAACCCTGCTTTCAAGAACCTCTGATAGGGGAGCTGCAGCTAAGGATCCCTAATCTTAGGGGGTAACTCTGCCCACAGGAGCCCACAGTTTAAAGGGAAAAACCAAGCCCTACCCTCAGGAATTCAGGGTCTGAGGGAAGCCACAGCGCTGCCTTGGGCTAATCCACCATCTGAAGAGGGAGCTCTGACTCAGCCACAGAGAAGAATCACACAAACAGGTGGAGCCGGGGACTTTGGGGGGAGGGAGGTAGAGATTTTCCAGTAGTCCCTTTGGGGTGGTTACTCACCGCAGCCTCAAAGGCCCTCTTGAGGCTGGCCAGCTCATAGAGGACGCAGCCCAGGGCCCAGATGTCGCTCTTCTGGTTGTAGGGCTTGCCCTCACACAGTTCAGGGGAAATGTAGCATGGCGTACCCACCACCTGCAGGAGGGAAGCTAATGTTACAGCCCAGGGAGGGAAGACCAAGGGCCACTGGTAGACGGCTTCTCCCCCAAGCAGGCCAAAGTGCTTCCTCCTGCAGGACAACCCAGTCAGGAGCTAAGGGGCCAAGGCCTTGGGGTGGGGCAGGGCAGAGGGCTGCAGTGTGGGCCGTGGCCCTCAAAACCTCCCGCACCCTTGAGATTCCCTTCCATGCCCAGGCACCGTGTAGGCCTTGCTCTTGCTGCTGAGGATCTTGGAGATGCCAAAGTCACCAATCTTGACGACCATGCGATGCTTGTCAAGAAGGATGTTTTGGGTCTTGAGGTCGCGGTGCAAGATGAGATGGGTGTGCACGTGATGCAGTGCAAGCAGGATCTGCACGAAGAAGTGCAGGATGCTCTCCTCCTCCAGCAGGGAATTGCAGCGCTTTTGGATGAACTCGGCCAGGGTGCCGCCTGCAGCAGCAAGCGTTGGGTCAAACTCGGTCTTTTCCAAGCCTGAGATTTTCCTTTTATGAAACGAAACACCCAGACAGGGCACGTGCCTCCCACCATCACACTACCTGGGTCAGAATTCTAGACTTCTGACCCTCAGCCAAGCCCACGCCACGGAGGGAAGCTGGCTAATCCGTGTCTGTCTGTCTCAGAGGTGAGAGGCCCCTGAAGCCAGGCCAGGGCGAGGAGTCTGGCCCACCTGGTGCATATTCCATGGCAATCATGAGGGCCTTGTCCTCCAGGAAGTTCTCATAGTACTCAATGACATTGGGATGGTTGAGCAGCTTGAGGACCTGGCACTCGTTTTGGGCTGCCTGCCGCTCTTCTTTGGTCATCTGCTCCACCGGGACCTGCTTGATGATCACCAGCTTCTGGTCGGCCTTGCGCAGGCACAGGTGCACAATCCTAAGGACACAGAGCACGGCAGTGGATGCCTATTAGCCTCCAGCCACATACCAAGCTGGGAAGGCTGGTGACTGGACAGAGACTAGACTTGAGAGGGGAAAGGCATGAAGACTAAGAGATCATCTACAAGCACAGAGCTCTGAGTTTAGGAGTGGGGAGGACTAACCACAAACTCTGTGAGACCTTATTTGAAAATCAGTTTCAGCGCAGGCAAAATGAGGCAAAATTAATCTTCATCTCCTTAAGTTTCCACAGACTCTGAAGTCAACTGCCTGGATTCAAATCCTAACTCCTCCTCCTACTAATTATCTGGCCTTGGATTATGTAAGACCATCATGTGGAAAACAGAATTGACCTCACAGTGTTGTTGAGGTGACCAAATTAGAAAATGCAGCCCTAACTGGTTTGGCTCAGTGATAGAGCATCCGCCTGCGGACTGAAGGGTCCCAGGTTCGATTCCAGTCAAGGGCACATCCCCAGTAGGAGGTGTGTAGGAGGCAGCTGATTGATGTTGCTAACTCTCTCTCCCTTCCTCTAAAAAATATGTATTAAAAAGAAAAAGAAAATGCAGCCCGGCTGGCATGGCTCAGTGGTGAGAGTGGACCTATGAACCAGGGGATGACGGTTTCATTCCCCGTCAGAACACACGCCCAGGTTGCAGTTGATCCCCAGCAGGGGCTGTGCAGGAGTCAGGAACCTGGGGGCAACAGGTGGATGTTTTGCCCTCACTGGATGTTTCTTTTTCCCTCTCCCCTCTCTGTCTCTAAAAATCAAATATATGTATATGATAGCGTTCATTTTGCTCACTACATCCCAACAATACCGTGCTTTTCCTCAGTTCCTGAACGCTCTGAACTTTTCCCACGTGAGGACCTTCACATATGCTGTTTCCTCCACCTGAAAAGCGCTGCCTTCACCTTCAGACTATTCCTCACTCCTCCTGTCCTGGCTTTAAACTTCACCTCTCAGAGAAATTTCCTTGACTACCCCTAAGTACTCCCCTGCAATGTCTTGTTTATTGTACATTTTTCCCATAGAGAGAAAAGACCACGTCTGTTTTGGTCTTAACTGTACACCCAACGCTGAGAGCCTGACACAGAGTCGGCGCTCACTGTTGAACGAACCGGGTCCGGGATCAAAGACCAGAACCCGGCGTGGGCGCGGGCGCGGGCGTGGGCGCAGCCGCTTACGGGGGCGTGACCTCCTCCGCAGTCCAGGGGCCGGAAGCTTGGGCGGGGCTTCCCAGGGCGGGCGCTCACGCCTCGGGGCGGGGCCAGCCAGGCGGCGATTTCGCGGGCAGAGTTGGGGTTTATGTTCCCTCTCCCCGAGAGCTTTCCTCCCCCGGAGCCCTGGCTCACCCGAAGGCACCTCTTCCTACCACTCGGATCCGCTCGTACTTCTCCATCGCATTTCTCAGCCACATTTCCGGAACCTCCTCCACCAGGGCGCGGCGCGTGCGCGGGCCCGCCCACCCCAGAGCCGCGCCACGCCCCGCCCACCCAGAGCCACGCCCCCTCTGCAAGATAATTGCCCGGAGCAAGTGGAGTAACAAGTTGGTCCCGCCTGGTACCTCACCTGCAACCTGGGTCTGCAGGGTCGCTTTTCCAGGGCCCGAGGAAGGAAAGGGCGATATGCCATCTCTTGGCGCACCGTACCCTCACACCGTCGTGACCGCATCCGGTCCCCTTGCCAGGCTTCTTAAGACGGGAGAGGTGCTCTTTGCGGACCGAGTGAGGATGGGAAGGGAGGACTAGACTCTCTGCCCCCTATTTGCCCACTAGTGACTGTTTCGGAAAGAAAGAAAGCAGATGTTCATTGTTACGCACACGATACATAATATCAAAACTGAACCGACGCTCTCGGTCCATGGGGCCGGGTCAGTTTCTTGTTTGCCTAGGGAGGGACTAGGGGAACCCGGACCTGTGCACGTTGACTCACCTGCGGAGCAAGTGACACGGTTTCCAGGCAGCACGGGCTGGTGAGCACCGCGCGTCAGCATGCCAGCCGCCAGCGTCACACACACAATGCGGCCACAGGGTCATCTCCTCCAACATTCGGCCAGGGAGAACCTCCTTACGGGAAGATGGGAGGGAAGCGGACCACTCTCTTACTAGTAAAAGCATCAGGGAGAAGAGGAAAGACAGCCGTTTGGCCTATATGGGTTCTAGGCTTCTGCCCGGAGGTTAGTACCATTGTTCAGGGTCTTGACCCGAAATCAGTTTAATTCCAGGTGTCTGCCTGGCACCTCCTGCTCTTCACGAGTCAACACAGGCTCAGGGAAGGACCAAGAGGATGGTGATTAGCTAAGGGATGGCGTCCCTATTTCCGAGTGGGTGAGAAATGTGAGTAATGGGGTGTGTACCTTCTGCTCCCATCTCACCCCTCGAAAGGTGTCCAAACCTGCCCACGTGTAATGCCCACTCTAAGGGCCCCAGGTGGGCCTCTGGCGGACTCGGGCCCCAGTTGGCTGTCGGACAACGTTGCTCTGTGAGGAAAGGGTAGAGGGAGTAAGCGCAAGGGGCGGGGGGTGGGGGGAAGCCGCTCACCTGGGGCACTCGTGCTCTCACCTAGAAACCGATCGGGTCTTGGTTGACCCAGGAGCCCCACAGGGTTTAATGTGTAACCTTGGAGCCATCAGGGGAGGCAAAGCAAACACCCAAACCTCTCGGCCCCTGGGCCTCTGGCGCCTCAGGTTTCTGGCTTTTCTGCCCTCCCGCCGCACCTTGTCCCGCGTCCCCAACTGCCCCCCTCTACCTGCCCTCCTCCACTTTCTCAACCTCACCCCCTACTCCCGAGCGGGCTCTTAGCTGCTGCTGCTTTCGCCGGAGTCTTGGCTGCCCCGCCCCGCCCCGCCAAGCAACAACCTCATTGCTTGGGGAGGGATGGGAGGTGGGGCTGGGGGATGGGGATCGGAATGGGACTCGATCCCAGCCACGGTGAGTACAGGCTGACATCTAGTGGCTACAAACCGCAACTGCTCCAGGCCACTGGCCTGAAGAGTAAGGGTCACCCTAGCAGCCCCGGCAAATGGGCGGCCTTCCCCTTTCCAGCCTCCAGGGAGCCAGGGCTGTCTGAGGGAGGTTTGTTACAGCCGCCGGGCCCCAGGAGCCCCAAAGCGGGCTGGAGGAGGGGTGGCGATGGTCAGTAGTTTCTAGGCACCGACTCCGTGCGGGGGAGGCGCTGTAGAGGCAGGTAAACACGTCCGTCTCCAGCCAGAAGCTGGTGATCCAGTGAAAGAACAGGGACAGGGCAGAGATCACGGTCCTAGGCGGGGCTCAGTCCCGCACCTAGGACCCGGTTTAAAAGTCGTGGGTGTGTGACGGAACCTGTCAGCTCTGCCAAGAAAGGAGTTGAGGGCGGAGAGAGTTCTCGCAATACCCGCCCGAGCGGGGGAGCCGGTGGCCCTGAGGAAAGTGGGGGGGCGGGTTAATGAGGCCAAGCGAGCGAGTCGGCAGTCGGGAGGCGCCAGCGAGGGGTGCTTTCGCGGCGGCGCCTCAGGACAGCCCCCGAAGTCTGCAGGGGAGAGGCGGGGCGCGGTAGGCCCTCCGGGAAAAGGGGCTTGCGCCCTCCGCTCAGGAAAGGCGCCGGAGGGGCGGGGGCAGGCGGGCGGGGCGGGGCGGGGGCCGCAGGCGGTTAGGGGCGGAGGCAGAGGCCCGCCGGGAGGGGACGGGAGGAGCGAGGGGGCCTAGAGGGCTCCGAGAACAACTGCGAGGCTGCCGGCCGGCAGGAGAGGCGCCCGGGAAGGACTGGCCCGAGAGGGAGCCCGTTCCCCAACAGCCCGAGGAGGCCGCCTAGAGGGCGGACAGACCGACGTCAGGGAGGGCCAGCATGCTCCCACTGCTGCACCCCGCCCTGCTGCTGCTCCTGGGCGCCACGCTGACCTTCCGGGCGCTCCGGCGCGCGCTCTGCCGTCTGCCTCTGCCCGCGCACGTGCGCGCCGACCCCCTGCGCACCTGGCGCTGGCACAACCTGCTGGTCTCCTTCGCCCATTCCATTGTGTCAGGGATCTGGGCTCTGCTGTGGTGAGTGAAGGACTGGGAGGGGGGAGTGAAGGTGACTAGGGGATCCCGCGTTACTTTCCCCATCATTCACAGGCGGGCTGAAGCCACGCAGTCTCACATGATTCCTTGTCTGGAAAGCTATCCAATCCGGAGCCGCAGCGGCCCCAGGGGAAGGGGATGTCACCTGGGAAAGGGGAAACACCTGGGTTTCGGCCAAGCCCCTCCTTGCTCCCCAGTTAATAGAGCGCGCCCGGACTCCTCCGGGACTGTCAAGTTGAAGGTCCTTGGGAATGGGGAGATGAGCCCTTGCCTTCTTCCCTCCCTTTCAGTGTATGGCAAACCCCCGAAATGCTGGTAGAGATTGAGACGGCTTGGTCGCTTTCTGGCTATTTGCTCGTTTGCCTCTCCGCAGGTAAGCCTTACCCAGTAAATATTTAAGTAGATGGGGGAACAGGGAGCTTTTAATAATCCTTCATGACATTTCCCCCCATCCCTCTGCCAGGTTATTTCATCCACGACACGGTGGACATCGTGGTTAGTGGCCAGGCTCGAGCTTCTTGGGAATACCTGGTCCATCATGTCATGGTGAGAAACAAGGGGTGTGGTATAGCCCGGGCTCTAGCAACTTGTTCCAGACCTGTCCATCAACTCCATTCCCACCATGTCCTGCATCTTCACATGTTAGGATGTTAATCCGTGCCTTTGGTTCACTATTTGAGACCAACAATCCCTAACTTCATCTAGTACCTCAAACACTATAAACTCCAGTGATCAAAATTTAATCATGTCGAATTCACTGTAAAGTATATCAGAAGAAAGCAAATTGGGGAAGACTTTCCAGTCCTCAGATAGCTTTGACACTCCCATTAACTTCCAGTCAAGTCTTGGCATCTACCCATATTTCCTAACTTGTTCTCATCTTTTGCCTTCTAGGCCATGGGTGCCTTCATGTCTGGCATCTTTTGGGGCCGTTTTGTAGGTGGGGGTGTCCTAACACTGCTGGTAGAAGTCAGCAATATCTTCCTCACCATTCGCATGATGATGAAGATCAACAATGCACAGGATCTACTCCTCTACAAGATCAATAAGTATGTCAACCTGGTCATGTACTTCATCTTCCGCCTGGCCCCTCAGGCCTACCTCACCTATTTCTTCATGCGATATGTCGGTCAGAGGAGCCTAGGCACCTTCCTGCTGGGTATCCTGCTCATGCTGGACATCATGATCCTCATCTACTTTTCCCGCCTCCTCCGCTCAGACTTCTGCCCAGAACGTGTGCCTAGCCCACAACACAAAGACAAGTTCTTGACAGAGTGAGAGGCAGAGCTTGGGACTTGAGGCAAGGACAGCAAAAAGCCAAGAACAGCCTAATGTGTAAACTGAGATGAGCCCCAAACCTGGGGCATCCAGCCTCTCCACCTTTCAAGCTTGCACCCACTATTGAAAACACTAATGAAAGCAGTTCTCTGAAGTCCTTGTCCTTTCTTGGGCAAGGGGTGAGGGAAGCAGACAGACCGGTTGGACACAGTAGATGGGTGTGGGGACAAAGTGCTACCCAAAAGCCAGCCAACCCATATTGCCCCTGAAATGGATGCTGATGAAAACTCTGGGTTACTGGTTTCATACAAAGATTTCTTCCAGGGATAAAGGAAGGAGTTCTTATAAAACTTCTTGCTCGTTTGCTTACTCCTATGACAGAGGCAAGCTCTAGTTGTACAAATATCTGCTAGCTGAGCGCTCAAGCCAAAGTCGTAACAAGTATGGTGAAGTGGTAAGTGTTCCAACAGGGTAAATAGGCCAAGTCTTCCCCAAACTCTATTTAGTGTTCTGCCCAGACCAAACAGAAATCAAGATAAAGAAACAATACAGTGTAAAATTTTTATATTTAGAACTAGGCAGCTGGACTCAGTTTAGATGATTCCAATCTGAAAAACAAAAGGGAAGTTTTGTTACTAGAAGTTGAAATATGAAGATTAAACTAGAATGTCATGGTTAAAAAAGCAAAATGTGGGCATAGGGTAGGGCCTATTAAGGAGAAGGGTGCAGTCAGTCAGTTAAGACTAATCAGCAGAAGTCAGGCTTTGGTCGCTAATAAGACACATCATTTGCACCCAGGGGGTTGGGGCGTTGAGTTTTGTGGCAAAGGAAGCTTACTTTGTTGGCAACATCCAAAGCATCATAGTCAGGAGCCAGTCGAACATATGCCTTCTTCTCACCATCGGGCCTAGGGTGGAAAGGGCAGCCTTAGTCCCTGCTGTCCTCACTGGCCCTCTACCCTCCACCCAGTCTTCTGGGGCACCAGCAGTTCCTTTGTTCATGTCATTCTTTTGCAAATAGTGGTTTGTCTGTCATCTGCACAGAGGAAGCAAGGGAAGCCAGTAGGCTACAAACAAAGCCAATTCCCTTTTATGGGAAACACCAGTGGACATTCAAATCCAGATAATCTGACGTAAATTTTCTCTTACTCTAGAGCCTGTCAATAGGCAGGAATTAAGAAAATGAGTGTCAAATCAAGTCCTAGAGGCAGGACAAGCTGTTGATTCCTCAAGTCCATACTCCACACACAGGACCATAATTACAGGAGGGGCTGCTCATTTCTGACCCCAAAAGCAGCATCAAGGAATTTCATGCTGTTCAGATTTCCTTGGCTTCTGCCCAGCCCATAGAGCCCCACTCACCTGATCAGGGTGTTGACCTTGGCCACATCAATGTCATAGAGCTTCTTCACAGCCTGTTTGATCTGGTGCTTGTTGGCCTTCACATCCACAATGAACACGAGTGTATTATTGTCTTCTATCTTCTTCATGGCTGACTCGGTGGTCAGGGGGAACTTGATGATGGCATAGTGGTCAAGCCTGGGGAAGGAAAAATGGGGTCACCTGGCCTGAGCGCAGTTTAAGAAAGAATGAGCCCTCTTTTGGAGCCCAGGTGCATCAGATGAGTAGTAGCAATCATTTCTGTCAGACTTTGGTCGCTGAACATTATCATCATCTGCACCCTGAAATCTAGACCTGGAGTCTCAGCCTGTGAGCAAAACCATGAGCACTTTCACTTTGAAGGGCTTTCATCCTTTAAGTGATTAAATCATCTGAGTCCCCAAACCCCTTCATTCTTTAACCTCAACATTTCTGAATAAAATGTAAGACTTGAGAAGTTAAAACCAAAAAGCACAAAGCTAGAACACAGCATCTTGAACAATTAGAATTCCAAAGAACGCCGGTGTTCCCCTATGAGGATGGGGAGGCCAGGCCATTTCTACCCATTTTGGTCAATAAAAACTGGCTTGAGGGCCATCCATTCTTGAGAGCAACTTAAAAAAAAAGAAAAAAAAGAAAAAAAAAAGAGTACAGCTCAGGTTAAACTTACAACGGCTTAAACACTCCTATAGCAGCCCCCGTCCCCGTCCCCCCCCCAAATTCAGAGAAGCAAGGCTCTGTTCACATAGACACAATTATCCCATTTTGAAGCTAGAGGTCAGGTCTCAGCTTTTAATTACCCTAAATTCTAGGTCCAAATGGGGGGTAAAAAGCCTGTCAAGTGGTTTCCTCCATAGCTAGACACAAAACCACTCCCCTGCCTTTTTCTTAGAAGCAGTGGGAGAAGCAGAAACCCTTCAGTTTCTACTATCTTGGTTCTACTCTAATTGGTGGTTCCTAAGGTCAGTTATTACAGCAGCACTTCTCAACCATCGCCCGAGTGTAAACATTGGAGAGTGAATGAAAAGATGCCTCCATATACTGCTGCAGGCCCTCATCGTCCAATACAAATGAATGAATCTCCTTATAAACCTAGAATCATCACACATCCTCACCCTCAAGGACTATTCCCTATATAGCAATAGGTGCTATGAGGGATGAACTAAATCTGGAGCTCCAAAACAAAGAACTTAAGTCCTATTTTATACTTCCGAGAAAGTGGACTTTAAAACCCTAACATAAAAAGTTATAATGAACCTAACAAATTCCTGCCAACAGTGTAAAAAAATGTCTCCTCTTGTTCTTTAAGGCAGTAATCTCCCCACAAACCCATCAAGGAGTACCTCAACACGTTTTTAAGAAGCCATGTTCTAAGTTTGGTCAATTTCATAATTACCAATGGAGGATATAACCAAACATCTTTTCAAGAGCATGGTCAGTGCTCTTCTAGGGAGCATGACTGTGCCCTTCCCTTCCCCCATGCCCCCCCCCTCCCCCGTGCAATGCCTTTACCTCTCTCTCTCCTAAGCTCCAAGGGCCCTTCTGTCTCTGCCTCAAGTTGTTTCCTGAGCCTATACAGCCGAGCTAGCTCACTACTACTACCACAAACCTCTTATATGGGGCCGGGGAGGAGCAATACTGACTTGTTTCTCCTGGGTGCGCTCTTGCGAGGATATTTAGGCTGCCTCCGGAGCCTTAGTGTCTTTGGCCGTCTGAAGGTGGGTGACGTGCGGATCTTCTTTTTTTTGTGGCTGTGGACGCCTTTCAACACCGCTTTCTTTGCCTTCAAAGCCTTTGCTTTGGCTTCGACTTTGGGAGGGGCAGGGGCTGAGAAAAGGAAAGAGAATGAAGAATTCAGAAATCGATCACTTCCGGCCTAAAGAACGGTAGCGGGCGCACCAGGCCACATGTGCATCAGTGGTTCCTTTGAAGACATCAAAAGTCTCAGATTAAAAGTTTTTCCATCATATGCACAGTTACTGGGGCAAACTTGGAGTAACTCCAGGGATACCACATAGAAAAAAAGCTAGCAAGAATCTTGCCAGAACGCGTGCTAGTAGTTTTATATATAACGTTTCACAGCCACCCCGGGAGGGTATGGAGCCGTAAATAAGAGCAAAAAAAATAAAAAAAGTAAAGTCAGGAAAGTTGAGGGCACTGATTCCTTATAGGTCTGAAGACATGGAGTGGCGGCCTGTGGGTGCGCGTAGTCCCCACAGTCGATTATGTGGCTGTCGGCTCCCTCCCCACCCCCCTTCCACTGGAGCCCAGCCCATGTGGCTGGGCCCACGCGCGCCGCAGCGTGGCCGAAGCGAAACGGGGAGAGCAGCTCCGGAGCTGACACCCCAAGTCTTAGCACAGCCACCGTCCTTTCAGTTTATTCACCCTGCGGGGATTCCAGGCTAGCCAGCAGTGTTCCTCCCAAACCCCACACACACCTTCCTTCTTAGCTTTCGGCGCCATCTTCGTAAAAAGGGTTTACGAGACTTGTTCCCACGGGCTTATAGAGCCAAGCATCAGCGAAACCTCGCGATGTTTTCTACTTAAAGCTGGTTGGATGATCTGTAGCGCGGCGCCCGCTGGGAATAGTAGTTAGGTTTAATTTCCTCAAGAGGGACTAAGCATGCGCCACCCCGCCCCTCGTAGGCTCTAAGCTTCTTGGGGGTTGTAGTTTATTTATCTGCTGTAGCGGACAGCCTCTCGAACCTGGTCCTGAGCGCTTCCCATCTTCAGCAACTTCAGGGAAAAGGATTGCAAGTTCCAGGAGACAGTAGCTTTGCAAACTGTAATGAATATAATTAGATTATCTCAGGGAGAGTGAAGCAAAGTTCTAGAACGTTAGAGCAGAGTTTGTCAGGCCCAATTCCCTCAAACAAAATTTGTGTAAATTGAGGTCCCGAGAGAATACGTGGTGGCAAAAAAATAAAAATAAAAATCGAGTCACGCAGAGGGGAGAAGAAAAGTACCAGAGGAGGTAGAAGGTGGCAACATCTCCCCTCTTTACCCATGACAATCTGATTTCATGTGTTTTCCTGACAAGACTCTTGAAGAAATTCTAGCAATATTCCAAACACCCAGCGCGCAGACGTCAGCATTCGCCAATTCTTCTAGTGAATAACCCCGTTCACAATCCCTTCCCTTTAAACAGTCTTCTCTCTCGTGCCCCCGTTATAGCTGCATCCCCAAATTCAGTTCCGGACACAGCAGTTTAGCGAAGCTCCAGTTTGCTTCCCTGAGGGTCGGTGTCCTGCCTCCACCCCTCCCTTTCTACCGCCTCTCTGGCCTCCGGGAACCTGACTTCCCCGCCGACGGTGCGACCTGCGGTGCGCTACCCGGTTCTGTCTTCCACAACCGCGAAATGCCAAAGCTGTTCTTGGGCCCATTCCACAGGGGCCAGTCTGCAGAAAGGCCCTACCCGAGGGGAGTCCTCACGCTCCGGAGCAGTGCCCTCCCCAAAGGGCGGAGTTCCCGGCCCTCTAGCCCTCCTTTATCCTCCATCAGGGAGGCCCCTCCACCCCTCAATCCACACCGGAGCCTTCGAGGAAAAGACGCCACACCTCACACGTCTCTCTCCGAGGTGGGCACCCAGCTCCGCCTCTGGCACCCCTGTGCGCTCCCCCCGCCCCGCCCGCGGCTGGAGGGCGAGCGGGGGCAGCCTCTGAGTCACGTCCTGGGCCTGTAGTTGGGGAGGGAAGCACCGCCTCTCCTCGGGCCCCTTCTCTCCCCCTTATCCCTCCTCCCGGCGCAGCCAGATGCTGCGCAGCCATCACCGACTCCCCATCACCAGTTCGGCTGGGAAAGGGCCCCGGTGGAGGCGCAGCCCCGCACACACACAGGTGCAGGGCAGGGAGACCTGGAGGTCCCTATCAGGCAGGTTCCAGCATGTGTGGGGGCGGCCTGGGTCCCAGAGGAGGCGTCTGGAGGGGGAGCCTCAGCCAGGGCGGTGCAGGGAGGAGAGGATGGGGAGTCCCGGGCGGGGTGGGAGGCCTGGAGTTGCCGGGAGAGGGGCTGGGGGCGGCCCTTCTCCAGGAATTTCCGGGGATCAGGTTACAGCGCTGGCGGAGGGAGAGCGGCCTGGGACGCGGGGCCCTGCGGCGGCGGACTGGCCCCCCTGCCCCCGCCTCCAGCGGCTCTCGGACCTCGCGTCGCGGTCCCTGCGCACACCGACCCCGGGCGGTGAGGCCGCCCCAGGCCCCCCGGCCGCTCTGGGATGGTGGGGCCGCCTCCACCCCGGGGTGTCGTCGGGGCTCCGCGGCCTCGAGTCGTTGTGGGAAGTGTCCGGCCCCGGGTTATTGTAGGGTCCGCGCGGGCCCGGGACCCCCCGGACGGGACTCCCCGCCCCCATCTGGCGACCGAGGGGTCTCCCCGCCCCCGAGTCATCTTCGGGACGCCCCGGGCCCGGGTGATCGTGGGGTCGCCACAGCCCCGGGCGGCTGACCCATCCCCGTGGTCCGCAGCGGCCGTGGCGTCCCCGAGGCCGCGGGCTCCCGGAGGTTCCCCTTGGCCCCGAGTCGTAGTGGGGACGCCCCGGTCGCGGGTGATTGTCGGGTCTCCGCGGGCCCGGGTCGCCGGGGCGGACCAGGCCTCCGCGCCGTCGCAGGGCGCCCCACCAGGCCGCCGGCAAGATGAACCTCCTGGCGCCCGTGCGGAGGGACCGCGTCCTGGCGGAGCTGCCCCAGGTAGGCGCCGGGGCCACGTCGGGCATCCGGCCGGGCGGGTGTGGGCGGGGAGGAGGCGGCCCCGGGCCCGTCAGAGCCTGGGCGGCAGGGCTGGGCCCGCTGCTCCTGGGTGGTCCCCCCCCCCCGCCCCCAGCCCCGGGCGGCCGGGCGGTGGGACGAGGGCCAGGACCGGGCGAGTCTCACGCTCCGCCCTCCCCGCCAGTGCCTGAGGAAGGAGGCCGCTTTGCACGCGCGCAGAGACTTCCACCCCCGGGTCACTTGCGCCTGCCAGGAGCACCGGACCGGCACCGTGGGGTGAGTCGGAGACCCCAACATAAAGGCAGGAAGTCCCGGGAAACTTTGTAGTCAAAGCAATGGGGCTCCATTTGCACCCTCCACCAGCTATAGGGTCATTCCCTTCATTGCCAGCAAGACAGTTGGCCGGAAAGGTGGCAGTTCAGTTCTGACACAGAGAAGGGGTGGTCCTCGGTTCCTCTTCCACATTCCACCCCTGTGAGCCCCAGGGTCCAAGGCGGGGACCTAGGAGCACAACTGTGGGCATAAAAGGGAATACTAACAACAGTTTTTTTTTTTTTAATGTTTTCTTATTGATTTCGGAGAAGAAGGAAGAGGGAGAGAGAGAAACATCAATGATGAGAGAGAATCACCGAATGGTCGCCCCCTGCACACCCCCCACCAACCTGGAATCCCCCTGACCGGAATCAAACCCAGGACCCCTCGGTCCACAGGCCCACGTGTTATCTATATGGTTATTCCCTTCATTTCCACTGAGCCAAACCGGCCAGGGCAACAGTTGTCACTATTAATGTAGCAGTGACTGTGTGCCAGGAAGTGTGTTGGATACTGTTACTTTTTTTAATAATTGTATGTTACTTTTATTAAATGGAAAACACCATCACTTTTAAAAATGTACCCTGATTTCAGAGATATTAAAATGTGTGTGGTGTGTGTGGGGGGAGGCATGTTTCAGAATATACAACATTTATCTCATTTTAACCTTCACAACAACCCCAAAAAATATATTCTTTTTTTATTTTATCAAACTTATTGGGGTGATATTAGTCAACATGGTCATACAGGCTTTAGGTGTGGGTTCTATGTTACAAGATCTGTGTATCGCACCATGAGTTCACTACCCAAAGAAAATATGTTCTAAATCTCCACTTAAATGTTGAAACTGAGACAGAGACTAAGTAATTTGTCCTAAGTTAACACAGCTAGTAAGCATGAGGGCTGGGATTCAAATATTTGTCTTTTTAAAAAATATATTTTATTGATTTTCTACAGAGAGGAAGGGAGAGGGATAGAAAGTCAGAAACATCCATGAGAGAGAAACATTGATCAGCTATCTCCCCCCCCCCCCCCCCCCCCCCGCGCCCCGAGCGCACACCCCCCCGCGCGCACACCCCCACTGGGGATGTGCCCGAAGCCAAGGTACATGCCCCTGACCGAAACCGAACCCGGGACCTCCCAGTCCGGGAAAAATATATGTCTTTTAAAAAAAATATATATATATTTTATTGATTTTTTATTAGAGAGTCAGAAACATCAATGAGAGAGAAAGATCCATCAGCTGCCTCTTGCACACCCCCTTTTGGAGATGTGCCCGCAGCCCAGGTACATGCCCTTGACTGGAATCGAACCCAGGACCTTTGAGTCCACAGGGCAACGCTCTATCCACTGAGCCAAACTGGTCTCTGCATATGTCTTTTTGATACTAAACACTCCTAGCCAGCACCTCTGTCTAGAAAGCTGCCTAGGAGGCCGGGTGTCTATGGGTGCAATTGCAGCCTGGGTGCAACTACCCTTGCAGACCTCTTAGGTTGCACTGGGACGCCCTAGAGTGAAGGAACTACTGCCCACTCCTCTTGCCGCCTCTTGTGTCCAGCAGATTTAAGATCTCCAAGGTGATTGTGGTGGGGGACCTGTCGGTGGGGAAGACTTGCCTCATTAACAGGTAAGAGGGTGCTGGAGCTGAACTGGGTTGGGCTGGGCAGGGTAGGGCCAGGGAGATGGGCTGGGCTAAGGCCCAGAGCATCTGGTGCCCCCTCAGGTTCTGCAAAGACACCTTTGATAAGAATTACAAGGCCACCATTGGAGTGGACTTTGAGATGGAACGATTTGAGGTGTTGGGCATCCCCTTCAGTCTGCAGCTGTAAGTGCTTCTTCCTCTTTGCCTCTTCCAGTCATTTCTTCCTCCTGCACTTACACCCCACCTCCCCCTTACCCCATACCTCTGTTTCACCCCTCCTCCCTCCTAGCTGGGATACCGCCGGACAGGAGAGATTCAAATGCATTGCATCAACCTACTACCGAGGAGCTCAAGGTGAGGGACTAGGAAAAGTGGGGTAGGTGGCTGCCTCTAACCTAGAGCTGGGGAAAGGAGCCAGTAGTGTCTCCCTCTCAACCCGGGACTGTTTCTGCCACTCTTCCAGCCATCATCATTGTCTTCAACCTGAATGATGTGGCCTCCCTGGAACATACCAAGTATGCGGGGGTGCTGACATATATGGGGGCTTGGAGAAGAGAGGGTTCCAAGAGAAGAAAAGAGGGGTGGTCAGGGGCATGGTAAGGGAAGGAAAGAACGCATCTAGGAGCAGAGGGTAATTGAGCATCTGAGTGTCAGGGGCAGGAGCCTGCCCTCCTCATCGCTTGCTGTCCACCCTCTGTGGCAGGCAGTGGCTCGCTGATGCGCTCAAGGAGAACGACCCTTCCAGCGTGCTTCTCTTCCTTGTGGGTTCCAAGAAGGACCTGAGTGTGAGTGTGCCAGTGGGGGACCTTCCCAACTCGGTGAGGGAGCCCTCCCCATCTGACTCTGACTTCCCTTCAGACTCCTGCTCAGTATGTGCTGATGGAGAGAGACGCACTCAAGGTGGCCCAAGAGATGAAGGCCGAGTACTGGGCGGTCTCGTCGCTCACTGGTGAGTAAGGGGCGTTAGGCCTGCCGCGTGGCATTCCTGCTTCCCTTGCCTCTCACCTCTGTACCCCAGCTGTGCCCAGGGACCCCAGGCTGGACGTGCCCCTGAGCACTCCCCTGTTCCTTGTGTCAGGTGAAAATGTCCGGGAATTCTTTTTCCGTGTGGCGGCACTGACCTTTGAGGCCAACGTGCTGGCTGAGCTGGAGAAATCAGGGGCCCGGCGCATTGGGGATGTTGTCCGTGAGTGCCCACCTGGGGGGGGGGGTGGCAGAAAGCTTGGGGAACCTCCAATCCCTGCTTCACTTATTTCTCGCTCTTCTTCAGGCATCAACAGTGATGATAATAACCTCTACCTAACCGCCAGCAAGAAGAAGGCCACCTGTTGTTCGTGAGGGGCCCAGCCCTGGCCAGAGCTCTGTCCCTGGACTTCTGCACTGACTGTTACTCCAAACCAAAGAGTTCCCCGTTGGTGGAAGTACCCCCAGAGCGGTGGTTGGGACCATGCTAGTCACTTCCTGCCCCTGGGCACCATACCAAAGACTGGATGCCCCTTCGATCCAGCGACTCTCCAGGGTGCCCTTGGTGGGGAGGAGGTCCCTGCCGCTTTTGCTCAACATGCTGGGCCTTTGGGGTATGAGGACGCTTAATGATCCCAGCCTCATACTGTGCCTTATGCAGATTTTAATAAACCTCTGTTATTAGCAGCCTGGGTGGGGGTTGAAGTCCTTTGTTGGGGATGAGGGCAGGGCTATCTGGTGATCTTGGGACGGGAGCCTCCAGCTGGGGTCTCTGGCCCCTGGGCAAGCCTCAGGCAGGCTGGGAGCTCAGACCATGTTTGGGGGAGGGGTGGGGCTGCACTCTTACTGGGTGAGATCTGAATTGTTGGCTTTGAGAGCCCTTTTCTTTCATCCTTTCCCCCAAAATGTGTCCTCCTTTTGGGTGCTTGCTTATACCCAAATTTCCACCATTGGATAATATTCTTTCCTTCCTCCCTTTCTTCTTTCCTTTTCTTCTCTTCTTCTTTTGCCTCTTCCTGTCTTCCCTTTTATTTATTTTGTTAATTCTCACCTGAGGATATTTCTTCATTGATTTTTAGAGGAAGTGGAAAGGACTGTGTGTGTGTGTGGGGGGGAATAAAGAGAGAAACATCACTGTAAGAGAAACATATCCGTTGGTTGTCTCCCCCACATGTTCCCACCAGGGCCAGGGATGGAGCCTGCAGCTGAGGTCCATGCCCTTGATCGGAATCGAACCCAGGACCCCTCAATCTGAGGCCAATGTGCTGGCTGAGCTCTAACCACTGAACAAACCAGCTAGGGCTCTGCCTTCCCTTTATTTTTTATTTTTTATATATTTCTTTATTGGTTTCAGAGAGGAAGGGAGAGGGAGAGAGAGAAACATCAATCATGAGAGAGAATCATTGGCGGGCTGCCTCCTACATGCCTCCTACTGGGGATACAGCCCGAAACCTGGGCATGTACCTTTGGCCAGAATCAAACCTGGGGCCCTTCAGTTCATAGAGTGACGCTCTATCCACTGAGCCAAACGGGCTAGGGCCTGCCTTTCCTTAAAAACAAAAACAAACAAACAAAAAAAAACTCTGCGGGGAACACAGTGAGAAGTGATTGCGTTTTTGATACTTTTTGAGTTGACCATAAGGCCCAGGCAGGTAGGGGCTGGGCTATTATTCAGAAAACATGTTACCTAATACCTAATTATATTAGGGGTATCAGCATAAAATTATGAGTGGTACCTTTTTACATCTTAAAACATGACTAAAGGAACTAAATGGAATAAAAAGTAAGATGTGTATTTTTCCCTCTTCAAAATAAAAGTGGCAAAGTCTACAGAGGACCTGCACTTGCCTCCTCTCGTGTCCTGGACTCTCGGGCAGATCGCTTATCCTCTGTGCCGCAGCTTCGCCTATAAAATGAGGCTGATGCTACTGATGAGGTTTCATGGAAATAAGATAAGGCAATACCAAATACATGGGAAGAGCTCAAAAACCTCAACTATTATAACTATGTACAGGAGTGACCAAGTACCCTCATTGTTGACGTCTGACTCAGCTGTACATTAGTTAGAAGCATCTCAGATGTCTGGACCAACAACGGAGGGACACGTGGCCTGGTGCCATCCTGGGAAACCTATGGAGGGCAAGATTAGAATACAGATCCTGGCTCCCAGGCAGCAAGTGCTCTCTGTCCATTCTCTGCTTTCATCCTTCCCCACCCACTCTGTCCTGAGAGGGTGGCTTTTTCTGCACACTCCCCTTTTGTCCCATCCCCTGCTGTCCCTAGAGCTGGAGGTTCTGGGCGGTGGTCCTACCTACTCATGTTGCTGGGTCTGGAGGAAGGTGAAGGTTGGCCTCATGAAGAGCAGCAGCAGGAGGGGCCCTTGATTTCTCTGGAGAAAACAAAGGTTAAATACCATCCATTCCTTTCCATCCTTTGAGGCATAATCTCACTTTGGAGCCTGATACCAAGAAAAACGGGCGTGATGTGTGGAATGCTGGTTACAGGGCTCTAACATTTCACAATCTCCTGAAATTGTTTTGTTTTGTTTTGTTTATCTTTGCGCCCGCATAGGACTGCATTCATCAACCCTTTCCTTACACAGAGCCAAACCAGTTAAGGGCTGTGTGTGTGTGTGTGTGAAGTTTGCACCACAATACTGTTGTGGAGTGTTTGTGCTGAGTGAAATGTGGGGAGCAGGGGGCATATTTCTGTATTCTGGCTAGCCTCTGTGAGGGGGGTGTGCATATTAGTCTGTGTATGATGAGTACATTTTGTTATGTGTGATACAAGCATGCACAATGTGCATGCTATCCTTAAGGGTGTGAGGGATGTATGGTGGAGAGATGTGTGTGTAGCTTACTATGAATACAGTGGATCCTGCTTCTAGCACTGGGCTAGCCTATGGACACACATCAGGTTGTGCGATTGAAGTAAGATAAAGTACTAACATATAGGAAGAGCTTTACACATAGGAAGAACTCAAAACCCTCAACTATTATGACAGTTTGGGGGGGAAATTGACCAAGACCCTGCCTTCTGTTAAGATCTTTTTTTTTTTTTAATTTTGTTTTATTGATTTTTTACAGAGGAAGGGAGAGGGATAGAATGCCAGAAACATCGATGAGAAACACTGTCTCCTGCACACCGCCCCCCACCCCCATGGGGATGTGCCTGCAACCCAGGCACATGCCCCTGACTGGAATCCAACCCAGGACCCCTCATTCCTCAGGCCGACGCTCTATCCACTGAGCCAAACCCGTTTTGGCCTTGTTAAGATCTTTTAAAAATATATATTTTATTGATTTTTCAGAGAGAAAGGAAGAGGGATAGAAAATTTGAAACATGGATCAGCTACCTCCTGCACACCCCCTACTGGGGATGTGCCCGCAACCAAGGTACATGCCCTTGACCAGAATGCAACCGGGACCCTCCTGCTCTATCCACTGAGCCAAACCGGCTTGGGCTGTTAAGATCTTTATTGGGCAGTATTCCTCTGGGTCTGGGTGCCTCATGGGGCTGGAAGGGAACACTGGTAAGAAGCTCTGGCGGTGGGCGCCACCGTGGGGCTGGGATCGGACATCCAGTCGTCATCCCAGGACTCCGATCCTGGCCTCCCGCCAGGCCGGGAGGAACCTCAGGAGATCGTGGGGTGGAGGTTGGAAGCGGTCCCTCCCCTGGCCTCAGGGAGAGGGAGTCACGTGGAGATTGGGGGCGGGGCTTAGGGCCGCGGCCAGGTTCGGAAGGGTTGGGAGGGGCCCGGAGCGGCGCGAAGTGCGAAGTCGAGAGAATGGATGGGGCGGGGCTAGGGGCGGGGCTAAAACCTGGGTGGGGGGCCGGAAAGTTAAGAGCTGGGGGTAGGTCTGGAGAGGAACTAGGATGGGCCAGAGCGGCCCGGCTAAATTTTGGGCCTGAGATTAAAGGTGAGGTACTGAGGTTAAAGCGGGACACGAGGGAAGAGCCTGGAAGGCGCTGGGGTGCCCCGGATGAAGAGCGTGGCTGAAGCTTAGACTTGGGCTGAGAAGACATCGCAGTTTAGAACGGGGCTGGGGAGAGTGGGTGGTGGGCTGGGACCAGCATGAGGCAGAGCTGAAGGGCGAAGCTGAGATTGGGGTTTACAGCTGGCTCGGCCAAGCGGAGGTTCAGGTTTGGACTTCTGCGGGCCAGAGTCTTGAAGGGAGGAAGAACTGGGCCGAGAGCGATGTGGATGAGGACGACAATGACCATTGAGAGGTGGACTAAGGAAAACACTGAGGACAATGCCAGCATCTGGGATGATAGCAGCAGCGGTAAGGCGAAGGCGGGGCGGAAGATTAGGGGCGGGCTTCGACTCGCGGCCCGGCACGGGGATTGGCCCGAGGACCTAGTGAGCCTGACACAGGAGGCGGGGCCAAGGGCAGGCTGGGGCGGGGTTAGAGCCCGGGGGCGGGCTCAAGGCGAGCCGCGGACCAATGGTGGAGGCCTGGAGTCCCCAGGGCCTGGGAATGACCTCCGGTCTGGCTGGAACGGGAGCTGTAACTCCTGTTGCCAGGGCCAGGAGTCTTCACTGTGCAGCCGCTCAGGCCCGGGCAGTAGCCCGGGGCCTGGCTGGAGCCCATGGCCCAGCGCCCCACCCTATCGCCGGGGTTTGGGCGAATAGTTCTATTGACTGAGGGCAGGGAATCTGGTGGCTCCGAGCGTGACATCACAATCGTCTACAGACGTGGGCGGGGCCGGGGTGGCATTTCCTAGGAGACGCGTGCATTCTGGGTGCGTTGCTCCCTCTTCCCTCCTTCCCTTCCTTGTTATTTCCCCCCCTTTCTTTTTCCCTCTCGCCTTCCCTCCCAATTTCCCTCATTCATCCGCATCAGTGTCAATCCAGGAATCCTACCGCCTGTACTGCCAGGCGGAGGAAGCTCCTAGCCCGCAGGACTGGGAGGATTTTGTACAAATGAGCATCACCTGTGAGTTTTGAGAGGCTTCCGTACAAATGAACAACACCTGTGAGTTTTGAGTTAGGTCCCTGCACCCTGATTAATGTCCTATGGAGAAGGAGGCCACACACCTCCCTCTTTCTTTTAAGTCATTACCCTCCTCATTCATTATGAAGTCTCCCTCTCCCAACCCCATGTCTAACCTCAATCACTTCTGCTGCAGGAGCTCTGGACTGCTGCTTCAGTGGGAGTCCCCTCGTTCTGCCTGTGAAACTAGAGAGCAGATTGCCTTCCTCAGATTTGAGGAGAGTTACCAAATCCCACCTCTTGGCAAACACGATCGTCAGGGCCTAGAGAAAGTTAGTGGAACCTACATATAGACCTTTGTTTAAAAAAACATTGAATACAGTAGTAATTAAGAAAATTTGTAATTGATTTCAGAGGAAGAGAGAGGGAGATAGAAACATTAATGAGAGAAAATCATTGAATAGCTGCCTCCTGCACACACCCTACTGGGGATCGAGTCCTTAACCCGGCATGTGCTCTGAAGGGGAATGACCTTTTGGTTCATAGGTTCCTGCTCACCCACTGAGCCACACCGGCTAGGCTCATGTATTTTTTTCAATCAACCAATGTTTACTGAGTATTTTCTTTTTATTTTGTTTTATTGACTTTTTACAGAGAGGAAGAGAGAGAGATAGTTAGAAACATCAATCAGCTGCCTCCTGCACTCCTCCTACTGGGGATGTGCCCGCAACCAAGGTACATGCCCTTGACTGGAATCAAACCTGGTACCCTTCAGTCCACAGGCCGAGGCTCTATCCACTGAGCCAAACTGGCTTCTTTTCCTTTAAATCCTCATGCAAGGATATGCTTATTGGTTTTATTTTAGAGAAAGAGGAAGGGAGAGAGCAAGAGAGAAATATCTATAGAAAAGAGAAACATTGATTTATTATTCCACTTATTTATGCATTCATCGGTTGACACTTGTATATGCCCTGACCAGGGATTGAACCCCAAAATTTTGGCATATCAGGACAATGCTCTAATCAACTGAGCTACCCAGCTAGGGCTTACTGAGTACTTTCTATGTCCCAGGATCTGTAGAAGCAGAAACAGATGAAATACGGATCTTGTTCTCAAGTTGCCATAAATGCATGAGGTATCCTGGCAGGTTAAAGGGGCACAAATCTTGTGTGACCAATTCTAGTTTGATAGCATTGTTCTTTCCAAGATGAGCAGGTATTTCTGGGTAGTGGGAGGCAGAAGAGAAGGAATGGTGAAGGGGATGGATGACTGGGAGGAGCTGATAACTGAGATCCTTCCAGCAGATCCAACAGGGCCCTGGTTGCTGGCGTGGGGACAAGATAAGGACATCATCTTGAAGGCAGTAGAATGCTATTAAAGGATAACATGGTAGACAGTTGGCATCTAGAAAACTCACTTTGGCTGCATTGTGAGGACTGCTTGAGGGTAGTGAGACAGGAGGTGGGGAGGCCAGGCAGGAGGCTACTGCATTTTCTTGGTGAGAGATAATGAGGGTAGAGGTAGAGGTAGATGTGGAGCAGTTAGGCATGACAAGATTTGGTCATCAAGTTGGTATAGAAGTGAGGGGAAGGGTAACTCTTAGATTTCTAGCTGGTGTCTATTGCTCTCTGAAATGGAAGCTATAAGAGGGGATGGTTCATTGAGTGTAGGAAGAAGATGGTAGATCCATTCAGGACATGTTGGTCTAAGATGTTTGGGAACATCCAAGACGTTGGCCACCTGCTCAGCAAAGCAGTCTGGATTGGAGACCCATCCAGAATTATGTCATTGTATCGGTGGATGCTGAAACCACGGGGGTGGATGACATTATCCAAGACAAGTACTCTGAGAAGTAAAACAGAAACTTGGTGATCATCAATTTAAGGGGTACAGCAAAGGAGTCAGGAAAGAACTAAAGAGCTTGTCAGAGGGGAAAAAAAGAGGAATGAGAGAGTTTTTCATCGAAGTCGAAGGGATAGAGCATACATAAGAGATTCATTGGTTAAGAGGGTCAAATAAGACAAAAAGAAGGCCACACTGGATGTGGCTATTGGGAAATTGTTGATAGCCTTTGCCTTGGGCTAATCAGATAGAGGGGCCAGGGTGGCTGCCACGATGTAGGTGGCTGCAATAGAGGCAGAGGTGAAGATTCTGAGCTCACTGAAAGTAGGATCTGTGCCTGCTCTGGTGTCTAGTGAAGCTATCCAATATGTCTGTGAAATGAGTGGGTAAACTTGGATTGAAAAGGAAGAGGAGTGGGATATGTAGTAGTGGTAGAGGGAGAAATAGGGTTCATAAAGTGCTTTGTTTAAAGTTGTTCGTAGCCTAAAAGGGGAAAACAAACCATTAACTACAGAGAAGATCAAAATTCTGGCTGGGACCTAGGTGCTTTGGGCAGAAGGAAGGGCGCTTCCCCAGGCTGGAGGAGAGTTAATGAGGGAGGGAACAGCCACAGATGAGGCCGGTGAAATGATATGCTGGAAGGAACAGCAGCAGGAAAGGAGTTTCCAGGGAAGAGCTGTGGAAAGCAAAAGGAGCTGACCAGGGAACTGTAAAAAGATGACCAAGTGCCACTGAAGACTCAATTTAAGTCCCCAAGTAATCAGCTTCCTTTTTTAAAAAAAATATTTTTATTGATTTCAAGAGGAAGGGAGAGTGAGAGTGAGAAAGAAACACCAATGATGAGAGAGAATTATTGATTGGCTGTATCCTGCACCCCCCCCCCCCCCCCCCCGGGGATCAAGCCCACAACCTGGACATATGCCCTGACCGGGAATAGAATGGTGACCTGCTGGTTCATAGGTTGATGCTCAACCACTGAGCAACACTGGCTGGGCTCAACTTCCTTTCTTAAGCAGAACTCAGCTCCTGATGCCCCAAAGGATAATCTAAGCGCAGGCTGTCCCCTGTGGCTGTTGATGCAGCTGCTGTCCCAGCTGAAGTTCTGCTGGTGGACAACCCCTAGAACTGTCTGTCCTTCCTTGTCTAGATTGGTTCACTCCTATTCTTTCTCCAGATTCAGCTCCTGTTAAGCTTCTTCCAAGAATCCTTTCCTAATCTCACCGAGTTTGACATGCTTGCCCTACACTCACTGTCTCTAGGTGCCCTTGTTCTCTGCTTCCACAGGCCTCCTTCCCACTGTTTCCCTCACTGTCAGTGTTGGCATCACACCACAGTCATGAACTGTTCACATACCGTCCCTGCGTCTCTTCTCAAACCCTCTCCCAGCCCCTTGAAGCAGGGACTGGTTTTGTAAATCTGCATCTTGGATGCAGCTGGTGCCCGACACCTGTGGCATCTCAGAAAATGTCTGATGAATGAATGGCATGGGGAGGGGAGGCTGCCTGTGGCCACTCTGTTCTCTCTCAGATGAAAGCAGGTTCCCCAGCTGGGAACGAGGATATCCGCTGGCTGGCGTGGTGTCTAGCACTGATGCATCTATCTTCTCTGAAGGTGGGTCCAGGGTAATCTCTGGCTCCAGAGGCCCCACCACCCCTAACTTGGGAAAGCTGACACCTAGTGGTAGGCAGAAAGGAGGGAAGGGTTTGGTCCAGAAGGGGTTACCGGGCAGCCCCACCCCCACCCCACTCCCTACTCATGCCAGAGAGGGCCCCTTTCTTGGAGACCACAATCAGCCCTTTGTATAATACTTTATGGTGCATAAATATCTTTGACATTTGAACTGAGTCCTCCCCTGTATAATAGGTTACCACCATCCTCATTTAAAAAATTAACTTATTGATTTTAGAGAGGAAGGGGAAAGAAACGTTATTTTTCTACTTATCTATACATTCATTGTTTGCTGATGGAATTGAACCTGAAACCTTGGTATATCAGGACGATGCTCTAACTGAGCTACCTGGCCAGGGTGCCATCATCTCCATTTTGTGGGCAGAAAAATAAAAACTTGGAAAAGTAAAGTGACTGATCCTTAGTAACCCATCTTGTGACAGAATCAACACTTGGAGTTAGGCCTGACTTAAGGACACTTGCCACTATGTTGACCTTTGTCCCAAATCAGCAGTGCTGAAGAAAGCTGAGGGTGTGGTGGTGCTCCCAAGTCGTGCCTCACATACTTATGAAGAAAGGACATGAGAGGAGAGGAAGCAGACAAGGAGGCCACCAAATGGGTCAAGGGTATATGGGGACCTGGACCCTCACAGCCTGGTAGGGGGAAGGGGAGGGAGGAATGTGAGGCAAGGTCAGACCACACTGCTGTCTCCTCATCTCTCAAATATTTAAGGCCACTTGGCCTAACACACCCCCAGCCGGGGTTTTATGAGATCTTGGCCCAGTTCCACACCTTGTAGGACCCTGGATAAGGTGCAATCCTCCTGGCCTGTTTAGTGGGGAATAGCCAGCCATGGCACCCCATGCCAGACTGCTATGGAAGACATTGGTGTTCACCCAGTTCTCCCTCCCAAGGTGGGTGGAGTCAGGGTCCAGGAGAGACCTTCGGGAAGGTGCCTTGTCCTCTCTGCCTTGATGTATGAGGTCCTGGGCAGGTGGACTTTTTATGGGCTTACCTTTTGGAGGGTGGCCGGAGGGGAGACTCATCGGTAGACTGGAGTGTTAGGCAGGGTCAGAGATGAGGCAGTGTGGGTAGAGGCTGGGAGACTCCAGTGTGTGTCCAGGACTTGCATGCCGTTGAGTAAAAGAGACGGGAACCTTTCTCCAGGACTTTCCCTTAACCCATTTCTCACCCCAGCAAATCTCCCCTGTTCCCTGGCAAAGTGGACATGGTATCTGTGCTGCCTACAAGGGATAGAAGGACTCAGGTTGGGGGTGGGTTGTTCAAGTCTGTGGCTCCAAGGACTGGGGAGAGAGAATAGAGCGGAAGTGGGAATCTGATTAAAGAGCAGGGAAAGAATCCAGAGTGAGCAAGGTTGAAAGGGGAGAGAGAAGCCCGGAGGAGAGGAGGAAAAGGGAAGGACCAGAGTCAGGAGAAGCAAAGGGGCATGAGAGTGGTAGAACAGGCGTTAGCTCCCGTCCAGGATTGAGCCACCATGCTGTGGCAGTCCTTGGGGCTGGAATGGTGTGAGGCTGCGAGGGGTCGGATGAAGGCCACCTGGGCGTGTGGAGGGCAGGCATGGGAACTGAAGGTGCTGTGTTGCCGGCTCTAGTCACTGGGGAAAGTGGCACTTGTGGAGTGAGGTAGCTCACAGCTTCCCCAGCAGCTGGATGAGAGGTAAGCAGGAGCCAGTGGAGGGCTCCACGGAGGTAGGCTCCCATGGAAGGCAGGGGAAGGAAAGAGGCAGGTGTCATAGGGCAGCAAGGGGGATTTGGTGGAGGACCTTGGTGAGGCATTTCCTGGGAGTATGCAGGGGGCAGACAGATTCATGCAGTGGATTGGGGAAAGCCTATTGCTGAGACCTGGTTACTACGGGGCTGAATTACTACTATGAAGTGGAAACAGCTGCTTGCAATGTGTGTGGGGGAAGGGGAGTGGTGGCAGGTGAATTTGGTGAAGCATGTAGACTGAGCTGTGGAAGGAGACCCACAGATGTGCTGCTACTGCCACTCCTATGACTCAGACTCCGACACTTTAGGCCCGTGGTCCGCAAACTGCGGCTCCCGAGTCATATGCTGCTCTTTGGCCCCTTGAGTGTGGCTCTTCCACAAAATACCACGTCCTGGGCGAGTCGACTTTGAAGTGGCGTTAGAAGTTTAAAAAATTTGCCTCTCAAAAGCAATTTCAATCGTTATACTGTTGATATTTGGCTCTGTTGACTAATGAGTTTGCCGACCACTGCCTTAGACGAATTCAAGGACACTGACGGGTGCTGCTGGAATCACTCACCGTGCACTTGGCATGTCATCCACCCCTTCACCTCTGATTGTGATCACTACAACCTGCACCTGCATTCGCTCAGCCACTGTGACTGTGACTCTAGGTAAGGACCCTACTCCTTGGGAGATCCACAGCCCAGGAGACTCCAGGGCAGAGCCAGGCCCAAACTTTCACTGTGGTTCCGGTCCTCTCCTTTAGCTTTGACCAGACACTGCCAGCCCAACCCCAGCTTTGTAAACCTGGCTCTGTCCCAAGAGCAATGGGGAGGTCTTTTGGCAGCCTGGGCTGAGCTGCAGTTATTACTTGGAAAGCCCACTGTGCTTCAGGCTTCTGGCTCTGGGCCTCTGGGGGTCCTGCAGGGGTGGGAGCCAGGCTGAGTTCCGTGTGGCAGGGTGAAGGACTGCTCAGAGAAGGCAAATAGCAGCAGCTCCCAAGATGTAGGCCCAACCTGTTCTCGAGATATGGGCCCAACCTGTTTCGACATCATCCAGACCCCTTGCTTTGAGCTCACCCCCGAGGAAGAGCATGTGCAGCAGTTCTGGTATGACTGGTGAGTGCCGGCAGGCTGATGGGGGCACTGTGGGGCACTGGCCCTCACTCCCTGCCCACCTTTTCTTTCCCTGTCCTTCCAGGTGCAAAAGCTACAGGCCTGTCTCTGGGGCAGTGATCCACCATCCCCTCCACCACGAATTTAGAGATGACCTAAATGCAGAAGAGGAAGAGGAGGAAGATAGCAGGCCTCCCATCCCCACCCAGGTGGGGCCCACCACCATCACACCCACTGACAAAAGCATAGGAATGGGCATGATCACCGACACACCAGACTCGGCGGCTCCCATTACCATCTGGCGCTCTGAGAGTCCCACAGGGAAGTCCCAGGACAGCAAGGTTATCAAGAAGGCCAAGAAGAAAAAGGATAAAGAGAAAGATGAGGAGGATTCAGATGAGAAGGCAAAGCTGAAGAAAAAAGTCAAGAAGGGCAAGTTGATTAAGAAGAAAAGCCCAGTTAAATTGGAATCTTCACCTCCAGACTTGAGCAGATCAGTAAGCCCAAGGGACCTGGTCAGGCTGTCAGAATCCAGCCCAGAAAGCCGGGAAGACCTAGGGAGTGAGGACAGTTACAATGACCCCAGGCAGGAGGAGCCCTCCAGCGAGGATATTGTGGAGTCATCACCAAAAAAGAGAGAGAAGAACACAGTCCAGGGCAAGAAACTTGGGGCAAAACCCTCTCCAGTCAAGAAGGTCAACAAGAGGAAACCTCCCCCAGTATTAAGCCCCAATCTCAGATGAGGCCAGGGCGACCAGGGTGAGGAATAAAGGCCATCAAGCCTGTCCCAGACCCCCTGCTGCTGTTCTCTCTCCCTTTAACTTGGCTACTTCTGGGGGGAGGGGGTGGGCTCTGGGCATGGTTGGAGCAAAGGGGCTAGGGGCCTGCAGGGGTTTCTATAGGGCAGTCCGTCTGCTAAGTCAGTCCATGGGGAGGTAGGTGGGAGGGTAGGGAGGGTCACTGTAACAGCCTGTTTCTCTGTAACATCCTAGGCTCAGGGCAGAGGAGCACATCTGGGTGAGAGGGAAGGAGGCTTCCCATCTACTGGGAGGCTGGTCTGTGTTAAATCTACCCTGGGACAGGCGGGATTACTGTAACGATGCCCCTAATAAACAACCTTTTAACCTCTGCCACTGTGCCTACCCTTCCCCTCTTTTAAGTGGCCCTGGAGAAGGTGCTGGTAGCACCAGCTCTGTGGACCTGCTCCTATGAGGCCTTCTAGACCTTTTGTGCTAAAGGGAACTGAACTGAGTTCCCTCCTAAAAGCCAACCCCTCCCCTTCTCCCCCCAACTCTTGCCAAAAGCCAGAGATCTTAAATGAAAAAGCCAGGAAGGTCCCTGTCCAGGGTGGCTCAATTGGCTGAGTGTCATTCCATGCATTGAGAGATCACCAGTTTGATTCCGTCAGGGCACATGCCAGGGGTGCAGGCTCATCCCCCAGTGGGGGAGTACCGGAGGCAGCCGATTGATGTTTCCCTTTTTCCCTCTCCCTCTCTCAATCAAAAAAAAAAAAAAAAAAAAAAAAAGAAAGAAGGGAGCTCACCAAGTTTGGGCAGCAGTGGCTTTTTTTTTTTTTTTTTTTTTTACTTCTCTGCTGAGCCTCAAGCAGAGGAAAATAAGAGGGAAAGCCTCACTTTCCCAGCCCCAACTCACATAGCTATGAGATAAAACCTTTGGGAAGAAACACAGGGAAATCAGAATCCAGAATAAAAGAGGCTGTGGAGCTGGGGAAAGGACCAAGGCCTTGAACTGGCCTGCAACAGCCCAGCTCCCTTTCCCAGGGCCAGTGTTTTGTGTGTAGCAGGCAAGAGTGGGCCCATCCTGGGTCAGACACTTAACTGGTGAAGTACTTACTGCCAGACGTTCAGGCCCAGCTGGCCAAAAGGAAGAGATGTGCAGGGGCTCAGGTGAGAAACCCAGATTTACTTGTGAAGCCTTTCTCAACTGTGCCAAAGAAGTCCACAGGCGCTCCTTATGATGGGTTTACATCCTGATAAACCCACTGTAAGTTGGAAACATCGTTAGGCTGAAAATGCACTTAACACACCCGAACACCACAATTTAACCCAGTCTACTTTAAACGTGCTCACAATACTTACATTAGCCTATAGTTGGGCAAAAGCCTCTAGCACAAGCATGTCAAAGGCTAACACAGGCCACATGAATGAGGCATGTGGCCTATGGGCCATGAGTTTGACATGCTTGATCTAGCACAATGAACACACTGTTGATTGGTTTACCCTGGTGATTGCTTGCTGCTGCCTAGCATCATGCAGCATCAGGAGAGTATCCTACTGCATATCACTGGCCCGGGAAAAGAGCAAAACTCAAAATGTGAAGTACAGTTTCTACTGCATGTGTATAGCTTTTGCACCACTGTAAAGTCAAAAAACCGAGTTAATCAGTAAGTTGGGGACTATCTGTAATGGGCACAGTGGCTGGCAGTGGCTGTGTGTGAGTAAAATAATAGCAGGTAACATTTACTGAGGCCTTATGAAGTCCCATTGGGCCAAGCACTTCACACATTCTATCTGTCCTCACAGATGCTCTGATGAGGTAGGTATCACCATCTCCTTTACAGACAAGCTGGCTTAGAGATAACAGGAGTGCACTCAAGGTCATAGGACTCGGAAGTGGAACAGGAATGTGGTGTCGGGCAGTCTGGTGCAGAAGCCACCTGCTTCTGATAACTTGCCTTTCTGATGGCCTGGAAGAGGGAGTCAGAAGCCCTCAGGGCTCCAAACACTGCTTTGAAAGCCACCCCTCAAGAACCAGAGAGGGAGAGAGAGGCTTTGTCAAGTGCTCTGTAGAAACACTGTTTATTCAAATGACAGGCAGGAAGCAGCGGTGGCAGCAGGTGGGTGAGGGTGGCCAGGAGGGAGCTGGGCAGGTTAGCACTGCAACCCTATGTCCCCTACAATCCTGCTTTGATAGCCACCAAGTTGTTGGCATGAAGGTCAGAAATACTTCCCGCCCTCTTCCTCCTGCCCCAAACTGAATAAATAGCATCTGTCTCCCCGTAAGAGCTGGGGGAGACTCACGTGCTGAGCTTGCTGCCCGGTCACAGCCCAGAGTCAGGTAAGGGCAGAAGCTCAAAATGGCTTGTAGGGAAGTAGAATACAAAACTGTTCCACTTTTATTCTCATCTTCCTCCTCTTCCTCCCTGCCACATTCCCTTCCCAGCCTGGTCCCAGGAAAGGTGGTCGGTGAGGGCCTGGAATGGGAGAATTGTCGCCTAGCGTACATTGAGCTCAAGTTCGAAAGGCCATCCAGCCTGTCACCCACCCAGGCTGACCACCAAAGAGAACGTCAATTCACGCCACTTTATGGACAGAAAAGGAGGGGCAGGGAATGAGGCAGGCATCTCCCAGCCTCAGAGGTAACCAGAGTCCTGGGAGCAGGCCCCCTACCGATCCATCTCGTCCAAGAGCGGGGTGGCATCGCCAGCAATAGACATGGGGGTGCTTTCAATCATAGGGCTGGGGGACGGCCGAGGTGTCAGCCGCTGCTTCTGTTTCCGCCGCTCAGCCTCCTTTTCTTGAAGCCACTGCTCCGCCATCTTCCCCCAGTCGATGGCTGCGTGGCTGTTGGACCTGGAAGAGAGAAGGGCCTTTCAGAGTGGAACACTAGAAGGCTCAGCAATCACTGGTGAACATCCACCCTCGCAGAAGTGGACTTCATCCTATGTCAGTAGCTGTGGCCAACTGCACACTGCCCTGTCATCTCCCAGAATGTGTCCTCATAGGAACATCACCTGGGTCACAGCTCTCAGAAGATCCAGAGCACCTGCCTATGCTAAGCCCCTTGGCCTCTTGACAGCACCTGCCCTTACTAATAACCTGCTCCACGCACCACCCATATACTTACTTTGGCTGTTGCTGCCGTTGCCGAGAACTGGAGGAGGGCTGGGGCTGGGGCTGGGGCTGGGGCTGGGCAGACTGTGGGGTGGTGCTGGCCTGTAGCTGGTGGTACTGTGGTGTGGTAATGGGCTGGCTCGGGGTTGTGTAGGAGTAGCTGGGGGTCATTAGTGGTGTGGCCACTGGCTGCTGAGCTGGCGTTGGGAACACCTGGAAAAGAGTGAACAGTTAAATGGGGATGGGTTTGGGGCATACTTAAGGTTCCCATGAATTTCTGCAAAGCTTTCCAGTTGACCCTCTCCTGAGCAGATAGGGAGGCCAGTGGAATGGGACCAGGCACGATAGGGCCTCCTGGTCCTGACTGGTTGAGGATTCTAGTGTCTTGAGCGTCCCAAAGATCCCAAGGACTCTGCAGAAAGATCAGACCTTCTCCTATTCCCTTTCCTCTCAAATGGGCCTGAGGAAAAGGATGATCTTTTGTAGATAAGGCCCATCTGTGCACAAAGGTGGGCACTGCCAGCAGCCAGTCTAAGGACAAGGGTTGGTAAAAGATGACTGTTCCCTCTCATTTTTCCCCACCCTCCACAAACAGCTTCCCCTCCAAGCCACGTACGTGGTAAGCGCTACTGCCCCCTCCACTGCCACCATAGCCATACTGGCTGGAGGCCCACTGGGCTGGGGTGGCATTAGGGTTCTGTCCTTGGCCTGTCACAGCAGCAATGGCACTGAACATCTGGGAGGTCATGTTCTGGGGCAAGGCACTCACAGCCCGGGTCAGATCTGTGGGCACAAGGGGCGGAAGAGGGCACGTTAGAGGTGAAAGTCCTAGCTTTAGCCCTCTGAGTCACAGTCCGAGGCAGGGGCTCCTTACCGGCAAGGTTGAGGTTCGCTGGGGTAGCATTGATAGAAGCAGGTGTCCGGGTCCTGCTGCTGCTACTGGGAGTGATTCCTACAGGAAATAGGCAGAATCAGTTATGTTTCTGGTTTCATAATTCAGGAAACTAAAGGAGGTACTGAGAAAAATTAAGTTACACAGGCAAAGTGGATGGAAGAACTTCCTCATACTAAGAAGTTGGAGCAGAAACAGCTGCAGTGACAGCATATCCCTCACCCCCTTTCACAGAAGGATACCTGATTCAGAGCCTCGGTATCCTTCCAACCACAGCCCCGAAGTCAGAGAGCACAACTCACCTGGTACAGGATCCTGGTAATGGTCCTTAAACCATCTGAAAAGTCCATTCACAGTTGGGAAGATTTGGCCCCGGTACCGGAATCCTTCTGGAGTCACCGTTACATACTCTATCCTGGGATTTTGGAAGGAAATATGCATCAGATACCAGTTGGGGCCAGCCGTGAGAAAGCGGCCAGAATAGATCTCCACCACGTGAAGTAGTCACACTGCGTGCTAGGGGAAAGAAGAGAGGAAAGAGCGGGTCCCTGACCCTGACTTTGGGGAGGGGAGGTTTGCAGAGCAGAGTACAGTCCAGGCCAGGAGTCAGCAGCCCCTGGTGTGCTATGTACAGGCTGCCAGAGGAAGACTTCAGGGGCTGGGCCACCATCCTTGGACACCATGTGATGGCAGCACCCTGCAGGTCAGGGTGAAATTGAAGCCACAGACAGTCAGGGTTGGAAAAGGTCTCCCAGGGCAGCAAAACACACCTCCCTATGAACTGGAATCCGGAAGTAGTGCTTCTGGAAGGTGGTTAGTCTGCCTTTACGCAACACTGCAGACCAGAGTGTGGATAAGAGGATGGGCTCTGGGTTCATACCCAGTTCTAGTTCCAGTTTGTCTCTGCCACTCACCACCTAAATGACTGTCCGAAGTTACTAAATACAAACCGCAGCTTCATATATAAAATAACAGCACTTAACCCATAGGGTGGGAGTGAAGAATAAATGAGACAGTGCATGTAAAGCACTGACCACACAACACCTAAAATAGACATGTGTTCAAAAAAGGACAGCTGTCTAAGACAATGCTAAGTATGACCAAGTTCTCATTTATATAAAACTGAAACCTGTTTCCTAAATCATCTACTCAAGTGTTCCTTCGGCAACACAAGGGGTCTATGCCCTTTTCCACAAGAAGTTATCACATTGCCTCTGCTCCTGTTAAAGGTCCCGTTTGCTCAACTGTTTCTCATGGGACAGTTTCCAACCCCAAAGATTTCTGGCTGTGAACCTCTGAAAACATGATGATAAAGTCAGAAAAGGCTTCTCAGAAACGAGTGCGATATTTTAGCTGTGCCCAAGACGATGCAGGGTCCAGAGTCCAGAGCTTCTTGTCATCTGGCCGCCGAGTCGCTTACTAATATTGCCCGTGCTGTGCATCACATGCAGGCATAGGGACGAGGGCAGAAATGAACAGGCCTTGACTAAGGGCCAAAGGGAGGATGGGGAGTAGAGAAGGCTGGTATGAGCACTAGAGTCCCAGATTAAAGAACATCTAGGAAGGCCAGCCTGTTAGACAAAAAGGAAACAGAGCAGTTCAATGGTAGGGAGAAGAGATGATTTCCTACCTACCCCTTCTGTGTGGGGAGAAGTCGACACTATAGCAACTGCAAGTCACTGTGTACAGAAGCCCTGGCTAGGGTGAAGCAGACAGAGAAAAGGAAAGACCTGTGTGCTGGCCCCATCTTTGATAGCCAGGTGGATGGAGCATGTGATGATTTCCATCACTCCTTGGGTGGGGAGGGGTAGAGGCAAAAGGTTGAGAAAAGCATTTTTCTTAGTGAATCTTTGCCTTTTGCCTCTAAATCATCATTCTCTTACCCCACCACCAACCTCCGCCTCTATTCTAAACAGGTAAAAGGCAGCTGGGCAGAACCGGAGAGTACTACTCCAGGGCCTCTGTCTCCCCTGCTAGCCTGTCTGTGGGCCCCAGCGGCAGCACCTTCTCAGCACCAGTGCTCACCTGGGTTTACCCCGGGGCTGGTATCCCAGTAGGAACTTGCCGGGCAGTTCCTTGCAGGCACAGATGAAATAAGGGATGAAGGTGGGCTTCTCCTTCTTAGTTTTGATGAGCAGCTCCTCTAATTTCTGGGGGTAGAATGAGGGGGAGAGGTTGGGATAACAGCATGCTTGGTAGACAATGTCTGGCGCATACATGTACACCTACTTCACCAGCTGAGGGGCCCCTACACTGAAGGGAAATCATACATTCTTAAGTGATTGGGTGATGTCTTCCCTTCAGGGGCCCTGGGCTCACCTTACGGTCCCCACCACTGCAGTCCTGATAATACTTGTGGTTCAGAAGGTCTCGGGCAAAGGATGCCATGGGCTGGACATAGCGGGCAACAATCTCATCCAGGTCTTCAAATTCCTGTGGGAGGAAGGTAAAGGCCCATGTATCATATCTAGAGCTGAGACGCCTGGCCCTTCATCAAATCTACTCAGAACAAAACTCCTGGGAGGGGGTGAATTTCCCAGTCCTACTACAGCCTCATTCCATCGCAAAGCCTCTTCAATTTATCCATCTGTTTGAGTTGTGCTCAAATTTAAAGCTTACAAGGCACAAAATCATTTAAGCTTTGATTCTCCCTCATGCTTAAGAACAACAGAGAACTTCATAAAATTTCACTCCATTGAAAAAAGGACAGAGAAATTTGATGTGTGCGCACGTGCACACGTTATTTTCTCTTCTTCCACTGGCTCTTTTTAGGTAGTCTATTTTCTTTTATTGTCATTATTATTTTTTAAAACATTTTTACTGATTTCAGAGAGGAAGGGAGAGAAACAGAAATACCAGTGATGAGAGAGAATCACTGATCAGCTAGCTGTCTCCTGCATGCCCCACACGGGGGACCGAGCGTGATTGCGGGCATGTGCCCTGATCGGGACTGAACAGTGACCTCCTGACTCACAGGCCAACACAACCCCTGAGCCATGTCAGCCAGGCTTTAGGTAGTCTATTTTGAAATTTGGAGGACAGGGGTGCAGGGGCAAATATACAAAATTATCAAACAACTCATTACACAACCAACATCCTATTTGGTGTTCTGTGTAGCTAAAATACATGCATGTAATGCATACAAGTTATTAGTGTTAGGCAAAGTGGCCAGAAATGGCTTTTTCATGAAGCAGGCATGGCGATGGGGAGTGAGTGGGGCTGGCTCTCACCTCACTGTTGATCCACAGGGTGGCTCCCAGGCTGAAGGCATTTTCCTTGCCCTCTTCCCGCACGTCCACATGCTGGTAGATGCCGTCACTGACCTTCCAGGTCACTGTCAGGTGATTTTCGCCCTTGCTGCTTGGTCGGATGATGACATCTCCCTGGTCCATGGTCTCCATCATCTTTTCTGCTTGTTTGAAATTTATATTATGGAAGGATGGATGTGCAATTACCCGCTTGATATATGCTGAAGAGGACAGGAAAGAAGTACATATCAGGTGATGGAAGTGGGGACCAACAGCAATGGGACAAACCATGGCTTAATTTCTGGCCCCCTATTAACTTCTGTGACTCTTTCACCCTCTCTGGGCCTGGACTTTCTGATGTAAAGATGTGTTCACCTGGTTTCAAGGGCACTGACAGGAGTCACATGCGTTAGCAAAGGAAATGTGACCCAAGACGACCTTGGTTTCCAGCCCTGCCAATGACTCCCTTTTGATACCTCTGGGCCTCAGCACTCCCAAGCTGGGCACTCACTCCCATCGAGAGGCTGAGTAAGGGAACTTCCATCAGCATGTGCATCCTGAAGAGAGGTGCCAAGACCTCGGTGCACAGGCGTGGTGGTGGGCACTCACTGGTCCGCTGTTGTTTCCGCTTCATGTCCTCCTCCTGCTTGTGGTCTGCCGCTTCAGCATCAAAGTCATAGTAGGTATCCTTGGGCAGTTTCCACTCATTGTTCCTGTCCATGAGGTCTGAGGTGCGGCAGGTCAGGTCTGCACTAAACTTCTCGATGTCAATCTTCATGATGCGGCAGTGAACAGTCATTCCCACCTAGATCCACAGAACATGTGAGCTAGAAGGGACAAAGATAACCTAGCCCAATGCCGTTTTACAAATCAAAGTCCAGGCAGAAAGATGAAATGACTTGCCCAAAGCCAGCCACCTACTGAATAACGAATGAGTTCGGGGTTGAGTCTGATCTGCAGACTACTTGCTGTGTCTTGTAAATGTCTCTTACTGTAGGCAGGAAAACCACCTGGAGTCTACTAGGGTCTCTAGCCCGTTACTGGCACCATTCCCTTCTCCCATCAAGTTGCCTACTTACTGCTCCTAGGAGGTAGTCAAAGTCTGGTTGCTCATTTTGGAAGGGAAGGAAAATAAGAGCTGGTTTTTATACTTTACCCTTGACTTGATTGAACTCATATGTCTAAACAGTGGCAAAAGCCAATCATTCTGCACAGCTCTCCTTCTGAAAATCTCCCTAGCTTCACTTATCAGGAACAGAGTCTTTGCCCAACCTTCCCACGTCTACAGTTCTCAGATTCACAACTCTTAGATCCAGAGAACTGGCAGATCCAGGATCAGCGTGTTACAAACTGAGTAATCCTGGAAAAGGCACTAGAATTTCTCTGAAAAGAGAAGGTACTATTTCCTTCCCCATCAGGCAGTGAGATTAGAGACAACATATGTAAAAGTCAAGTGCTGGTGCCTAGTGCGCATATACGTAATTAATGGCAGGAGAACACTAGAACTGAAGGAAACTTGGCTTTGTGTTTCCCAGCTTTTAATGCTGGGCCCTGCTTCCTGCCCCTTGGACTAAATCACAGCTTCCCACACAGGAAGAGAGAGCCCTCTTCCAAAGGGCTGGCAACTTGCAGTTTCACAAGGCAGTGAACAAAAGCACTCGAAACTTCTTGCCCTGGCTTCTTTCAGCTAGTTATAAATCCCCCTGAAATTCTCTCCCTACCAGCAGCCACTGGGAACAGAGCCTAATTTCTGGTGTGGACAGCCCAGTGTTAACGAGAGCCTAATTTAGGCAGCTGAAAACTGATGCCTTAGCCTAGTCATTCATCTACCTTCACTCGCTCCTCTGGCCGCTTGACCACTTTGTCACTGAGGAATTTGGTGGGGATGAAGCCGGTTACACCATTGTCTAGCCGTGTCTTGACACCAATAGCCTGGCCTGGGCATGAGCCGCTGTCGAAGTGGTTCCAGACCTAAAGAGGCATCGGGAGAGAAGATTGATCATTAAGATTCTGGAGATGACACATCCAGAAAAGAGCTGCCAAGGGTGTTATAATTTATTTTACCACTGACACCTGGTATCATGGTCTGAAAACACAATGAGTTAGCCAGCTCCTACCAACAAAAAATGTGAAATCCCCCAATGTTATTTGACTCATAACTCATGTTTGGCACCACTGGGCATCAGATCAAGGCCCTCCCTCCCATTTTGTTCTACCTCGTGGACAAGAGAAACATCAATGTCAGTCTCCTCAGAACTCATTTCAATGAACCAGTTGCCCCTTGGCTTTCTATACATTCTGGACAGATCCCAAAAGCATCTTTTATTGGGTAATGTGGAGAAAAGGTCTTTTACAGTCTGCCTAACATTTGAAGACCCAGAAAAAGCTCTCAGGGTGGCTTTAATGAGATCTAACCATGAGAAAAGGCAGATGATGATGTCTAGAAGAATGTGGAAAAAATAAAAATGTGTTTGGAGAACAAAAAAATGAAAGGGAGTCTCTAACTAGCAGAGGGACACTGTGCCTACCCTGCAGGTAAAAAATGCATGTCCTCATATCTCTAATCTGGTTGAGCTAGATGCCCAGAGAATGGGAAACAAAGATTAAGGGCTGAGCCAGAGTAGAAAAAAGCATATAGATAATTTCTGACTAGCATAAGGAGGGACATCATGTTAGATCTGTATACGTTCCAGTCTTCTTCCTTCTCCGTGTATCCATTGGGTAAAGCATTATCTAAATGCTCCCGCTTTCCTATTCCATTTGGGGCACTTAGACCATCAACTCAAGGAAATTTAGTGACCATGGTTAACCCTGCAGCACATACCTCACTTAGTTCAGGGAAATTGTCCTGCTGACAGAAGGGGCATTGCCATAGCCCTGTCTCATCATTTCGGATTGCCTGGTCATAGCTCTCACCCTGTGGACGCCTGTGGGCAATGCCAGTGACATTGCAGATGATGAGCTTTCCTGGAGGAGTGAGAACAGGGCAGGGAAGAACAGGGAGCGCAGGTTGAGAGAACTGGAGAGGCAACTTCTTCCCACAATCTTTTAATGACAGAACACTTGTCTTACAGCATTTGAACTGATTTCTCTGCATCGTTGTAAAGGAAGGTCTTCTCTTGATTTGATAACATGAGAAAACTAGGCTTTTAAAAGTGAATTCATAAAGATTCCACAGCAGATTAAAAACATAATGTGATCGCCCTAACTGGTTTTGCTCAGTGGATGGAGCGTCGGCCTGCAGACTTAAGGGTCCCAGGTTCAATTCCGGTCAAGGGCATGTACCTTGGTTGCAGGCACATCCCCAGTAGGGGGTGTGCAGGAGGCAGCTGATGTTTCTTTCTCATCAATGTTTCTCTCTCTCTCTCTTCCTCTGCAAAAAAAATCAATAAAATACATTAAAAAAAAATACCATAATGTGATCTTGAACTCAGCTTTGACTTCCAATCTAGTGCTCTATAATCTTTTTTTTTTTTTAATGTGTTCATTGATTTTTTTAAAAAAATATTTTTATTAGAGAGGAAGGGAGAGGGAGAGAAACATTGATCAGCTACCTCCTGCACACCTCCTAATGAGATTGAGCCCACAATCCAGGCACATGCCCTGAATAGGAATGAACTGGTGGTTGTTTAGTGCATGGGATGATGCTCAAGCAACTGAGCTGCACTGGCCAGGATAGGGCTCTATAATCTTTCTAAAAGCTCCCTGGTACAGTGAAAGTTGGAATCATTGCTTGATTTACATGTGTACCGTAAGCACATATTCCTCACCCTCATATCCTCCTCCATCTAAAAAGAAATCCAGAATTTACCAATGTAGAAGGTCTCTGGTGTTTCTTTGGTTAACATATTGAAGATTTCCTCTGTGTTGGGAGAGCGGTAGGCTGTCCGGAGGTCCTTATACCGACAGCTCAGCTCTGCCCGGATGTCGTACAGGGTGATGTGTTTATCACCATATCCCTAGGGAAGAAGCCCATTATCAAGAAGAGCCTTGCACCTGTTCCCCAACCTGAGCCTGAGTCTTTCTTAAAAGGAGCAAGCCAGGTGATTCCTGTCAGGGCTTCTCTTCCTCTAAGATTAACTAAAGGTTTTCAAATCTTTTCTTCCCCATGGAACACTGGTCTATGATAAAAAGGCTTCATAGAACCCCAATGTATAACAGATAAACACGGAGCTGCACTGTTGGCAAGGAGGAGGGCCTAGGAAGAAACTCTACTACTGAACCCCTGTATGCTCCCTCCCACCCCCACAATGAGTGTAGTGACCTTGGCTCCTTAACAAGTAGACTGAATACTATTTTGAGAAACCAATACCGAATGGGGAGGGAGAAGAGAAAGTCAAGTTTCTTACACCAATAGTATTGGGGATTTCTCTGGAGACTTGCTGCCCGTGTCCTCCCAACCCTGCCACTTGGGGATGGCTTTTATGCCAGGCTTTCTTTCTACAGTGTCACCCACCTGCCTCTCCAGTTCTTCTGCAAAGGCATCCAGGTCCAGGTCCTTGAGTCGCTCTGGGTTTTCCAAGATCTCTTCAAGGGCTCCTGCAGGATTGGCATCTTCAGCTGATTCATCATATTCCAGAGCATCCACTGCCATCTTCCTGGCCCACTCATAGGTCTCAGGATGGACTCGAGAACCATCAAGGACTTCAATATATGAGTCAGTGCTGAAGGAAAGGCAGAAAAGGGACAGGATATAAAACAAGAAGCTTCTAATAACAGTCTAAATGTCCACCAATAGGGAACTGGTAAATAAATCAGGGTCCCTCCATACAATGGAATACTATACAGCCATTAAAAAGGTGAGATATATCTATGTGTGCTGACATGGAAAAATGGCCATGATATATTGATATGTGAAAAATGCACTGCAAAACACTATGAACCAAATGATCCCATTTTTGCAGTAAATGGGTAGTTAGTAAATGCATAGCAAAAATAAAATTTAGAAAAGTTGCAGTATACATCAATTGTTATAGTAGTTATCTCTGGGGGGTGGGATTATGGGGGACTTCCACTTTCTGCATAAAGTTCTATATGTTGAATTTTATATAATGAACTTATGTAAGTCTCTTAATAAGATAAAGCAAAAAGGGGGAAAAGACCTCTGAGAATTTGCTGATAGCTATTTTCCCCCATAAAGCCTTCCCAGGCTGGTCTTGCCCGTGCACTCACATGGACCTATGTTATTCGTGGAGTGTTACAGCAAAGCTGGGTGGAAAATGAAGTTTTAGAACTTGAGCCTATTTCCCCACTGACTTCCATTACTGAATGAGGAGCTATGTGCCCGTGGAAAAGATCCTCCAAAGACTGAGTTGATAACTTCTGGAGAGGAAGAGGTCAATAGTGAAGTCCAAAGTGAATAGAACTTTCTCTCAATAACATCATCTCAAAACATACTGAATCACTTCCCCCCTTCCTTACCTCCTCATATCCCCACTTCTTTTCCATTGCTCCTGCTATTCCCACCCTTACAAGCCACGACACACCACAGCAACAACAAATTTATGTTTAATGAATAAAATCTTATGTTTCCCATTCTTAATTTATAAACTAAGTTGGTTCTTATGTTTCTCTCACAAAAAAAGCTTCACATAATTGAACTGATCTTTTCCATAGGTCAGAGGCTCTTAACTGAATACAGGTTCCTCACTTTTAAAACATTTCCTAATTTAAATAGGCTGGCAGCCCTTTGGCAGCCTTAATCCCCTCAAGCCCCCAAACAAAACCCAAGGGATTTCCTCCTGGTTTATCCAGGCAGAGGGCATCACCTGTCCCCCAGGGAGGCTGTGTCGATCTTCAGGAAGCCAGCACAATTCATGAAGACTTTAGGACCCATGTGGCACATGGTAACCAGCTGGGTCCGGCTCTCAAGCCTGGTGTTGTTCTGCTTCAGGATCTAGGGAAGAGGTCTGGAGTGAGCCAGAGCAGTGGGCAGCCCCACCTCCCAGCCTGTTTTCAGGTTTCTGGGAAACGCTCCTAGAAGGAACTCTGTCCCTATAGCCCATTATCTAAATGAGCACTATACCAGACTGCTACTAAAAATTTATTTTACTTTTTAAATTTATTTTGAGAGTGCATTTATTAAAGCTGGGAACTGAATCAAGGAAGCGCTTAGGACAAAAGCAGCAACAGGTGAGAGCCTGCTTTGGCTAACTGGAAAGTCAGAGAAAAGGGGGTCTTGGAGACAGCGGTTAGCCTGACACGAGCCGCCACTGCCCATTGCTCCCCTGGTTGTGAGTGGTGTGGAGACCATTAGAGTTTAGGAGATGCACACCTCAGAGGAAGAAAGGTGTGGGCATGCTCCTGGGAGGGATAGCACACTAAAAAATTATTTTAATGAACTGCGTTATAATGTATGGGTTAAAAGTTAATGAAAGCCCTAGCTAGTTTGGCTCAATGGTAGAGCACCGACCTGCAAACCAAAGGGTTCTGGGTTTAATTCCGGTCAAGGGCACGTACCTCAAATGCAGGCTCCTCTCTAGCCTGGGGCCCTAGTTGGGGGGAGGGAGGGATTTGCAGGAGGCAACCATTGAATGTTTCTCTCACATTGATATTTGTCTTTTGCTTTCTCTTCTACTTTCTCTAAAAAAATTAATGGAAAAATATCCTCAGGTGAGGATAAAAAAGTTAATGATAAAACACATATTGAAGTACCCATTACTCACCTTAAAAAAAAAAATCACTACCAATACTTTTGAATCTCCCTGCATTCGCCTGAAATCCTTTTTCTTCCCATTGGGAAAACCCCATTATCCTGAGGTTTGTGTCTAATACTCTCTCACCTTCTTCCAACTATTTTTAATCATGGTTTATGGCTATTTTCCCATGAGCCACTATAGTAAAGTAGTGAAGAGCATAGCTGTGGCCACCTCGTCTGAAGTCTGACTCTCACTAGCTGGATGACTCTGGAAAGTTCCTTTACCTCTCTGAACTTGGTCTTCTTGTCAAATCATACTGGCAAGTATAAAGTATAAAGGCTCAAGGATATGGAAACTTCTCCTATTTTCTGATTCAACTCAATCCTACCTTCAGAAGATGAGTTCCTTTTCGAGGTCCCAGGCCACACACATACTGGATTAAGGCCTGGCTATATGGGTGGGCAATGGCACGGTTAACATCGACCCCAACCTCATTGACTCGGTTGATAAATTCACAGTACAAGGCGTTGAGCAGTTCCTCTTTCACCACATGCTCCTGTTGATATACAGCAGGCAGGGATAAGGTTACTGTGCAATTCTTTCCACCCACGCCTGTCTGGCAAATCCTACTCACCTGCAAAGGGTGAAACTTGAGACACAGGATGTCTTCATCAGAGCTGCACACCTGGGCAAACTCAATCAGAGGGTCCTGGATGCGCCGGGCCAGGGAGACGGCTTGTCTCAGCACTGGGGGATAATCCCGGAACTCTGCCTAGAGTCAAACAAAGGTCAGCAGGGCCATATGGTCCCCTTAGTGCCAAGAGCAAGAGAAAACCGACCTGACTCTAAGTCACTTTCTTCTTTCCTCTGGGACTGCTTTTTTGGGGTCCATTTAATCTCTGAGGTTCCCAGTCTGAAACAGGACTGAATGGAATGCCTCTCATGGATTAAGTGCCCTGATAACCTTTGCTTCCCTATTAAATCTCTCCGGGGTTGATAGCTCTTGGCTGTTCAGGTCCTAAGGGTAGGGCTCCAGCATTACCTCTGATTTCTTGCTGTTCATATAGAGAATGGCCAACTCATTGTCAACCAGCTCCACCCCAATAGAGGAAAGCTGTTGGCCCTGGTCCAGTTCATTCACAATGCGCTTCACATCCTCAATCAACATCTGGGCGTCCCTGGAGAGATAAGAGGTGCTGATCAGGGCTATTTCTGCACAATTTCTCATGGATGTACAATCTCATGGCTAGGATATGGGGAAGGGGTTTAGGGGAGAGAGCGCTCGCTAGAGACAAAATAATACAATATCATTAGGGACATCCCCTTTTGGGATGGGGGTATTATCAAGGATCTACAGAGGCACATGCAGATTCAACGAACAATAAGAGATGAGTGACATTAAACCAGGCCTAGCCCAGTCATTTGGTGCCCTCCTACCTATTCTCTCCTGCAACTGTCACCACATGAGGCTTTTTGTTCAGAAGAAATTTCTTCAGGGTTTCAATGTCTTGAGCCTGGATTGAAAGAAAATTGGAGTTGAACGGCTCTGAAGATGGAGAGATTTCAGGAACTTCTCTCTCCATAAGTAGCTCAGCACCTCTCAAGACCAGAGAATAATGATACATCACACGCTGTCTAACTGGGACACAAAATAAGGGTACTATAGGATCTCTGATTGGAATCCTACATAATAAAAACCTAATATGCAGACTGTCCCCTGGACTGGGAGTTTGACAGGGAGTTCAAATGCTCGCTGCGTGTGCTGACCAGCAGGGGACAGCTCGGAACATGGTGGGTGTCGGATGGGCCCCGGTGAGAGCGGGACCCAGGTGGGATGGTGGAGCAGATGGGCAGGCAGTGCCAGGCCAAGGCAGGTGTGAGTGGGGCAACCAGCAGTGGTGGCGGGGGCAGGGCTGCTGCCCAGCTCCCAGGCCCTGAGAGAGTGGGGGGGGGGGGGGGGGGAAGGGAAGGGTGGCAATACTCAGGTGGAGCTGGGCGTGCAGGGGTGCGGGGGCTCAGGGGCCCAGGACCCAGAGGTCAGCTGGAACCTGCCCTTCCACGCCAGATGCTCATGCTTTGATCACCAGCCAAGACTAGGGACCTCACCCATACATGAATTTCATACATTGGGCCTCTAGTATTATGTATCTGCTAATATTTTCTAAGGTTATTATACTATGATTTATACTTGGATTGTGGTTAACTGAAAATACTTTACTTGGCCTTAACATAAACTACTACCTGGGAATCAGGGCTAGTCTCACCTCCACTGCAAGAGTTTTATTTCTTTGTTTAGTTGTTTGTTAAAAATTAATTTTTAGGCCCTGGCTGGTTTGGCTCAGTGGATAGAGTGTCGGCCTGCAAAGTGAAAGGTCCCAGATTCGATTCCGGTCAAGGGCACATGCCTGGGTTATGGGCTCGATCCCCAGTGGGGAGCTTGCAGGAGGCAGCCGATCCATGATTCTCTCTCATTGTGGATGTTTCTATCTCTCTCTTCCTCTTCCTTCCTCTCTGAAATCAATAAAAATACATATTTTTAAACAATTAATTTTTAGAATGGGCACTCTCAACAAAATTGAAAGATACCATTAGGTTAAAAAAATCAGAAGCATACACATGAGATGAATTCAAATTCCTTTCCTTAGAAAAACAGACCCTGAAAGACTAAAGCAGGGAAAAGGTTGGCCTAATGCCTCAGTGGCTTTCAGCTCCTGGAACAGGCTGACCCAGATGCTGTAAGAACAGAGGCAGTAAGGACAGCTCCCAAGCACACAAGGCTTAGGAACTGGCCTCAAGCCAGAAGTAAATTATACACCAGAACTTGAGTGCCATCTACTGCTTATGGAAGTGAGACCTATCCCAGGACTTGAGGGGTAAGCAACTTGGTCAGAGATAATCAGGGTCTTGCATGAAACGTCACTTATTTCATAAACTCTATCCCCACTGAATTTTAAGATGTACCCAAGATGTAAACTTGGTAACCTGCCCCAGCCACTTGCCTTTCTTTCCCGTTCTTCCTCTCTCCACGCAGTTCGCCGTTTGGTAAAATGGGGCAGCCGGAGAAAGTCCGTCACTTCTCCTTCACCATTGACCAAGGCACAGAACACAGGGTGATCTCTGCCAGCCAGACAGAAACAAGAACAGAGTGATAATCGGCTATGAATTAGAGAAGAATAAGATTAGGAACACAGGTAAGGGTGATGGCAGATGTGCAGGAACAGGCAGTTACCTGGCAGAGGAGAAAGCAATGCCTAGGACTCGGATGCCCTTTCCTTGGTTCTCTTCCATAAAGTCATCATCTTCCTCTCCCTGTTGGTCTGGCCGGTAGGGTGCCACCCTCAGCCAGTTGTAGAGCTTTCGACTACAAGCCTGTGAGGAGACACCAGACACTACAGCCATCACGAGCTCACCAAGTGCGCTAAGGAAACAGACGCAGGCACACATGTGCAAAGTTGTATTCACATGTGCACTTCCTGGTACTGGGCAGGCTTCTAACTGGAAGCATACCTTGCTTTTGGAAACTGGAGAGTATACAGAGGACAGTAATATAAACAAAGAATGTTTGGAATGGGGAGGTGAGGGGAGAGAGGCTCCTCAAGCAGGGAGGCCTTATAGTGGCCCAAAGCCTCTCAGCTTATGCTCTGCTCTGCCTGCCACCAGTGTTTCTCCATTAGCTACTATTAAGCAGTTTCTTTCTTTCTCTCTCTCTCTCTCTCTTTTTTTTTTTGCAGTGGGAGGAAGGGCAAGAGAGAAACATTGATGTGGAAGAGACACACTGATTAACTGCCTCCCATATGCACTCCAACTGGGGACTGATCCCACAACCCAGGCATGTGCTCTGACAGGGAATTGAACCCACAACCTTCCAGTGTACAGGACAATGCTCCAACTGAGCCACACTGGCCTGGGCAAGAGGTTTTTTCACTCTCGGCTCGTTAGGGAAATCACAGAAACTAGAGATGATGAGTTTCAGTTCTCACCTTGATGACATATTCTTTGGCTTCAACCAGCAGCTTATTCTTGAGTTCTTTGGCCATCTGCACGTAGAGGAACTGCTGCAAAGCTCGCTCGATGGCCATGGTGCGCTGCCGGTTCCACTCCTGTACTTGGTGGCTGAACTCATCTCGGTAATAGAACTGTTTGATCTCCTCAAAATATGTCTGGTCATTGCCATAGCTGAGAAGAAACACCACCATAGTGTTAGGGATGTAGGAACGTGATGCCCAAATGTGCACAAATACTGCAAGCAAGCCAGGGACAATGGCTTGCTCAATTCTGAAATTGTGCTTCACATTCTTTTCTTTACTTTTTATCCCTATTGGTTTTAGAAAGAGAGAGGAAGACACATTGATTTGTTGTTGTACTTATTTACGCATTCATCGATTGCTTCTTGTATGTGCCCTGGATAAACAAAAACCAGCAACCTTGGTCTGTCAGGATGACACTCTAACCCATTGAGCTACCCAGCCAGGGCCGTGGCTCACATTTCTGAGGGACCCCTCCCTCCCAAAGACTCATCACCAAGCCCTCCCCAAGGGCCCCTACCCCAGAGCTTTGCTTACCCTTCCACCCCCTTCATATCTATGCTGATGTCAATGGTGAGTAGCCCTTCATCTTCAGCCAGGCATATCTTGAGGAACTGGTCATCTCTCAGTTCCTTAACAGGCTTGTTCTTTAGGTACTTGAAGGAGTAAGCAAAGTGGGCCTCATCCACATCCTGTACACATCAAGAGGGAATCATCAGCCTGCAGACAGGCTGGCTTGATCCTGGGAGAAAAGATTGCCTCTCTGTTCTCAGGCAGACAACTGAGCTACAAGAAATTCAGTTCAAGCAGAGAACTGGGCCACATGTTGGAGTAAAGCCCTTTACCCGGAGCTCACCTTTCTACCTTTCTTGGTGGGGGTTATATTTAGTTTGGCTCTCTCCTGAAATGTCTGCCTCAGCACCTGCCGGACGAGGGGTTCTCGTGCAATCTGCAAGGCTACCATGTAGCGGGCACCTTCCAGCACAGCTTCTGGTGTAGGGAACTGGCTGTGGGGAAAATGGAAGAGCTCAGGATGCTGTATCTTTGGCCTCAGCCCCTCTTCCTGACAGCCACCTGTTGCAAACCTACCTGCAAACATAATCCTTGGCCAGCTCCAAGGGCTCTGCAGGAAACTGCTCTGTCTCGTGTCGCTGGTAGCTGTCCCGGAGGTTTTCCCCAAACTGCTCAGGAGTGAGCCCAAACTTTTTGGCTAGGCCATCTAAAGTAAACAGGAGAGTTAGAGGTAAGGCAATAGCTGGGGTCTTGACTCTTAAAGAGTCTAGGGTAGCAATTCTCAAAACTAGACTTTAATGGGGTCTTGAGTGAGCAGGACCAGGATGTCTTACAAAGAGCAATGAAAAAACTGACTTTAAACATCTGATGGGCTGTTATGAGACAGAGGAAACAAGTTTTCTATGTGACACCTGGGCTCAGAACTAAAGCGGAGGCTACAGTTTAATAAGAGAACTTTCCAAAAATAGAATGGATTGGCTGCCTCCCTTTAACTGTGTTGAATTTCCCATTCTTTCAAGAATTTAGGGAGAGACTGGACCATTACTGTGGGGTGAGCATGGCACAAGTGAGCAAGTATTCAGAATTGGATTGGTGATTCACTCAGATGTTTCTTAAGTCCTCTTTCTACCCACCAGTGACTATCAGGGAACTTCCCTTGCTCAAGGCTGAATGCCCAGATCATAAGAGCTAGCTTTTACCTAGGCCAGCACTCTGGCAGATGGTATACATGTCTCGCCGGGAAGCCTGCTTGAGCTCTGGTCCCCTCTGCTCCTCATCTTCTGCCTCCTCACCTTCACCTGGGAGGGAAAACGGAGTTATTGCTCAAGTTTCCAATCACTCCCAAGGATCTGACACACAGAGAAGCCCCAAAGGGCACTCAGCCAAGGACATCCTTGAAGATGCCATGGCCATCAAGTTTCCTGGGTTTTCTTTCCCAGCTCTCACCTTCCTCATCTCCCTCTTCCCTTACACGCTTCAGCTTCTTGCGGTTGGCCTTGGCGGCATTCTGCATCTTGGGGATGTCACGGCCATAATAAAGCAGGAAATGGCTGTAGACATCTTTCAGCTCATCCATTGACTGTACATCCTTGAGCCTGGAGGGAAGGGACACAAGACCTCGATTGTTACTGAGGAAGAGTATATTCCAGTCTGTACAAGAGGACCAATACCCATAAGGCAAGATCCCAACTAGAATGGGTGCCTGTATTCTATCTGCATTTATTACAGACACCAAATGGCTCCAGACCATGACTTAATTATAACCAATGTACCTGTGTGTGTTTTTTATATATTTCTTTTATTGATTTCAGAGAGGAAGAGAGAGGGGGAGAGATAGAAACATCAATCATGAGATTCACTGATCAGCTGCCTCCCGCACGCCCCACACTGGGAATTGAGCTGGCAACCGGGGCATGTGTGCTGATGGGAAATAGAATCCCAACCTCCTGTTTCATAGGTCAACACTCAACCACTGAGCCACACCAGCAAGGCCAATGTATCTGTTTTTTAAAAAAATCCTCATCAAGGATTTTTTTGACTTTACAGAAAGAAGAAGGGAGAGAGGGGGAGAGAGAGAGAGAGAGAGAGAGAGAGAGAGAGAGAGAGAGAAACATCAATTGGCTGCCCCCCTCTGACAGGGGATGAAACCCTTAACCTAGGTATGTGTCCTGGCTGGGAATTAAACCTGCAACTTTTTTTTTTTTTTTTAATATATTTTATTGATTTTTTACAGAGCAGAAGGGAGAGGGATAGAAAGTCAGAAACATCGATGAGAGAGAGACATCGATCAGCTGCCTCTTGCACGCCCCCTACTGGGGATGTGCCCGCAGCCAAGGTACATGCCCTTGCCGGAATCGAACCCGGGACCCTTCAGTCCGCAGTCCGACGCTCTATCCACTGAGCCAAACCGGTCTTGGCTAAACCTGCAACTTTTAGGTATACAGGACTATGCTCCAACCAACTAAGCTACGGGGTCAAGGCATAACCAATATATCTTAAAGGAAGAATATGTCAAACAAATGGTGTTGGTGGCTATTAGAAGTGAAAACAAACAGGGAGAGGAAGACAAGGAAATACGTCTTTAGCAAAGTTCAGAGTCCTTAAGGCATCCCTTGTCTCTCCTCCCATTTCATGATGCTGGCCACTAAAATTATCTGGTTCCCTCGTACACCCCTTCTGATTCCAGGCTCACGAGCTACTTTCTTGTTATAATCTAGTTTCCCTTGTAACTTTATATACATGTACTGATAATTTTGCAAGGTTACTCTCTCCCCTGGGGGCCTGCCTTTGATCTAAGGGTTCCCTGTTGTGCAATAAACCCTGCACAAGCTACCTCTCCATGTCGGTGGTGTCCAGAGCCCGGATGCCATCAGCTAGAGGTTTGTCAGGATCAGCAGAGATTTGCTCGTACTGATAAGCCTGCATCTTCTCAAACAGCCGCGTGAGGTTCTCTTTGCGGATTCTCAGCTGGGTCCACTAGGATAGGATAGGGCAGTAGTAAGTAAGGGGTGGTGTTCAGCCTTGGAGTCCCAAGGCTATTCTGTTTCTTACCAGGAGACCCTGGGAAACCTGACAGGCCTGGTGGGGGTTTGGGCTGCTGAGAGAGGTTGGGCCCTGGTGGTAGTGGTGCCCAATCCAGCCCTCAGCCCCTTGGGGGGCACGGATCAATATTACCTTTTCATCCCACTGCCACACCCTCCACAGGTCATTGATGTGCAACTCAGGCTCCACGTACTCCTTCCGGTAGAAAGCAATAAAAGGCACCTAAGGTGGCAAGGAGACTATAGTCAATCAGAGGAGAAAGATCTATTCAGATCCCCGTGGCAATGGGATAGACAGCTCTAGGATATTCATCAGTTTGGAAGTGTGGCCTCCCTCACAAGCCCATCCAAGATGCATGCTCTCCACCCATAGGGGAAGAAAATACTGCAGAGGGTAGCACTGTTCTCCTGATCATTAGTGTCTCCTTTAGTCCTCACACTTTTTGAGTCTAGGGACCACTGCCGATGATAGGAAAAGGGGGTTATCATTATCCTCATCCTCTTGATGAATTTCTACCACTGGAAATGGGCCATTAGAACTTGAGATGCTACCTCAAAATGCTGATTTCGCATGAAGCCTAGGGCCTCTTTAATCTTCTGAATTGTACTGGGCCCTTTTCGACTAAAGCTGCTGGCTGGCTGCCCTCTGTCCAGGTAATCACAGCTTTCCTACAGTTGGAAGAAAAAAGAAACAGCAACAATACTATTACCTGTTTTGTCTCATCAAACCTGAAACTGCTTCATGTCACAGGATGATCCTGTCAGATGAAATCTAGAAAAGTCTCTTATACAACCACGTGTGGACACACACACGAGTTCTGAACTAGGCATATAGATGTTTGGGGCAGAGGAGGAGCAGCTCTATTTCTGGTTCATGTCAAACACAGGATCTTTTTGGGGGAGGTACCTGCAGAGAAATAGTTGGTGTGGCAAAAGCATTCCTGTAGATCCAGTCAGCCTCTTCTTCTAGTTCATCATCTTCAGCCACTTTGACTGGGATAGAGCGGAGCTGCAAGAAATAAGACAACAGAGTGAGGCTGACTTTTTCTTATATACCACATAGAAAAAACATACCACTATGGTCAAAAGTGTGCTCTGCAGGCAGACATTTCTAATACCTGGAAGAGTGTCACCCTAGCAAGAAGTAGGTAGGCAATTCATATTTTGCTAAAGAAAGAGTACCATTTCAAGAACCACAAGCACCACTAGAGTCTATCTTCCCTCCTACAAGAGCCAGACTTCCTATACGTCTTAGTCAGATGGCGTTCAAAGCTGACTTCTTAGATACCATTCGCTATTAGGTTGTTTCTCTACTACAACTCTTGCAGCAAAGATGCTCAAGGAAGGTGATGAAAGATCAGCAGGACAGAGGCTGGTGATTTCTTACCTGGAACCTCTCGGGCAGGTCGGTGGCTCGGATTTCATTGTCCTGATCTGTGAGGTGACTGCTTTCCAGCTCACTGGGCTCATACATCTCAAAGATGCTCCTGCGGCTCACACGTTTCTTGGTGGTCTTCTTGGGACGCACTCGGATCTCACCCTCGGCTTCATCATCCTCATACTCATACTCTTCCTCCAGTTCTTCATCATACTCATTATATTTCTCAAATTCTTCATAGTCAAAGTCCACACCAAAAATCTCTTGGGCTTCTTGCAGGGCCCTGTGGGTGACAGCAAAAGACTGTTGGCCCAGGTTCTGGTGAGAGGAGAAAAATGCAGCCCTTGCATTGATCCTTTACTTGCTCCAAGGTAACTAAGAAGGTTGAAGCAAATAAAAAAGCATATTCAGTCTGACCTGTGTGGCTCAGTGGTTGAGATTCAACCTAGGAATGAGGAGGTCATGGTTCCATTCCTGGTCAGAGCACATACATGGGTGTGGGCTCAATTCCCAGCAGGTGGCGTGCAGGAGGCTGCTAATCCATGTTTCTCTCTCGTTGATGTTCCTCTCTATCCCTCTCCCTTCCTCTCTTTCTCTCTCTCTAAAATCAATAAAAAAGCATATTCACTGTGGAATAAAGACTTAGCTGGGGGATATTTCCAGGGGTATGATTTATGAAGGATAAAAAGCCCATCTTTGACAAATGCTAGGGATCAAACAGCAACAGGGCAAATGGGTTCATATCCAGTTCAGTGGATCTGTTAATCCTCACCCAAAAATACTTTTTCCATTGTTTGTTTTGTTTTGTTTTAGAGAGTAGAAGGGAGGGAGAGAGACAGAGAGAAACATTGACTGGTTGCCTCTCACAAGAGCCCAGACAGGAGCAAGGTATTGAGCCCGCAACTGAGGTATATGCCCTTGACTAGAACTGAACCACAACTCTTCATTCTGCAGGCCAATGCCCTATCCACTGAGCCAAATTGACTAGGGCTGACCTCTTTCTTAACTGGGTTCACTCAGATGCCGTTATCACCACCTTGTAACAGACCCCACTCACGCATCTGTGTATCCAGGAAGCTTTTTTCTCCACTTAGGTTTCTTCAGAGGCTGTCCATCATCATCCACAATGAAGTCGTCAATGTCTGGGCAGGAAAGGGAGGGGTCAGTGCTCAGAGGCAGAAGATGAGCCAGAACTAGGTGTCTTTAGTTTCTACTATGAGTGGCCATCTAGAAGAGTAGGGAGGCTCCTAAAAAGGAACTTTTTTGTGTCAAATGCTAGGGGCCTGTATCTGGTTTCCCATCCTATTTCTAGAGGCTAGGAAATCCCAACACTCATCCAAACATTGGTTTCCCTGCCTGATGCCACATACCTGATTCTTCATCATCTTCCTCTTCTTCCTCTGCAGGAGCCATGGGGGCCTCTATGGCCTCCTGCCCCTCTTCCCCTTCGCCATCCTGGAAGATTTCCTCTGCAATGGCCTCTTTTTCATGTTCCTCCTTGCCATATTCCTCCTCATCGTCATCCTCATCATCGGACATTTTTTTGACACGGCGGTATTTTTGCTAAGGGTGGGAAAGCCTGCGTCATCGAGGTCTGAGGGGACCTCATAAAGATGCCTGCTCTCCAGTCTCACTCACATTTCCCACCAGCTATGCTGACCAGGGAGATGGGAGAGAACACATTAAGTGGTATTTTCAGCCCAAAGCTTACCCTTGAAATGCTGACAAGACTTTTTCTAACAGACACCCAAATCTTGAATATAAATCTAGGCCCCACACCACAGCACAACAATAGTGAGCAACTTTCTCTTCTCGGATATTCCTCAAACTATTCTGAATGTGTCTCCTTCTCCAGGAGTCATTGGATTTAAAGGGCTTTTTCCTTTACCCCCAGGGGGAGAAACAAAAAATGACACTTACTCCTCTTTTGACTTTGACACCCAAATTCTCCTCAATGAGATCAAAATCATCATCTTCCAGGCGGTCATCAAAAGATGCTGGAGAAAACAAAGTGTTACCATGGTGACAGTGGGGCCTCTTTCTTCACTGCTACTTCCACCCCAGCCTCACTTCACTTGAGGAGATTGCTACTCACTGCGTTTTCTCTTTTTGTGACCAACATCATCCTCTGAATCACCAGAGTCGCTACCCTCATCCTCCTCCCCTTCATCCTCATCGTCATTGATAAAGCCTTTCAGGTTGCCTTGCTCATCCTGATCATCTGGGTTCTCCTCCTCCTCCTCTTCATCTGGAAAACATGCACGTTTGAGGTTCAGAGCTTGGGAAACACACTGGGGTTGGGGCAGGACCACCTATTGAACTGTGATTCCCCATCTGCTCTGAACCTAACAACCTGGGTGCCATTCTAACTCTTTTGCCTTATCTAAAGATGCAAAAACATGACCACTGACTTAGAAAAGAAGCACCTGGAAAGGGCTCTCTCAATTCTATATTCACCATCTGTCTTTAGCCAAGATGATCTTCCTAATTACTCTGGGTCTTTATTAGAAGTTTTACAGCCACCAATAACCTTTGCTTTCCTCTTAGTTTATAAGAGCTATATTCTTTCTTTCATCCATAATTCTCTTGATGAAACCTACATTTCCCTTTCTGCCTTTAAAGCCACCTCATGATTCTACTCTGCTGATAACGCTAATGACTGGATTTGCAGAAATATGAAAATGAGTGCATAAATATCAACATTACTCGATGTCTAAAAGAGGGTAACATTACATATGTATTTACTGTCTGTTCTCTTCCCATAATGTTAACTCTATGATAGCTAGGTCTTTATGCCTCTCATGAGCAAGAATCCAAGTATCCAAAGCTTAGCAATAGTGGGAAGAAACTTGAGGCTGGAGACTCCTCACCGTCATCCTCTTCTTCCACAAATTTCTTGGTGACTCGGGGTACCACCTCGCCTTCATCGTTGTATTCTTCTTCGGACTCCTCAGCCTCACTTTCTACAAAATCAGACATTGCTGCAGCTTCTCACAGTCTGCCTGAAGAAGACTAGAGAAGAAAGGGAGATGGCGATAAAAAACATGAGACATGTAATTTTACAGAGGGAGCTTTCCACAAATAGGCTTTTAGCCACATGCCGCTGCTCTGCCAACTCAATCAATTCTACCTGGGGAGAAAAGAGTAACAATCAGATGACTCTATCTCCTCTATTTTCTTTCTTTTTCCTCAAAAATATAATTTTATTTGTTTCAGAGAAGGGAGAGGGAGAGAGTGATAGAAACATCAATGATGAGAGAGAATCATTGATCAGCAATCTCCTGCATGCCCTCTATTGGGGATCGAACCTGAAACCAGGCATGTGCCCTTGACTGGAATCGAACTCGGGACTCTTCAATCCACAGGCTGATGCACTATCCACTGAGCAAATCCAGCCAGGGCCATCTCTATTTTCCATTCCTCCCACGGTTGCTCCTTTTATGTGTAGCTTTAAAACAGTGACTATACTAGACTTCTGTTTATACCTATTATTTTGGTTCCCCAAACAGTTTTATCTCACCATTTGGCGGCAAGAATGAACAGAGGAGGAAAAAAATTAGTGTAGAAACAACCATATAGGTAGGGATTTGGTAGTACTGAGATGATGTGACTGGCTCATCAAGAAGTTTGAAAAAGCCTGGCCAGCGCAGCTTAGTGGTTGAGCATCTATCTATGAACCAGGAGGTCACAGTTCAATACCTAGTCAGAACACATGCCTGGGGTTCAGGTTCAATCTCAGTGTGGGTGCACAGGAGGCAGCCGACCAATAATTCTCTCTCATTATTGATGTTTCTCTCGCTCCCTCTCTGAAGTCAATAAAAATATATTTTTTAAAAAGAGAAGTTTGAAAAATAGTGCCATCTTAATAATAGGCTGGCTTGCTTGCTTATTTATTTATTTATTTATTTATTTCAGAGAGGAAGGAAGAGGGAGAGAAACATCAACCATGAGAATCATTGATTGGTGCCCCCCCCCCCCCCCCGGAGATTGAGCCCACAACCAACATGTGCTCTAGACTGGAATTGCACCCGGGACCCTTTAGTCCACAGGTCAACGCTCTATCCACTGAGCTAAACCAGCTAGGGTGACAGGCACTTTTAGATACACTACATCTGGCTATTGACAGAGGCAAAAGAAAAATACTTTTCAACAAATTAAACATTTCGTGGACATGCGCCCACTTGTTGGGAGCATTTGGGAGAGATGATTTTTTTTTTGAAACATTAGAATAATAATTCTATTTTTATCATTTACCTTGCCCTCCCCCCCCCCCCCCCCCCCCCGTAAAACAACAACAATATTTTGAAGAGACTTACAGGGCTTACCAAATAAAGGTGACAAGATTGCTAAACTTAAGAGTAGAGATAAAATCCTGGTCCCATCATGCATAGGTATAAACCTACGCAAATGATTGAATATATGTGAATATCTATTTCTCCATCTGGAAAATGTCAACAGCAGGGTAGCTGAGGATACTACATGAGATAAGGAAAAGAACCTAGTTTACTGTTTCAATAAATGTTAAGTGAGTCTGAATTTGAATCACTGGCCTAATTTTCCTCAGCATTCTGTAATTTTGTATCAGCCACTCCCAACTTTGTCTTCTACTTCCCTGATTTCAGACTCATCTGAAGCCTGAAAATGGAAATAGAGAATGCCAGAACCAGAACATGGAGCTTCCTGGGTGTTGATCAGACTTTAAAAAACAGCACATATCACAGAAGTCATAACATCAAGATTCCATTCTGGAATCCTGAAGCTGGCTGCTGTAAATGTCTATTTTCCCCCACTTAGACTATAGCTTATGGAAGTCAGAGACCCTCTCCAATTGAAGGGCTATTCAAAATCATGAAAACATAAATGGCAATAGGAGAGGCATCACAAGATACTTTGTGATTCTGTGTCAGATTAAGTTGTATCCTTCTTTGTGCTCTGCACAAACCATGAACTGCTAAATATCCATTAAGTAGTACTTCCTTTATCATATTGTTGCCATCTTCCCAGTGAAAGTTGGCAGTGGGAAGAGCGAGAAGACAATAAGAAGGTGGTTAAGGTCTACCTGAAGTGATTTAAGCTCTAGCAGGAGCTTTACGTTCTGTGGTTCTAGTTCTCCAGAAAATTACCTTTACTGACATCAACTGATACCATAATCAATTAACTAAGCAGTAGGAAACAAAACTAAAGGTACTGAGTTCCGGTGGAATGGGAGGGACAGTGATACAGTCTTATGTTCATTTTAGGCTGAGGTTTAAGATGCCATTCTTTTCAAACTTTATTGAATGCCTACCATGTACATATGGTCTGCTAGAAGCTGGGGATTTGAAGAGAAACAAGATTGTTCTCAAGAAGTTTACTTCTAGTAGGAGAGGGATATGAAAGCAAATAAGGACCACAAAATAATTTTATGTATTATGACATTTGAATAGAGTAGGCACAGGAAGAGAATTGCAAAACAAACAAACCCATAACACCCACACAAAAGCCACCCAAACTAATAAAGATCTTACTGGAGAACTTTAAGCAATGAAAACAAAACAAAAAAAGAAGCCCTAAGAAACAATGTTTACCACACACCTACCGGGTTCCAGACACTTAACAAATACCTATTAACCCTCAAACTGTCCTATTAGTTACAGCACACTTCTCTCTTCATTCAACAGAGGAACCAGACTCAGATAGATGAAGTCACTTTTTCATGGCAACACAACTAACAACTGTAAGCTGAGATCTGAGTTAAGATCTGTCTGACTCCAAAGTCCCAGTTGTTTCTACTGTATCAGTAGTTCTCAGTGTAGTCCAGGGACCATCTCCTCCTTCTCTCATGAGTGAACAATGTTTTCCAGAGGTTAAATGAAATGTTTTATCACAACAGACTGAATGCAGAAACAGATATGAGAAATTTAGCTATATTCTATTAAGGCAGACATTAAAACAGAGTCTTTGAAGTCTTAAATTATTTTGAGGCATATAAAGAGGTCCTAAGATCAAAAAATTTGAGAGCCACTATACTAGACGATTGTATAGGCCCTGCGAGGTATAGGAAACCTTGGTTGAGGATCAATATTTTCCTCCTAAATCTGTCTTCTTACGGTCATACAGCTTGACGTAAGGTCATACAGAGGGAGAGAGCATTCCTGCCAAAAGTATCTAAAACTTCTGCCACTTAAATCTGGTGCTCTAATTTTAATTTTGACATTGTTTTCCCTTAGCCCTGAACTGAGCCCTTTAAAATAAAATTTGGGTACAGCAGCCCCCACCATAGTATGCTTTAATTAGGCTATCAGACACACACATTCAATCTTGAAAAGCACCAACATCTTCACGTTAAATGTTAGCTATTGCAGACCAGATGCCCTACAGCCTACTCAACAGAGAGAAACAGATAGCCTACCTGATGCAAACAACAGCTTTCTTCTTTCCCAAGGGGAATGGGAGAATGGGGGAGTGGGGGTGGGTAGCTGGTACTGTGTGCTGCATGCAGCCTTCCTCTAATTCCCCACGTTAGCAATCAAGTACACACTGTGCTATAGCTGGGGAATGCCTCCAATCTAGCTCACTGCCAAGACTTCCAGTTAAAAGATGTGTGCCAGACACCATCCTGATTTGCCGCAACTTGCAGGAACTAGATGTGCAGAGGGTGCTGCAGCAGCACTGCAGGCTGAAATGGCAACTATTCCAGAATAAAACACTACATATTAGTATATGACTATTATTACTATGATACCTTAGTAAGTCTGATATAGTCTGTAGTTAGTTCTTATGCTCTTGAATTTTCCCCATATTCAGACTGTAAGTTAAATTTGCTACTGAAACATGTCTATAAGGGGAGTGGAGTGGTGAAGGGAGGTTTCTTCAGACAGAAGCACAGCTGTAGTATAAGATGGGGCTCAAAGGGAGAGGCTGGCTGTTACCATGACATTGTCTGGAAGAGGAATGGAGCTGGGATCAGATTGCCACAGGGGAGGTCCTCAGCAGGCCCTCCCTTTGAACAAGATAATGTAGGAGGCAATTAAAAGGAGACCAGAGCAAAAAGAGATGTCTGTTAATTCCCTCGAGTGGCAGCTTCAATTAACATTTATCTTTTTATTTTTAGGGTCAAACTCTGTGCTGGGATTTGGATATATAATATAAAAAGGAGTAAAATATGCTTTTTACCCTGGAGGTCACAAACTATCTCAAAACACTTATAAAGTTATGACAAAACATAATACATGCTATATGACAGTTACATATCAAGATTATGAGAATAATATGAAGAGGGAGATCAAGAAATGCCTCAGAAAAGGTGAAGCCTGAGTTGAGAGGCATTAATACAGCCTGGAAAAAAGGCAACATGAGCAAAAGCTTAGGTTTGAAAGGGCCTAGTGATTTGGGGAATAGCCCTAGAAGTCTGGTGTGGGGTTTAAACTGTAAGATTTTCTGTATTTTTGTTTATTGATTTTGGAGAGAGGAAAGGTAGAGGGGGAGAGAGGGAAGAAATACTTACGTGTGAGAAGAACATTGATTGGTTGCTCCCATAAGGGCCCGAACGGGATTGAACCCACAACCTAGGTATGTGTCCTGACCGTGAATCAAACATGCAACCTTTTGGTGTATGAGAAGACAGTCCAACCCACTTAGGCACACTGGCCAGGACAAGACATTTTGTATTTCATAAGTGAGAGCCTAAGACTAGTCCAAAGATATTCATGAATGACTATCCAATTTGGAATCTCAAAATGTAAAAGTTTAATAAATAATAGTATCTAGAGTCTATGACTCAGAAATCTGTTATGAAATATCCTAATTATACCAAATCAAGATATTAAAATACAGAAAATGCTATTCCTACCTATAATCATTTTAACATGTACACACACCATATTTATAAGAATTATACCCTAGTTGGTTTGGCTCAGTGGATAGAGCATCGACCTGTGGACTGAGGGCGTGTGCCTCGGTTTCCGGCTTGACCCCAGTCCTGGTTGGAGTGTGTGCAGGAGGCAACCAATCGTTATGTCTCTCTCACATCAAAGCTTCTCTCTCTCTCTCCCCCTACCTTCCACTCTCTCTAAAAACCAATGGAAAAATACCCTCAGGTGTGGATTAACAAAGCAAAAAAGAAATCCAGAACCTTTCAATGCCAGGGTACAGAAAGCACTATTGTTAATAATGGTTAACATAATTATTAACCAGATTGGAATAGGGTGAAAACTGAGTAAAAGCCGAGAAAGTTGACATAGGGAGAAATCTGGCTATGAAGGGAAATAAAAAAGGTAGGATAGTAGTTGGAGGTGAATAAGAGGAATACAAGAAAGAACATAATTTGTATGTTGATGAGAACAGGTTTTTATAGAGAGGTAGGATTTGGTAATTGATTTTATTGGGAATAACAGAGAGGAAAAATCTAAGGTCCATACACCCAGGATTCTAACTATGGTGCCATTATTGAGACTAAGAACACGGGAGCAAGAGCAAATATTAGTTATCCCGTTTCTTTCCAAGTTTCCTTGGAGAACAAGGAAGGGCAAAAGAGGAGTAAAAACAATGGAAATATGTAACCAGATTCAGAATCTCTGCAACACAAGGAGGGAGTAACAGCTACTGAGCCTTGTACCACAGCTGGGAACGATACACAGTACTGTAGTTCCTGCTCAAGCACAGGGACTGGCAAATTAGAGAGGGCCAAACCTACTGCGCTAGCACAAAAGCAGACACAGACAACTTGTAATGAATAGGAATAATCTAAGTTGCCCCAAGAGATTTAATTTGGTGACTCCTAATCTACAAGTAGAGGTCTTTTGCCCTGGCCAGGTAGCTGAGTTGGTTAGAGTGTCATCCCGATACATCAAGGATGCTGGTTTGATCCCCCGTCAGGGCACATACAAGAGTCAACCAGTGAGTGCATAGATGAGTAAAACAACAAATCAATGTCACTCCCTCCCTCCCCCTCCCCCCCTCCCCCCTCCTCCCCCTCTCCTCCTCCTCCTCCTCTTCTTCTTCTTCTCTCTCTCTCTCTCTCTCTCTCTCTCTCTCTCTCTCTCTCTCAATAAATTAAAAAAAAATTAGAAGCAGAAGTGTTTAAAGAATTATGGATAGCCTGTAATAGGAGACTTTAACCTGGTTTTGTGACTTTAAATAAAGACTGTAAGAGTGGAGGAGCTAGCTCCTTTGGAGGTGGTTAGAGTGGTGGTGGTGTTGGAGAAGAGCACTCCCAATAATATCAGGCCCAGGATGTGCTGTGGCAGGAACAGTGATGGCTACTTTGGGAAGAGAAAAAAATGTTCATGAGCTGGAGGTCAAGTCAGGATCTTGGTAGGATAAGTTAAGATTTTGGACTCTACCCAAAAGGTGCTGGGAAGCCCCTTCCGGGTTTTAAACAGAGAACTGATATAATTCACTTGCTAATTCAACAAATATTTAATGAATGTCTACTATATGTCAGACACGTACAAGACAAAGTTCCTGCTCCTCAGATACCTGTATTTCAGTGCAGGAGAAAACCATATTACATAGACCCTATTATACGTACTAGGAAGTCTGGGGGTGAGTTTTAGTTTGAGATAGCAAGAACAGATAGGATATTTCTTTGTCTCATTTTAGCTGTCTGTTTGGGTTTGTGCCTATGTATTAGATAGATCCTCTACACCTCTCAATCTCTAGTGCAGGACAGTGTCAAAGGCCATCCCTGAGTAATTAGATCAGGCAAAGACTCAAAGCCTCCATAGACTGCCTCTGCCTACAGACTGATAGGATTCCAACTTGAATTGCCTCCCCAAGCAATTGTCCTCCAAGTGTGGGAAGAGTTTTTTTTCTTTTTTTCCCCAACAGGGGAGGGAAGCTGCTTCTCCCTGAAGGCTAATGTTATTTTTAATCTCTTAAGTGGCCTCAGGGCAAGGTGTTTTCCAATAAGGTGGGTCAACTGTCTTCTCCTAGATAAGACAAATGTCTATGTGGGAAATATATCCTCTGCTGCATGAGACAGCTCAGAAAACTTGGGGTGTCTGCCTTCTGAGCTCTATTCCCCGAGTACCCAGTCCTGGCTTCTGCTCTCATAGCTCCAGTCCACTTCACCCTCCCTCTGCCAGAGCATAAGATGGGTGGCTCCACAGGGAATTTTTGTGCATTGGTCCTTTAAGAAGGTGCCTGAATTTTTAGCTGTTACTCTCTGGCAGACAACACCCCGCTGTTTTTCACAGCTTTTATGTGGGTACCTTCCTTAGTTTTGGTGCTCTCTGCTGGGGGTCCTCGCTTGGAGATTAGATCCCAGAATTCTCAATGACAAACCCCCACAGCTAAGATATCTCTCCAGGACTTCACTGGCTATCAGTGGGCGCTGGGCCAGCCCTTTCACACCTCTGCCCCTCCTACCAGTCTCTATGTGGTTTCCACTTTCGGTCCTCCTGTATCAGGGCTCTCTCCTGAGAGTTTTCTGTTAATTATTTAGGAAGTTTTTCTGTTATTTAGTTGTAATTCCAGTTTTCTCCTGGGAGCACTTACTCTGACTAAAAACTTTATACATTAGGAATATCAGTTTCCGATTCTGTGTGCCAGTATTTGTGTTCAAAGAGCAATTATAACCCCATCGAAATGTGGAAATTAAAGTGAAATGTGTGGTTTTCCTCTGGGCAGGATGCAAAGGTGATTTCCCAGGTCCTTGTCCAGGTGGATTCAAGAATGGGTAGGATGTGATATGCAAAGTCAGGGGAAGAGGCTCCTGGTAGAAAAGAGAGAGAAGAACTTGGCATATGGTAAGCAATGTCCTAAGGCCAGTGTGACCAGAGAATGGCAAAGGCCACAAAATGTGAGAGGGAGGGGCTTCCTCAAGTGGGGCTATGAAGGCGTGGAAAGTCACTAGAAGATTTTAAACAGGGAAATATGACCTGACTTGACCCTGAAATATGGAAAACAGACCATAAGGGGATCTGAGTGGAAACAAGGAAAAATGAGGATACTCTTGTGGTAGTCCAGGCAAAAGATGATGGTGGCTGGGAACAGGGAGTTAGCAGTGAAGATAAATAGACGACAAACATGAAACATATTTTGGAGATAGAAGTGGCAGGATTTACTAAAAGAATTGGGGATAGGTAGTAAGGGAGAAGGACCCAACATGATTCTCAAGAGTTCTGGCTTTGGTAACCATGCGGATGACAGTACTACTTTAGTGATATAGGGAATATAAGGAAGACCAGGTTTCGAATGACAGGAAAACCAAAATTTTCTTTTGTCATGTTAGGTTTGGGATATTTACTGTGACCCTGATAAAAGCAATTTCAACAGAGTGGTCACAAGAGAAACCAGATTGGAATAGGGTGAAAACTGAATAAAAGCCGAGCAAGTTGACATAGGGAGAAATCTAGCTATGAAGGGAAATAAAAAAAATAGGATAGCAGTTGGAGGTGGATCAGAGGAATACCAGAAAGAACATGATTTGTATATTGATGAGAACAGATTTTTATAGAGAGGTACGATTTGGTAATTGATTTTATTGAGAATAACAGAGAGGAAAAATCTAAGGTCCATACACCCAGGATTCTGACTATGGTGCCATTATTGAGACCAAGAACATGGGAGCAAGAGCAAATTTATTTGCCTCCAAAGACCATATGCTTCCACAACATTGGGTAGGCTTCTTTACTTGTCAATGTCTACTGAGGGAGAACTATAAAATCTTACTGAGCCTCACTAGTCTGCACCAGTTCCTGATGTGATTAATCTCATGATGAAGTTTAAACTCCAGGAGGAATAATTCTGTGCTATTAGAATCTAGCAGCCAGGTGAACCAACTAAGAATGGGCTTGTATCGGCTGAAGAGACACAAGTTATGGAAAAAAGGGTTCTAAATTCAGAGCTGATGGGGAAGTAATCCTACTTTTGTAGTCAATATAATGAAGACTTGAAAACTGGTAACTTTCAGATAAACAGTGGAACTAAACCCCCTCCCCCAAGAAGTTAATCAAATCCAAATTTGTTTATACTCTCCATGTCTAGTAATAGCAGTGGTGTAACTTACTACTCCCTTATTATTTCTGATATTACAGAGAATTTCCATGGACATATTTTCAGAGACCTTAGGCCTCCTGGCCTCCCCTTAAAGAAAATTAAGTATCAGTTCTTGCAACAACCAAAGGAAATGAACTACTTCAGCTAATTCAAGGAAGTGCCTGGAGAGAAAGGCAGAAACTGCAAGAAAATAAAGGTGTTTAATTTAAAAAATGTATTTTTAGTGATTTCAGAGAGAGAGGGAGAGAGAAACATAAATGAGAGAGAATCATCCATCGGCTGATGCCTGCATGCCCCACTCTTGGGGGCGACCACAACCTGGGCGTGTGCCCTTGATCGGAATGCCAACGCTCTATTCACTGAGCCAAACCAGCTGGGGCAAGAAAATAAAGTTTTAACTTAATAACCCATCCTGATGTTTGTGGTAGGCGTTTGTGGATGTAGGTAGCCATTTACAACAAATTCTAACTCTACTATTCAACACTACGAAAAGAGATGGAATTTGGCACAACTCTCTAGGCCTACTGGTCGAGCTGCTGAAAGGTCCACAGTTATCACATCCTCAGAACAAACAATTCAACCAACTGATCCTGATTCAGAAGCCTTAGATCTCCTCCATTTCAATCCTTTCGCGTGGCCCACTTTTCAGAAGCTTCAACAGAAGGACGGGATTCGAGGAAGCCTGTTGATCCCACAAGCAGCCCAATTCACGGATTCAGGGTGGCACAGGGTTGGAAAAACCTTGAGACTCTGAGCAACTACCACGCTTTCTTCCTCCTCCTTCCTCATAGAGCTGGGAAGGCCGGGGCCCCCGTTCTTCCTGCATACGACTCCCCAATACCTCTTTCCTCCCGGGAGCAGGCCCTAGGAGCCTGCTTCCCCACCTGCCCCATTCGAGGAGCACGCTTTTCAGCCTGAACTTCACCTACCTGAAGTCCGCCGCTTCTCCGTCGCGCCAAGCCCCCCACCGAGGAAAATGGAGTCGTCAAATCGGAGACTGGGAAAAGATAGTAGGCACCCACCGCCCGGACCCTCGGCCGCCGCCGCCGCAGCTGCGTCAACGTGCTACGTCACTTCCTGCTCCCTGTCACTGGGAGTGGGCGGGCCATTTCTTGCTCTTCTCCCCGACCCGGCTCCTCGGAGTTTGTCCGGGTTCAAGAAGGCAGTTTTCAGAACTGAACGAGCCGATTGGAAGCAACCAGGCCTAGCCGGTTCCTCGGGCCGCTCTGGCCAAAGGAACCATAAAGGCCAAACTAGGACTTCTTTATGTCCTCCTCTCTATGGTTCCGGTTGTAACTTCCGGTTCCGGGGAGGGGCCAAGTTACTTCTTGTGGTTGGGGACTCTGTGGCACAGCTAGGATGGCTGTGGTTTCGCTACTGTTGTTCGGGGGATTGTGGAGCGCTGTAGGAGCGTCCGATCTGGCTGTGGTTACCTGCGGTTCTGTGGTAAAGCTACTCAATACGCGCCACAACGTGCGACTACACTCACATGACGTGCGCTATGGGTCAGGTACTGTCCCCGGGTTTGGGTGGGCTAGGAAGGCTTAATAGGCTCCGGAGAGGGCGGGGCCTGGAGAAAGTCTTAGGGGTGTGGTCTGGGAAGGTTAGGGGAGCCCTGGGAGGTTCTTGAGGCTTAGAGGTAGGGAGAATTGAGTTGTCCTAAGGCATCTTGTTGTTTTTTTTTTTAACTTTTATTGTTGACACTTGTAGATGTCCCCCATTTTTCCCTCCTTTGCCCACCTCCACCCAGCCCCATTCCCACACTGTGCATGGGCTATGCATATATGTCCTTTAGCTAATTCCTTTATCTTTCTTTATCCAGTCCCCCCAGCCCCCTCCCTTCTGACATTTGTCAGTCTGTTCCTTGTATCCACGCCTCTGGTTCAATTTTGTCGTTCAGTTAGGTTCCACATTACTGAGGTAATCGGGTATTTATCTTTCTCTGACTTGCTTATTTTGCTTAGCATAGTAATCTCCAGGTCCACCCATGCTGTCGCAAAGGGTAAGAATTCCTTTTTTATAGCTGTATAATATTCCATTGTGTAAATGTACCACATGTTAAGAAGAAAAGCATGTGTGAATATATGTATACATATATTTTAAAAATATTTTTTATTGATTTCAGAGAGGAAGTGGGGGAGAGAGAGAGAAACATCAATGATGAGAGGAATCATTGATTGGTTGCCTTCTGGGGGTTGAGCCCCCAACATGGACATATGCCCTTTGAATAATTAAAAAAATATATAATTTATTGATTTTCTTACAGAGAGGAAGGGAGAGGGATAGAGAGTTAGAAACATCTATGAGAGAGACACCGATACAGCTGCCTCCTGCATACCCCCTATTGGGGATGTGCCCTCAACAAGGTACATGCCCTTGACTGGAATCGAACCTGGGACCCTTCAGGCCCAAGCTGAAGCTCTATCCACTCAGTCAAACTGGCTACAGCTATATATGTGTGTGTGTGTCAGCTGCCTCCTGCATGCCCCCTACTGGGGGATTGAGCCACAACTCGGGCTTGTGCCCTGACCAGGAATTGAACTTCCTGGGTCCACACTTAACCGCTGAGCTACACAAACTAGGCCCCACAGCTTTTTCATCCACTCACCTACTAACAGGCACTTGTGCTGTTTGCAGCTATGTGCTCTTTGTGCTATTGTAATTAATGCAGCTATGAACATAGGTGGTGCATAGATTCTTTCTGATTGGTGTTTTGGGATTCTTAGGATAGGTACCCAGAAATGGGATTGTTGGATCAAAGGCAGTTCCATTTTTAATTTTTTTGAGGAAACTCCATACTATTTTCTATAGAGGCTGGACCAATTTGCATTCCCACCAACAGTGCATTAGCGATTCCTTTTCTCTACATCCTCACCAGCACTTGTTTGTTGATTTATTGATGGTAGCCATTCTAACAGGTGTGAAGTGATATCTCATTGTTCTAAAGCATCTTAATGGTAATACCAGTTTCATTCTGGTGAGCTGTGTGCCAGGTATATACATTACATTACATACTCTTTTAGATTTATAACATTCCTACAAGGTAGGGATTGTTATCCTCATTTTGCAGATGAGGAAACAGATTCAGAAATAAATGGCATGCTCAAAGCCTTGAGCTAATGAAAGACAGAGACAGAGTTCGATTGAAATTTGTCTAGATTCAAAGCCTGCTTTCAACTACTCCAGGCCAGCACTAGTCAATTGTGGGAGAGACATACATGCAGAAAAATTACGCTAAGTTCTGTATCTCTGAAGTTTTGAACTCCACAAGCTTCCTCTTTGACTATGATCCTCTGAGTTCTAGCTCTTTTGCATAGTAATACTTGCTCTTCAACTCTTTTCCTTTCTCTTTTTATTCGAACTTTTACTCTTGTAAAGAATTTAAACTAAAGCACTCACTGGAATTGGAGAGAAAACTGTTTTGAGAGTTTTTTATCATATGAAATTAAAATGCTTAGTTTGTGTTCATTTATATTTCAGCAATTATTTGTGGTTTCATTTGGCACAGATTAATGAGCTCCTATTGTGTGCCTGTTATTCTCATACAGGCGACATGTTGCTCAGTCAGCAAGTTATAAGAAAACAAAAACAGACAAAAAGAGAAAAAATTAGTGAACTAGTGAGAAGAGAGCCATTTAAGATGACTATTAGGTTTCTATTTTGAATGACTGACTGATGATACTAATAGCTAAGAGAGGAAGGAGTTATTTCATGATTTTCAAAACCTGCTTGACCAGTTAGACTTGGAAAGGAACTGAGTTGTTGGGATGTCTTAATAATCCTAGCAACAATTCAGTGAACACCTGCTTTGTGACTGCTCTATTACTTTGGTGTTAATCCTCACTTGAGGATATTTTTCTTTTTTTCTTTTTTCTTTTTTAAGAGAGAGTGGGAAGGGATGGGGGGAGGAGAGAGAGAGAGAAACATTGATGTAAAAGAGACATATTGAGACTTGTTGCTTCCTGACTGGGGCTAACCCACAACTCAGGTACTTACCCTTGACGAGGAATTGAACCCGAGACCCTTCGGTCTATGGGCCAATGCTCTAACCATTCGGAAACACTGACCAGGGCCATTTTATTACTTTTAAATTTGATGTAGATTGCTACTTTGGATCTACTAAATCAGAGTCCTGCCAACGGGAATCCAAGTTTAAAAAGCTCTCTGGATGCTCCTGAAGGGTAGCCAGATTTGAGAACCAGGTTCAGTCTAGAGCTCAGAATAGAAATCTGTGCTGAGCCTAAGATACACAGTTAAGTGCAGATAGTTCTCGCCTTAAAACATTTTTACTTTGCCATGGTGTGAAAGCAATTTGAATTCAGTAGAAACCATTGAGGTGTTAGATATTAAATGTATTTTGACTCATGATATTTTCAACTTGTGTTGGGTTTATCAGGACTAACCCTGTCATAAATGGAGGAGCATCTCTTCAACATCATTGTAGAGGTGGTGGTTAAAAATGTGGGTAAAGTAAATGACATTGCCCAGGATGAACTGTGGTTCTCAAATTTGAAATCAATTTGAATCACTTGAAAAAGTTGTTGAAGCAATAATAAATGCTTTGTCCTGACCCCCCAACAAGTATATAAGAATGGATAGGGCCAGGTTTAAAACTCTGGGTAATCCCAAGGTTTAAGGATGGGAGAGGAAGTAGAGATCATGATTTAGTGAAACATGGCAGTAAAGACCAAGAGAATTGTAAAGCAATAACCAGAAATAAGGAGGAAGGGTTTCTTTGTTTGCTTGTTAAAAAAAGATATTAAAAAGCCATGAGCTGAGTAGAAGAAGCATTATAGAAAAGCTGGTAGTTCAGTAGCTTCAAACATTTACCCAGATACCTGTGGGACAAAGCATAATGTGTTAAGTGGTAAAAGAGAATTATCATTAAAAGGCTGTGGTCAGGCAGGGCCAAGGGACTGAAGGCAAAAGTAGGAGGAATAGGCAAGAGTATCTGGAAAATATGTAGTGCTTTTAAAGAGTTGTGTAGTGAATGAGGCCAAGGCAAGAGAATATCCCTGTTTTTATATGCAAGTGGCCTATTTGGGGGAATTTGACAGAAAATAAAAAAGCTTTGTCAGAGGCCATGTCGTAGAGTGGTTATGAATGTGAGTTCTACCCCTACCTGGTTTGGCTCAGTGGATAGCGCATCAGCCTGCGGACTGAAAGGTCCCAGGTTCGTTTCCAGTCAAGGGCACATGCTCACGCTGCAGGCTTAACATCCAATGAGGGGTGTGTGGGGGAGGCAGCTGACTGATGATTCTGTCTTATCATTGATGTTTCTGTCTCTCTCTCCCACTCCCTTCCTCTCTGAAATGAATAAAAATATATATTTAAAAGAATGGGAGTTCTAGAGTTAGGGCATCTAGATTCAAACCCCAACATTGTCTCTTGGAGTTGTATGAGTTGAGGCATATTATTCGGCCTTTCTAAGACTCCAGTGTAGAATAGGGATGATAATAATAATAAATGCCTATCTCAGAGAATAGATGCATATCCTATATAATAAAAGCCTAATATGCTAAGTATCTGGTTGGCCGTTCAACCAATCAAAGTGTAATATGCTAATGATATGCTAAGGCCGCTCAACCGCTCACTGTGATATGCACTGACCACCAGGGGGCAGTTAGTCAGCCAGTCGACCAGTTGCTATGACAGGCACTGATCATCAGGGGGCAGACACTGACCGATAGGTTAGCTTGCTGCTGGGGTCTGGCCAATTGGGACTGAGGTAAACGGGCCGGACACACCTGGAGCCTTCTCATAGTCTCTCCCCAGCTGGCCAACCTCCGCATCCCTCCCTGGGTGTCCCTTGACCTGGCCTGCATTCTCTCACAGTCTGGGACTCCTTGGGATCAGAGAGCCGGTTTCGACTTGATCCCACAGGCCAGGCTGAGGGACCCCACTGGTGCATGAATTTGTGTACCAGGTCTCTGGTATCAAATAAGAATATTCAGTCAAAGGGCTTAGGTTAGATCCTAGCAGGTATGCCTCAGTGGATAGTGTCAGCCTTCGGACTGAAGGGTCATGGGTTTCATTCTGGTCAAGGGCACGTACCTCCGTTGCAGGCTTGATCCCTGGCCCTGGCTGGGGCACATGTGGAAAGCAACCAATCAATGTGTCTCTCTAATATTGATGTTTCTCTCTCTCTCTGTCTCCACCTCCTTTCCACACTCTCTAAAAATCAATGGAAAATATCTTTGGCTGAGGATTAACAACAAAAAAAGAGGCTTGAGTTACTATCTAACATCTAGTAAGAGCTCAATACATATTAAATAGCTAGCAATTACTTGTATATTTCCTCTTTCAAGCCTGCAGCTATTTATTTAACCCAGTGCCTTTTAACATGTAGAATTATACCACTTTAGGCAGTACTAACCAAATTTAGATGACTCGACAATACTTTTATTATAGTCATCCCCAAAGATAGTTTTCTCTCTCCATTAATTTCTAGAGACGGGAAGGGAGGGAGGAAGGGGGAAGAGAGAAACATCGACATGAGAGAGACATTGATTGGTTGCCTCCCACATACACCTATCAGGGCTGGGGAACCTGTAACCAAGGTATGTGTCCTTGAGGGGAATTGAACCCAAGACCCTTCATTCCTCGGGCTGATGCTCTAACCACTTAGAAACTCGGCCCGGGTTCTTTTTTTTTTTCAGTACTCACCCAGGGACATGTTTTTACTGATTTTAGAGAGGGAGAGGGAGAAACATCGATGTGAGAGAGATCTATCGATAGGTTGTTTTCTATATATACCGCAAACCAGGGATCAAACCCACAGCCAGGTATGTGCCCTGACTGGGAACTGAACCCAAAACCTTTTGGTATACAGTATTATGCTCAACCAGTTGAGCCACTGGCCAGGTTAAAACTGTCTCATTTTAATTGTGAAATGTGATTTAAAAAAAAGTTTTTATTATAATACACAATAAACATTAAATAATATTGCAAACATTAAAATTATATAATTAGATAGCTGGCATATACCAGGGGCTATCCAGGCTAGTATATATAGATAAATACTTCTTGTGCTTCAAAAAAACTACATATGGCCCTAGCCCGTTTGGCTCAATGGGTAGAGCATCGACCTGTGAATTGAAAGGTCCCAGGTTTGACTATGCCCGGGTTGTGAGCTTGATCCCCATTGGGGGGTGTGCAAGAGGCAGCCAATCAACAATTCTCTATCGTCATTGATGTTTTTATCTTTCTCTCCCTCTCCCTTCATCTATGAAATCTATAAACAAATATATTTTTTAAAAAATGTTCATTTACTTAGTGCCCTTTGATGCAAATTACTGACATGGCACACTTTTTTAATACACGAGGATATATATTTTAAAATATATTTTATTGATTTTTTAACAAAGAAGAAGGGAGAGGGATAGAAAGTTAGAAACATCGATCAGCTGCCTCCTGCACACCCCCCAATGGGGATGTGCCCACAACCAAGGTACATGCCCTTGATCGGAATCGAACCCGGGACCCCTCAGTCCGCAGGCTGACGCTCTATCCACTGAGCCAAACCGGTTTCGTCTGAGGATATTTTTTCCATTGAATTTCCAGACAGAATAGAAGGGAGGGAGGAGTGAGGGGAGAGAGAGAAAAAAATTGATATGAGAAAGACACATTGATTGGTTGCCTCCCACATGCGCCCCACCTGGGATGGGGATCAAATTCCCACCAAGGTATGTGCTTGACCAGGAATGGAACCCGTGACCCTTCAGTCCACAAGCCAATGATCTAACCACTGAACAAACTGGCCAGGGTAGATATGGTACACTTTTAAATATAGTTTATCATACATAAATAATACTGTATAAATACATTTAGTATTTTCCATATATATATATATATATATATATATATATGTCAGTGTTGTAGAAGAAAAAAATATCACCAAGTGTAGCGCTTACTCTCCATCCCTCCAAGCCTGTTTTATGACATGAGGCACATTATTAGCCATAGGAAAGAGAGGGGTCCAGTTGAACTTACCTCTTTTCTATTTTTTTTCTTTTTTGATTGTAGGTAGTGGGCAGCAGTCAGTGACAGGTGTAACTTCTGTGGATGACAGCAATAGCTACTGGAGGATACGGGGGAAGACCTCCACAGTTTGTGAGAGGGGAACACCCATCAAATGTGGCCAGCCCATTCGGCTGACACATGTCAACACTGGCCGAAACCTCCACAGTCACCACTTCACCTCACCTCTTTCTGGAAACCAGGTAAGGTGGCATCCTATGGGTCATTGCTGTTTTGTGCTTTACTCAGTTAAACTGTTTGATATCTTTGTTCTTAGTCCTTTCTTTTTCAGGTGTAGATGTTCTCTCTTTTTTTAAAAAAATGTTATTTTGGTTGATTTCAGAAAGAGGAAGGGAGAGGGAGAGAGGGATAGAAACTTCATGATAATAGAGAATCACTGATCAGCTGCCTTCTGCATGTCACCTGCTGGGGATGGAGCCCGCAACCTGGGCGTGTGCTCTAACCAGAAATCAAATCATGACCAGGATCCTGGTTCATGGGTTGATGCTCAGTCACCGAGCACACCAGCGGGTAGATGTTCTCTTTTGTGCAAACCTGGAGAACTGGCTTTGTCTCATACATTTGAAAGAAATGGTTTCCTGGTCAAAATGGACACTTTACATCTAGACCAAATCAAGAGGAAAGACAGAATAGGTATATGTTAGCATATCGTAAAGTTATCTTGATAAATCCTACAATAAAGAAACCTAATGGTTTCCAGACTTGCAATAAAAATTATCATTGTAATGATGCTGGCTGACCACCTTAAGAAAATGAATTAGGTATTATGCCATTTTTTCAAGCCGTGAGCTCTTGGGGGATGTGGGACCCCTTAATGACTGCTTCCTACTTCCACTCTGTACTCTGTACGTAGTTTTCTTTATTAACATCTTACACTTAGTATGATAGATTTGCTACAGTTAATTGATAATATTGTAACATTGTTATCAACCAAAGTCCATAATATTGTTACATTGTTATCAACCAAAGTCCATAGGTTATTCCAATCTCCTTGGTTTTTACTGCTATCCTTCTCTGTTCCTGGATCCCATCCAGGACGCCACATTACATTTAGTCACGTCTCCTTAAGCTCCTCTTGGCTGTGACAGTTCTCAGATTTCTCTTGTTTTTGATTATTTTGATTACTTTGACAGCTTTGAGGAGTGCTGCTTAGGTATAGTATAGGGTGCTCCTTTATAGGCATTTGTTTGATATTTTTCTTATGATTAGACTGAATTTATAAAGGTTTTTGGGAGAAAGATCACAGAGGTAAAATGCCATTTTCATCACATCATAACATATACACTACCTACATGATTTATGACTGTTGATACTGATTACTTGACTGAATTAGTGTTTGTCTTATAAAATCTGTCTATACTGTACTCTAGAAAGAAGTTTTTGCACAGCCCATACTTAAGAATGGGAAGTTATGCTTTTATGCCCCCCCCTTTTTTTTTTTCAAAAAAATTTTTTTATCTTTATTGTTCAGTTTATTAATTACATTGTTCCCTTTTTTTCACCCTATAGTTCCCCTCCACCTGGTACCCATCCCACCCTCCGCCCTCACCCCCCTCCACTGTCCTCTCCCATAGTTGCATGATTTTTGTCCAGTCTCTTGCTACACTTCCCACACCCCCTTTCTCCCCAAGAGTTGTCAGTCCATTCCCTCTCTATGTCCGTGATTCTGTTACATTCACCAGTTTATCCTGTTCATCAGCTTATTAATTCACTTGATTTTTATGTTCATTTGTTGATAGATGTGTATTTGTTGTTCCTAGTTTACACTTTTATCTTTTTCTTCTTCCTCTTCTTAAAGAATATCTTTCAGCATTTCATATAATATTGGTTTGGTGGTGATGAACTCCTTCAGCTTTTTCTTATCTGCGAAGCACTTTATCTGACCTTCAATTCTGCATGATAGCTTTGCTGGATAGAGTAATCTTGGTTGTAGATTCTTGCTGTTCATCACCTTGAATATTTCTTGCCACTCCCGTCTGGCCTGCATCGTTTCTGTTGAGAAATCAGCTGACAATCGTATGGGTGCTCCCTTATAGGTAACCATCTGTTTTTCTCTTGCTGCTTTTAATATTCTCTCTTTGTCTTTTGCTCTTGGCATTTTAATTATGATGTGCCTTGATGTGGTCCTCTTAGGGTTCCTGTATATTGGGGTTCAGTGCGCTTCTTGGACTCCTAAGTCAATTTCTTTCACCAGGTGTGGGAAGTTTTCGGTCACTATTTCTTCAAATAGGTTTTCATTTCATTGTCTTGCTCTCTCTCTTTTTCTGGCACCCCTATAATTCGGATGTTGGTATGCTTGAGGTTGTCCCAGAGGCCCCTTACACTATCTTCAATTTTTTGGATTCTTTTGGATTCTTACTTTTTCAGCTGAGTGGATTTTACCTCTTTGTATTTCACATCTTTAACTTGGTTCTTGGGGTGCTCCAGAGCACTTTTAGGTCTTTGTATAATATTTTTTATTTCAGTCAGTGTATGCTTAATTTCTAGTTGGTCCTTTTTCATATCCTTGAGAGTCTCCTTTATATCCTTGAGGGTCTCCTTCATTTCCTTGTAGGACTCATTCATTTCCACGTTGGTCTTGATCATTTCCACACTGGTCTTGATAATTTCCTTGCAGGTCTCGTTCATATCCTTGAAGGTCTCATTCATTTCCTTGTAGGACTCATTCATTTCCTTTGCAGTCTTGCTTATTTCCTTATAGGCCTCGACCTTTTGTTGGAGCCTCTTGAAAAACCCTATAACCGTGGTTTTGAATTCCATGTCCAGTCGTTTTTTTCCCTCCATTTCTTTCACATATGATTTCTTTCCATGTCTCTGCATGGTGGCTGCTTCCCTGAGTTGGTCAATTAGCTTTGTGTGGTAGACTTCCTACTAGGGACAGTGGCTCAGCCTCCCCAGTTACCTGAGGTGGATATGGGTTGCACAGTCTTGCTGAAGTTAAGCTCAGGTTAATTGTTGTTAGCACTTGGAGAGGTTGACCTCCAGGCCAATTGTCTGTGAAGCTCAGCTGTGCTCAGGTTGGATGGGCGGAGTCTCCGGGCCAAGCAGACAGCGTTAGCTCCGCCCTGTGCGGCCCCAGGGACTCTGCGCTGGGGCAATGGCTGCCAGCACCTCTGAGAGAGAGCCGCTGTGGAGCTCCACTGGCTGCCGGGGAATTCAGACTCTCCCCAAATGACTGCACACCCAATGTCTCACCCAGGGTCGTAAAACAAAGCAAACTGATGGTTTTCCGAATGAGAGACAAGTCGCAGAGTGCTCTCTACACGGTCACGCAGCTGAGCTGTTCGTGCAAGCTGCCTTCTCCACAAGCCGGGAGAGCCCTGCAGCACCCGAGTTTCCGCGTGCCCTCCCACTGTCCAGTTTTTACCCCGTGTGATAGTGGGTTCCCTGGACTTCCCCCAAAGCTGGAGAATCAGTCCAGTGGGATGTCTTTGTCTCCCCGTTCGAGAAAACTGGCCGGTTTTCAGCCGCCCGCCCTCTCCGCTGGCTCGCGCTCCAAACCTCTCTCCGCGCGAATCTTTCAACGCTGTCCGCCGCCGCTCCTCTGAGTCACAGTGTCTTATTTTCACTTTTATTTGTGGAATTTTCACTCGGCCAGCTTTCTGGTGATTCTGGAAGGTGTTTGTTATTTCGTTAAGTTGTAGTATTAAAATTGCTGAGTATGACGGCAAGATAGGTGTTTTACCTATGCTGCCATCTTGGTTCTCTCCCCCCCCCCCTTTTTTTTTCAAACTGGAAGAGAAAGCTTATTTAGAAAATCACAGAGGTAGATGAAGTGAGCTGTAGAAGAAATGGGCTGACGAAACAAGTTTCAGAGGCAAAAGAAGGGCCCTTGCAGCTTAGGAGAGAAAGGGAAAGGTAACATGCTTGGGGGGAGGGGGAGGGGGAGGGAAAGGCATAGGCTTGCTCCCGGAAGGAGAGCACCTGTGCTTCCCCTCCTTCAGGAAGGAGTAGCTACATGATTTATTTGGAATTCTTCTGTATGGGAGGTTTATCTCTTTTTATCTATTTAAATCTTTTGTTTATATCAGTATGGACGTATGGGTGTTTATATGTATGTACTAGTATATTAAGTTAGACATGAGTTCTTAATTATGTCTCCAACTCTAATCCATTATCGCATAGATCATTCTAGTCTCCTCCCTTTGTTTGTAAAGTCACACTCTAACAGTGTGATATCTGGCTCCACTGTCATCCATTCACCTCTCATTCACTTCTAGTATACATTCATAGTAGTAGAGCTGTTCATTTTGTGCAGTTCCATTTACTTTAGTCTTAGTCTGACTGCTTTTTAACATTTTACATTATATAGCTATTAGTGTATATTTAAATTATATATTTCTGAATTAATTTAACTTTTTTATTGTGATAAAAATTCTGAATATTTGGCCCTAAGGGGAATGGGATTAGAAGAGGAGAGGAAGATCGAATATGCTATAATTTGCTCAATTATTATTGCTTGTTTTAATTCTTATAATTACTCTGTAAGGTGATACCGTTATCATTTTATAGAAGAGGAATTGCATAGAAAGAGATAGAGCTGACATTCAGGGTCTGCTTGTCTCCAGCTTGTTTCTCACCAGGTCATTTAAAATCTAGTTAAGGGGCCGAGACCGGTTTGGCTCAGTGGATAGAGCGTCGGACTGCGGACTGAAGGGTTCCGGGTTCGATTCCGGCAAGGGCATGTACCTTGGCTGTGGATGCATCCCCGGTGGGGGACATGCAGGAGGCAGCTGATCGATGTCTCTCTCTCATCGATGTTTCTGACTTTCTATCCCTCTCCTTTCCTCTCTGTAAAAAATCAATAAAAATATATTAAAAAAAATAAAAATAAAAAATAAAATCTAGTTAAGGGGATAAGGCAGGAATATTTCAACTCAAATAACAAGAACTATAAAGTATTTTAAGACTATAATAGAAAATATAAGGCAAATAAAGAGTTTCTTGCAAAATTGGTGTTTGGATCATAATCTTATGGCAACTGCTTTTATGTCCTTTATGTCTTCTTCTCTTTTTTCCCATAGTTTAAATTATTTACTTACTTCTAAACAACCCTGGAAAGCCTCTCATTTTTCACTTTTGGGTAGCCTTATTTTTCTTCCCACAACCCACCTCCCCTTTACAAGTCTATATGCCAGCCATGCTAACGTTGCTACCATCTGTGTCTTCTAGGAAGTGAGTGCTTTTGGTGAAGAAGGTGAAGGTGATTATCTGGATGACTGGACAGTGCTCTGTAACGGGCCCTATTGGGTGAGGGATGGTGAGGTGCGGTTCAAGCATTCTTCCACCGAGGTCCTGCTGTCTGTCACTGGAGAACAATATGGTCGGCCCATCAGTGGGCAAAAAGAGGTGCATGGCATGGCTCAGTCAAGCCCAAACAACTACTGGAAAGCCATGGAAGGCATCTTCATGAAACCCAGTGAGTTGCTGAAGGCAGAAGCCCACCATGCGGAGCTCTGAGTCTGGAGCCTGTGAGCCACTGTCGCCATATAGTGTTCGTAGACATCTGCTGCTGCGTCACCCTGGGACCCCTGCCACAGGTTTCGTGGGCACTGGCCATGTCACCACTGAGATGAAGGTGGTCGGCAGAAAATAGTGACTGCCTGGAAGCTTCAGTCTTTTACAGTTGAAATGATTGTTCTCTCAGACTTGGATCTGTCCTTTTGTGTACAAGACTTATTGGTGAAGGAGCAGGTACTTTTAATTCCTACTGATAAAACAGAAACCGAGGGAGCCATCCTTCCTACCTGGGAGATTTTTACTTTTCAAAAACTTGGCATCATGGATTATTAATGTGTGTGACTTTTTCCCCTGTTTGCTTTCTCCAAAATGATAAAAAAGAATTTCATAGCCACTATGTTGTCATTTATTAGGTGTGCTATTTCATGATCTGATTTTTTTAATAGGTCTCTATTTTGTGAGGCAAGTTATTCCATTGCTTTTATTTTTACTTATTTTAAATATATTTTTATTGATTTCAGAGAGGAAAGGAGAGGGAGAAGGAGACAGAAACATCAATGATGAGTCATTGATTGGCTGCCTCGTGCATGCCCCCCCTACTGGAGACTGAGCCTGAAACTCAGGCATGTGACCTTGGCCAGAATTGAACTCGGGAGCCTCCAGTCTACAGGCCGACAGCTCTATCCACTGAGCCAAACCACCTAGAGCCACATGTTCTTCTTACTACACTACAATTATGTTAGCTCTTGGTAGATAATTACTCTTTCGGGGACAAATATAGGGATATCTTTCTCTGAAAAGGTGGGTAGAAAATTTTTGTCCTCTGCTCACCTCTTCCTTTTCTCTGCTGGTGAATTCCAGAAAGTTTGTTCCTATGTCCTTCAAGCATGCAGTAGTAATCAGGGGTTTCTGCCATCTACTGGACTTTTAGTGACTAGCAGGCCTTTTTATTTTTAGAAACTCAGATTTTTCTCTCCTTGTTTTGTTAGGGAGCTAAGGTAGAAAACATTTATTTCCAAAAGTTCCTGTTATACACTACTTTCCTTTTACAAAGGCCCACGCTAGTATGTGATGACTTTTCGTCAAAGCAAAAATTCTCTTCAGTTTCTTTTGGTTAGTGAAAATAGGTAATAATGGCCCTGTGATGTGATTTGGTCCCCAGTAGGTGGTGTGCAGGAGGCAGCTGATCAGTGATTCTCATCATTGATGTTGCTCCCCCCTCTTCCTCTTTGAAATCAGTTTTTTTTTTGTTTTGTTTTGGTTTTTTTTTAAAGGTACTAATGAGATCTTTTGGAAAGCAGGGGATAGTTTACGCCATTTCAGCTTATGAAAGTTTTCATAGGTACACTCCACTTTCAGATAGCTGGGGAAACCTGTGTAGATCTGTATTACACATGGATTTATAAGACATGATTTCTTTGCAAGGATTTGTGTCATTAAGTTGAGACCATAAACCAGTCGAGCTTCATTTACACCCTCTCCCCCAATTCAGATTCAGTTGCATTGATCCCTTAAGAGTTCTCCCAAAAGTAGACAAATGATTAAAAAAAAAAATCAACATTTCAGGCTATTGAAATGATTGGGAGTAGAATGTTAACAGTCTGGGAAGAAGAAAAGAAAAGAAATGTTAGAATCAGCTGACGAAAGGGAACAGAATGGACACGAAGAATGAGAGTAGGGAGCTGTGTCGCAAAGTACTCCTCTTGGCTTGGACAAAGTTTTCACTGAGTTGTTGGGTCTTTCCTAAAGTTTCACAAACAAAACATGCCCTGATGGGAGGCTGCAGATTATAAGAATGGCGGAACTATAGTGCTCGAGGATAAGTATGAACTATAAAGTGGTGTTGCCCTGGGGAAGGTGTGAAACTAGTGATGAGAAGACTGGATTAGAAAGGAGACCAGGTGGAGGGGTAAAAGCAACTTCGGGCAACCCAGGTGAAAGTTGAAATGGTGCTTTATCTAAAGGAATGGAAGAGGGTCTCAAGTAAAATATTGGAGGACGTTTATGGAGATTAGGATGTGAGAGCAAAGGTTTGTGAAGTACATATTTTAAAACCCTCAGAATTCCTTCAGCTTGTAGTGTATTAGCATCACTGTAATAGAGTTGGAAGGGACCTTTGTCCAATTCCCTCATTTTATAAATAAGGAAACAGACAAAATAAAGTTGACCTGAATTCTCCATTTAATGTAATTGTTTGCTGAAGGGCAAGAACAATATCCTCTTCTGTGGTATCCACCCTCACTCCATCCCCAATGTGTCCAGATTGCACTATGCACAGTAGACACTGAAAACTACAGCCCTGGCCGTTTAGATTCTGGGTCAGGGCACATGCCAGTGATGCTCGTTCAATCACAAGTAGGGGGTGTGCAGAAGGTAGATGGATGTTTCTGTCACACATCACATATCAATGTTTCTCCCTCTCTGAAAATAAATTTTAAAAAATCTTTAAATTAAAAAAAAAAAACTCCAATGAAGAGTTCAGAATTGTGCTGCCCCCACAGTAGATCAATACATATAGGGTATCCCCCCAAAATATATACACTTTTTAATAGCTGATAACTTACTTAATTTTCACTCCTTTTCAGGTTTAATTGATTTGAAACAATGGGTGAAGCCAGACTAAGTTTTGAACAAAGAAAATTTATCCTAAAGTGCCATTAGACTTTTTTCTATGGAGATACATAAAATATAAAGTTTATTATACAAAACCCACCAACAGTTGATGAATTGAGGGTGCACAAATACCAAAGGAAATGATTCTTTTTTAAAAATATATTTTTGTTGATTTCAGAGAGGAAGGGAGATAGAAACTAATGAGAGAATCTTGGATTGGCTACCTCCTGCACGCCCCCTACTGGGGATTGAGCCCACAACCCTGACATGTGCCCTTGACTAGAATCGAACCCTGGGACCCCTCAGTCCGCAGGCCGCGGCTCTATCCACTGAGCCAAACCAGTTAGGGCAGGAAATGATTCTTGATGTTTGAGATGCTATTGCTTTGTGTTATCAGTACCTGGACCAGCACAGTCATCAGTTTGCAAAAACGCATTGACAAAAAACTTCATTTCTGTAGGTTCTTTTAAATTTTGAAAATGAACTGTATGTTAATAAACATTGACATTATAATCATTCAAAGTGTGTATGCATTGTTTTTGGACATCCTATATTTTGCATACAACCCTCCTCCCCCCATTGATTTTCAGAGAGAGTGTGCATGGGATAAATATCAATGCAAGAGAAACACATTCATTGGTTGCCTCCCGTTGGCCCCCTGACTGGGGCGGGATGGAACCCTAACCCAGACAGGTGCCCTTGACCAAGAACCGAGTGAGGGCCCACGCTCCAACCATGGAGCCACACCGGCTCGGGCTGGGACACCCTGTATTAACCGACTAGAAAAGTATTCATACAATGAATGAATTAAAAAGCCATTCCTTAGTGAATTAAGCACTAATTCCTTGGAGGCCTTATAATTAATTACCTCTTGGTTTTCTCAATGATTTTCAGACAAGGCTCTTTATAAGGGAGGACAGCTACTTATGACTCAGAGGTATAACTTCTGCAGTATCCTCGGTGCAGACCCTAAGTGGTCAAGCCGACTCTATGAGCATCCCGAGGAAAGTGCTTTGTTAATGGAACTCTGCTGCCGGCCAGACCCGCTGCAAACCAGGGGCCCCTTCAGACTCGGACCCCGCGCAAGTCCCGTGGCTCCGCATTTCCGGGCACCGAAGGGTGCGTCCGGGGTGGGGCGTTTGTATCAGTCCCCACGAGGTCCATTCCCCAGCGCTCTCTTTCCGGAGCCACGCCTGCACTTCGGGCTTGCAGCCGGTCGGCCCCGCCGGAGAGCGCGCACGGGGCGGGGTACCGAGACCGCTGCTGGCTGGCGGGCTGCGAGGGGCGTGGCGCACGCGCACCAACGCTTCCTGGTCCCGTGCTGTCCCTGTGTGCGCGGCTGGTCGGCCCGCGGCGGAGCTGCGAGGAGCCGGAGGCGGGGCCCGGCTGGGCTGGGGCCGGAGCCAGGCCGGGCCAGGGCCGGGGCCGGGGCCGGGGCCGTAATGCCCATGTTCTTCGCCGCGGTGTTGGCCTTGCTCTTGGTTTCTCTGTTCACCCTCTTCCTAGGCCGGTGAGGGGATCCCGGCTTCGGCGGGATTGGGGGGAGGAGTGGGAGGAAGAGAGACTTAGGAGGGGGCGCGCTGGAGGGGGAGATGGAGGGAGGAGAGAGCTGGAGGGGACGGTGCGCGGGCCATGGCGGGCGTCGACGAGGGGGCGAGCGGGGGCGCTGGGTCGGAGCTGGTGAGGAGCCACTGGGATTGAGGAAGACTAAGGGAGCGACGAGGCCTGAGGAGACGCCGAGGCTGGAAACTGAATCCGTGTGTGTGTGTGTGTGTGTGTGTGTAGGGGGTAGGTAGTCTCCCTTTCCCCCTCTATTTGCCCCGGAGTGCCCCGTTCTCCGAACGCAAAGGCACCTGCAGCCTCGCCCTGGGAAACAGGTCTGACCGCCCTGGGGAGAGCAGCCTTTGAGCTGGCCGGGAGTGACCCCACAGTGCCTTCTGGCGGACATCTGTCTGCAGGGCAAAGACAGAGATCCTTTGGGGAGTATGTGATGGCACATCTGACAGGGCTGCCGGTACTTCGACTCCTGTTGGCGCCTCTTCTCTCTACTGCTGGGGTTCCTAAAGATTTGAGGGGTTGCTTTCTTTGGCTCCAACTTAGACGGTGGAGTTAATTGGTCTGATTACATCTGGGTGGAGGGGATAGTTTGGGGCTACAGTTCTGATCATTGTGGCTCAATGTATATGATACAACAGTGTTTGGGGAGACTGGAGAGTTGCCCAGAAGACTCAGCTTCAGGATTTGACCCTTTTGCAAGGGCTTCTAGGATCAGCAAGGAGTAAGGGATGCCATAATTGGGAGAGGGTCCCACGAGCTCGGGGATTTTTCTGCAGGTGGCTTGTGGTCCGGTTGGTCACCAAGTGGTGTCAGCAGAAGCTGCAGGCAGAGCTCAAGATTGGCTCCTTTTTTTGGATCCAGAATGTCAGTCTTAAGTTTCAGCAGCACCAGCAAACAGTGGTGAGTCCTGAGGAATTCCTTGGTTATTTGAGTGGTGTTGATCCAGCTTAATTTCAACTTTTTTATTTTTAATAAATTCTGGGTGACTTTCCTAGTAATCCCAGTCTTGTCACCCATTTGCCAAGATGATCTTAGTTTGGGAATGCTAGGATCGATGTAAGTTTTTCGGTTAACAATGCTCATAAGGCAGTGTCCAGAACACATAAAAACAAAACAAAGGTAAAGCACAGAACAAAAATAACAGGAAATAGAAGAGCTTACTGTTCTAATTTAAGAGGGGGAGTAGGGCAACCTATCCATAAAAGAGAAATACAAACATTGTGAGGAGCAGGATATAGTGTGGCGGAGAGAAGCCAGTAGAAATGGATGGAGAGTAATTAGTGGAAGGGCTATAGCACTTCCGCCTCTTCTTAGAACCTTTCCTGACTTGTCCAGCTGCTCATGTTTTACCTAGCGGCGAATTGCCAAAGCTTTCTTCCATGATGTTTTAGGAAATCGATAGCCTGTGGATTTCCAGCAAACTCCTTAGCCATGATCTGCCGTGAGTACCCTATATCCTCACTCCTTCTTTGGGGAATATTTGGGATTGGAGTTTGTATAATAAGATTCTGCTACACAGGCCTCAAAGAAGGGAAGGGGGTTCTTGGCTTGATGTCTCCTGGAAGCTATTATCTCTAGTGAGACAGATATTGATAACTACAGATTTGAGTTACTTTTTTTTTTTTTTTTCCTTTTGAGCTACATTTTTAGGGAGTATGGCAGAGAATGTGAGGCAGGGGAAGGGACTGCTATGGAAGGGATGGGCCTGACGGCAGTGAGGTTTCTCTTCTGGGCAGGCGCTATGTGGCATTGTGCTTTGGAGAAGTGCGTATTAGAACTGACCTACAGAAGGTTTCTGGCCTGTTTGCTCCATTCTCCCAGAGCACAGGAGTGCAACAAAAAGAGCTGTCCTTCAGCCCAGCCTTATTGAAGATCTTCTGTCAGGTGAGACTGCTTCTCCCTTTTTCTTGGACTGTACTGGGAATGACTGCCTTTGGAATCATGGATGGATTTTTCTACTATTGGGGGGCATGATATTAAAAGCTGTCTCTTACCATCTTCCTGTTAGAAAGAAGGGGAAGTGCCTTGACATTAATTACTGTTCTTTGTTTCTTCCAGCTATTCTCCATTCATGTAGATTCTATAAACATCATGGTTCTCAAGGTAGCTACCTCTGAGTCCTTGTGGCACATTCAGATCAGAGAAAGCAGCTTTCTTTTGGATAGTGATGGGAAAAGGTAAAGTCTGGGTAGAAAAGGGTCTGGTAGGCCCATTCTGGCCTTACAGTTGTTTCAGGGTGGGTGGATGCCTGGGCCTTCTTATCTAAAGTGTCAAGTTCTTATTCTGTGCAATTTGAGGAGAGGCTGAGATTAGGCACTTCTGCTTGCCTTGTCCCTTCCAGCCAACAAAGCTTGATTGAAGGTAAATGGTGAGGAAAAGGGCCGAGTGCTTTTAATTTTTTTCCTTTCTCAGGCTAAAATGTGAGGTGAGCCTAAGTCAGATCAACAGCAAAGTTCTAAAGAGTGGCCAGTTGGTGAGTATGCCGGGGTCCTTCAGATGCCTTGTTTTCTTCTGGTCATAAGAAGGACCTTAGGGCTTACCCCAGAGATTCTGTGGCCTTAAGGGCTTCTCTCAAGGTAGTATTCCAAACCACTGGATTTTTGACCCCAAACTCCCAGAATCCCTACACATACATACCTTAGCACCTTATTCTTTCTGCAGGAGGACACCTGCCTAGCAGAGCTCTCACTGGCCCTAAAGCTGTGTCTAGAGGTGGGCATCAGAAGTCGGCAACTGAAGGCAATTAATGTGGATGTGTGGACACTCCATGCTGAACTGCACGAGGGCCTCTTCCATAGTCAGCTGCTGCACCCGGGCTCAAGCCTGGCACCTAAGCCTATTCCCTGTTCAGGTAAAGCCCCACTCAGTGAGCTTCTTGGCTGCCCTGTTCTCGAGTTATTTTGGAAGGAGAAAAAAATAGTGGTCTCACTACTCATTTAGGTGTGATTTGTTAGTCAACTTGGCCTTGGATCCTGAGGCTAGAGGAAATAGGACATTTGCTTATGGTGGGCAAAAGAACCAATGTTTAGTGGGTAATGAACTAGAGGCCCGGTGCATGAAATTCGTGCATGGGGGGCGGGTTCCCTCTCAGCTCAGCCTGCACCCTCTCCAATCCAGGGGACCCTTTGAAATCCTGGACCACCCGCTCCTAATTGCTCATCTGCCTGCCTGCCCAGTCGCCCCTAACTACCTCCTCCAACCTCCTGCTGGTCTGGCACCCCCTCAGGGCCCTCCTGCTGGCCTGGTCGCCCCATGCAGCCTATTTGTTCAGTCATTTCATCATTCCTCACTAACTCCCCTGCTGGCCTGGTCACCCCATGCAGCCTGCTTGTTCAGTCCTTTGGTTGTCCCTCACCCCCCTACCAGCCTGGTTGTAGGCAGCCATCTTGTGAGGACATGATGGTCAATTTAAATATTACCTCTTTTTAAAAAAAATATATTTTATTGATTTTTCGCAGAGAGGAAGGGAGAGGGATAGAAAGTCAGAAACACTGATGGGAGAGAAACATCGATCAGCTGCCTCTTGCACACCTCCAACTGGGGATGTGCCCGCAGCCAAGGTACATGCCCTTGACCATAATCGAACCTGGGACCGTTCAGTCCGCAGGCCGACACTCTATCCACTGAGCCAAACTGGTTTGGCAATATTACCTCTTTATTATATAGGATTAGACCTGTACTATGTGCTTTATATATGTTCTCTCACTAAATCCTCAGCATTGCGCCAATGAGAACACAAGCCTAGGAAGATTAGAGATTGTTTTCTTTTTAAATTATAAGAGAAAGTTCATATAGAAAGTCACAGAGATAGAAGTGAGCAGTAGAAGAAATGGGCTCAGGAAACAAATTACAGAGGCAAAATTAGGGGGTCCTTGGAGCTTAGGAGAGCGAAGGGGAAAGACTCAGGCATGCTTCTGGGTGGGAGATAGGTATTTTGACAGGTCACACAGCTAACTGATATTAAACATGGGTTTAAATTATTTAACCCTAAGTCCATTTTCTTTCTATTATACCAGTCTGTTCCCCATACTATTTTTTAGACTCTGGGGAACGAATTACAGCATGTTCCTGAATCTCTGGGATATTTGCCTTTTAGCCTAAGATTGGGCATTTGCTTAGTCTATTTTATGTAGGAGCTTTTGGTCAAAAAGGATAGGGCATTTTTGGAGACTTGAGGGTGTTACGAATTGATGGCTTTTGTATTCATGTTTTCAGATGTGACAGAAAACGTGGCTGAGTCAACTCTGCCTGGCCTCTACCTCCTTCAGCAGCTGCCAGACCAGGTGAAGGTGAAAATGGATGTCACGAGTGTGGTGCTGTCTATGAATAGTCAAAAGAGGTGAGTTCTCTTCTGCCACGGACGTGTGGAGAGTGATGGCTGGAGCTGTATGCAGGGTACATGCAGCAAGTAGCTGCACTGAGCTTGTCTGTGCAGAGAATGGGAATTCCACATATTTCTGAGCTAGACTCTGTTTCTGGCTCAGGCATCTGAATTGGACACTGAAGCTGTTGCATTTCCTGTACCACCGTGATGAGGATCAGCTGCCCCTTCGTAGCTTCACAGCAAATTCGGATATGGCACAGATGAGCACTGAACTCCTACTGAAAGGTTTGGGGGGTGATTCTGGTACTGAGAGAGAATGGGAGGACCAGACACTTTTTTCTGCCATTTGCCATATGGTCTTCTTAATTTAAGATCAGTGGGGAGCGGGAGGAGGAAACCATACTGAGAGAAAATAGCCCCAACTCTTGAGTGTTGGTGACAACCTGTTTAACTCCTTACCTGTCTCTGACACTCTCCTAGTTTTACCTTTTGCTCCCAGTGTTCTCTGATCTATCCTCTGCCCTGACAGATGGGTTGTTGCTGTCCCAGAGCCGCCAGCGAATTGTCTGCCTCAACTCCCTCAAGGCTAGTGTGCAGGTATGATGACTGTGGTACCAAGAAATACTCCTTTCTCTGTTCTCTTTCTGCTCATTGCCTTTGCCTTATGAGATAAAACCCAAGTTCATAGTTCTGGTGTTCTCTTTTTTAGGTGACTACCATTGACCTCTCAGCCTCTCTGGTTGTGAACACTTGTATTATTCATTACCGGCACCAAGAATTCTCTCACTGGATGCACATGCTAGCACTTGAGACCCAAGGGTCTAGTTCTTCTGTTCTTGAGCAAAGGAAAAAAAGGTCAGTGCAATCTTTTTCAATTACCATTTCATCAGATAGATTATTTTGGTTTAAAGTGGTGTCTTATGTGTAATACGTATTTAACTGTTTGATCTTTCTAAATTTCAGTTTCAATGTCCTAGTCTCAATAACAATCCTATTTTATATGTCTTCCCTATTAGATTAGGCTCTTTGATTGTAGGATGATGTCCTCTTTTTTTATGTCCTCAGTAGCTAGCACAGTACCTTATATAAAATAAATGTTTGCTAAACTGAACTTAAATGATGAACAGTATCTTGTCTGCCTCACATGATAGGTGATAGGTCATATTAGCAGTGCCTAATATCTCTCCTTGTGTAGTGCTTGCATTGTGTTGCATAGAAAACTTAAGGTTAATAGTTTGGAAGCGATGCTCCTTGCTTGTAGAAGTTTGAATTCTGTGATATGCTGATGTTCACTATATATGACTTATGAAATGGTAGTTTCATATGGTTCAACCTAATATCTTTCTGGCATTCCTGCAGATTAACTGTTGGGAGTAACATTGAACTGACTAGTTTGGTTTTTTATTTTCTAGTTAGTTGCATCCGTTCCTAAAAATCACAATAAAACTCACACTGATTTTTGAGAGTTTCCAGATAGGAAGCTGCAATTCTTTATCAAACAATGATGTCTTATCCCTATACAGAACTTTCCCCCAAATCCTGGCTCCCATCATCTTTAGCACTTCTATCTCCAATGTCAACGTTTCCATTCAGCTGGGAGATACACCGCCCTTTGCCTTGGGATTCAATTCCATCTCTCTGGGTAAGGCTCAGGGATGTAAAAGGAATAAGACTTGTCCATTAGTGGAGCTGGACCCAATTGATGGTCACAGTGGCTCCATAGAATGCCTCTCTCTTGCCTTCTTTGTTTAGATTATCAACATCTGCGGCCCCAGAGTATCCATCAACGGGGCATCCTAACTGTGGACCACCTCTGCTGGCGGGTGGGCAGTGACTCTCACATTCAGCGGGCACCCCACCCACCCAACATGCATGTTTGGGGTGAGGCACTTGTCCTGGACTCTTTCACACTACAGGTAGGTGAACGGAGGCCCATGTAGTTTCCTCATCCTGCCCTGCGTTAGAGCAGGTAGCACCTTTTTGGCAGCAGACAATGCATTAGGGCATAACAGAACTGTGTCTGCATGCTCCTGATGGAGTCCCTCTGCTTCTTTTCCAGGGTAGCTATAACCAGCCTCTGAGCCTGTCCAGCACCCAGTCGGATACCCTCTTTCTTGACTGTACCATCCGAGGATTGCAGGTAGAAACATCAGACACCTGTGCCCAATGTCTCTCTCGGATCTTATCCTTGATGGGCCCACAATCGGGGAAGTCAGCAGTGTCGAGGGAATCTTCATTCGGGGAGGCTGTGTCATTACTGTGGAAGGTGGATTTGAAGGTGGAGGACATGAACTTGTTCACCCTTTCTGCTCTCGTTGGTAAGCAGGACTGGGAGTCTATACTGAAGTGGGTAGTTTATAACCTAAGCACATTATGCAGATTAATCTGTTCCTTCTAATTTAATGGAGCTTATTATTTGGAATTTTTCTGAATTAGAGAATGAAATGCTGGAATTAGGCTTCTTGGTATGTCTTAAGGGCTTATAAAAGGCAAGTATTAAGCAAGATATGTAAGAAAAAGACAGCCTTGATGTCTGATCAAGAGAATGAGATGCATGTAGTATTTGTTTGTTTTCTTTTTTTCCTTGTGTGATTAGTAACTGTTGTATTTTGGGCAGTTTCTATGAGTTAGGAAACTTCTTTGGCCTTGCCAGAAGTTTAGCTTAAGATGGGAAAGGGAATTTTTCCCTTAAACATGAGAAATGAAGTTAGAGAGGTGTGGGGAATAAAGATAACTAAAGTGAAGAGAATAACAAAGGAGAGTGAGGACTGACGTTACCATTAGAGAGCTGAGACTCAAGGCTGGCATGGTTTCTGGATGTTAGGTGCTTCAGAAGTACGGCTAGACACACTGACTGTCCTGGGAAGTGCTGAAACCTCCACTGTGGGTATTCAAGGACTTGTGCTTGCACTGGTAAAGTCAGTTACAGAGAAGATGCAGCCCTGTTGCAAGGCTCCTGACATCCCTGCTCCAGTGCTCAGCCTCTCCATGCTCTCCATCACCTACCACAACAGCATCCGCTCTCTAGAGGTAATGCTTCTGTGGGGAGGTTGAATACATTGGGTTTTCCTTAGACTTAGAGCATTTCCCAGTCTTTTGAGTCGTGTAAAACTCATCTGTGAGAAACACAGCACCTTGTGTTCTTTTTTCCTGGCTTGTTCTAAACATTTTTAACTTTTCATTATAAAATTTAAAGAATATATAAAACTAGAGAGATTATGTGGACTTTCGTGTATTCATTCCCAGCTTCAATAATTAGCAGCTTATGACCAGCTTATTTCATCTACACTTCCACCAATTGTTCCTGCCCTCTGGCTCTGGGATTATTTTGAAGCAGATACATAATACCCCCTAAATATTTTGGTGCATAGCTCTGGAAAATAAGGGGCTTTTTAAAGATCATAATCTTGTGTCATGTTGCTGAAGCTCTCAGCTCATCCAAAGGCTGGAAGATGGAAGTGCTGGTAAGTTTCCAGAGGCTTTTCAGTACCTTTCCCTCAGGGTATTAGATGGATGTGGGACCCTCTTAGGAGGAGAGTGGGATAGCTTCCTGTTTGTTAGACTCCAGCTTCCTTTGGAAACAGAAGAGTTTCCTTTTCAGAGGCTGGAGCTCAAAGGAATTTTTCTGTTCTGGAATTTAAATTTCCTCTGCCCACTTAGATACTCAGCACCAATTTTATTTTTCAAGCTGCTCCCTTCTTTGAGACATACTTTCACATAAGTCAGTTTGCTGAATTGATTTGTGTGTTCATTACTTTTTATACTAGAATTTAGTAAAACTGTGCATGAAACATTTTCAGATTGATTGTTGCAATGGTTATGATACAGTTGGCAGTTATGGAAAGATAACTTATGAGCAGAAACATAGTCAAATGGTTTAATGAGTATGTGCTGTTTATATTGGATATACTTTGGTAGGTGCCAAGTAATTAAAACACATGGCCTCTACTCCCAGACAGCTTAGAATCCAGTTGAAGAGAACTTTAGTGTGAGTGTTCTTAAGTGCTCTTGGTGCTAAGAACACGGCAAGGGACTAATTAATGTGGTTACTCAGGAAAGATGGAGTAGGTAGAGATGGTTCTTGGGTCATATATGCATGTATAATAACCCCTGTCATATCTTCTGTTCTGGGACATGGTAATTGACAGATGCTTTTCTCTTGCTTCCTAAAGGTTCAGTGTGGTGCAGGGCTTACTTTACTCTGGAGCCCCCCAGATCACATGTACCTGTACCAACATATCCTGGCCACCGTGCAGTGCCGAGACTTACTAAGAGCCACTCTCTTTCCTGAGACTGTTCCACTCCCTGCACTAGAGACTGCAGGGCCCACTTCTGAGCGAGAAGGCCAACCTCCCGAACCATCTCCCTCAAAGCGGCTGCTAAACCTGACACTAGAGGTGAGCACAGCCAAGCTGACTGCTTTTGTAGCCGAGGACAAGTTCATTACTCTGGCTGCAGAAAGTGTGTCACTGAGCCGGCATGGAGGTTCATTTCAGGCTTACTGCCCAGAACTGGCTGCTGGCTTTGATGGCAATAGTATTTTCAACTTCAAGGAGGTGGAAGTGCAGCTGCTACCTGAGCTAGAGGAGATGATCCTCCACCGGAACCCCTTGCCTGTGCTGCAGACCCTCCGGAACCGTGTTTGGCTCCTCTCCCTCGGCTCCGTTTCAGTGGAGTTTCCTTATCAGTATGATTTTTCTCAAACTCTGGATGAGGCTGTGGGAGTTCAGAAATGGCTTAAGGGGCTCCATCGAGGAGGAACTCATGCTCAGGCCTCTCCAAGCCCTGCCCCCCTCCCACCTGATCTACTTTTGAAAGTTCAGCACTTCTCATGGGTTTTCCTGGATGACATTTTTGAGGTGAAACTTCGAGATAATTATGAACTGATGAAGGATGAAAGTAAGGAGAGTGCCAAAAGATTGCAGCTGCTGAATGCCAAAGTTGCTGCCCTTCGGAAACAGCATGGGGAGTTATTGCCAGCCCGCAAAATTGAGGAGCTCTATGCCTCTTTGGAACACAAAAACATTGAAATCTACATCCAGCGCTCCCGTCGACTCTATGGCAACACACCCATGCGCCGGGCATTGCTCACTTGGAGCGTGGCAGGGCTAGAGCTGGTGGCTCTGGCAGACGCCTCCTTCCATGGGCCTGAACGCGTGATAGAGCAGGTTCGAGAGCTTGACCCAGGCAGCCCTTTTCCTGCTGAGGGAGTAGATCATGTTATTCAGTGGTGTCGTATGCTCAAGTGCAGTGTCAAGACTTTTCTGGGTAAGTCTTTATTTGCAGAGCCTGGTGTTTGCCCTTGGAGCTCTAAGGAGCTCTTTGAGTGATTACAGAGAAGCTTGGTTATATTGGGAACTGTGGCTGTTTTTGGACGGGTGGAGTGGGATGGGTATGGACTCTTCATACCTTTCTTTGTTCCTGAATTTCACCCTGAAACTACTAGGCTAACTTAAAAGAACAACTAACTCGGTAATCTTTAGGGTTAGTATGTTTCTTAGATCTGTGTTATTCCTCTCACCATCTGTTCAGGGTCTCAATGCCCTTTTTTAGCTTTTCTGCCATCTACTAGATTGTTTTTTTTTCTCAGTTGAATTTGTAAAATAGGTGGGTAAAAGTAGTGGCAGGGGGGGAAATGCCTGAGTATGCTGACACTGTCCCCTGGATAGCCAGTGTGTATCTTTCTTACAACAGTTCGGATAAGAGACTACCCCCGGTACCTGTTTGAGATCCGTGACTGGCGGCTGATAGGTCGACTTGTGGGCACAGAACAGAGTGGTCAGCCTTGCTCCCGTCGGCGTCAAATCTTGCACTTGGGGCTACCATGGGGTAATGTGGTAGTAGAGAGGAACATGCCCCCACTCAAGTTCTACCACGACTTCCGCTGTGAGTAGAGGAGGGCAGTTGGTTCGGGATGTTGTGATGGCTGGGGTAGAAGGTGTGCTGAGTGAGGCCCTCTGCAGTGAAGGAAGAGGCGAGGGATGAAGTTGTGTAACAACCTGTACCATTTGCCCCTCTGTCCCAGCGGAAATCTTCCAGTACACAGTGGTATGGGGCCCGTGCTGGGATCCAGCCTGGACACTGATTGGCCAGTCTGTGGACCTCTTGACAAAGCCCTCAGCGGACCCCAGCCCACCCTTGCCATGGTGGGATAAGAGCCGTCTTCTGTTCCATGGGGACTGGCACATGGATATTGAACAGGCAAACCTGCACCAGCTGGCTACTGAGGTGAGGGTTCAGATGAGTGGTTTTCTTATTAGGATGGTATGGTTGGGGCTTATATAGCAATTGGGGGTAGAAAGAAAGGTACTGATTTGGGAGATGAGGGTGCTATTCTTATCCATGTCTCACCCAAGTTTTGGGGGTTGGTTATAGGATCCATACAACACAACTGAGAATATGCACTGGGAGTGGAGCCACCTGTCATTTCACTGGAAATCTGGGCAGTTTGTGTTCAAGGGTGACTTGGATGTCAACGTGAGAACAGCCTCTAAGTGAGTGGAGAGATGTTGGGGCTTTAACAGGACTCAGGGTGGAGGGAGTGGGGAAGAGCCAGGGGTCTACAAGTGCCTGGGGCACTGAAAATTGGGATTGTTGTGAGGCAGGTATGATGACTGCTGCTTTCTGCACCTGCCTGACCTCTGCATGACACTGGACCTTCAGTGGCTATGCCATGGGAATCCCAATGATCACCATGGCGTCACTCTTCGGGCCCCAGAATTTCTGCCAGAGGTGCCCTTGGGCCAGCTCCATGACTCCTACCGGGCCTTCCGCTCTGAAAACCTCAATCTCTCCATTAAGATGGATCTGACTCGGCACAGCGGGAGTAAGGCTTGGGTTTGGGACAATGGGGAGGAAGAGCTGGGAGGGTGGGCTTTGACACTGAGGACTTCAGCTTAGTCTTCTGGGAAGGGAATAGGGAAAGGGCAAGGGAGGGTTGGGGTTAGCACCTTTTCGAAGAGGGTTGCTGAAAGCAAAGAAGTTGGCTCTTTGAAAAGAGAGGGTGTTGCCCTGTCTGGTTTGCCTCAGTGGATAGAGATCGGCCTGCAGACTAAAGAGTCGAAGGTTCGATTCCAATCAAGGGCACATGCCCCATTGCGGGCTAGATCCCCAGTAGGCTCATAGATGTTGAACAGGTGATTATCTCTCATCATTGATGTTTCTATCTCCCTCTCCCTTGCTCTCTGAAATCAGTAAAATTAAAAGAGAAGGTGTTGAGGATATTTAGTGTGAGACTGAGTGCTGTTTGGGTTTTTAATCTAGAACTTGAACTAAGGAAGGATTTTGCTTCATCTCTGTGTTTTAACTATAGCTAGGAAATGTCTATCTTTTCCTTTGCAGCAATATCCCAGCCCCGAATTCTGCTATATAGTAGTACCCTGCGCTGGATGCAAAACTTCTGGGCAACTTGGACTAGTGTCACAAGGCCTATCTGTAGGGGAAAGCTCTTCAATAACCTGAAACCCGGCAAGAAGAAACTTGGCCAGCACTATAAGCAGCTTTCCTTTACTGCACTCTTTCCCCAGCTACAGGTCAGGCTCTGACATCCCTACTGACATCTTCTATTCCCCTTTCATTGTTTACTTGTTTTTTTTTCTTTCTTCTTTTTTCTTTCCTGGTCTCTTAATCATCTCTCCAGTGCCATTCTTCATTCAGTGTTAAGTTCTCTTGTTACCAGGTGCATTATTGGGCCTCATTTGCTCAGCAGCGGGGTATCCAGATTGAGTGCAGTCAGGGTCATGTCTTCACTCGGGGAACTCAGCGGCTTATACCTCAAGGTAAGGTAAACAACCCTTTATTTCTCCTAGCCTATTCCTTGTCCTTTTTTGCTTTCTCAATTCCCTTCCCTTTTCCTTTTTCTGTCCCATACTATTCTTCTGTGCTGGTCTGCATGGACTCTGTATGCCTCCTTTCCTCAGCGGGCACAGTGATGCGGCGCCTCATCTCTGACTGGAGTGTGACCCAGATGGTTAGTGACTTAAGTCAGGTGACTGTTCATCTGATGGCCTCACCCACTGAAGAGAGTGCTGATCACTGCCTTGATCCCTTGGTAACAAAGACGCACCTACTGAGCCTGTCCTCTCTCACCTACCAACGGCATAGCAATCGCACAGCAGAGGAGGTACAACCTGAAACAGTCTCTTTACCTCCTTCCTTAGTCTGCTCAGGCTACCATAACAAAATACCATAGACTGAGTGGCTTAAACAGTACTAATTTATTTCCCACAATTCTGGGAGCTGAGAAGTCTAAAATCACTGCTAGCAAGGTCATGTTCTGGTGAGGGCTCTCCTCCTGGCTTGTAGATGGCTGCCTTCTCTCTGTGTCTTCACATGGCATAAAAAGAGTACAAGCTCTCTGATATTTCAAGCTCTCTGGGCACAAATCCCATCATGAGGGTCTCACCCTCATGGCCTAATCTAAACCTAATTACCTCCTATAGGCCCCATTTGCAAATATCACATTGGGGATTATGGTTTCAAAATATAAACTTGGGAGTGGGGATGCAATTCAGTCTATAGCAATACATTTTTTTTTTTTTACAGAGCGAAAGGGAGAGAGATAGAAAGTCAGAAACATCGATGAGAGAGAAACATCGATCAGCTGCCTGACGCTCTATCCACTGAGCCAAACCGGTCTCGGCTATAGCAGTACATTTTAGACTTAAGTCCCTGGTAATGTTCCTAACTATATTCCAAGCATATATGTCATTACTTTATCATACACTCACTTGAATCAGCTGTGTCAGCGTCACTCTTTTTGAAGATTACTTTTCTCTTTCTTCTTCTAAGGATAGTCTCTTACCCTTCAGGAAATAGAGTACAACATTCCCTAACACTTTATTTGTTTCCCCAACCCTGAATTAGGGAAGGATTTTAAGTTGAAATTCTCTGAGTCATTTAAAATACAGTGGATATATTTAATGTACATGCTAAAACCACTTAGTTTTTTTTTTCCTCCGGGCCTTTTTTCCCTCCTTATCTTTCTCCAGGGCCTTCTTATCTCCCCCCCCAGAACAGGTTTTTTATTCAACAAGATTGTTTTCTTATCTTTGCATTTGTGGTTCAGGAAAAATGGTGGGGATTTCCTTGCTACCCTGAGATTCTCTTCCTGTTTCCTAGGAGCTCTCTACTCGAGTTGGGGACTCTTCCTTTCATACACACCAGCTGCACTTGGTAGATTTACGGGCTTCCTGGACAACCACTAATCGGGACATTGCCTTTGGTTTATATGATGGCTACAAAAAGGCAGCTGTACTCAAAAGAAATCTCTCTACTGAAGCCCTGAAGGGGTTAAAGATTGATCCCCAGATGCCAACCAAAAAGCCAAAGCAGAGTGTCCCAACCAGTGCTCCAGTTCCACCTCCTGTCAGCAGTCCCAGCTTTAGCGGACAGCCTGAAAAGGGGTCATCAGGAGGTAAGATAGGACTCCATTGGGTTAGGTTTAGAACAAGCATGTCAGACTCATGGCTCACGGGGCAGGCTTCATGCCTCATTTATTTGGCCTGTTTTAGCCTTTGAGTTTGACATGCTCAGTAGAATATGTACATTGGCTTGGACAGGAGTTTGAAAAGTGCTAAATCATGGCTGGTTCCATTTAGGTGTAGCGATGAAACCATTATTTTTCCATATCAGGCCACCCAAGTCTTACATAGAGCATTGATATAGGGCATAAAAGGGGGAGGATCAGGAAGAAGTGCTATGGCAAGGAGGATGATCAGGAAGAAGTGTTGGGGCCAACTCAGGATGAATAAGGGAAAGAAGCAAAGGAGTGGAGAATTGTTTTGTTTTGATGAATTATTTTGTTCAGTCAACAAATATTTATTGAGTACTTAACAGATACAGAGCACTGTGCTGGGTTCAGTGATAGATAAAGAATGAATAACAGTCTTTGTTCCTTAAGTTGTTATATCTGGATGAGCTAAGATTAATTCATTCATTCACTCAATCATTCATTTATTCATACATTCATTTTAGTTTTATTGAAGGTTTACAATATACTAGACATGACCTAAACCTTAGGGATACACATATGGGAGGAATCTTAGAAACTAGTAGATATAAAGATATGCAAATTATTATTTCATTATGAAAATGCTTTGTAAGAATGTTTAAGAAGAAAGTATTTAAATCAGCATAGGGAAGTCAAGAAAGCCTTCACGGTGAAGATGATAATGAAGGTGGGTCCTTTTAAAATATATATTTATGTATTTTTATTGATTTCAGAAAGGAAGGGAGAGGGAGAGATAGAAACATCAATGATGAGAGAGAATCTTAGATCGGCTGCCTCCTGCATGCCCCCCACTGGGGGTTAAGCCAGCAACCCCGGCATGTGTCCTGACCAGGAATTGAATTGTGACCTCCTGGTTGATGGCTCGACACTCAACCCTTGAGCCACACTGGGTGGGCTTACTCATCTTTTAATATCCATCTCGGGTTGAGCGTTGACCTATGACCTATGCAGGAGGCAGCCGACCAAAGATTCTCTCTCATCATTGATATTCCTGTTTCTCCCTCTCCCTTCCTCTCTGAAATCAATAAAAATATATTAAAAGATTAGTGAGAGTTTTGACATGTGAAGAGGAGAGAATGGCATTTTTTAGGGAGAGGAAATAACAAGTACAGACAGGTGAAGTCCATGGTGAGTTTAAGAACAAGATGAAATGCAACCAGAAAGAAATTAAAGAATATGGAAGTTGTTCTTGACTGAAGTGAAGGAGGGAATGCACTCAGGGAAGGTTTTATTGAGGAAATAACATTTGAGCTGGACCTTGAAGGCTTAGTATGGTTTGAACATGTGGAATTGGGGAGGAGATGGGCATTCAAGACAGAGGGAATATACTGAATAGGAGTGGGGTTGGTAAAGCTTAGTGTGTTCAAAGGAGAGTGGACATTCTATTTGGTTGGCATAGAGAGTAGCTAAAAGAGAGGAGTGAGAATATGCTGTTAAAGAAAGCTGGAGGTAGATTATCAAAGCCATTTCATGCAAGGCTAAGGAGTTTTTGGTCCTTATTTAGTAGACAGTGGTGAACTACTGAAGGTTTTTTAATAAAGATGTGTCATCATTAGAGTTTTACTTTTAGGAAGATAAATCTGGCAATGGTGCAGAGGAGGACTGGAGAGGAAGGAACTGGAGGTGGGAGACAAATTAGGAAACTATTGTAGTGTCTCAACAAAAGGCAACAAGGGCCTGAACTAGGTAGAGGCCATGGGAATGAAGATGAGAGGATGGATATATAAGAGATTTGGAAACTGGAAAAAGGAGTTAAAACAGGAGGAAAGTGAAAATGAGGGTAAGCAGGTTTGGAAAGGTATAGAGTTGTTGATTTAGACAATATATACTGAGTTTTTGGTGCAGTTAGTACATCAAAGTAATGTTTAGCAAATAGCTGGAAATGAGGGTTTAAAAGCTTAGGGCTAGAGATAGAGACGGGAATTATAGGATAGAGCTAAGAGTTCATGCAAAGGAGATAATAGTTCTTACTGTGTGGCAGGTACTCTGTAAGATACATTTCTATATTCTATTAAATTCTCTCAACAACCTTATGAAATAGTTTCTATTATTTTACAGACAAGGAAACTGAGAACACAGGTTAAAGCAAGCTGCTGAGGGGCGCCATCAAGTAACTGGCAGAGATGGGATCTAGAGATAGAGGCAGACTAGTCTAATTCTGGAGACTGCTTTTACCCATAACACTGTCAGACAAACTCATTAGAAGAAAGAGTAAGAAAGGGATGGGAACATGCCAAGGATAGTCCTTAGGACAGTGGTTCTCAACCTTTCTAATGCCTCGACCCTTTAATATAGTTCCTCATGTTGTGGTGACCCCCAACCATAAAATTATTTTTATTGCTACTTTATAACTAATTTTGCTACTGTTATGAATTGTACTGTAAAATCTGTGTTTTCCGATGGTCTTAGGCAACCCACAGGTTGAGAACCACTGCTGTAGAGCCCAAGACACAATAACACTGATGGCAAGAGAGTGGTTTCACATGGAAAGGAGTGGTTGACAAACAGCATTTTAAATAATTTGAAATTAAAAATAAAGGAGCAAAATGGGGGCAGTGGAGATCCTACTCTAGAGGTGGATATGCCTCAGAGAAAAAAATGTTACCACTTTACATAGTTTCTCTTGGGAATCTGTTATTTTTATTGAAAGTTAGGGGGAAATGAAATGACAACCCTTATTTTACCCTCAGGGGCCAAGGAGTGGAGTGGGGTGGGCTGGAGTTGCAAATTACGAACAATATGTCCTAGCCCTTGCCTAGCTAGAGAAATTGAAAGATCAATTTAGATGTTATCCCTTTGAAACCGACTTTTCCCCGCTTCTTATTTCTCTGCCAGGTGCCTACATGTTGCAGAAGCTGATTGAAGAGACAGATAGGTTTGTAGTGTTCACAGAAGACGAGTCAGGTGTGAGTGACCAGTTGTGTGGCATTGCTGCCTGCCAGACGGATGATATATATAACCGAAACTGCCTAATTGAGCTGGTCAACTGCCAGGTATCATCTCTACCAGAGCACTTGGACACTGGGTTAGGTCATAATCATGTGTTTACCTTCCCCTACCTCTAAATAAGAATGGTTGAATAGAACTCCAAAAAATTATTCCTTCCAGCAGGTATCAGGGGTAACCACTCACTACAATATCTAAAAGCCAGTACAGTTCACTCAGTAGGCCAGAATTAGACCCAGCTGCAGTTATTGATACAATTTTCTAATCTCATTTTTCTTGGTGGCTCTGGTGCTATGACTCTGCTCCTTCTCTGATGTAGATGGTTCTTCGTGGAGCAGAGACAGAAGGTTGTGTCATCGTGTCTGCTGCTAAAGCCCAGCTGCTGCAGTGCCAGCATCATCCAGCTTGGTACGGTGACACACTGAAGCAAAAGACATCCTGGACTTGCCTGCTGGATGGCATGCAGTACTTTGCCACCACGGAAAGCAGCCCCACTGAGCAGGATGGCCGACAGCTCTGGTTAGAGGTTAGCAGGGCTGGGAAGGCCCATTACATCCCTTTTTCCATAATTGACACCTTCCAGCAGAATAATTACCAGAATCTTGACAGTACATATTGCTACCAGCTTAGAAGAATGATAACACCTTAAAGTACGAACTGTAGCTCTGGTCTGTGTCTGTGAATACACAGATTTTTATTTTATTTTTTAAAATCTCATGCTGTTCTTTTCATTGCAAGAGAAATTCTCATTGCCCAGCACTAGAATAAAATGGGTTGGAACTTCTTTTACTTTTGAAAAGTTGATTGACCTCATTAATAATATCATACTAATCAGCAGGCAGCTTGAAAACAGGCAGTAAGTTAGAATTTTATTTTTTTTAGACGTAGGATTTTTTTTTTTTTTTCCAGAGAGAAAGGAAGAGGAGAGAGAGAGAAATATCGATGAGAGAGAGAATCACTGATAGGCTGCCTCCTGCACGCCCCCTACTCAGGACTGAGCCCGCAACCCAGACATGTGCCCTTCATCGGATTCAAACCTAAGACCCTTCACTCCTTAGGCTGATGTTCTTTCACTAAGTCAAATTGGCTAGGGTGTTAGTCAGAAGTTTAGATAAGCTCTGTCTTTTCTCTGATCACTCTATTAAAAAAAAATACACACAAACGCCTGCAGGCTTTCTGAAATCCCCTGAGGTGTCTCGGATTGCAAGAGGGCACCCAGCTTCCTCTTCCTGATGGTGTGTCTTCTTGTGTTTCTTCTTGTGCTTTTTCTTGTGCACTCCGTGGCTGTGGGCAAACACCAGACTCAACTCCAGTGCTTCCCCTGGCTCAGGGGCATCCGTAACCCCAGAAATGCACCCGAGCTGCTACAGCTTATTCATGGGTTCCTGTTAGGAAAGGGGGCTGGAAACGATCAGGAACAGGCAGACATCTCTGATCACTCCTTTTTTTTTTTTTTTTTTTTAATACATTTTACTGATTTTTTTTTTTTTTTTTTACAGAGTGGAAGGGAGAGGGATAGAAAGTCAGAAACATCGATGAGAGACAAACATCGATCAGCTGCCTCTTGCATGCCCCCTACTGGGGATGTGGCCGCAGCCAAGGTACATGCCCTTGACCGGAATTGAACCCGGGACCTTTCAGTCCGCAGTCCAACGCTCTATCCACTGAGCCAAACCGGTTTCAGCTCTCTGATCACTTTTTTTAAAAAAATTATCTTTATTGTTCAGTTTATTAATTACATTGTTCCCTTCTTTTTTTTCCCCTATAGCTCCCCTCCACCTGGTACCCATCCCACCCTCCGCCCTCACCCCCCTCCACTGTCCTCTCCCATAGTTGCATGATTTTTGTCCAGTCTCTTGCTGCACTTCCCATCCCCCTTTTCTCCCCAAGAATTGTCAGTCCATTCCCTCTCTATGTCCATGATTCTGTTACATTCACCAGTTTATCCTGTTCATGAGCTTATTAATTCACTTGCTTTTTAGATTCATTTGTTGATAGATGTGTATTTGTTGTTCATAATTTACACTTTTATCTTTTTCTTCTTCCTCTTCTTAAAGAATATCTTTCAGCATTTCATATAATATTGGTTTGGTGGTGATGAACTCCTTTAGCTTTTTCTTATCTGCGAAGCACTTTATCTGACCTTCAATTCTGCATGATAGCTTTGCTGGATATAGTAATCTTAGTTGTAGATTCTTGCTATATTCATCACTTTGAATATTTCTTGCCACTCCCATCTGGCTTGCATCGTTTCTGTTGAGAAATCCGCTGACAATCGTATGGGTGCTCCCTTATAGGTAACTAACTGTTTTTCTCTTGCTGCTTTTAATATTCTCTCTTTGTCTTTTGCTCTTGACATTTTAATTATGATGTGCCTTGGTGTGGTCCTCTTAGGGTTCCTATATATTGGGGTTCAGTGCGCTTCTTGGACTCCTAAGTCTATTTCTTTCACCAGGTGTGGGAAGTTTTCAGTCACTATTTCTTCAAATAGGTTTTCATTGTCTTGCTCTCTCTCTTTTTCTGGCATCCCTATAATTCGGATGTTGGGATGCTTGAGGTTGTCCCAGAGGCCCCTTACACTATCTTCAATTTTTTGGATTCTTTTGGTTTCTTGCTTTTTCAGCTGAGTGGATTTTACTTCTTTGTATTTCAAATCTTTAACTTGGTTCTTGGGGTGCTCTAGAGTACTTTTAGGTCTTTGTATAATATTTTTTTATTTCAGTCAGTGTATGCTTAATTTCTGGTTGGTCCTTTTTCATATCCTTGAGGGTGTCATTCATTTCCTTGTAGGACTCATTCATTTCCACGTTGGTCTTGATCATTTCCTTGCAGGTCTCGTTCATATCATTGAGGGTCTCGTTCATTTCCTTGTCGGTCTTGCTTATTTCCTTATAGGTCTCGACCTTTTCTCGGAGCCTCTTAAGAAGCCCTATAACCATGGTTTTGAATTCCATGTCCAGTTGTTTTTTTCCCTCCATTTCTTTCACATCTGATTTCTTTCCATGTCTCTGCATGGTGGCTGCTTCCCTGAGTTGGTCAATTAGCATTTTGTGGTAGATGTCCTACAAGGGACAGTGGCTTGGTCTCCCCAGTTACCTGAGGTGGATATGGGTTGCACAGTCTTGCTGAAGTTAAGCTCAGGTTAATCGTTGTTAATACTTGGAGGGGTCGCCAAGACCGGTTTGGCTCAGTGGATAGAACGTCGGACTGCGGACTGAAGGATCCCGGGTTCGATTCCGGCAAGGACATGTACCTTGGCTGTGGGCACATCCCCAGTAGGGGGGCGTGCATGAGGCAGCTAATCGATGTCTCTCTCTCATTGATGCTTCTGACTTTCTATCCCTCTCCCTTCCGCTCTGTAAAAAATCAATAAAATATATATTTAAAAAATAATACTTGGAGGGGTTGACCTCCAGGCCAATTGTCTGTGAAGTTCAGCTGTGCTCTGGTTGGATGGGCGGAGTCTCCGGGCCAAGCAGACAGCGTTAGCTCCGCCCTCTGCGGCCCCAGGGACCCTGTGCCGGGGGCAATAGCTGCCAGCACCTCTGAGAGAGAGCCGCTGCCGAACTCCACCAGCTGCCAGAGAATTCAGACTCCCCAAGTGAGTCTGCACACCCAAGGTCTCACCCAGGGTCGTAAAACAAAGCAGTCTGACGGTTTCCCAAATGAGAGAGCATGTCGCGGTTACGCAGCTGCGCTGTTCCCAAGTTCACGTGCACTCCGCACAAGCTTGCCTACTGCACAAGCTGGCAGACCCCTGCAGCACCCGAGCTTCTGCGTGCCTTCCCACTGTCCAGTTTTTACCCCATATGATAGTGGGTTCCCTGGACTTCGCCCAGAGCTGGAGAATCTGATCACTCTTAATGAAGATGACTGAGTGGCTCTTTAAGCAAGGCAATAAGTTTGATTAGGAAGACTACTTGTCTAGGAGTCAGATTGAGAGTTCTAATGCCAGCTTTGCCATGATAGTAGCCTTGAGCAAGTCACCTTTATTTGTAAAATGGAATTCTAATACTTCATTTTAACAAGCTTGTTGAATGGATTAAATGAGAGTATTTTGAAAAACATAAAGCTTTACTCAGATGGAAAATAGTCTTTTTGGTCAATGTATCTGGGGAGGTATCTGTAAGATAATATTTTTGTTAGATGGTAAGATTGTGAGCAGTGGCATTAAATTTTCTTTTCAGCTTCTTGGTAAAATTTGTACTATAATTTCTAAGATATATTATTATTATTGGGAAATCTAATGGTTATGAGATGTACCTAGTCAATATTCGGCATTGTCATTACTTATTTAACAGGAGTTAAGTGTTCACGTGGTGCTGGGCGTGATACATCCAATGAGTTACTAGATCTAGCCATGTCTTATAAGGACCAGTGTGATAACATCTTTGCTTTGGGGTTAAAGTATATCCCTTCTTTCTCCTTGGCCACTGTTTCTTCCTCCAGTGACCTTCGTTAGGGCTCATCCAGGAAACCTGTAGTATAATTATTATAAGTAGTAACCATTTCATCAGATGTCAAGCCAAGTAAGGGTCAAGTTATTGATAATATGAGAGGACATGCCAGTATATTACAGCTGTAGTTCAGACAAGCAGTGCTCTTTACCAGTAGTCTCAGAAGGTGGGCACAGAAGGTATTAACTATTCACACAGCATGAGTTATGCAAGCTCTACCAACCTGGCATTTTCTGAGCCTCTGCTGCTTTTAGGTATGCTTTCTTTTGCAAGTGAACCCTTCTTTTCCCCCTCAGGATGTGATGTTAATATTAGATTGGAATGTCCTTGGCTTAGATGAGAAGGCCTTTTACTATAAAAATTTTTGTATGACTTGACAGATCTGCTTATGGTTTCTATCACTCATTCTATTATTCAGTTTGTCTTCAGCTAGGCAGAGAGTAAAAATAATTCAGTCCCTTTCCCTGATGGCAATAGTGTCAGTGTGATTTGTCTGAAGACAGAAAATAGCAAGAACACAAAAACATGAATACCAAAGTGGGTGGGAAATTTAGTGTTTGATGAAAATTTTACTCATGACATGATTTGATTTCCCCCCCAACTTTTTAAGTTGTGATAAAACACACATTAACATAAAATTTACTCTCTTAACCTTATTTTTAAGTGAATATATAGTTTAGTGGTATTAAATACATTCATAATGTTATACAACTGTTACCATAATCCATCTTTTAAAATACTTTAAAAATATATTTTATTGACTTTTTTTTTATAGAGAAGAAGGGAGAGGGACAGAGAGCTAGAAACATGGATGAGAGAGAAACATCAATCAGCTGCCTCCTGCACACTCCTCACTGGACATGTGCCCGCAACCAAGGCACATGCCCTTGACCAGAATCGAACCTAGGACCCCTGAATCCCCAGGCCGACTCTCTATCCACTGAGCCAAACCTGTTAGGGCCATGATCTATCTTCATAACTCTGTCTTATAAAACTGAAACTCTGTACCTATTGCCTGGCTGGAGTGGCTTAGTTGGTTGAGCGTTGTCCTGTGCACCAAAAGGTTGCCATTTGATTCCCTCTTGGGACACATAGCTGGGTTTTTGGTTTGATCCCTGATTAGGGCCCATATGGAAGGCAGCCGCCAATCAATGTTTCTTATATTGATGTTTTCTCCCCACCCCCCTTCTTCTTTCTAAGCATGTCCTCGGGTGAGGATTAAAAACAAAACAAAAAACTCTGTTAATAACTCCTCACCATCCCTTTTCCCCAGACTTTGGCAACCACCATTCTACTTTCTGATTCTGATTTTAACTACTCTCCCCCCCACCCCCACTTATTTTTGAAAGTATTGCATATGTTCCCTTCCCCTTCCCTCACCATTGACCTCTTTGATTTTAACTACTTTTAAGTGCCTCATTTAAGTGGAGTCATACAGTATTTTTTTTGTGTGTGACTGGTTTATTTCACTTAGTATATTGTTCTTAAGGTTCACCCATGTTGTAGCATGTGTCAGAATTTCCTTGTTGAGGATGAATATTGTTCCATTGTTTGTAAATACAGTATATTGCTTATTTATTCATCCACTAATAGACACTTGGATTGCTTCCATCTTTTAGCTCTTGTGAATAATGCTGCTATGGATTATGGGTGTACAAATATACCTTTGAGCCGAGCATCAGCCTAAAAACTGAAGGGTTTTGGGTTTGATTCCTAGTCAAGCAAGGGCATGTACCTGGCATGCAGTTTCAATACCTGGTCCTAGGTTGGGTGCACACGGGAGGCAGCCAATCGATGTTTCTCTCCCTCCGCCCCCTTCCATTCTAAAAATCCAAAGAAAAAGTATCTTTGGGTGAGGATTAAAAACAACAATATATACAGTATATCTTCAAAATCCTGCTTTCAGTTCTTTTGGGTATGTTGCTGGATCATATTGGAATTCTATTTTTAATTTTTTGAGGAACTTCCATACTATTTTCCACAGTAGTTATATCATTACATTCCCACCAATGGTGCATAAATGTTCTAATTTTTGGACAATCTTGCCAACACTTATTTTTCTTTTCTATTTTTTCATAATTAGCCATCCTAATGGGTGTGAAGTAGAACATGATTTTATTTTAACCTAGCTTGTTTTTCTGGCCTGAGGCCTGTGGGCCTAGCAAAATGTGTATGTAACTCAGAATTTGGGTGGTTTGGTTCAAGAGAGAGACATACATGTCTTCTACACTGGGAGATCTTTCAAGTTATTCCAGGAAATGGAATCTAGATAGATAGTCTAACTACTTGTATCATGGAGATCTGTGACCTAGTTGGCCTGAACAAGTTACTGATTCCCAGGAGTTAAAGGTGCATGTATCTGTCTTCAGGTGAAGAATATCGAAGAGCACCGGCAACGTAGTCTGGACTCTGTGCAAGAGCTGATGGAGAGCGGGCAGGCAGTGGGAGGCATGGTTACCACCACCACAGGTCAGCTCTCCTCTCTTTCCCATCATATGGTTATATGGTTAGGAGTAGATATGCATCCCAAAGGATCCTGATTTCCTTACCTACTCTTAATGCTGTAGTAGGACCATTTTGTGTTAGGCTAGGTTGAAAGCAAGTGTCTGGAGTTCCCTAGACATCACACATAGCTAGCTGGGGATCTTGCAATACCTCTTTCTTTTTTCTCTTTCCCACCTTTCCAGATTGGAACCAACCAGCTGAGGCACAACAAGCCCAGCAAGTTCAGCGGATTATTTCACGCTGCAACTGTCGAATGTACTATATTAGTTACAGCCATGATATTGATCCTGAACTGGCAACTCAGATTAAGCCACCCGAGGTTCATGAGAAACAGGAAAAGGAAGATCTTCTAAAGAAGCATGAAGGTATTCAGGGCTTGAAATGCTTTTAGGAGGGTACTAAGGAACTTATGAAAGCAGTTATTTGAGGTTTTGAGGCAGTGTGTTATTAAAAGTCTTACTTTGCACTGGACATTAACCTTTTACTTTGCTCTATATTTTGTAAATTCTTTTATGAGAGAATAACCTGTATTCTTGGAGGGGACCTGGGAAGAATGGGTATTTTTTTATTTTGAAATAAGCAAACATGTTTCTACCCATGAGCATTTCTCACCAAGCTCTTTCTATGGGGTTAATAGTAGTGGTTCCAAATATGGTTTAGGACACATTAAGGAGAAATTTGAGCCTCTTATTTAGCTGCTAACAATTACTTAGGGGCTGTGGATACCTTCACCCTCATCCATCATGAGCTGGAAATCTCCACCAATCCAGCTCAGTATGCTATGATCCTGGACATTGTCAACAACCTGCTGCTCCATGTAGAACCCAAACGGAAGGTGAGTGTGGGCCCTTGTAGAATGCCAGTTATCTTCACAGGAACACTCAGACCTTGTGCTTTATTTAGAGTTCATTAAGAAAAGCCATGAACACCCTAGCCGGTTTGGCTCAGTGGATGGAGCGTCAGCCTGTGACCTGAAGGGTCCCAGTTTCTATTCTGTCAAGGACACAGACCTGGGTTGCAGGCTCGATCCCCAGTAGAGGGCGTGCAAGATTCTATCATTGATGTTTCTCCCTCTCCCGTTCTCTCCCAAATCAATAAAAACATATTTAAAAATTAAAAAAAAGAAAAGCCATGTTTCAGACTGAAAAAGGGCCTTGTATTTGGTACGTCATCTATTAATAGCAGCAATTGAAGTTTCACTTATCTAGGGAAGGTCTGAGTGTCCCTGAGACTCATGTGGAGCTTGTTACTTGTTTTTCTTGGTCAGTTCTCTATTCAGTCATTTAAATACCTCTAAGAACAGTAACTGCTCCCCACTTCCACCACCCCTACCCGGTGGGATTGGCTTATTGTGAGATTTGCATTACCAAATCTTCTGCATTGGCCTACCCTTTACTCTTGCTACTAATAACAGTACTAGGTAAAGGGGAGCTTTCCAGAGGAGATCCTCATTTATTTTAATTTCTCTATTTCAATTTACTTTAAGACTTGTCTGTTAGAAAATCTTGTTCATTTCCCTTTCTATTCCTTTAGGAGCATAGTGAGAAGAAACAGCGGGTCAGGTTCCAGCTCGAGATTTCTAGCAATCCCGAGGAGCAGCGCAGCAGCATATTACATTTGCAGGAGGCCGTGCGACAGCATGTGGCCCAGATACGGCAGTTGGAAAAGCAGATGTATTCTATCATGAAGGTAATCACCCGGGCAGTCCGAGGACAGGGAGGCCTCCTAAGATGAGGGAGATCTCCTCTCAGTTTCTCCTGTCCTGGCTCCCTAGTCTTTGCAGGATGACAGCAAGAATGAGAACCTTCTTGACCTGAACCAAAAGCTTCAGTTGCAGCTCAACCAGGAGAAGGCCAATTTACAGCTTGAAAGTGAAGAGCTTAATATCCTCATCAGGTGAAACAGCATACTTTTCTGCCTTTTTCCAGTTCCCCAGCTGGAGTCGATTTCCCTTTGCCCATATTCTGATAGTCTTCACATTTAATGAGTATTATCAAAAGCTGATGTAGTAGATTCAGGCATCTCTTCCTGATAGCCTTACTGCACTTAGGAGGTTAAGAACAAGAGATCCCTTCCTTTGGATCATCAACAGAGTACCTGCTGGGAAAGGAGAAAAAGGCTCGTTGGAAAAGATCACTTTTGTGGTCTTAATACTGTGTGGCTGAGCTGAAAATAAAATAACAAAATATCTTGAAGTGATTAGAAAGGAATACAATTATAGATATAATCATAGGGGTTATTAATGCAAAGAGATTACTTTATCAAGAAGCTGTAGAACTGAAAGATGGATTTGCATTCCTATGACAGGATGTGAGAAGTGATCCTTTGGGGGAAAAATGTAGAGGATAACTGTTCCAGAATAGATCCATCTCTGAGTTTATCTCATGCATCATTCTAGAGCATTCCACCCCACCCCCAAATGCTATTGCCTGTATTGGCTTTGATCCTCCTGTCCATTTATAGGTGTTTTAAGGATTTCCAGTTGCAGCAGGCCAACAAGATGGAGCTGCGAAAGCAGCAAGAAGATGTGAGTGTGGTCCGTCGCACTGAGTTCTACTTTGCTCAGGCACGTTGGCGCCTGACAGAGGAAGATGGACAGCTAGGAATTGCTGAACTGGAACTGCAGCGGTTTCTCTATAGCAAGGTATTGGGTATATACAATCACACTAAGGCAGCTGTATTGAGAGGCACTGGCCTATCTTAGGAGTCTAACTCACAAAAAGAGAAACAAAAAGGAGCTCGTTATTATATAACTAGTAGAGGCCCAATGCACTACACTCAGGCAATGGGTGTGTGGGGGTGGGGGTCTCTCAGCCCAGCCTGGGTCCTCACAGTCCGGGATCCCTTGCCTAAGCCCTCACCTAAGCCAGCAGGTGAACATCCCCAAGGGGTCCTTAGTACTGCTGGGGAGGCGGGAGAGGCTCCTGCAACCGCTGCTGTACTTGGCAGCTGTGAGCCTGGGTTCTGGCTGAGCGGTGCTCCGCCTGCATTGAGTGTCTGCCCGGTGGGGGTCAATGCGTGTTGTTCTATCTTTTGGTCAATTTGCATATTAGGGTTTTCTTATATAGGATTAATGATGGTATTAAAGGTTACTAATGAAACATGAGCAGAGTTCCCCTTAGATATATGCAATTATAGATGAAAGTGATCAAATGTTTCCCTCAATGAATAAGATTATCCCTAGTAATGTGGCCCAGAGGTATTCTAAGTAGTGCTTGAAATAGAACCTTAATTTTATACTGACATTCAGCTTCCTACAATTACCCATGGCATAGAGGAGAGGACATTGTTCATTCCTCCCCGACCCTGCCCCTTTTCAGAGTGTTTGGGAATGAATGAGACTATTTTTGAATGTCATAGTGACTGGGAAGTACTACTGGCATTTAGTGCCCTGGCCAATAAGTCCCATGAAAAACATGGGATTATTTGAGTTCAAAAGAGATATCAAAGGTTGGGATTAGGCATATGGAGAACCTGAAAACAAATAGGTTATACAATAATTCTCTAGCAAGCTCCTGAGAAAAGGCTTATTATAGTGGATTGGGGGGTGGGGATAATCTCTCTTTATAGGTGAATAAATCTGATGATACAGCAGAACATCTTCTGGAGTTGGGCTGGTTCACTATGAACAACCTCCTTCCCAATGCTGTCTACAAGGCAAGTCTTATTTCCCCATTCCTAGTTCATTCATATACTTTCTAACACGGGCCTTTTGTAATGGCCCTTCCACATAAACCTACTATGGAAAGCTGTGGTGATCTGAGATGGTGCAAGTTCGCTCATCTTAGCAACACTATTGCTTCTCCTTTTGGTCTGCAGAGGATTTGTGGGTTTATTTATCTCTCTATCCTACAGGTAGTCCTGAGGCCGCAGAGCTCCTGCCAGTCTGGGCGACAGTTAGCTCTCCGACTATTCAGCAAAGTCCGGCCCCCTGTTGGGGGTATATCTGTTAAGGAGCACTTTGAGGTTAGTAAACAGTCCTTTGGAGATCCAGGAACTAAGGGCAGTCAAAAGCTATCTGTGCATTGTATTATGCTATTAGGGGTAGGTAAACTGAGGGATGATGTCTGAACTTAATTGCTTCTTCAGCCTTTTTCCTCTTTAGGTAAATGTGGTGCCTCTCACCATCCAGTTGACACACCAGTTCTTCCATAGAATAATGGGCTTTTTCTTTCCTGGTCGAAGTGTGGAAGATGATGAGGTTGGTGATGAGGAAGATAAGTCCAAACTGGTGACTACTGGTGAGAACTTTTATGGTGGTGCTCCAGAAGACTGGGGTAGCATAGCAGCCTCAGAGAGAGCTGAAGCTCCAGAAAGAAGGCAACAACTGGTGTGCTTGCTTTTTCATAGGAATACCAGTGGTGAAGCCTCGGCAGCTGATTGCAACAGATGATGCAGCAGCACTGGGCCCTGGGAAGGGTGTGGCACAGGGCTTGAATCGGAGTTCTGGGGTCAGAAGGTCATTTCGCAAAGCCCCAGAGGTATTGACCATGCCCCTAATGATAGAAAAATGGAAGTCCTAGGATACTCTATTAAGCTTGGCTGGGGATTTCTTCTGTTGCCTTTTAATTTACTCCAGGAATGGAAGGAGATGGAGATGTTTGGGGGTCCTAAATTTCTTCGGATGGTTTCAGAGGCTCACGTTCCTTTCTTGCCTTTCCTAGCACCCTGTGGATGATATTGACAAGATGAAAGAACGAGCTGCCATGAACAACTCCTTCATCTATATAAAGATTCCACAGGTTCCACTGTGTGTCAGCTACAAGGTCTGCTCCTCTCCACCACCTTCTAGAACAGGGTGGGAAGGGAACCATATTAAGATCATCATAGTTTAAAGACAGGGAGATAGTATAGCTTGTCAAGTTGGGCCATTGGTGATGAATCTGTGTCCCCTGCTTCCATTGTCAGACCGAGATAAGGGGAAATCAGTATCTATAGTTTGCTGCTATATAGGAAGGTACTAGACTTGGATTCAAGTACTGGCTTGGACTAAAAAGTGGCATATGATATGTTTTTCCCTTTCTCTTTCTCTTCCCTCCCCATTCTTCTCTTGTAGGGTGAAAAGAACAGTGTGGACTGGGGTGACCTTAACCTAGTGCTGCCCTGTCTGGAGTACCACAACAACACATGGACATGGCTAGACTTTGCCATGGCTGTCAAAAGGGACAGCCGCAAAGCCCTGGTTGCCCAGGTATCCCGGCAGAGTTCATGGCTATTTGGTTAGCAGGATCTGGAAAGCAGATGCTTTGCTCAGGAGCATTTCATTGTAGTGTGTATTAACAAGCAGCCTTGGGATGAGACAGGTGGATAAAATGAACAACTTTTATCCCTGCTTTCTCCATGACTTTGTTCAGAAGATTTAATTGAATGTTTATGTTTCATATGTTAACTATTGATTTTTTAGGAAACTGAGGCTGACACAAACTCAGGTTTAGAATGGCTCTAATTAGACTGTAAGCTTCTTTGAAAGCAGAGATCATTTTAGGATTTGAAGGATTCCATCCATTGTGCATGTGTATAAATTTAATAAATCTTAATTGATTCACTATGACTTATTTTGTTTGTCCCACTAATATTTACCTTCCCTTTTGCTCCTCTCTGACCTATCAGGTAATCAAAGAGAAGCTAAGGCTGAAACCTGCAACAGGGTCAGAGGTCCGGGGAAAGCTAGAAACTAAATCAGACCTCAACATGCAACAGCAGGAAGAAGAGGAGAAAGCACGGCTCCTCATCGGTTTAAGTGTGGGCAACAAGAACCCTGGCAAGAAGTCCATTTTTGGCAGGCGCAAGTGATCCAGCAATTCAAGAATGGCTGCAATTACAGGATCTGACTCTGGCTCAGGCCCCAGGGACTTGTGGGGTGGCAGGCACTTCCTTTTATCCACCAGGACTTTTGGGGGTAGGAGCCCACAGGGTACTGCAGAGAAAGGCACTGCTCTTTAGCAGCTGACCTGTTCTCTGCAGAGTATGGTGGATAATAACGCTGAGTTCTACCTCACACTGATCAGCAGGCAAAGGGCCAAAGAGGTGTCGGGAGAGCAAGACCCAGGGAATGACCCCAGGGACTAGGATCTGGTTCCCTTGGGGTTAGCTGAAGGGGTGAGGGACAGTTCTGATCAAGTGTGACAAATTTTTATAAATAGACATATATAAATAAATATATATATATATTTCTCTAAGTGTGTGTGTGGGGGGCAGATAGCTGATCTGTCCCTCATTCCACTGCCTTGTATAAAAGAGGTATTCGTGTAATGGGGGGAATCAGCCCCTCCCCCAACCTGTGCCAAGCTCACTTAGGGAGATGACAACAGGAGCCAGGGCTGGCCATAGGTCCCCCTGGGGTATGCCCTGGACAATGGTAAGAAAATGATTTAAAGAGAAAAAATATATTTTAAATTTGATGCTGTTTTTGTTTTTTTGTTTTTAGTGTGTTGAGTGCTTGGGTTCAACCTGTATGTATCCTTCCCTCCCCATCAATCTAAGACACTTCCTCTAGCTGCCACTTTTATGAGAGATTGGCTTCTTCCTTCCTGCCTAATAATGTATCACAGATATTTCCATCCCAGCTCTGGTGTGATACTGGCTGGCCCTATGCTGATAGTTCTCTGCACATTTTAGTTCTGGTTATAAACCTCTTCTTAACCAGGGATGATAGGATTTGGGGATAAAGGTGAGGTTTGGTTGTATCACTTGCATCTCTAGTTATGATTAGCAAGTAAGAGACGGGGCTCATATGTAATGCAGCATGGGGGAAGGGGGAGAGAGGAGCAACTGCTTATGTAACTGGGGCAGCAGATTTAGTGAAAGGAGAAAGGCAGAGGCTGGGAATGGGAACAGTGAACTGTCGGCAGGGGCAACATGCCCAGGTGGCTCTTCCTAATAAGGTAGGCTGTGGGGCTCTGGCAGCCTGTTTAGGGGAGGTAAAGGAAATGTGGGCTTGAGGCTGATGTGGAGCATGTTAGTGATGCCACTGTGGGAGCGGGGAGGCTATACTGTGAAAGTATACCTCCATACTGGGAGGTGCAGGCTGAATCTTTGACGCCTCATGGGGAAAATGTCCAAATACTGCTTTCCTTCATGATTTGAATTATAGTCAGGAAATCTCGACATTCCTTGGTCCAAATCAAGAATAATAGTGGTAATTTTGCTTAGTCTCAAAAATATATCTCTAGGGTTGAGATTAGAGAGAGCATCTGCTGAGATGGGCAGAACTGTAATGCCTGAGGGGCAGAAGGTTTAGAGTGGCTTCCTTGGTTCTCAGCAAGGTAGCAACATCCAGGGCCCCTGGGTCCGAGGCTGGAAGAGCCTCTGGTCAGGTGTGGAGACCACCAGGTCAGGTCTGGAAGAACTGTGGGGACTACGGGGGCATCAGTGCCAGCATGAGGAGCCAGCTTCACTGCTAGTAGAGAAGCCTCTGTCTGAGTGGCCAGTGCCTCAGTTCATCAACCTCTTTCTGCCGGAGTTTCCCATTAGGACCCTTAGGGGGCATCAGCAGCTGAAGGTAGGTCAAATGGAATCAGTGGAAGGGGTCTCAGTCTTGGTGAGAAATTTAGAAACAACCAGAGTCTCAATTTCCCTGTTCTCCATTTTTCTGTACAGGTTTTAGGCCTTGTAGCTAAAGGTTCCTTTGGAACTGTCTTCAAGGTGCTAGACTGTGGCCAGAAAGCAGTATTTGCAGTGAAGGTAGGGACCTAGATATTCTTCCACATTATTTTCTAGTCCCTGCCTCGTTTTGGTTCCAGAAAGGTTGGGAGGAATAAACAATAGCACTACTCCTCTCTAGGAGTCATCATTTCTCTCCTTTTATAGGTGATGCCCAAGTTCAAGGTCCTCCAGAAGGACATCCTGAGGCAGTGCAAAGAGGAGGTTAGCATCCAGGTATGCACAGAGCCCTGGAAAGGATCCTAGGAAAAACTACGGTGGAGAAGAACCTCTTTTGTCTAACTGTCCTGGTTTTCCTGGTTCTGTCCTTCCCTGTCTTCAGTCAAACAGATCCTGGGAAAAGTAGCTATCAGCAAAGTTAGTCTAAGTCCTTTTTTTGTTTGTGGTTGGGAATTTGTTCCCACTCATTTTTCTGTAGCCAGTATAAGCCTGGTATGGACATTATCAGAGAAGCAAAACTATAAGCCAATCTCACTCATAAAAGTAGATACAAAAATTATAAACAAAATAGAAATAAACAATAAGAATGAAAATATATCACAACCAAATTATATTCTAGGAATATGAGATAAGGTTAACACTTTTAAAAAAATCAATGTAGGCCCTAACCAGTTTGACTCAGTGGATAGGGCATCAGCCTTCGGATTGAAGGATCTAAGGTTCGATTCCGGTCAAGGGCATGTACCTTGGTTGCAGGCACATCCCCAATATGGGGTGTGCAGGAGGCAGCTGATTGATGTTTCTCATCATTGTTTCTAACTATCCCTCTCCCTTCTTTGTAAAAAATCAATAATATGTATATATTTAAATCAATGTAGGAACTAATGCTTTCAGTGAAAATGGAGTAGAGTGACTGAATTTACCCTCACCTATGAAACAACCACAAACAAAAAGAAACCACTTAATAGAAAATGAAGAAAGGAACTCAATAGGCACTTAACAAAAGGAGATATCCAAGTGACATGTATGTATGTATGTATATATGTATGTATATATATACATACACATGAAAAGGTGCTTAACATCCTTAGTCACCAGGGATCTGCAAGTTCAAATCAGAATAAAATATCCCTACATTCTTAACAGAATAACTAAAATAAAGGAAAGGCACTGGAGAAAGAAAAGAATTATGTAATCCTATCCTCCTATCTAATAAAAGAGTAATACACAAATTGACCATACTTTCGCTATGCCAAGCCATGCTCACAAGCCAATCAGAGTATGCAAATTAACCCAACCAAGATGGTGGTTAATTTGCATATCTACACTGCATAGAAGGAAGCCAAGCACTTGCAGAAGGGAGCAAAGCTGTGGAGAAGTAAACAAGCGGGGCAGGGGAGAAGGGAGGAAGCGAGGCAGAGGAGCAGAGAAGGAAGCGAGGCAGCAGAGACGGAGAGAGCAAGGTAGTGGAGAAGGGAGCGAGGCAGCAGAGAGAAGGGAGGGAGCTTTGCTCAGGCCGCAGGAAGCTCTATTCTTGTAGGAATCTTCCTGCAACGGGTCTCTAGTATTTTTATAATATGTAGAAAAAAATCTTTTAGGATTTCCATTAAGGTTATCTATATATATAAAAGCCCAGTGATTGGAATGGCAGAAGGATCAGAAGGACCAAAACCACAAGTGGCTATGATGCACACTGTGGCAGCCAATCAGCCTGATCTGGGCCCTGACTGGTTCCCCCTGCCCCTCCCCCTGGCCAACCACACCTCCTATTGGCCCCAACACCCCAATCAGGGGCAGGGCAGCCAGCCAACCATGCAAGGCCCCTCCCCACAGCTAGCCCAGCCAGATGGGCCCCCATCAGGGTGGGCCAACCAGACCTCACCTGTGCATGAATTCATGCATCGGGCTTCTAGTTAACTATAATTTTTAATTTTTAGTGGACTCATCAGTGTTTATTGTTTTTTTTATTTGTTTTAAATAAAATGCATATAGCTCCTATAATTAAAATTTTTCATTTTTAAAAAATGCAAAAAGAGCCGAGACCGGTTTGGCTCAGTGGATAGAGCGTCGGACTGCGGACTGAAGGGTCCTGGGTTCGATTCCGGCAAGGGCATGTACCTTGGCTGCGGGCACATCCCCAGTAGGGGGCGTGCAAGAGGCAGCTGATCGATGTCTCTCTCTCATCGATGTTTCTGATTTTCTATCCCTCTCCCTTCCGCTCTGTAAAAAAATCAATAAAATATATTTTTTTAAAAATGCAAAAAGAAAAGCATGACACTCTTGAATTAATAACATTTTGAGTATAATTTTAACTTTAAGCTTAAAATATTAATTACCGATTAACTTAAAATTTTATGTCAAATATATCTTGCAAAAAATTTTATGACAATGTTTTTCTATTGTGTTTTGAAATGTTAAAGAAAAACTGCACAAGCAAACATACAATTAATCTGTTAGCATATGCAGAATTGGAATGTCAAATCATTCAACACTGAGTCATTAGTATGTAAGTAGTTAAAACTAACATATCTGCCACTATGGTTTGGTGATAAAATACACAAATAAGTCTATTAGAGAAAAACAGCTAAATAAACTTTAAAATGAAGATTATGATGAGTTTGACAAATGTTAGGTGACAATTTAGCAGTCAGGGATGACATGTAAGCAAGCAGGATGAATGAACATATACTTTGAAATTTTAGGTGACATTCAGCTTTTACTACAAAAGGGGAAACATTTCCCCTATTGCAGAGGCATTGACACACTGTATGCTGTACCTGGCATATCCTGGGAAGCTCAGATGCCACCTTCTTCTCTACCATGTTACTGCTGTCATGAGACAACCCAGTGTCTTTAGAGGGACAAGTCTCTTCTGAAGAAGCACTTGTTGTGTTGTCACCAAGATTTGTTGACACAGTTACCTTTATCCCCAACTTGTGTTGGCCTACAGTAAAGCGCATAGTAAAATCTTTCTCCTCCCTACCTCCCTCTCCTCTCTTCTCCTCTCCCTCTTCCTCCTGGTGCTGGGGAGAGGGGAGGGAGGAAGGGGATGTAGCAGCAGCAGCTTCCTCTAGCAATGCTGCCCCTCCTGGGTGAGCTCAGCCTCATATCTCAGCATGTGGTGCCAGGGAAATCTCTCAGCATGTCCCAGTGCGTTCCTTAGTATTATGCTGGTTCTTGGATTACCAGGCAGACAGTTCAATTTAGTTCACCTATTAGTAAACTGAGAGAGGTGAGACAGCAGCTCCATTTCTGCACATGTAGGTATAGTGACTTCTTGTTTGCCTTGATCCTCAGTTATCCTGTTTTTCCCTAATTTCCTGTTTTCTTTGTCCCTAGCGACAGATCAACCATCCTTTTGTACATTGTTTGGGAGACAGCTGGCAGGGAAAACGGCACCTCTTCATTAGTGAGTGGTCCTTTCTCCTCATTCCCAAGGTCCCTCTACCTCTACCGTTCTTCCCACCTGAGATTACCTATCCTTTTGGCTTGTTCTGCCTTTGCTCTGTTCCCTTTCTCACAGCACTTCTCTCCCAAAGAGAGAGGGAGCATATAGCATGTGGCATCAGGTTGGGCAGGAGGGCCTATAATGCCTTGAGCCCAAGCCCAGTAGCCCTCCAATATTGCCTAGACTTCTGGTACTTTGCAGTGTGCAGCTACTGTAGCACAGATCTCTACTCCCTGTGGTCCGCTGTTGGCTGCTTTGCTGAGGCTTCCATCCGCCTCTTTGCTGCTGAACTGGTCCTGGTGCTGTGTAAGTGAAACAGGAGTGGTTTTGGAAATGAGGGAAGAACTAATTGAATGGGGGCCCCAAAAAGAATTTATATTAAAATGCTAGAGATCAAAGAACAGGGATAGGGATGGGATGGGGCTACCAGGGAAATTGGAAAGGACAGGAGTGCTTCAGCACACCCCCTGCTTGCTGTCATTCATAGGCTATCTCCATGACTTGGGCATCATCCATCGGGATGTGAAGGTAAGAGTTAAGTGCTTTTTTTCTTGGTCTGAGGAGGTGCCTTAGTAAGTTCCACAGGTCCAAGAAGGCACGGGAGAGCTGAGAACAGCTCATCTTGGGACCTTCATGGATGCTAAGAATTTGGGCAAGGACCTTCCAAGTATAGACCTGAAAGTTGAGTAGGGCATCTTCTTCAGCAGGGGGTATACATGATGAAAGAGAGTTGAAATGAATAAGATGAATACTTTCTAACCTGTGATTTTTTTCAGATGGAGAATATCCTCCTAGATAAACGAGGTAAATCCTTTTCTTTTCCTAGCCCTGGAATTCGAGTTACTTCAAGTTAAGGAATGAGCCAGAGCTGATGAGGGATAGAACAGAGTGGTGCTGTTGCATTATCTTTTATATAGGTCATCTGAAACTGACAGACTTTGGTCTGTCCCGCCACCTGCCCCAGGGAGCTCGAGCCTATACTATTTGTGGCACTCTTCAGTACATGGGTAAGAAAAAGGCCAAAGTAGGTGGGTAAGTATTGGGCAAGAAGATAGCCAACAGATGTCAATGACAAGTATCTTTCAAATCTGTAGCCCCAGAGGTCCTGAGAGGAGGGCCTTACAACCATGCTGCTGACTGGTGGTCCCTGGGTGTTTTGCTTTTCTCTCTGGCAACTGGAGAGGTGAGAGAATGGTAGTGATGCTGGGCAGAAGAGAGGAGTTGCCCTATAGTGGGAAGAAGGAAGACCTTAGGAAACCTTGCCTTTTTGTTACTAAGAAATGACACCCTCCCACCCCTCAACTTAGTTCCCAGTGACTGCAGAGAAAGATCATGTGGCCATGCTAGCAAGTGTGACCCACTATGACTCTGAGATCCCAGCTTCTCTTAACCAGGGGCTCTCACTTCTGCTCCAAGAGGTAAGGATGAGCACTACTTTCCTTTTTGACTACCAAACTAACCATTCACTCTCTCCTTTCCCTATCATTGAAGTGGCATTTCCCCATTCCTGTGATTATTTGGGGGGGAAGGTGGGGGCAGATGGCTGACTTCAACTTCAAGTACTATGTTACTACTTGCCCTCTAACCAGCCTTTCAAATTTAATTCCTGAGTTCCTGGTCCTCTAAATATCCTAGCCATCCATAACAGGTCACTTCTGAGAGAGTGGGCCAGTGATGCTTTCTTACTAATATAGCTCCTTTATTCCTGCCTTTGCCCCAAATTAGCCTATCTCCCTCTTTTACAAGTCCTTTCCTCTTTAGGGTTCTTTTTCCTGCCCTCCACAGCTCCAGTAACTTCTTTTTCCCTTTCTAGCTTCTCTGTTAACAGCCCCTTTCCCATCCCAGTCCCTATTCCTTGTTGCTCTGTTTCCCTTCAGCTCTTATGCCAGAATCCGCTCCAGCGTCTACATCATTTGCATCACTTCCAGGTCCACCCTTTCTTTAGGGGTGTGGCCTTTGACCCAGAACTCCTACAGAAACAGCCAGTGAACTTTGTCAAGGAGACTCAAGCTACCCAGCCTAGTCCATCAGAGTCCATGCTGTTCAAGGACTTTGACTGTAACCTGGAGTCCTATCTGGTCTACCCTGGACTTGCTTGAGCCCCACTACTATAGACTGGGGCCCATCTGGGAACCTCAGCATCTCCTCCATTGCCAACTCAGTATGACCACTTTGAAGATCCAGTTTGTTTTTACTTTGTATCCTCTTATTGTTCTTCTAGGCCAGTGATCAGCAAACTGCGGCTTGCGAGCCACATGTGGCTCTTTGGCCCCTTAAATGTGGCTCTTCCACAAAATAACACGTGCGGGCGCACATGTACAGTGCAGTTGAAAGAGAGAGAGAGAGAGAGAGAGAGAGAGAGAGAGAGAGAGAGAGAGAGAGAGAGAGAGGCATTGATTGGTTGCCTGCGTACATGCCCTGACTGGGAATTGAACCAGCAGCCTTTTTGGTGTACAGGACAACACTTCAACCAACTGAGCCAGACAGCCAGGGTTCCCAGTGTTTGTTTGTTGTTGTTTTTTTTAGAATTTAAGATTAGCCTCAACACCAATCCTTATATTCCTTTTCTAGAGAAGTGTCATTGTAGCTCTACTCAGTTTCTCACTCTAATCTTGCTTTATCATATATTGAACTGTTCGTTTGTTTACTTGTTCAGTGATTTTAAAAACTGGTAATCTCAATTTTTGGTTACCTCTTTTTTTTTAATCCTCACTCGAGGATATGTTTTATTGATTTTAGAGAGAGAGGAAAAGGGGAAAGAGCAACATTGATCAGTTGTCTCCCTTACATAGCCTGACCGGGGATGAAACCCAAAACCTAGGTTTGTACTCTGATTGGGAATCAAACCAGAAAACATTTTGGTGTACAGGACAATGCTCCAACCAACTGAACTACCCAGCTGAGGCTCTTCGGTTACTTTTTAAAGTAGTTTTCAACGTAAAAATTTTGTCAAAGCTTTAAAAAAAATTAATGAAATAAAATAATACTCTGTATTATTAACCTCTGTAATGTGCTGTATTGTTTCTCCCTCAACTCACATGCTGAAGTCCTAATCCCCAGTACTTAAGAATGTGACTGCATTTGGATATAGGGTCTTTAAAGATGTACTTAAGTTAAAATGAGGTCATATGGGTGAGCCCTAATCTATATAAAAGCTAAGTGACCAGAACGCCAGAACTTCCGGTCACTATGACACACACTGCAGCAGCCCAACGGCCCATTCGGGGGCCAGCCACTCCTCCCAGCTCGGCCCAGCTGGATCAGGAGTGGAACCAGCTGGCCAACCTCCCTCGGCCCCTTCCCACAGCTGGCTGCAACTCTGATTAGCCCCCCACAACCCAATTGGGGGCAGGGCCAGCCAGCCAACTGCCCAGAGCCCCCTCTCCCTGGCTGGCCCTGCCCCAATTTGGGGCGGAGCCCGTGGCCAACCTCCTGCAGCCCTTTCCTCTGGCTGGCCCAGCTCCAATCAGCCCCCAGCAGGGCCAGGCCAGCCAGACTCCACCAGTGCATGAATTTGTGCAATGGGCCTCTAGTCCAATATGATGGGTGTCCTTATAAAGAAGGGGAAATTAGGACACAGACACACACAGAGGGAAGTCCATATGAAAATACTAGGAGACAGACATCTACAAGCCAATGAGAGAAGCCTCAGAAGAAACCAACCCTGCTGATATCTTGATCTCAGACTTTTAGCTTCTGGAATTATGAAAAAATAAATTTCTGTTGGCTAAGCCACTCAGTCTTTGATACTTTGTTATGGCAGCCTTAGCAAATTAGTACAACTGATATGAAGAGTTCTAACAGATTAATCAAGAATGATTTAAAAACAAAAACATACTTACTTTCCTACAGGTTGGCTTTACTTATATTCTGAGAACATGTTATTATTTCAGATTTCACTAGCCTCTCTCTGAATTTTGTTGGTTTATAGAATTGTCACATTGCCTCCTTTGTTCAGTACTCCATCATAACAGTAGTAAGGCTAATAATTCCATGGTTTCATCCTTGAGTTCACTCAGAAGAAATGCCTGGTGGATATTTCTAAATTGCTGATTTGAGTTATGTAATTGGGTTTTTACAAATAAGTCATCTCTAATCCTACAATTTAAGAACAGTTGTTTTTAAATAGTTGGATCCTTACAGAACTTAATTCAAATACATTAAGGCTTTAAATGTGACCATCAAAACATTAAGAATCTCAAGAATTTTTTGGAGATTAGTCCCACAATCAGGGACTGGAGGAGATACCTAAACCAAGAAAGAAAATGAAAACACTAAAAGAAAAAGGAAAACATTTACATAAAAAGTTGATGAATGAATCACTTAAGAAATCCAGATGCTCTGAAAGGAAAAATAAACTTCATGACCACATATGTTGGATCTTTGTATGGCTCAAGATTGCATTAATAAAGTCAATGGACAGCCCAGCTGGTGTAGCTCAGCGTTGAGCATCGACCCAGGAACTAAGAGGTCACTGATTCAGGGCACATGCACAGGTTGTGGGCTCAATCCCCAGCAGGGTCTGTGCAGAAGGAAGCTGATTGATGTTGATATTTTTCTCTCATTGATGTTTCTATATCCCTTTTTTCTTTTTGAATATATTTTATTGATTTTTCACCGAGTGGAAGGGAGAGGGACAGAGAGTTAGAAACATCGATGAGCTGCCTCCTGCACACCCCCACTTGGGATATGCCCACAACCACTGTACATGCCCTTGACCAGAATCGAACCTGGACCCTTCAGTCTGCAGGCCGATGCTCTATCCACTGAGCCAAACGTTTTTGGCCCTCTCCCTCTCTTACTAAAAATCAAAACATTTAAAAAATTAGTAAATGGACAAAAAATAGATCTTAAAAAATACTCACAATGTGATGACAGTTAATGTCTATAACACAGTCCGGCCGCAGTGGCTCAGTGGTTGAGCACTGATCTATGAACCAGGAAAATCACATTTTGATTCCTGGTCAGAGCATATACCTGAGTTGCAGGCTTGATCCCTGAGGCAGCAGAGCAATGATTCTCTGTCATTATTGATATTTCTATCTCTCCTCTCTGAAATCAATAAATATATATATATATATATATATATGATTTTATTTTATTTTTATATTTTAAATGTCTATAACAGACAGAACTCTTAAAAATCAGAAAAGAACCTTTTTTTTTAAGAGCAAGGAACATGAAGTGATAAGTCAATTAGATCTATATCAGTTGACTTAGAGGTTCTATACAAGACATTGATAATGAAATGCCTAAGTGTTAAGAAATTATGTCATTTTTGTAAAGAACTCGATGCCTTCTTTCCCACCCTTGTGTGTGTATGTGTATGTGTGTAAGAGAGAAAGAACATGAAAAAGAGAATGGAAGGAAGAAAGGAATAATGCAAGTGGAAAGAGAACAGAAAAAATAGAAAGACATTAGCTCTCAATCTCAGAAATCCCAGTCTGCACATCAGTTAATTTTGTGGATAAAATAAATGTGTGTCGCCCAGCTGGCATGGCTGAGTGGTTGAGCATCGATCTATGAACCAGAAGTCGTGGCTCAATTCCCAGTCAGGGCACATGCCCTGCTTGTGGTCTCGATCCCCAGTGTGGGACATGCAGGAGGCTGTTGATCAATGATTCTCTCTCATTGTTGATGTTTCTATCTCTTTCTCCCTCTCCCCTCCTCTCTGAAATCAATTAAAAAATTGTTTTAAATATATGTGTATGCAAATAAAACACATGTGTGCATATATGTTTATAAAAGTGTACACTGGTTACTTCAGACAGGGGAGCTTTGCCTTTAATACATCCTTGCATTTTATTATTTATTTGCTATAACAAGTATCTATTTTTATAATTTAAAAAACACCAAATTAAAAAAATATAACATCAAGAAACTAATTCTTTTTATGTTACCTATTTACAATGGTATTTTTCCCTCTCACAACTACCTCTCCATATCCCTAATTTGCTGATGGAAACACCATATCCTTTTGACTATACACCTGGCATCAGACATACAAACTATAACAAGGGCTAAGCATTCCTATTCATTTAAAAAAATTAATTTTAAATATTTATTATTATTGACTAGAGGCCCGGTGGATGAAATTCATGCAAGAGTAGGCCTTTGCAGCCACAGCTACCTGGATCCCTCCCTCCCAGCCGCCAGCAGCAGCTGCCTCCTCTGGAAGGATGTCTGGTCTAATCAGCATATTACTCTTTTATTATAGATTTTAGACTAGTGGCCTGGTGCACAAAATTTGTGCACATTAAAAGGGAATTAGAGGAAATATTTTAATATTGCTATTTGCCCTTTATAATAGAAGTGTCAGAGATTAAAGAAAATTAGTAAAATGTAGCCAAGACCGGTTTGGCTCAATGGATAGACGTCGGACTGCGGACTGAAGGGTCCCGGGTTCGATTCCGGTCAAGGGCATGTACCTTGGCTGCGGGCACATCCCCAGTAGGGGGTGTGCAAGAGGCAGCTGATCGATGTTTCTCTCTCATCGATGTTTCTGACTTTCTATCCCTCTCCCTTCTGCTCTGTAAAAAATCAATAAAATATACTTTAAAAAAAAAAAAAAGAAAGAAAATTAGTAAAATGTATATGAAAATCTCCTTCCTGTCAGAGTCTGAGGCATGCCATGAGACCTAGAGTCAAGTCCCCGCCCACCACCTGCATGCACTTCGAAAACGCAGGAGACCCAGACCTAGCCCAACCCCCGTCAAGCCCCTCTAGGTGGGGGGGCCAACATTAGGTCTCCCAGACCAGCGCAGTCTCAGGTCCCCTGTCAAGCCCCTTCGGGTGGGAGGAGCAGCCTAAGGTTCCCCATCAAGCCTTGCCAGGTAGTGGGGGTGGCCTGAAGTCCCTGTCAAGCCCCCTGGGGCAGAGGGCACAGCCTGAAGTCCCCTGTCAAGCTCTTTGGGGCATGGGGCATGGCCTGAGCTCCCTCGCCCTGGCCAGACACCATGCAACCTTAGGTCCCTGCTGTTTGTTCATGACATTAAGACATAGTGGCTAATTTGCATATTCCTCTATTAGATTTTTAGAGAAGAAGGAAGGTGAATAGAGAGAAACATTGCTTCCCACATGCCCCCTATTGGGGATTGATCCCAAAACACAGGCATGTGTCCTGACCAGGAATCAAACTGGTGACTTCTTGGTTCATGGGACAATGCTCAACTGCTGAATCACGCTGGCAGGGTCCATTGATTTTTTTTTTTTTTAGAAAGTGGAAGGGAGTGGGGATGAGAGAGAGAGAAATATCAATGTGGGAGAGACACATTGATTGGTTGCCTCCCACACTCTTACCAGGGCCGGAGATTGAGCCTGCAACTGAGGTATATATGCTCTTGCCCAGAATCAAACCTGAGACCCATCACATCAGTCCCTGGGTAGGGCTGTTGATTCTTTTTAAACCAGAAGTGCAGCCGAAACCGGTTTGGCTTGGTGGACAGAATGTCAGCCTGTGGACCGAAAGGTCCCAAGTTTGATTCTGGTCAAGGGCATGTACCTTGGTTTTGGGCACATCCCCAGTGGAGGGTATGCAGGAGGCAGCTGATTGATGATTCTCTCATCGATGTTTCTGACTTTCTATCCCTCTCTCTTCCTCTCCGTAAAAGATCAATAAAATACATTAAAAAAAAAATAAAATAAACCAGAAGTGCATACCAGTATACATTGGGATTGCTTCTGCTGAGTCTTGGAAAATCCCAGGCTTAAGTCGGTGCTCAGATGTTTTCTCCCAGTTTCCTATTCAAGCAACTGTTAATTCTAGTGCCTGCAGTTGGGGGCCATTTTGTTTCCAGAGCAGTGCTGTCCAACAGAAATGTAAGCCTCATTAGTAATTTTAAATTTTCTAGTAGCTACACTAAAAAGGTAAAAACAGGTGAAATTAATTTTAATATATTTTATTTAAACCAATATAGCTAAAATATTTCAACATATCAATATTTTAAAAATATTTTATTTTTTAATACAAAGTCTTTGAAACATAGTTTGTATTTTATGCCTATAACATCTTTTTTTTTTTTTTTTTTAAATGCCTATGCCATCTTAATTTGGGTTGACCACACCTGAAGTGTTTAGGAGCCACATGTGGCTGGTTGCTACAGTCCTGGACAACACAGTTCTAAAGGAACACATTCCCTGTGGGCCCTGCAGTTCATAACATTATAATTCCTCCTCTTTGGATTACATGTTGCCTTGTCCAAATTCATACAGACTTCAAAGTGTAAATAAGGTCCTGTAAGTGTTCAAAGGAATGTATTTTATCATAAACTATTATCTTTAAACTAGAGACCCGATGCACAAAATTCGTGCAAGGGGCTCAGCCTTGCAGCCCCAGCTTCATCCGGAAGGTTGTCAGGAAGGACATCTGGCTGTGCAGTCTAATTAGTGTTGGGGGGCGACTTTTACAACCAGTTGCAAAAGACCATGGAGGCGGTTAAGTTGGTAATAAGCAGGCAAGGATTTATTGAAAACTGGCCAGGACTGTTGGAGACCTAACACTCAATGACCGCCCTGCCCCAGGTGCAGGCAGTCCTTTTAAAGGGGTCTGAACCATAAATGTTATTGCCCTGTGTTTGGCGAACAGCCCCCAAGGCCGCATCTGGGGAAGAGCTGCCAATAGACTATGAATGATCCTATTGCTCACTCTTTATCTTCTAACTATGTATTCTGCTAGACATGGGAAAATGGTCCTATCTTGTAAAAACAGGTGGTGTAGCTACATAATTGGTGCTGACTGGTTACTCCTCTGGTTCTACTCTTCAAAGGGTTTTTTAGCCTTCAAGGTCTCAAGCTGGAAACTAAAGCAATAATTCTTTTGTTTTAAACAAGCAGAGGTGAACAGTGGCCAAAGTTTCAAACAGCAGTTTTACCCTAGATAAATGTTCTTATGACCTTATTTCAATTAGCATATTACTCTTTTATTAGATAGGATAGGATACTTACCTTTAACTGTTTCCAAAATTCAATTCTACCTTCAATAGCTTGGCTGGATTTCCCACCCAGAGGGGACTGAAGGGGCAGGAAATGTAGTTGGTAGTGTGGGTTGGAATCTTGACTGCCATTTACTACCTACGGGGTGTTGGGCCAATTTCATGGTCCATGACCGTGATGGCAAACCTATGACACTCGTGTCAGCACTGACATGCTTAGCCATTTTCTTTTTTATTTTTATTTATTTTTATTTTTAAAATATATTTTATTGATTTTTTACAGAGCGGAAGGGAAAGGGATAGAAAGTCAGAAACATCAATGAGAGAAACATCGATCAGCTGCCTCTTGCACGCCCCCTACTGGGGATGTGCCCGCAGCCAAGGTACATGCCCTTGCCGGAATCAAACCTGGGACCCTTCAGTCCCCAGTACGACGCTCTATCCACTGAGCCAAACCGGTCTTGGCTGCTTAGCCATTTTCAATGGCATGCGGTCGCATACAGAGGAGTATGGGGCCACATGCCGAGAAGGACGTTTCATCCTCGGCTACTGCATGGCCAGGTGCAGTAGCTGAGAATGAAACATTTGCTGTTGTGTAGTGTAGACACTCTAAATTTACAAGCAAGATGTAGAAACTAAAACTTATAAGTATTTTTCTTGAGTAACAAAGTATTTTGAGAAGGCCAGTGCAGCTGTACAAAATGAAATGGAACCCTTGCATATAAAGTACCAGCATGTTTTAGACTTGTTACTTGACCAGTTCAGTGATAGATTTAATCAATTTAGAAGCCTAGAACAGATCATAAAAATAATGAAGTATCCTGATGTAGTAATCTACAGTAGTTTGGAATTAAATGGTTTCCAATGGATGCAAATTGATGATTTGGAGATGCAACTTGCAGAATTTCAAGAGAGCAAGCATCTGGGCTCAGGTGTCTGTCGACTCGAGGTCAAAGCTTGAGAATCTGAAAAGGTGCCGCTTGGAGAATAAATAAGAGTGCCACTACGAACAGGAAATTTGGAGTGCCTGGAACCGATATCCAGACACTTTTAGCACCCTGAAAAATATAGCAATGGCTGTACTCACAATTTTCCCCTCTACGTACTTTTGTGAGACCTTATTCTCAGTGTTAAATAATATCAAAACCAACAAAAGAATCAGATTGACAGATGAAGTTAGTAGCCCTTGCTTGGGCTTGAAGTGTACAAAATACCAACCTTCAACTGAAAGTTTAGCCAATGAAATTCATCAACAAAAAAGTCACTAATAGGCAGGTTAGTTAAAGAATTCCCCTCCCCCTCACTTATCTTAGTTCACGGCACGCCACACAAGTTAAATAATATCAAGACCAACAGAAGAAACCGACTGACATGAACAAAGAAGTCACTAAGCAGGTAAGTTAAATAATTAGTTTTTGGTTTATTAAGTATAGTTATATATTACAATTATACATTTTTGTTTTTTAAACTATAAATATCGCGAAGTTATGTTTTTTTTTTTTTCTCGAAGTGACACAGCACCCGAGTTATGCTCGATTTTTTGGCGAATTTTGACACACCAAGCTCAAAAGGTTGCCCATCACTGGTCTATGACTCAGTTCCTTCCTCTGTAAAGTGGGGATATTTACAGCACCTACTTAATTGATCCCTATGAGTATTAAAGGAGCTAATATATGTAAAGCACCTGTAACAGTGCCAGGTACATAGTAAATGTTCAATACATGTTAACTGTTGTTCCAATCAACTCGCCGCAGACCCTGAGGTAAGTCCCACGAAAACACGAGACATTTGAAACGACTAAATTACCGCGCCGGTTGAGAACAACATCTCAATCCATTTCGGACGAGCAAGCCGGCTCCACTCACCTTTCCCTCAAGACTCCAGGCCGGTTGTCCGGTCGAGGCTGAGGCTGAGGCTGAGGTAACTGAAGGAAACCAACTTTTCTGACGGGGTGAGAGGGTGGCCCAATGGCGGCCGAAGGGATGGACTTCTTGACTTTCCAGCTACCAAGACCCCCTCCCCGAGGTGAGGCTGCGAACCGGCCGCCGCTGGGCCCACGTCCGGGCCTCCCGCCCGCGTCTGTGGAGAGAAGTCCGCCAAGAGAACGCGCGCAGCCGTGGGTCGGAGAGGCGTGGCCTGAGCTGGCCCCGCCCGCCGCCCGCCGCCCACCAGTTGGGAGCCCCGAGCGGACGCGCCAGACTGACGCACTGGGACTGCGCAGCCAATCCGGAAGCGCGGAGCAGTTTTAAAATGAAGACGACGGGTGAGCTAGCCGTCACCTCTCGGTTTGCGAGGTGATCCTTCTGTGTTCTGTGTTAAAGATGTGGCGGGTGGAGAAACTGAGCCTGTCGCCATCGACCCGACCGGTGAGCGGGGGAGCCTCAAGGAGAGAGACAGCTGGGTCCAGCCTGGGGTGGGGGCGGGCGCGTGTGGAGTGTTTCGTCGGTCCTGGAGCTTCAGAGCCTCTAGGGTAGAAGCCTGAGCTTCTTGGGGGGAATGGGGGGTGGGGAACGGGACGAGAGCCCAGGCTTCCTCACACTCTCTCATTCTTTCTTAGGGAGAACCACCCGTGAGAACTCCTCTCCGAGATCTTAACCTGCAGCCCGAAGCTCTCACCAGCTCTGTGAAAGGGCCTGGGATATGCTGCTCGCTGACCCCATCACTGTGCAAACTGGGGCTGCAGGTGAGATTCGTCTGGCCAGCTTCTCCACTGGGCTCTCTGCCGAGGCCGACAGCTCAGAGGAACTGAGGGCCAGAGCTGGAACGTAATTAATAACGATAATGAAGTCTTCTACCTTAGTGACATCTATTTACAGCTATTCAGGCCAACAGAGAGGTGCTCTAGGGTGGTTAAAGAAAATCCACTGAGAATCTGGACCTCTATTTAGCTGTTAGATTTTATCACCTCCTACCACGTTTAATCTTTACCAAGTTAGAGAAAAATACTGTCATTTTGATTAGTAGTCTTCCTCTAACATGGACTCACATACAGAGATCAGGGAGCTGACAGAGAGGCAATACTATATGTACAAAGATATTTATGTTAGCATTGTTTGTGAATGAATTATGATTCATGCATACTATAGTAGCTTATGGATTAGTTCTACACCTACTATTTAGTGCAATGGTTTTTACATTTGTGTGCTTTTTGTTGACATAGAGGATTTGCACATTGTTAAATGAGAAAGGCAGCATGTGGAGAAATGTATATGGTCAAACCTCATTATTTGTGGATTCAGTATTTGTGAATTCACCTTCTCACTAAAAGTTATCTGTAATCCCAAATCAATATTTGCAGCACTTTTGGTCATGCAGAGAAGCAAAAAAAATAGGAATCCCCAGCTGAGGTTGAACAAGGTGACATTTTTGTCTTCTTGTTTTAGTGGTTATACTGTAAACAAATGTCTTTCTTATGAGCTATTTTAGTGCCATGATTTTCAAATTTTGTGGGGGGTTTTTGTTGTTTGTTATTTCACTGTTTTAAATGGCCCACAAACATGAGTGCTGAAGGGCTGGCTAGTGTTCCTAAGTGCAAAAAAGCGATGATGTGCGTTATGTGAGTTAGATAAGCTTCATTCAGGTATCAGTGCTGTTGGCTGTGACTTTAATGTTAATGACTCAACAATATATATTAAATAAGGTGTTTTAGAACAAAAAAACACATAAAATAAGATCGGAGTTAATTGGTTAATGAAAATGTTTGCTAGGAAATTTGCAGGAACATACCCTGTGTTTCCCCTAAGAGCAGCAGTTCAGTATTTGCTAATTAAGTGTTCACGGAGACTATAGAACACTAGAGGCCCTGTGCATGAAATTTGTGCATGTGTGGGTCCTTAGGCCTGGCTGGTGATCAGGGCTAATCAGGGCCTTTGGCTGCTGGCCGGGGTGTTCTGTTCCTGCAGCTGCCAGCCACCAGCCGGGGCCTTCCTGTCAGCTGCTGGCCAGGGCCTGCTGGCAGGGGAGAGGAACGGTGGGAGGGTTGGAGGTTGGTCGGCAGTGGGGAGGGATCAGGGGCGGTTGGTTGGCCTCAGGATATTGGCTGTGGGAGTGCACTGACCACCAGGGAGCAGCTCCTGCATTGAGCATCTGTCCCTGGTGGTCAGTGTGCTTCATAGCGACCCATCTTTCCAGTTGTTCTGGTCACTTAGGCTTTTATATATATGGATAACTACTACAAATAATGAGAACTATTTTGTGATCTAATAAAGTAATTTTGTATGTTGCATATTATTAAAAGAACATAGAGGAAAATATGGAAGGATATACATCAGGAGATTAAAATGAATTGGTTACCTGGGAAGAGCAGGGCATGTGTAGGAGAGGTTAATTCCAGAGGAAGGGCAAATTAGAGAGGAAAAGTGAAGCTAAGCCCTCCCCCAAAAAGTTTTATCTTCCTTGTAGTTCAGAATTTTATTTTTTCTTGTTAATCTGTTTGGAATTTGATGAGCCATTTCAATATGCAAACTCAGGTCTTTACTTTAGAGAAATTTTCTTCTAATTTGTATTTCTTAATCAGTGATGCATCTGCATGTGTTCTCTTTTCTCCTGGAATTTGTTTTATTCACATGTTAAATGTACTACTATTGGGGTTTATATTCCAATTCTTATAGCTTTTCCCTAAGATTTACTTTTTTGTGTGTGTATTTTTATCTTTGCTTTAAGGTATTTCTTCCATTTGATTGTCCAGACCAGTAATGCCAGTCTCAACTCTGACCATCCTCTTCCAATTCACTTTACTGAAATTTCTTGTTTAACAGTAATATTTATTTCCAGAAGGGGTGTGTGTGTGTGTGTGTGTTGTACTTGAATCTTTTCATATACTCTTTTTTCTTTTGAGCTCAAATTGTCATCTGTTTCTTTCATCAGCTGTGTTTTGTTAGGGTCTACCTTTTCTAATTATCTTAGGACTAGTGACCTGGTGCATGAAATTCGTGCACATTAAAAGGGGATTAATTAGAGGAAATAATTTAATATTGTTATTTGCCCTTTCTCTATAATAGAAGTGTCAGAGATGAAAGAAAATTAATGAAATGTATATGAAAACCTTCCTCCTGTCAGAGTCTGGGGCACACTACAGGACCCAGAGTCAAGTCCCTGCCCACCCACATGCACCTCAAAATCATGTGAGGCCCAGACCCAGCTCCCCCCTCATTGGGCTAGATCCAGATCCGGCCAGTCCCACCCTTGTCAAGCCCTGCGGACAGGGGGCATAGCCTCAGGTCCCCTGGCTCGGTGCCAGAACGGAGGGCATGGCCCGAGGTCCCCCAGCCCAGTGCCAGGTAGGGGACACAGCCTGAGATTCGCTGTCAAGCCCTGCTGGGTTGGGGGCATGATCTGAGGTCCCCGTCAAGCCCTGCCAGGCAGGGGAGTGCAGCCTCAGGTCCTCCGAGTCAACACCAGCAGTGGGGCACAGCCTCAGGTCCCCCATCAAGCTCCACCGGGTGGGGGCGTAGCCTGAGTTCCCCCAACTCAGCACTGGGGATGCACCTTGAGGTCCCCCATCAAGCCCCGCTGGGCCAGGGGCCAAGGCCTGAGGTCTCCTCTCAAACCCCTCGGGGTGCAATCTGAGGTACCCTAGCCCAGCACCAGGATGGGAAGCACACTTTGAGGTTCCCCGTTAAGCCCTGTCAGGTGGGGGTTGTGGCCTCTGGTCCCCTGGCCTGGCATTGGGGTGGAGGGTGCGGTCTGAGGTTCCCCAGCCTGATGCCAGATGGGGGGGGCATGGCCAGAGGTCCCCTGTCAAGCCCTGCTGGGTGGGGGGCGTGGCCTGCGGTGCCCTGTCAAGCTGCATGGGGTTGAGGGGATGGCAAAGCCTCGAGTCCCTACTGATTGCTCGTTAAGGCTCCTTATGGGAACTTGACTTCAGCTGTGGGTGCAGCCATCTTTGTGATGGAGTGATGGTCAACTAGTATAGTCCCTCTTTATTACATAGGATTTGTTCTTTCTCTGATTACTAAACCCATTAGTAGTAAGTACATGTGAAGAATGGACAAAAGTTTCTCAAGAGCAGCAACCCTGCAAGTGGTAGAAGGTGCAGTGGTCCTTGTGAACTAAGAGTAGGGAAATTGTTAGTTCTTTATTAGGGTACTAGGAGGAAGTCTCTCTGCTCTTTATTCTCCTCTGCTACAAAGACTAGAGACCTTCAAATCCCAACTGTTCAATGGATTCAACCCATGTATTCAGGATGCCCTCAGCTTTTGTGGTCAAGGAGACTAGGTTACTGGCACAGGTTGATGTTGCCCGTTCTCCCTAGGGTCCATGGATCTCTATGGGCCAAGTGCTCTCTCTGTTGGAGAAGGAGAAAAATCTTGGACCAACTTTAGATTCTAACAGAGCCTGAGCCTAGGGACCACCTCTTACCTGTTCCCCTTAGAAGTGAATTAGAGTTAGAATTTAATAGGAATGAGGCCACTTTGATATAGATAAATTATCTCAGCCCTGCTTTTACTGTAGGTGGGTTCACTTGGAAGGTTCCAAAATAGCTTCCTGGCTTTTCTTTCCCTGCTATTGGGTCTCTGTAGTTAGAGGCAAGGCTTAGCCAAGATCTTACCTAAGCAGAGGTCATGAGAACTCCTATTCTTTTCCAAATTTGGACAGTATCTTTCACCTATCGCTGTATGTTGAGAACCGGAATTGATTGCCTTAGTCAACTACTTTTGTTTTCTTTGGCAGGAGGACGGCAACAACTCATCTCCAATTGATTATGAAAATGCTAAGATGACAGACTCCCCATCCCCATCAGAACTGTTCAGCCATCCCTCAAAGTGGCTAGAAGCTTATCAACATGAATCAGATGAGCAGCCCCTAAATCTGACTCCCCAAAACAACTCTACTCCCAAAACATCTGAGGAAGCAGTAGACCCAGTGGAAAACAATGTGGTTGAAACCATGGTCCTTATACCCTCTGCGGGAGGGCAGCAGCAAGACATTACACTTGAGGCCCATTTAAATACAATAGCAGAGACGAACAGTTTTTCTCTGGATGAGCCTTTGAGGCCAGGAGGTCTGTTGAGAAAGGGCGAGGAACCCTGCATGACAGACAGCTTTTCAGAAGTTGTTCCTGCTGTGCCTGAGAAACTTACATTTCAGGATCCTCCAGCCCATCTGCCAAATCCCTGTTCTGAGCAACAGCTACACTGTTCCAAGGAAAGCCTGAGAGACAGTAAAACTGAGGCTGTGCCTGAGGACTTAGTACCTTCTGAAAGTAATCTCTTCTTGCCTTCCTCCATGCTCTGTCTTCCCCCATTAGCTGCCTTTCCAGCAGATTTCCCTGTCAGTCATGTGGACTCAGCTCAAGAAATTGTAGAGCACAGAGCTATAGAGGAAAGAGAAAGCTTTTCCACACTCCCTGAGGAGGCTGAACTGAGAGATCAAACACTTGTCTCAAATATGCAAGACATTCCATCCACATACCTGACCCCAAATGCAGGAGAAACGGAATCCCAGGCAGCCCCAGGCCCAGCAGTAGAAGATGCTGGTAGGATTCCCATCTCTGACACAGGGCCTTGGATGTCCCCACTGGCCTGGCTGGAAAAAGGTGTAAATACTTCAGTCATGCTGGAAAATCTCCGCCAGAGCTTATCCCTTCCCTCTGTGCTTCATGATGCTGCATCTGGCACTGCTCCTTTCTCCACTTGCTCGGTGGGGACTTGGTTTACTCCCCCAGCACCACCACAGGAAAAGAGTACAAACACATCCCATACAGGCCTGGAGGGCACCAAGGACAGCACTTCTGAGAGGGAGCATCTCCTCTGGGGGAAGTAAGTGTCCTAATTTCCTGCTGCCTCCTCGGCTTCATTCATTTGGACCTGCCACTTCCATCCCTTCCCCTATATTTTTTCTCTTCACATTCTCTTTCTCCTGCAGCCACCCTCCAGATCTGACTGCCTTATCTCGACACGACCTGGAAGATAACTTGATGAACTCTCTTGTCATTCTGGAGGTTCTCTCTCGCCCGCTGCGAAATTTGAAGAGCCAGCTGACTACCCCTCACCCAGAAGTTCAGAATAGTAGCACACAGACTGACACAACTGACATCTGTCGCAATGGGGTAAGAAGGTTACTTCCAAAGTGTGGAAGATCCCAGTGGGCTCTCTTTCTCAGAATTTAAACTGATAAACTGCCAGAGGGCAAAGGAAGTATCTTAGAATATGTAAAAGCTATGTATGGGCTTAGAAAATTTGTTAAAGCTTTAGGTACTCACTATATATCCCTGGGGCTCATCAAGACTTTCTAAGGGAATACAAGCAAGGATAGTTTTAAAAGAATCGGTTTCTATATCTTCATCTTCCAAATGTATTTTGCTAATTTTTTTGCTTTCCTATTTCTCCTTTCTTAATTGCCCTTGCCCATTTATCGTAACTAAAGAAGACCATATTTACTACCTATCCTGAACCTTGCATTGTCAAGGAATAGCAATCAAATAATAGAAAATATTTGTGGCTTGGCCAGTGTTGCTCAGTAGTTAAGCATCAACCCATGAACCAGGAGGTCACAGTTCAATTCCTGGTCAGGGGACATGGCCAGGTTGTGGGGTTCCCCAACCCAGGTTAGGTTGCACACAGGAGGCAACCACTGTGTCTCACATCTATGTTTTTCTTTCTCTCTCTCTCTCTCTCTCTCTCTCTCTCTCTCTCTCTCTCTCTCTCTTCTCCTTCCCTTCCACTCTGTAGAAATCAATGGAAAAAAATATCCCTGGGTGAGGGTTTAAAAAATTTTTTTTTACTGGGTATGTTTGTGATTTTATTAAAATTATAATACAACTAGAGACCCGTTTTATGAAGATTCATGCAATAGGCTTTCCTTCCCCTGGCTGCCAGGACCAGTTTTCCTCTGGAACTTGGGACCCAGGCCTTCCCTCTGGCTGTTGCCTTTCGTTTTTACTTTGGCCGGCTGGAGGCTTCACTGCTGCCAGAACCTTCAGTCTTCTCTGCTCTGGCTGGAGTGCCACGCTGCCACAGCCTCATCTCCACCCCCGAGGGCAGGTGCTACCGCAGCCTCGGCCTCATCTCTGAATGGGGGGTGGGGGGAGGCAGGCGTTCGATGCCAGGGCAACCCACAGCTTTGTCTCTGCCCCCAGGGCCAGGCGATGGTGCCACTTGGCCTTGCCCCCCACTCCTGATTGGCTGGTAGTATAGCCAATCAGGAGCCAAGGCATGGTCACATTTGCATGCTATTTTATTAGATAGGACGATTAGTATGCAACTATTAATATTTATCTAAAGGAAATTTTTTTCACATGAAAGCTTATGGTCAGAGGAATTTAAAAGAAATTTAAATTTAGATGAACTTTTGTTGCAGATATATTGATTAATTACAGACTTAAATATAAAGATAGGATACTTTATACTTAAAGAAAAAGTATTGGATAAATTTCTGAGAGGAGTAAAAATACACATGAAGAAGAAAAAGGGATGGTGTAAAATTTCTGACTTAAAATAGAGCTTGATCATGTATTTTTAAAGGTCTAAAATAGGTATTAAATCATTCTGGTGTATGTATTTATACCATTGGATATATTTGAGTGATTTAATAGTTTTATTTCAAACTGTCAATATTTATAATATGGTGGAAATTACAGCCTTTATAACAATGTAAACTTAAGGGCATCCATTCTTCAAAATTATTATAACAGATATGAGAAGAAAAAGTTTAAAGAGCAGTGCTGTAGAGGACTAGCTGTGACCACACAGGCTGAGGAAGTGAGGGAATGGTGTCAGGGGAAGGAATTGAGAGTCTCAGTATTGTGGCTGGTGAGGTTAATAGGTAGCTGCTGCTAAAAAGAGATGTTCTCCAGGTGTCCTCTCCCTCCCAGGAGCATGCCTGCACCTCCCCCTTCCCCTTCCCCCTCGTCCACCCCCACAGGCGTGCACCTCTTAAACTCTAAGGGACCCCAGGAGACTTGCAATCATTGTAGCAATGGGCAGTGGGAGTGGCATCTCATCCTGGGCAAACCCCCTGAACTTGTCCCCAAAGACTCCCTTTTCTCTGACTTCCTAGTGAGCCAAAGCAGACCAGCTGGGCTCATTTCCCCAGCCCTTTCTTGTTTCACTGTCCCTAGCTTTAATAAAAGTCCTCTAAAATAAAATAATAAAAAAAGAGATGTTCTTCAAATGCCCAAAGATCCCCTCTGGGTTGAAAATATCCTCAAACAATGACTTTACCTTTTGCCCAAATCCTGGAAACCATAGGTTTATCATTTCTTTAGCTGCTCAGGTTTTCTCCTGCGTTTCCTCATTTTTGTATCCTTTTCCTCTTGTCTTTGACCTGGTTCCCTGTCCCTGAGTCAGCCGTGTCCCTCTTCCCCTGAAGCTTTCCAAATCCCTTTGGAGGCCACTGAAGCAGAACCAAAGAGAGAGAAATGACAGCACCGTCAGCCATTCCCCATCACAGTGCCATGTCCTTGCCGCTTGGCTTCCTCCTTCACACTAATCTTATCACCTGCCTGACTGCTCAGCTCTGAACAGTGTGTGTGCTTTGTCTGGGCTCATGGGGTACTCCGTGCCTTACTGCACGACGCAGGAGAGAATGATGATGCTGTGCTGGGGAAAGGAGCGATGAGCTCCAAGAGACCTGCCCCTTAGGTCCAGACTGCTATAGCATCGTGACTCAGCACTGCTCTTCCAGCAGTCGTTTTCCCAGATGATGGCTGCCTTTCAGCAGTAATGAATGCTCCTCACTTTCCTCTCAGAATTTTCAAGTCTTTCCATAGCTCTTCTGCCTTTGAGATGTGCGTTTACTCTACATAGTACACTAAGATTTTTGTCTGCCCCAAGATAATGAACACTTAGAGAATAAGGAAATAAAAGTGACTGATACGTTAAGCGCCCAGTCAGTCACCGGTGACACACTACTTTCCATCTGGAAGACAAAATAGGCTGGGTGCTTAACGTGTTAATAAATATTTGAGAAGGTTATTATTACTGATGATCAGAGAAATGAAACAAGGATGCAATTTTCTTCTGACAAAATAGTAAAGAATAAAATAGATAAATGCTGGTAAGCATTGCCCTGCTGTCAGAAGGATATAAGTTGGTTCAGCCTTTTTTGAAAGACATTCAGGTAAGACCCTCAAGGCAGTTCAAACTTTGTGACTGATAACTTCACTTCTTAGGGATATATCCTAAGGAAAATATTCTGCATAAATATGATAACTTAAAAAAATGAAAAAATATAAAAAACAATGGTATGTCCATAAGATGGGATATTCTTCAGTTATTTAAAAGTATGTGTGTGAAGAGTTTTTAATAACATGGAAATGAAGTTTAGGAGAACTAAGATGGCGGCAAAGGCAAAACACCTATCTTGCCGTCATAATCAGCAATTTTAATACTACAACTTAACGAAGGAACAAACACCTTCCAGAATCACCAGAACGCTCGCCGAGTGAAAATTCCACAAATAAAAGTGAAGATAAGACACTGTGACCCGGAGGAGCAGCGGCGAACAGTGTTGAAAGATTCGCGCGCAGAGAGAGGTTTGGAGTGCTCGCCGCGGAGAGGGCGGGCGGCTGAAAACCGGCCAGGTTTCTCGAACGGGGAGACAGGGGCATCCCACTGGACAGATTCTCCAGCTCTGGGCGAAGTCCAGGGAACCCACTAGCACACGGGGTGAAAACTGGACAGTGGGAGGGCACGCCGAAGCTCGGGTGCTGCCGGGTCTGCCGGCTTGTGGAGAAGGCAGCTCTCCCGCGAACAGCTCGGCTGCGTGACGGCGCAGAGAGCGCACCGCGACTTGTCTCTCATTCGGAAAACCGTCAGACTGCTTTGTTTTACGACCCTGGGTGAGACATTGCGCATGCAAAGTCATTTGGGGACAGTCTGAATTCCCCGGCAGCCGGTGGAGCTCCACAGCGGCTCTCTCTCAGAGGTGCTGGCAGCCATTGCCCCCGGCACAGAGCCCCTGGGGCCGCATAGGGTGGAGCTAGCGCTGCCTGCTTGGCCCGGAGACTCCGCCCATCCAACTTGAGCACAGCTGAGCTTCACAGACAATTGGCCTGGAGGTCAAACCCTCCTAGGGCTAACAACAAAAAGCTGGGTTTAAATTCAAAAACACTGAATACAACCCATAAAGGATTGCAGTAAGAGTACCCACCTCAGGTAACTGGGGAGACTGAGCCACTGTCCCTTTGAGGATAGCCACCACATAAAGCAGCCACCATGCAGAGACATGGAAAGAAATCAGGTGTGAAAGAAATGGAGGAGAAAAGACGACAAGACATAGAGTTCAAAACCACGGTTATAAGGCTTTTCAAGAGGCTCCTACAAAAGGCCGATCAACTTAATGAGAATTACCAGGAAATAAACAAGACCAACCAGGAAATAAACAAGACCAACCAGCAAATGAATGAGATTTACAAGGAGATGAATTATACTTACAAAGAAATGAATGAGACCCTCAGGGAAATGTGCAAGACCTCTGAGGATACAAACCAGACCCTCACAGATAAAAAAAAGGACCAACTAGAAATCAAGCATACACAGGCTGAAATAAAAAATATTACACAAAGTCCTAAAAGCAGTCCATAGGGCCACAAGAACCAAGTCAAAGATTTGAAATACAAAGAAGCAAAATCCACTCAGCTGGAAAAGCAAGAAACAAAAAGAATTCAGATAATTGAAGATAGTGTAAGGGGCCTCTGGGACAACCTCAAGCAAGCCAACATCCGAATTATTGGGGTGCCAGAAAAAGAGAGAGAGCAAGTTAATGAAAACCTACTTGAAGAAATAGTGACTGAAAACTTTCCCCACCTGGTGAAAGAAACTGACTTAAAAGCCCAAGAAGTACACAGAACCCCAAAATATAGGAATCTAAAGAGGACCACACCAAGACATATCATAATTAAAATGCCAAGAGCAAAAGATAAAGAGAGAATATTAAAAGCAGCAAGAGAAAAACAGTTGGTTACCTACAGGGGAACACCCATACGATTGTCAGCGGATTTCTCAACAGAAACGATGCAGGCCAGACGGGAGTGGCAAGAAATATTCAAAATAATGAATAGCAAGAATCTACAACCAAGATTACTCTATCCAGCAAAGCTATCATTCAGAATTGAGGATCAGATAAAGTGCTTCGCAGATAAGAAAAAGCTAAAGGAGTTCATCACCACCAAACCAGTATTATATGAAATGCTGAAAGATATTCTTTAAGAAGAGGAAGAAGAAAAAGGTAAAAATATAAATTATGAACAACAAATACACATCTATCAACAAATGAACATAAAAATCAAGTGAACTGATAGGCTGATGAACAAGATAAACTGGTTTATATAACAGAAACATGGACATAGAGAGGGAATGGACTGACAATTCTTGGGGAGAAAAGTGTTGTTGGAAGTACAGCAAGAGATTGGACAAAAATCTTGCAACAATGGGAGAGGACATTGGGGAGGGGGAGATGAGGGCGGAGGGTGGGATAGGTACAGGGTGGAGGGAAGATATAGGGGGATAAAAAAGGGGAAACAATGTAATTAATAAACTGAACAATAAAAAAAAATAACAAAAAAAAAAAAAAAAAGGAAATAAAGTTTAACATAAGTTCAAGGTTTTTAAAGAAAGGAAATCAGAGTTCATATAACCTCTGAGAGGCTTTGAGATGAGGATAAGCAGAAGTTAAAAATGGGTGGTACTGCACTTTGATAAATTCCCTTAAACCAAATATCCCAGTTTCTGGCTATTTCAATGAGGAGAGTAAGTATAAATTTATGGCTAAATCACATTAATGTAATAAAATGAAGTAAAGCATGATCCCAAATTTATTTACATATATATGTAATCTCAATTGTGTTTTTTCTAAACCATTCGCCTTTCATAAAATCTGACATTATTAAGATGCATCCCAATTTTAGTGGTGTTAAAATGTAAAAAGAGAATCATCTTAGAATTTACTGAATATTGTCATTTCTTTCTAAATCAGTATTCTACAACTTTTTTCTCCCTCTGGCATCTGAGGGAAGTAATACACTCATCAGTTATAGCAAATCCCTATAGTAAAATCTCTGGTATGGAGATACATCTAATTCTCTTGAAATAGGTCCTATACTATTGGTTAAAAATCACTACTCTAGGTGGTGAAATTATGCAATGATTTCTTTTTCCATTTTAGTCGGTTCTGTATTTCCAAAATTTTACAATGGACATTATCTTTATAGATAGAAATAAAAATTGCTACAAAAAGGAAATTTTTACCTATATCTGGATATTTTTCTAACTTGACTTTATCAAACTGTGACCTTCCTCCGATTTTTAATAGAAAAGGCTCCTTTATCTCAATGGGTAGGAGAGGAAATGAGGTACGCGTGGTGCATGCTGTCTATGAAAAAGGAACAACTCTGTTTCTCTGCCTAGATAAATAAGAAACTGGAGCTTCTACAAGGAAACCAAGAGATTGGACAGACTTTGCAGCAGACCAGGAATATCATGGTAAGTGTTGATTGACCTTATACCACCACTGGGTCACCTGTGAAAATCAAGAATGGAGCCAATGGTGGTAATCAGCCATGGTATGAAGGGAAGAAGGTCTCCAAACCTTTGTTAAGAACATCTTCTCCTTGCCTTAGCTGGTTTGTCTCAGTGGATAGAGCGTCAGCCTGTGGACTGAAGGGTCCCGGGTTTGAATCCTGTCAGGGGCACCTGCTCAGATTGCAGGCTCAATCCCTGGTGGAGTGCATGCAAGAGGCAACTGATCAATGATTCACTCTCATCATTGATTTTTTAAAAATATATATATACATATATTTAAATATATTTTATTGATTTTTTACAGAGCGGAAGGGAGAGGGATAGAAAGTCAGAAACATCGATGAGAGAGACATCTATCAGCTGTCTCTTGCACGCCCCCCACTGGGGATGCGCCCGCAGCCAAGGTACATGCCCTTGCCGGAATTGAACCCGGGACCCTTCAGTCCGCAGTCCGACACTCTATCCACTGAGCCAAACCAGTCTCGGCTTTTAAATATATTTTTATTGATTTCAGAGAGGAAGGGAGAGGGAGAGAGAAAGAGAAACATCAGTGATGAGAGAGAATCATTGATTGGCTGCCTCCTGCATGCCCCACACTGGGGATTGAGCCCGAAATCCAGGCATGTGCCCTGGCTGGAATCGAACCTGGGACTCTTCAGTCCACAGGCCGATGCTCTATTCACTGAACCAAACCAGCAAGGGCTCATTATTGATGTTGTGATCTCTCTCTCCCTGTTCTTCTATGAAAGCAATAAAAATATATATTAAAAAAAAAAAAACCCTCCTTATTGAGAAATTAAAATTGGGGTTAGTGGTTTTCCTACTTAGTGACTTTATTTGATCTAGCCTAACCATCTTTTCCTCTACAGCAGTCATGGGTTCTGGTCTCTAAAGAGCTGATATCCTTGCTTTACCTGTCTCTGTTGCACTTAGAAGAAGATAAAACTACTGTGAGTCAGGAGGTAAGCAGTGTGACGAGGAAGGCCCAGGCCTCTGGTGGGACCAAAAGCCAAAAGAAGGACCAGACAGCATCTGATTCTTATCTTGTAGTCTCGGCGTACAGAAACCTTGGTCTCCTGCTGTTTTGATGTGTTGAAGAAATTGAGGGCAAGGCTCCAGAGTCTCAAAACAGAAAGGGAGGAGGCAAAGCACGGAGAGGAAATGGCCATCAGGGGCAAGGATGCGGTAAGATGTCAGGCTTTTGTTCTTGGATGTGGAAGGTTTTCCTCAGGGATCCTGCAGGAACACAAGTTTACTTGACACAGATATGAAGGGCCTGGGAGTTGCCTGCCCTGGAGAATAATGAATTAAACTACTGATGTGACAGAGGGCATGGCTTTTGATGCTCTTTCCCTCCTCTGCTCACTATCCTCACAACCCCTTCCCTAAACAGGCAGAGTCGGTGCTAGAGGCTTTCTGTGCACATGCCAGTCAACGCATCAGCCAGTTACAACAGAACCTGGCATCCATGGGGAAATTCAGAGGACTCTTGAAGGAGACCCAGACCCACCTGGTAATTTGAATGCATTTTCTTTATTGAGATCCAGGCTGATTCACGGGAGCATGGTCATTTACCCCCACTTTGTTGTATCCAGAGGAAGGAAGCCCCTCCATAAGCACTTCTTCTTGTATAGGTAGGTCTTCACTCTGAGCAAGAAGAGATGGCTCAGGAGACAGCAAGTCTTACCTCAGTCTTGCAACAGGACTGGATGTCCATGCAACAGGATGTGAGTATTTGGGACCATCATACCACTCCTTTATTCACAGCCAACCTGGTTAGGAACCTTGCCTCAAGAGTGCTTGACTGACCTGCTTGCTTCCCCTGGTAGTATATAACATGGACAGCTTTGCTGAGCCGGTCTCGAGAACTCACAGAGAAACTCACAGCCAAGAGCCGGCAGACCCTACAGGAGCGTGATGCTGCAGTTGAGGAAAAGCAGCAGGTACAAACCAGGAATGGGGGGGACTGCTTAGGCCTGGTTTCCTCCTTCTCTACAAAAGGCCTTTCTAATGAGTAGCCTCTTACCCTGCACTGGGCTTTCTACCCTGTGGGTTTGGAGACCATCCAGGTTCCTTCCCTGTAAGATGGCCTTGGGTCTAGTAATTTCCTTTGTCCTTCAGCATCTTCTTCAACAACTTTCCTCCTGTTTCTATTTTTTTCTGAGGATCAGCCTTATTTGCTGCAGGGTTGCTGCCCAGGAGCAAGATGGTTTGCTGTTCTGTCCAGAAAGAGAAGCTGGACCAAGTCCTGGGACTCAATTCTGGAAGAACTGTGGGAGGAAAACGATCTTTTCTTCCTAGGTTTCCAGGGAGCTGGAACAAGTCTCTGTCCAGTTAGAGGACTACAAAGGCCAAATAGAGCAACTGGAGTTGGAAAATAGTCGCCTAGCAACAGGTGTGTGTGCATGCACGCAAGCAGTTACGCCCTGCTAAGGTTTGGGGTGTGGCAATAGAATAAGAAAGTGCTCTATGCCGAAACCGGTTTGGCTCATTGGATAGAGCATCGGCCTGCAGACTGAAAGGTCCCAGGATCAATTCCAGTCAAGAGCATGTACCTTGGTTGTGAGCAAATCCCCAGTAGGGGGTGTGCAGGAGGCAGCTGATCAATGTTTCTCTCTCATCGATGTTTCTGACTTTCTATCCTTCTCCCTTCCTCTCTGTAAAAATCAATAAAAAATATTTTTTTTAAAAGAAGAAGAAAATGCTCTTGTTTGGAGCACAAGCGTGGGGAGGTTCTGGCCTGGTGACCACCTGGTGTGATTAGGATACTTTTGGTTTAGATCTCCGAGCTCAGCTACAGATTCTGGCCAGCATGCAGAGTCAGCTACAAGAGCTACAGAGTCAGCATGCCCACTGTACCCAGGACCTGGCCATGAAGGATAAGTTGCTCTGCCAGCTTACCCAGACCAATGAGAAGCAGGCTACTCAGTGAGTTCTATCAGGTTATTGTGGCAGTAGGTGCCCAGGATATAGAGCCAGTGGGATCTAACATAAGGTCTCTGGCAGATGGCAAAAGGAAGAGATGACACTAAAACGCATACAAGCAGAGCTACAGCAACAACATGCTGTCCTGGCTAAGGAGGTGCAGGATCTGAAAGAGACTCTGGAGGTAAGGAATATGGCTTGGGGCAGGGGAGCTGGCAGGAGTATGGCTCTTACCTGATGGTAATGAGGTGAGGTTTGAGACTGGAGACTAGAAAATGCCTTTGTCCCAAGGGCTCTAATAAGTCCCACTTAGATTCATTTTCTCCTTTCTCTTTCTCGTTCCTTTCCTTCCTTCTCCCATCTCCCTAGTTTGCAGACCAAGAGAACCAGGTAGCTCATTTGGAGCTGGGACAGGTTGAATGTCAGTTGAAAAGCACACTGGAAGTGCTTCGGGAGCGCAGCCTGCAGTGTGAGGACCTCAAAGACACTGTGGAGAACCTGAAGTAAGATCTCTACCTTTTTGTGCTTTTCCTGTAATTGCTTATCTTTCCCAGAAACCCTTCTAGAAGCTTAAGTCTCCAAGGATGGAATTGTCCAAGATTTGTTTCCCTCTTTGAATGCAGTTCTATGTGGGATTTGGGAGAGCTGTTCAGAGAAGGTCACATGGTCTCTCTGTTCCTTCCTTATTTCAGGGCTAAACTGGCTCGCACCAAAGCAGAGATCCAGGAGAAAGACCTGGAGAAGTCACGCCAGTATTCCCAAGAGCTAAGGGTGCTGACTGAGCAACTACAGAGCCTGACTTGCTTTCTGCACACAAAACTAAAGGATAAGGTAGCATCCCAGGGTTCCTTCTCTTCCCTTCCAATCATATCTTTGAATAAAGATGGTTTCATTTCTTCTTTCCCAATCTGCATATCTTGTTTCCTTTTCTTGTCTTACTGCATTAGTTAGAACTTTCTCTACGATGTTGAAAAGGAGAGGGGACATCCTTGCTTTGTACCTGATCTTAAAGGGAAAGCTTTGAGTTTCTTACCATTAAGTATGATGCTAGCAGTAGGATTTTTGTAGATAGTTTTTTAAAAAATGTTTTTATTGCCAAGACCGGTTTGGCTCAGTGGTAGAGCGTCGGACTGCGGACTGAAGGGTCCTGGGTTCGATTCCAGTCGAGGGTATGTACGTTGGCTGTGGGCACATCCCCAGTAGGGGGCGTGCAAGAGGCGGCTGATTGATGTTTCTCTCTCATCAATGTTTCTGACTTTCTATCCCTCTCCATTCTGCTCTGTAAAAAATCAATAAAATATATATTTTAAAAATGTTTTTATTGTTTTGAGAGAGAGAGGAAGGGAGAGATAGAGAGATAGAAACATTGTTGTGAGAGAAACATAGATTGGCTGCCTCCTGCACGCCCCCTTCTGGGGATCAAACCTGCAACCCGAGCATGTGGTCTGACTGGGAATTGAGCTGGTGAATTCTTGGTTCATGGGTCAGTGCTCAACCATTGAGCCACACCAGCTGGGCTGTAGATATTCGTGTGTGTGTGTGTGTGTGTGTGTGTGTGTGCGTACACTGAGTGGCCAGATTATTATGCTCTCTGAACGCATAATAATCTGGCCACTCAGTGTATATCCTATATAATAAAAGGCAAATATGCAAATTGTCCCCTCAACCAGGAGTTTGACCAGCAGGCAGGCCGGCTAACTGCCCATGTTCCCTTCCTCTGGCTGGACCCCACCCACACACAAATTCATGCACCAGCACTCTAAAATTTTATATCTATAGATATATCTATATATAGATATATATATAGATATATATACACACACACACACACATATACACACACACACACATATACACATACACACACACGTACTAGAGGCCAGTTGCAGGAAGATTCCTGCAATAGGGCTGCCCTGCTGCTTCCCTCCCTTCTCTCCCACCCTGTCTGCTTCCCTGCCTTCTCTGCAGCCCCGTCTGCTTGCTTCTCTGAAGCTTCCATCCCTTCTGCAGCACTTGGCTTCCTTCTACACTGTCTTCAGTCTTCGCTCTTTGGAGATGCAAATTAACCACCATCTTGGTTGGGTTAATTCACTCCTGATTGTCTGGTGGGCGTAGCAGAGGTACAATCAATTTGCATGTTTCTCTTTCATTAGATAGGACACACACACACACACACACACACACACACGTTGAATGGTCATATTATTATGATCTCTGAATGCATAATAATCTGGCCAATCAATGTATTTGTATCTCAAATGGGTACCAAAAGTATTCTAGACTTTGGCTGGAGATCAACCACCTATTTGCCCTGAGCTTTCTATCAGCCAGTGCAAAAGGGAAAACTGATCAGGTGCACAATTTATAGTATCTTTGATATCAAATAAGTGAGGTACTCAAGAGAAGTACACTGAGTGGCCAGGTTATTATGTGTTCAGAGATAATAATAATCTGGCCACTCAATGTATATATTTATTTCAGAGAAGAAGGGAGAGAGAGATAGAAACATCAATGATGAGAGAGAATCATTGATTGCCTGCCTCCTGCATGCCCCCTACTGGGGATTGACCCCACAAATGAAGCATGTGTCCTTGACCAGAATCTGGGACCCTTCAGTCTGCAGGCTAACACTCTGACTGCTTCCCTCCCATCTGTGTACTGTATAGGATGGGACTGAAGGGTCCCAGATTCTGGTCAAGGACACATGCTTCATTTGTGGGGTCAATCCCCAGTAGGGGGCATATCCATCTTCTCTGTCTTCAAACTGGAAATACCTTATGCTTTCCGATTAAAATACTCTCTAGTTCAGTGGTCGCCAACCGGTGGTCCACAGACCACTGGTGGTCCGTGAGGTCCGAAAAGTTGGTGACTGCTTCTCTAGTTCACCTTCTTCTTTGAAATGTTCCCACATCACATAGACTCGGTGATTTCTTGCACTTGTATTAATTTTCCTTGAATGTCTGGTCTCTTCCACTAAATGTGTTTAAAAGAAGGCAGAAATTTAATCTTGCTTCTTTGGCTTCCCTGCAGTGTACTCTAAACTATAAATGGTTAACATCTTTCAGAATACAGAGCTAATTAGCTTATTCAGCAGCTAAAGTTCAACCAAAATCTTGAACTCTGAAGGTGCTTATGATCTGACCCTCTTCCCCACTGTGTACTGAATTCAGGAAAAGCAAAAGAATCTTGCAGGGAAGACAGGCAGTGATCATAATAGAGGTCTGCATGGATGATCACTGTGGGAGCACAGAGAAAGGAGCATTAGTTCTTTTTTTAAAAATATATTTTATTGATTTTTCACAGAGAGGAAGGGAGAGGGGTAGAAAGTCAGAAACATCAATGAGAGAGATACATCGATCAGCTGCCTCTTGCATACCCCTCGCTGGGGATGTGCCCGCAGCCACAGTATATGCCCTTGACCGGAATCGAACCTGGGACCTTTCAGTCCACAGGCCGACGCTCTATCCACTGAGCCAAACCGGTTTCGGCAGGAGCATTAGTTCTAACTTTGAGATTTAGGATGTCTTCTTAAAGAAGACAGTTAAGGCTTAGAAGTCAAGGGTGTGTATTTAGTAAGGCCCACCAGGCAGGGGGAACAGTATATGAAAGTCATAAAGGCACTATGCATACTTTTTTGTGGTGTCTACCTTATGACAAGATTTGGGTGAGGTGCTGGGATTATAGGTAAACAAGGCAAGGCATTATCAGGGAATGTGGCAAGTTTGGGGACTTGGAAGTAGCTTTTTATAATTGGAGTATAGGAGTTTTTGAGGTGAGAATGACAAGGAGACAAGGCTGGAAAAGTAGGCAGGATGCCATATTTGAAGGATTGAACTAATGGCCGTTATAGACAGGGTAGAGAGGAGGGGTGGTTTGGATGAATCCAATACTTATTTAGGAAGTAGAAGTAATAGAACCTGGTGACCAGTTTGATGTCAGAGTAAGGTGGAAGAATGGTTGATGATGTCTAGATGGTTAGAAAGATGGTGACACTCTCCAGAACTGGAGTTGGCAAACTTTTCCTATAAAGTGAAATGTAATAAATATTTTAAGCTTTGCCAGCCATGTGGTCTCTGCCTTAACTACTTAACTTGCCTTTGTAGTTCAAGAGCAGCCATAGGCAGTATGTAAATGAAGGTGTGAGGCTAAGGTCCTGGGAAATCACTACCCTGAGAAGCAAGCTGATGTTTTGTTGTAATTTGCCCTTAGGCTGAGCCAGAGACCCTCCTGAAAAGCACAGCCTGTGCTTCTGCCCAGGAACACCCTCCATCCACTGACAGCACCTTCTTGGGGAGCATCTTGACAGCAATGGCAGACAAAGGTTTAAGGCCCTGGGATTTAGGGGTGGGAAAATTATGACCCTGCTGATAACTTCAGCTGTTAAAGATGCCCACCAACAGACCTCTCCCTGGCTTCTCTTATGGCATATTCTGACTGGATCACCAGAGGGACCCTATACCATGCTTGTTTTTTGTTTTAGAGCCAGAATCAGCTCCTGTGGCCTTGCTTGGAAGTGACAAGAGTGCTTTCACCCGAGTTGCATCAATGGTTTCCCCTCAGCCTACAGGTTAGGATGGGCTCCAGGGATCCTGCCTCATTTCTAGATCAAGTAGTGATGATGATAAAGAGTAAAGCAGTGAAAAGTGCTTTGCTCTAAAAACCTCAATTCTACTTGGGCTCATTTTATTTCTGTCTTTTGGGACCTGTGATGATCTGGGCACCAAATCCTATGGATGAGAGTTGCGGAAATAATGGCTACATATTCCTTCCTTTTAGAGCTAAAGGGCTCTACTCTATCTAGGACTTTCTCTTTCAGAGATCCCAGGCATGGAGAAGAGCCTGGAAGAAATGAATACTATGATTCTAGAGCTTCAGAGCTTGTGTTCCCTGCTGCAAGAATCTAAGGAAGAAGCTGTCAGGACTCTGCAGCAAAAGATGTGAGTGGAGTGCAGTCTTGGTGAGAGAGGTCAGCCCCTTACATCAAGACCCAGCTAGCCCTCAAGAGGACAGGAATAATACTGAATTCTCTCTCCCCTAGTTGTGATCTACAGGCTAGGCTACAGGCCCAAGAAGAACAGCATCAAGAAGCCCAGAAAGCAAAGGAAGCGGACTTAGAGAAGCTGAACCAGGCCTTGTGCTTGCGCTACAAGGTGAAGGAGAGGCTTAGAAGTGGGGCGATGAAGAACTGGGGCAGCTGAACTGGTCCACTGGGAACCACTGTCTCTCCGGGAATCTGGGTGGTGGGGATTTTCCAACCACTGCCCTAGTTTTGCCCTTCCTGGGGTCAGACATTTCACATGTCTGGGAATTAGCTATGGGCTAACCCATCTTCTAGGCTGACCTAGAAGTCAGGAACTCTAGCAGAGCTCTCTCAACACTGAGATGTGCTTTGGCTGGCTCAGCCGTAGAGGAAGAAAGTGTTATCAATTAGTAGCAACCTGGGCTGATCGTGGGTCAGGCACTAAATCCCGTCTCCTGGCAAGGGCTACAAAGAAGCCAGCTCTGTCAGTGCCTTCTTACCTCTCTTCCCTTCACAGAATGAAAAGGAGCTCCAGGAAGTGATACAGCAGCAGAACGAGAAGATTTTAGAGCAGATAGACAAGAGTGGAGAGCTCATAGTACGTTCATCATGATGCTCGGCCCTCTGCCTTCTGTGCCAATGGTAGCCAGGATCCCAAATGTGGGCATTGGATCCCCTGGTCTACCTTCTTCCACTGGGATAGGAATGATGGAGAGGACCTTTGAGGGCTACTGTATATCTCTCCATTCTCATCCCCAGAGCCTTAGAGAGGAGGTGACCCAGCTTACCCGCTCACTTCGGCGTGCAGAGACAGAGACTAAGGTGCTCCAAGAGACCCTGGCAGGTCAGCTGGACCCCAACTGTCAGCCCATGGCCACTAACTGGATCCAAGAGAAAGTGTGGCTTTCCCAGGAGGTGACTTAGAGTTAACAGAGGAGGTGGGCAGCTGGTAGAAACCCTAGGCTGTGTCCCTACTGATGTGGCCATCTCTATAGGTCGACAAACTGAGGGTGATGTTTCTGGAGATGAAAAATGAGAAGGAAAAACTCATGGTCAAGTTCCAGAGCCATGTAAGAATTCCCATGCCGTTGGGGGTCTATTTCTCACTACACCTAGCAAGAGCACTGCCATATTTTCCTTGCCCCATTAGCTGCGCTGTTCTTTTAAGCCTAGGACTTAGGCAACTTATTTGCTTTCCAGAGAAACATTCTGGAGGAGAACCTTCGGCGCTCTGACAAGGAGTTAAAGAAACTAGATGACATTGTTCAGCGTATTTATGAGGTAGAGGGAGGGAGTTGAACTAATGTAATGTTGCAAGCTTCTCTGTGGCTTTTGTTTTCTCCCCTCTAACTCAGTGGGTGCTTCCTGGGGCTGTGACTCTGAACTGCCTTTTCTGTCTCTTCTCAGACTCTGCTCTCCATCCCAGAGGTCGTGAGAGGTTGCAAGGAGCTACAGGAATTGCTGGAATTTCTGAGCTAAGAAACTAAAAGCTGGAGGCTGTTTTACTTCTCTTTACCTGCAATACTCCCCTACCCCAACACCAGGACCAATTGGCATAGAGCCAGTTACATTTAATGCTATTTAAATAAAGTGTATTTAATGTATTCCTGCAAGCTCACTGAATCTTGTTTCTTGGGTGAGAGTGAATGGATAAAGTCAGGGGAGAAGCAGTTTGGCACTCCTGCCTGGGCACCCTCCAATCACCCCTTCTGCTGCATCCGGGGCCAAAATCTGCTGCCCCTCCTCCCTTCTCTGGCTTCCTTAAATATGCTGGGCACTGACTGGACTGCTTGTCCCTGGCTCACAGCTTGGGGGGCAGGGATAGACAAGGCTTCATTCTCCAGTAGGCCCTGGTAAATAAGGGGGTGAGGACAGAGAAACTCTGCCGTGGACTCGCACACTTTGTTGGTGCCTCTGCCCTGCTACCTGTTGTGACTGTTTAGGCGACTCCTTCATTAGACCAGGCTTAGTCCCCAACATCCAGTACAGTGCCCAGCACACGGTAAAGGCAATTGTGACAGAAATGAGGGCAAGGCCATTTCCTGCCTCTGGGGCCATGGTGGCAGGGCTCCACGAGGTGGGAGGGGGACAGTCCACAACAGCCTCCCGAGTTCTTGGCAGGGTAGTCACTCCACCTCGTTGCCCCGCCTATGTGGGCGTGGCCTTGCCAGGACACCAGTCCTAGTGAGGGGCGGGCCCGGGGGGAGGTGATGGTCCCGCCTCCCGGGCAGTCACGTAGCTCTGCGGCATCCTCAGCCTCATTTACAGGAGCCAGGGCTGAAGCCGCAGCTGCTTCAGATCTGAACCCAGGCTGTTCTGTGCTGCCGCCTCTTAACTCGCTGCTCACAGGTGAGGCCCGGGTGAGGCGGGAAATGCTCAGCGTCTCAGCTTCCTCTTCCTGACTCTTCCCCTTCCATCCTTGTCCTGCTCCCTGTGCCCTTGGATATGCCATCTCAGCTCTCTCCCCCTTTCTGTCCACTCTAAACCCCATGATTCAGACCTCCCACAACACTCCTTGCTCTCAGTGCTCATGCTGGAACCTCAGCTTTTCTAGTCCCAAATCTTCTTCTGCCTACTGGGGTTTTTTCTTGGGGTCAGCCTCTTTCATCAAGACCATTTTAATCTTCTCTGCTCCCTCTCCTCGGCTAAGTTCCCTCTACAGTTCTTTTGCTTTCTCTGTTCCTCTGATCTAGGTCCTTCCTCCTAACTAGTTAGCCTGTCTCACTACCACCACCCAACAAATCTCCTGTCTTCTCCTCCTGCATCTCTCCCTCCCTTTCTCAGCCTCATTACTCATTCCTTTCTATCTCAACCCTCTGCTCCCATCTCCTAACTGCAGAGACATCAGGTTTGGGAAAACTGGTTAGAGAAGCCTGCCATTCCTACTCCCTACCTCCCTCCTCCTCCCAACCTTTTCCTCCCCAAACCCAGGAAAGAAGGGTGATGTGTCCTTTTGCTTCATTGTGATGGCTGGGAAGTAAGTGCACCATCCCTAAGGACCTGCTGAGGATGAGAAAAGGGAAGTTAGAAAAATCAGGGCTTATACCTACCTGAAGAAGGGGCTAAATTCAACGAAAGAAGGATTGGCATTTTCATATGGGCAGTAGTTTCATAAGACCTGTAGCTTGAGGGCTACTCCCCACCCCCACCCTGCATCTTTCTCTTGGGCTGGGAAGGGTGCCCATCGGAGACAAAAGGAGATGTGGGAACTGGGTCCCTAAGCCTGTTAGCTGTCAGATAAATTGGTGCCACTTTAATGCCCAGGACCCATGCCAAGAACTGCTACTCTGTTCCCAGCCCCGTGCTTACTGGGGAGCAGTGGGGAGGGCCATTTGGCCCATATGACCAGGAAAGGAAGCAGAGGAGATAGTGGGTGGGGTCCAGCTTTTATATCTTGTCTCCATTCCACAGAGCTGTCACCATGCCCCATTCATATCCAGCCCTTTCTGCTGAGCAGAAAAAGGAGTTGTCCGACATTGCCCTCCGGATTGTGGCCCCAGGCAAAGGCATCCTGGCTGCAGATGAGTCTGTAGGTAGGTGGGGCCCTATGGTTGGTTAGGGGTAGAGGTGACCAGGAAGCCCTGGGAATGACCCTGTCACCCCTCTGTTTGCCCCCAGGCAGCATGGCTAAGCGGCTGAGCCAAATCGGGGTGGAGAACACAGAGGAGAACCGCCGTTTGTACCGCCAGGTCCTGTTCAGCGCCGATGACCGTGTGAAGAAGTGCATTGGAGGTGTCATCTTCTTTCATGAGACACTTTATCAGAAAGATGATAATGGTGTCCCCTTCGTCCGTACCATCCAGGATAAGGGCATTGTCGTTGGCATCAAGGTGCAACCACTAGCCCTGGGGGATTGAGCATGGAAATAGGTGTGTGTGTGTGTGTTTGTGAGGGATGTCAAGGGGAATCCTGCTTGGGTTCAGCCTTCTGCCTTTGTTTTTCCTTCAGGTGGACAAAGGTGTGGTCCCTCTAGCCGGGACTGATGGAGAAACTACCACTCAAGGTACAGGATGGGTGGGCTGTAGGGCCACGGGATTGGTGGGTGATTGATGTTGGCAAAAAGGGCAGAGTGATGAGACCAGCACTATGCCCACAGGGCTGGATGGGCTCTCAGAACGCTGTGCCCAATATAAGAAGGATGGCGCCGACTTTGCCAAGTGGCGCTGTGTGCTGAAAATCAGTGAACGCACGCCTTCAGCACTTGCCATTCTGGAGAATGCCAATGTGCTGGCCCGATATGCCAGCATCTGCCAGCAGGTGTGTGCATGCATGCGTGAGGGGTTCAGATGGGTGCCCTGTGCCTGGTGGAGAGAGAGCGTTCTCCCATCCTACTACCACCCCTGCCAAGTTACTTCTCTCTTACCTACAGAATGGCATTGTGCCTATTGTGGAACCTGAAATCCTGCCTGATGGAGACCATGACCTCAAACGTTGCCAGTATGTCACTGAGAAGGTGAGTCCACACCCGGGCGCAGACACATACCACAGGGCCAGCCTGACAAGGAGCTTGTTCCCAGTTCCTGGTTCAGATGCAGACACTTTCCCCATGCATTTTCATTTTTTGAAATCCTAGAACAGGCCTGTGAGTCTGAGCCTGTACTGACCCTCACAGTCATGCCCACCCACTTCTAGACAGAGAGCATAGAGCAGTTAAGTGGCAGGGAGCAGACCTTAGTAAACCTCCTCTGATCCTCAGGTCCTGGCTGCTGTGTATAAGGCTCTGAGTGACCATCATGTGTACCTGGAAGGGACCCTGCTAAAGCCCAACATGGTGACCCCTGGCCATGCCTGTCCTATCAAGTATAGCCCAGAGGAGGTTGCCATGGCAACTGTCACTGCCCTGCGTCGCACTGTGCCTCCAGCTGTGCCAGGTACCACCCCTGCTTCCTAACTGACTCCTGTCCTTAGACCGATCCTCAGGTTCTTCTTGTGGCCTTCAGGGATCCCTTACCCTGGAAAAACAGGGAGTGACTAATCAGTCTTCTCTTTTTCTCTCTAGGAGTGACCTTCCTGTCTGGGGGTCAGAGTGAAGAGGAGGCATCGCTCAACCTCAATGCTATCAACCGCTGCCCCCTTCCGAGGCCCTGGGCCCTCACCTTCTCCTACGGGCGTGCCCTGCAGGCCTCTGCACTCAATGCCTGGCGAGGGCAACGGGACAATGCTGGGGCTGCCACTGAGGAGTTCATCAAGCGGGCTGAGGTTGGGAGCTAGGGGTGGTGGTTGGTTTGGGGGTAGTGGTGTGTAGCACCCAGAGACTACAGTCTTTGGCACCTGTGGGCTGGCTCAGTCAGCTTACTCCTTACCTCCTCTCACTTTTGCAGGTGAATGGGCTAGCAGCCCAGGGCAAGTATGAAGGCAGTGGAGACGATGGAGGAGCGGCAGCGCAGTCCCTCTACATTGCAAACCATGCCTACTGAGTACTCCAGTCCACAGCTCTTGGCCCAGCCACTCAATTTTGCCTGTAGTTATAGCCAGGGCCAAATAGCTTTGCAGAGCAAAGATGCCTCCATCCAGCACTGAGTGAGTCATCCTCCCCTTCCCTCTCCCATTGCTGCACCTGGGACCATTAGATGGGAAGATAGGGAGGCCCTCATGGCGGAGGGCAGGAGAACTTGCTAGAAGTCAGAGCAGGATGCTCGGGTCTCCCTTGCCTTTGCCAGCTACTCTTCCCCTTGATGGAGTAGCTTCTCCTTGGGCTCTCCGTGCCTGCCCTTTCTCCTGGGATCAGAGAGTAGGACACCAGACCTGACTTATGCTTTGGGTACATGTCACATAGCAAATAAATGATAGCATAACATGCTACTTTGTCTGTCTGTTTTACACATCAAATCCCCACCTCTCAGTTTCTGATCTCTGCTGACTATCTGTGGGCCCTCTGACTGTGGAGGTGGAGAGGATGGGTTTTGATTCACTGGGTTTTAAGTTTATGGGGGAGAGGTACACCCAGTCACCATTCCCATCTCAGGCTCTTGCCTGCTGCTCTCCAAGGCTAGAGCATGGCAGTATGGAGGGCTGCGATTCTTTCAGAAGCTACCATATCAGAGGCACTAGGCTACAGTTGTAGCAGGACATGCGCAATTCCTGAAGGCAGCTTTTGCGCAAGGCCCCAAACTGAGACAGGAAGGAATGGGAGTCTCTCACTTCTCAGCTGTATTGAGCCCTGCCAGGGCTTGACACATTTCGCTAGGGGGAGCCACTGGAGGAGGAACACCTGGGCTCCTGCCCAACAAGGAAAAAGCCCAAGGCGTGGGAATGCCAGACAGAACGGTATCTAGGACGTTGCCAAGGGCTATTATCTACTCCATTTTGGGGTAGATGAGGGCACAGAGGGGACCAATTTGAGGGCAAGGGCAGACCTGTGAGGTCTCATGATGAACTTTGACCACTTGGCTGGGATGTGGGGGTAGGTCAAACACCTACATCTATCTGAGCAGATAAAAATATGAAAGAAGCTGCTGGATGTGTTCTGAGAGAACTGGGGAGGCCATACTGTGTGTAAAGTGCACAACCAATGCTACATATACCCTTGCAGTATGGGAATGAAGGTCCAGTGTAACCTGACCTTTTATTAACAAAAATAGCTACTATTATCCCGGTCTGTGTGTGTCAGTGGTTAGAGCATCAGTCTGAGCACTGAAGGGCTGTGGGTTCAGTTCCCAGTCAAGGGCACCCACCTGGGTTGCAGGTTTAATCTCTGCCTCCGAGGGGAGGGGTATGTGAGGGAGGCAACTGATTTGTCTCTCACATCATGTTTCTCTCCCTTTCCCTCCCCTTCCACTCTCAAAAAATATCAATGGAAAAAAATACCCTCAGGTGAGATTTAACAAACAAACAAACAAATCCAAGAACAAACAACTAATATTCATATAGTACTTTCTATGTGTTCCTACCAGGCCCTATTCTAATCATGTTTATTAACTCATTTACTACAACATACAACTCTATATAAAGTAGATACTTTTACAATCTCTTATTTAATTTTGGTTGATCCTCACCTGAGGATACTTTTTCCATTGATTTTTTTTTTTTTTTTTGAGAGAGAGAATAGAAGGGAGGGAGGGAAAGGCAGAGAGAGAAATGTGGATGTGGGAGAGACACATTGATTGGTTGCCTTTCATACACACAACCTCCCCTCTCCCCCCGCCCCCTTGCTCTGGGGTGGGGATGGAACCTGCAATCCAGGTAGGTGCCCATGACCAGAACTGAAGCCACAATCCTTCAGTACTCAGACAGACACTCTAACCACTGAGACACACATGCCAGAGCTATCCTTATTTTTTATATATCACTATTTTAGAAATATATTAAAAATACATATTTATCCCAGTTTTAATAAGAAAACAGGCGCAGAGGGGTTAGTTTCTCAAGATCACTCAGGTGAAGGCCAGGATTTGAACCCAAGTGATCAGAATACAGATTTTGTGCTGGTGAATTGTAAGTGAAGTCAAACTTCTGTGAGAAGTGAATTAAAATAAATTGAAAAGTACTGAGTGAAATAAAATACTGAATGAGCCCTAGCTGGTTTGGCTCAGTAGATAGAGTGTCAGCTTGCAGACTGAAGGGTCCCAGGTTAGATTGGATTCCAGCCAAGGGCACAAGCCTGGGTTGCGGGCTAGATCCCCAGATGGGGGCATGCAGGAGGCAGCTGATCAATGATTCTTTCTCATCATTGATGTTGCTATCCCTCTCTCCCCCTCCCTTCTTCTCGGAAATAAAAATATTAAAAAACAAACACACAATATCAAACAAAATAAAACTGAATAAGTGCCCTGGAAGGGTAGTTCAGTTGGTTAAAGCATCCTCCCAATATGCCAAGGTTGTGGGTAGTTCAGTTGGTTAAAGCATCCTCCCAATACGCCAAAGTTGTGAGTAGTTCAGTTGGTTAAAGCATCCTCCCAATACGCCAAGGTTGTGGCGGTCAGGACACATAGGAGTCAACCAGCCCTGGCCGGTGTGGCTCAGTTGGTTGAGTGTTGTCCTATCCATTAAGGCACATATGCCTGGAATGCCGCCACCTTGATTCCCCAGAAGGGGGCTGCAGTAGAGAGCGGTGAATGTTTCACTCTCACAACCATGTTTCTATCTCCCTCTCCCTCTTCCTTCCTCTTTCTAAAAATCAATTAAAGATCTTTTTTTTAAATCAACCAATAAATGCGTAAGTGGAACAACAAATTGATGTTTCTCTCCGCTCTCCCTGCCCTCTCTCTAAAATTCAATAACATTAAAAAAAAAATAAGTACCGAATAAGTCAAATAGCTAAAAAGGTACTGCGTACCTACTAGCTCGCCCCCTCCAGGTTTGAGGCTTGAGAGGGTGCCTGGAAGAGGAGCTCTATGATAGAGATAATAAACAATAATGGCGATAGGTGACATTTGAACGGAAGTTCTTTACATGAATGACCTCGTTTTGGTAAATATCTCAATTTTTCCGGATTAAAGAGCTGCTCGTAGTCACCCAGATTAGTATTTAAAGACTCCAGGCTTTGCACTCTAAACCCCTTGTGAACGCCCCCAACGTCCCCACCGCTCGCCAGATTTCTCCCGCCTTTGCGACTGTAGTGTCGCTCGCGATTGGCCACAATCTCTGACGTGGCCCCGCCCCCTCGCTGGTTTCCGATTGGGGGAGGCTTGCGCTGCTCCGTCCCACGGCTGGAGCCCTCGTTATCAAGCATGGCGGCCGCCGGGGCCGCAGCTACAGACCTAGGTGCGGTGGCGTACGGACAGAGGCCTGCGATTCACGGACTGGGAGGGAGGAATGAGAGGGTGGGGATTGTGGGGCGCCGCTGGTCCAGCGAGCGGGGTTCGCGGGCCGTCTCAGACAGGATTCCTTCAGCCTTGGGCCTGGGCGTGTCGCACGGGGATCCCTATGAACGAGGGCCGAGAGCCTCAGACTATGGGTTGCCGGGCTCCGCGTCAGGGGTGGGGCTGGCACCTGCGCCCACTTCTGACGTCTCAGTCCGTACCCCCGTACCTCCTTATCTCCAGAGGTGGTCCGGGGCAAGCGCGCCGCCCTCTTTTTTGCTGCGGTGGCCATCGTGCTGGGGCTGCCGCTCTGGTGGAAGACCACGGAGACCTACCGGGCCTCGTTGCCATACTCAGAGATCAGTGGCCTGAATGCCCTGCAGGTGAGACCTTAACGGGGGAGGGCTAGGGGACAGCTCCTCGGCCAGGTTCAGACTCAGGTGATGGCCCTGATGCGCCTTCCCGCAGCTCCGGCTCACGGTGCCTGTCAGTGTCGTGTTTACCCGAGAGTCAGTGCCCCTGGACGACCAAAAGAAGCTGCCCTTCACCGTCGTGCATGAGAGAGAGATCCCTCTGAAATGTGAGTTCATGGGGGTTCAGGGCTGCCTTTCCGGTCTGAGCTCAGCCCAGATATGCATCTGGTAGGGTGTCCCATAAAGGTAGTTAAAAACTTGTGAAGAGGCCTCTGTGAATGAACAGTGTGTTAGGAGAAAAGCAATTTTAAATTCAATGTTCAGCATTAAGGTGACAGTTTTATTCATAAAACAGTATGCTGCCTGATCAGAAATAGTTGATGCTCATTAGAGCATAAGGTAGGAAGTGGTATGTAGTGGAAAGAACACAGGATGTGGAATCAAGTTGGATTGGTATACAGACTTTACTCAGTTTAACCTTAAATGCTTCACTGAGTGTTAGGCACTTTTGTGTGTGTGTGTGTGTGTGTGTGTGTGTGTGTGTGTGTGTGTGTATTCTCCTATATAATAAAGAGCTAATATGCAAATTGTTGTCATGACCTCATGCTCTTGTGCCCTCATGCTGGAACTGCTCGGATACTCAACACTGGGGAGAGAGAAATGGGGACTAGCCAGACACAAATGAGCTTGCGAGAGGAATGGGGACCAGCCAGATTGCAGCCTGGGAGAGGGACAAGCTGCCCACCCTGTGGTCCAGGAACCTGTGGCTGTGGCCTGGCAAAACCACCCACCCACGGTCCCCTGTGGCTGTGGCCGGCTGAGGTGAAGCTGGCCAGGGTCCTGGGTGCCTGTGGCCAGCCAGAGGGAGGGAACCCTGGGTCATGGGTGCCTGTGATTGGCCGGAAGAGGGAATCCTGGATCCCAAGTATGGGGTGAGGCAGAGGCAGTTAGGGGCGATCAGGCCAGCAGGGGAGCAGTTAGGGGCAATCAGGTAGGCAGAGGTGGTTAGGGGCGATCAGGCAAGAGGCAAGTTGTTAGGAGCTAGCAGTCCCAGATTGGAGAGGCAGTGGGACATCCCCTGAGGGGTTCCAGATTTGGAGAGTGTGCAGGCTGGGCTAAAGGACTCCCCCAACCTCCATGCACGAATTTCGTGCACCAGGCCTCTAGTGTGTATATATATATTTTTTCATTTAATTATTATTTATTTTTTGTTAATCCTCACCTGAGGATATTTTTGCATTCATTGATTATTAGAGTGGAAGGGAAGGGGAGAGACAGAGAAACATCAATGTGAGAGACATGTGGATTGGTTGCCTTCTGCACATGCCTCCACTGAGGCTGGGGATAGAGCCTGCAACTGAGGTAATGCCCTTGATGGGAATCAAACCCACAACCCTTCAGTCCATGGGCCAATGCTCTATCCACTAAGCCAAATTAGCTAGGGCTCTTTCCTTTCTTTTTTTAATCCTCACCTGAGGATATGTTTTTATTGATTTTTGGAGAGAGGAAGAGAGACATTAACATGAATATTTAAAAGAGACAAAATAGCTACTTTCTGAAGCAGTATATCTATTTTCCAAGAAAACCAAAGAGAATCAATTGAAAATCTATTAGAACTAGTAACAGTTTAGTGAGATGACTAGAATACACAAGAATCAATAATTGATAAATACCAGCAGTATCTAATTAGAAAATGCCAATATCTAATTGGGATTTAAAAAAAATCCCAATCACAATAAAAGTAAAAAACATAAAGATACTCAGGAATGAATGTATAAAACTGTAAGAAAAGCCCAGCTGGCTTAGTGGTTGAGCGTCGACCTATAAACCAGGAGGTCAAGGTTTGATTCCCAGTCAGGGCACATGCCTGGGTTGTGGTCTCCATCCCAGTATGGGGCATGCTGGAGGCAGCCAATCAGTGATTTCCATCATTTATGTTTCTATCTCTCTCTCCCTTCCTCTCTGAAGTAAATAAAAAAGCCATTTTTTAAAAAGTCTTAAAAAATTAATAAAGTGTTCATATGATTTTTTTCCTTTTATCTGTTTGTGTAATGAATATTGTAATAGATTTCCCTGTGGGAGAGTACTTCAGATTGAAGGCAGTGTGTACATTGTGTACATGGGCAGAGGCAAAAGCTGGGCAGGTGGAAGAGGTGGAGTGTCGCATGTTTGATATCATCCATGTAGAAATCATTAGAATTGGCTATAGCTTCTTGGTCTTTCTCTGCAAACAATCATTTTGCTGTCCTCATGCATTTCCCTTTTCTTCTCAAGACAAAATGAAAATCAAATGCCGCTTCCAGAAGGCCTATCGGAGGGCTTTGGACTATGAGGAAGAGGCCTTGTCAATGGGCAGTATGCAAGGTACTGGAAGGGAGAGGTCATACTATTTAATACGAAGCCCTGTTTTCCTTCTGATCCCTGAAGGTGTAGTTTTCATTCCTTGTCTTAACTCCAAAATCTTTTTGGGAAAGCTGTGAATGAGATGTGTTTCGTCTTGGGCCACTGAGGGCCAAGCCTGCCCACAGTGGCAGTTGGGTGTCAGTGGGAGGTGAGGGGTGGCTTAGGCACTGTGAGGGGGCCAGAGGGAGAGGGAATGGTGTTTTTGCTCCTGGTGCACCACCTGCTCTTGTCCCCAGAGGCAGAAACCATGTTAGCTGAGCCACAGGAGCAAGCAGAGGGCTCCCTGACTGTGTACGTGATCTCTGAACACTCCTCTCTTCTCCCCCAGGTAGGGTGAACAGAGATGCTGTGGCCTTGCCCAATCCCATCAGCTCTTTCTCTCCCCAGTCACCTCCTTGTAGTATTGCTGTCCATTTCTTCCATTTGCTATGGAAAAATCTCCAAAGATATTTTTTAAAGAATGCTAGTAACAATTTTTTTACTGACTCCGATTTTCTAAATCTAAGACTTGTATACGGTTGAAGTTCCAACGACCATTGAAAGTGGGGGAAATAATCAGTAGGAGTAAAAGAAAGAAGCTGGTTTCAATGGATTGTGAAGGTAACCTGGACAATAATACATTGACTTTTTTGTGAACAAAGATACTTGGTGGAAGTTATACCATATACCATTTTCTTTTTAAAAAAAATATTTTATTAATTTTTACGGAGAGGAAGGAAGAGGGACAGAGAGTTAGAAACATCAATGGGAGAGAAACATCGATCAGCTGCCTCCTTCATACACCCCACTGGGGATGTGCCCACAACCAAGGTACATGCCCTTGACCGGAATTGAACCCAGAACCTTTCAGTACGCAGGCTGATGCTCTATCTACTGAGCCAAACCGGTTTCGGCCATGTACCATTTTCTTTATGAATTTATAATGGAATATTTAACAAATTTTAACTTATTGATGAGCGAGAGAGAGAAAGAGAAAGAGAGAGAGAAAGAAAGAAACAGAAACATTATTTTGTATTCATTGGTTTTATGTTCCCTGACCAGGGATCAAACCCACGACCTTGACAAATAGGAGTATGCTCTAACTAGTGGGATACCTGGCCAGGACTATAATGAAATATTTCTTATAAAAAGAGGAGAGAAAGTTTTAATAAACATCTATGTACCCAGTCACAGTTTATAACAATACAGCAATATAGTGGGTGCTCCATGTGTCTCCATGGTTACATCCCACTCCTTTCAGCCCAAGGTGACCGTATTTAATCATATAATTTTCTTACTTTTCTTTCAAGTCTTATCACATATGTTGTGTCTCTATAAACAATATATTTAATTTTACATATTTTTGAACTTTATATAAATGGTATAATATAGTACATGTTCTGCAACTTTCAGTTTCCTCAACATTTATGTTTGAATCATCCATGATAATATGTGTAGCTAAGTCTAGTGCATTCATTTTTAATTCTGTCTAATGTTTCATTGTGTAAGTGTACCACAATTTATCCATTCTGTTGCTGATGGGCATTTGGATTGTCTCCAGTTTTTTATTACAATAATGCTGCTGTAAAAATTCTTGCACTTGCCTCTTCACCCTATGCCATTTACTTAGATCAAACTGTCCAGTTGTTTGTTTATTCTGCTTTTCTTGTTCAGCATGCCATCTGGTAGTTTCCAGCCTGAGAAGATTTATGTCTACTGGGTAGGAGAAGGGAATGAAAATGAATGCAGACACTCCTAAATACCCACAGCTCAGAAATGCTGAGATAATAGTTCACTATGAATCTAAAGAGAGGGGCATGCCTATTGGTCAATGCAAAAGGCCAGATTCTCAGAAATGAATCAGAGTGCTTTCCTGCTTTCTTCCCTGAGCCATGGGCATTCTGTTCCTCACAGGACATGATGAGCTACATTGGGCCTAAGAGGACAGCAGTGGTGAGGGGAATAATGCACCGGGAGGCTTTTAACATCATTGGCCGCCGCATAATCCAAGTAGCCCAGGCCATGTCTTTGACTGAGGACGTGCTGGCTGCAGCACTGGCTGACCACCTTCCAGAGGACAAGTGGAGCTCTGATAAGAGGCGGCCTCTCAAGTCCAGCTTGGGTAGGGTGACCAGGCTTTGCTTTGGGGCGGGAGAGGGAAATGAATTATGTGGGGGCATTGGGGCAGGAGGGGAATCTGTATGTAAACCCTTTACTTCTTTCCTCTGGGTTCAACTTTTCTTTAAAGCACTCAGTGTTTCTGATCCCATTTTTATCCCCATTGGTTCCATGATGGCAGTCAGCCCCATTCCAGAGGAGAAACAAGTTTAGCTTAGCCAGGGGCACAGGCTGTCCTTCATCGATGGAAGCTTCAGGGTTCCCCGACTCCTGTTTCTATAGGCTATGAAGTCACCTTCAGTTTGCTCAACCCAGACCCCAAGTCCCATGACGTCCACTGGGACATTAAGGGAGCTGTCCGGCGCTATGTGCAGCCCTTTCTGAATGCCCTCAGCGTCGCTGGCAACTTCTCTGTGGACTCGCAGGTGAGACTGGGAGCAAGTTCAGGAGTCCTTTTCCTGGCTGCACCATCCTTTTCAAAGTCCATCCATATTTAGTGTTTACAAGCGTAGTCAGTTGTAGCTCTTTGGGCTTGCTGATTTGCTAGGAATTTCCTGTGTTTGTATAAAGTTCTGCTGCCTACTTTCTCTCCTTATGTCCAGCTCAGGGAGTTTCATCAATGCCTGTTAAAAAATGAACTTCCCTATGGCTTCCTCCAGAACTGTGTTCACCAGTTGTGCCGTCCTTAAAGCACTTATTTAAACAAAACAAAAATTGCCCCAAAATATGTTAATGTAGTAACAAAGATGTGAAGAATGTAGCTCTCTGTATCATACAGTGTTCTTTGAGGGAAAATGTGGGAGAAATTTTTATTAGGTCTTGGTAGTGGGAGTAGTTCTGAATAACTGAGACTTCATTTGATTTTGTGAACACTGAGTTCTCTATTCTTTGTTTCCCTCCTTGTTTCAGCTGTGAGAAAACCTAGGGAAATATGTGGTTTTCAAAGAACAAATTTAGTGCTTTAACTTTACCAATGGCTTTGTTATTTTTTTCTTATACCTATTTTCTCTTAGCCCACTCTGATATTTCTTCCTGTTGTAATTATATCTTTTTAAGGCACCTCAAATCTTTTTGGGGACAAAATGGAATGTAAATCAATAAAATAATGTACTCCCTCTTTGTTCTCTAGATCCTTTATTATGCAGTGTTGGGGGTAAACCCCCGCTTTGACCCAGCTTCCTCTAGCTACTACTTGGCCGCACACAGCCTCCCCCATGTCATCAATCCCGTGGAGTCCCGTCTAGGTGAGCCTTTGAAGTTGAGGGTCTTTCTGCCAGGCCAGAGAGGGACCTGGAAGGCTCAGCCCGGGGCTGGCGGTGGGTGTATATAGTGATGGTTCCCAGGTTAGGTGGGTCTGAGGGCGCTGAGGAAGAGGAAGTGTTGGGCACAGCCTCTTTTGTCATACTCTGTTGACATCTACATGTCCACACGATTCTATCCAAAAACAATTATTAAACATGTTTCCCAGCACATTTTATAAAAGAATGGATAGGGTGTAGGAAAGGTAACAGCAAAAGTACATGAAGGCAGAATGAGGAACCTTGCTTGAAGCTAGGTTTTAAGTTTTAATTTTTGGGGAGGTACCTAGGAAAAGTAGGTGTGACCAAGAACTGCAGTACAGACAAACTAAAATGAGTATATCATTAGTTGTGGGATTTAAGACATCAGGGCTAGGCCAGGGTGGCCCAAAGGGCGTGGGAGGGACAGTGTGGGAGACTTTGGTAAATTCCTCCTGTCTTCATTCAGCAAACAAAGTTCGAGGGGCTGTTCTGTGGCAGTGCTGAGTACAGAGATGGAAAGGCATTTTGGGCAAGGGACCTAGGAGCTTAGATGTAGAAGAGTAAGAGCACATAGACATTCAGGAAGCTCAGAGAAGTTTAACATGACTGAATTGTGAGAGGGTGACCAGGATAATGTTGGCAAGGCAGGCAAGCAGGCATCAGGTTGAGGAGTTTGAACTTGAACCTAATATGAATGGTTAGCCATTGAGACATACTAAGTGGGGAACTGACATGAGATCACATTTATACTTGTGCATAAAACAAGTTACAGTCATGTGTGTAATGTGGCAGAAGGGGGAGATTGCAGGGGCATTTTGAGGCTAAGGACTGCACTTCATGTATATGGTACATCTTGAGAGAATGTTTAAAGGTTCTTTGCCATAGAAACACAGGACTGGAGGATATACTGGTGATTATCAGTTGGGAAAAATGATACTCAGAGTGAGTGACCAGCTAGTTAGAGCTGATCTGGAACTATTATCTAGATCTAACCTGTTTTGATATTCTGACTCCTCTTCTCTTTTACCACAGGATCCAGCGCTGCCTCCCTTTACCCTGTGCTCAACTTTCTACTCTATGTACCTGAGCTCGCACACTCTCCCCTGTACATTCAGGACAAGGATGGGGCTCCAGTGGCCACCAACGCCTTCCACAGTCCCCGCTGGGGTGGCATTATGGTAATGGTCACACTATGCAAACTCCAGAGCCCAAGCTTCCGGGATAGACATATTTCCTGAGACTGTTCTTCTGTTCCTCTGGTGTCCTCTATGGCCCAGCCTGAGGCAGGGCGGGCACCGAGGAGGTGAGGATGCTGTGAGCACGTGCCCCTCCGCTGCCAGCTCCACCACTTTTTATCTTGTCAGTATTTTCTCTTTAAAAAAAAATTTTTTTTTTTAAATTAATTTCAGAGAGGAAAGGAGAGAGAAAGGGAGATAGAAACATCAATGATGTGAGAGAATCATTGATCGGCTGCTTCCTGCAAGCCCCCACTGGGGATTGAGCCTGCAACTCGGGCATGTGCCCTTGACTGGAATCGAACCTAGGACCCTTCAGTCTGGATAGGCCAATGCTCTATCCACTGAGCAAAACCGGCTAGGGTTTGTTTTGTCTATATTTTCTATAATATGACCCTTTTGCATGTAGTAGTTTGCACTTATTGAGGACCCTTCTGTGTACATCTTAGATCTTGGACCTGTTTGTGGAAGTCTTGCAAAGTTTGGAATTTTGTTTCCCCTATTAGACTAGGAGTCTCTCAAAGGTAGAAACTCTAACTGGAATAAAAAATATATCTTACAGGACTTTTGAGGGGGGGTAACAGAGATAATTTATGGAAAGCTCCTAATAGGTATTTAAAAAACACTAGCTATATCATCAGGTTTGTAATTTCTAAAGAGCACAGAATATGTCTTCTTTTTCTTTCATGGTCTTCAGAGTGTCTGGGGCACAGCTGTGTATGGCCCTGGCATGTTATTGAGGCAGCCTTATATATAGCCTTATTATATACCTTGCAGGTATATAATGTGGACCCCAAAGCCTACAATGCCTCGGAGCTGCCGGTGCGTGTTGAGGTGGACATGGTGCGAGTGATGGAGGTGTTCCTGGCTCAGTTGCGGTGAGGTCCTAGGTGATGCACTTGGGGACATGGCCCCTGACTCTGACCATGGTCTCCTGGGCTGCCTGGAATAAAATCTCACCTGGCAGGGATACCTTGGCTGTGCCTGGAGCCCTAGTTAGCAAGAGAGGTTGCCAAGGATCACTTCTTCCTCCTAAGAAGAACTAGTTGCTGACAAAAACGCCCCAAAAAAAAAAAAATAGATTCACGAATGTCAGGTCCGTGGGATGTGATTACTGGTGCTTAAGAAAAATAGCTATTAATTCTTGTGCTAAGTAATCTATTTAAAAAAAAAATTTTTTTTAATTGATTTCAGAGAAGAAGGGAGAGGAGGAAAGAGAAACATCAATGATGAGAGAGAATGATTGATTGATTGCCTCCTGCATGTCCACACTGGGGACCAAGCCCACAGCCTGGGCATGTGCCCTGATCGGGAATCGAACCTTGAGCTCCTGGTTCATAGGTCGATGCTCAACCACGGAGCCACGCCACCCGGCCTAATAATCTATTGAGAGTGGCTGCTTGATGGCCCATGTTGAGGATTCTTTGGGCTGATCAGGAAAGAGGATTCTGATTGATTTGCAGTGCCTGCCATGGGTGCAGGACTGGAGAGGCACAGCACACACATCTTGTCAGAGGTGGGCCTGGATCATCCCTTCACTAAGGCTTCGTAGCCCCATTTGTCCAAAGAGAGAGTAGACAGGGTGAGAGGATTAAACTAAACCAAATATTTTAGCCATGGAACCTTTTGTCAAGTAAGATCTTGGAAGTCCAGTATAGAAACAGGTAAAAGCTAAAACACTGGTAAAAGCTAACACCCCAGCCTGAGGCACTTTCCTGCAACCCCCGGGGGTCTGGGTAAGATTGAAAATCTTAGTTATTCTAGGAATCTTAGCCGTCAGTCTTTCTAGTGTCAGTCTTTGACTTTCTTCACTGTTCCTACAGACTGCTCTTTGGGATTGCTCAGCCCCAGGTACCTCCAAAATGCCTGTTTTCCAAGCCTAAGAGTGAAGGGCTGATGACTTGGGAGCTAGACCGGCTGCTCTGGGCTCGGTCAGTGGAGAATCTAGCCACAGCCTCCACCACTCTCACTTCCCTGGCCCAGCTTCTGGGCAAGATCAGCAACATTGTCATTAAGGATGATGTGGCGTCTGAGGTAAGTGGGCAGGGGATGGATTCTGGAGCCAAGGATTGGAATGGCCATTGAGGGCCAGGGTGTGGTGAAACTAGTGCCAGTTGAGGTCCAGGGTATGTGTGGGCATCCCAGCCTTGAATGCCCCAGGCTTCCTTTAGAAGGCAATGCCAGCCCTCAGCAGGAGTCCAGATTGGGGGGATGTGAGGTTTTAAGGAGGAACTTGGAAAGTCCACCATAGCCCTTTTATACAAGCTGCCACATATCCTGGGCAAATTCCAGGCAACCTGGCTGGGAGATGGTAGATACAGTAAAGCTCAGCATTCCCCCACCACCTTCATCGGTGCCGAGGACTAATTGGTAATCCCCTGCCTCCTTCCTAGGTGTACAGGGCTGTAGCTGCAGTCCAGAAGGCAGCGGAGGAGTTGGCCTCTGGACATCTGGCCTCTGCCTTTGTTGCCAGCCAGGAAGCTGTGACATCCTCAGAGCGTGCCTTTTTTGATCCCTCACTCCTGCATCTCCTTTATTTCCCGGATGACCAGAAGTTTGCCATCTATATCCCGCTATTCCTGCCTATGGCTGTGCCCATTTTCCTGTCTCTGGTCAAGATCTTCCTGGAGAGTCGCAAGTCCTGGAAAAAGCCAGAGAAGATAGACTGAGCAGGAGAGCATCTCAGTAGAAAGTCTTCCTTTCTGGCAAGGTGGGAGGTGTTAGACTGAGAGGCATGTAAATGGGGCTGCCATGAAGATCTGTCTCCACCCTCCTCTGTTGTCTCTCCAGCAACAAAATGTAACACTCCATGATGGGTTCTTTCCTTCTCTTCCCATTCCTCTGGGTCTGGGCTCCCACCCCCAACTTCAAAAGATGCATCATCTGGGCCTCCTTCTCTGCCTTGGACTTGAAGAAGGTCCTTTCCTATTCCTCTGGGATAAGGGCAGCTTGTGCTTCTGCCCTGCTTCTCACAGTCCTCTTGCACTGAGAGGGAGCGTTAGGGGAAACCACAGGTGGTTTTATAGCCCCTTCCCCCCACGCTTCTCTCCGCCCCTCGGGAGAGCCCCAGCACTGCTCTTACGGAAGGGCCAGGCACAGGTCGCCTCGGGGGTCTCCTTTACTCTCTCCTGTCTGGCTATGCCTGTTGGGCACAGCCTGCTGCTGTGGCAGAGGTCCCCTTCACCCTTCTACAGAGGCAGCGTGGTGCAGTGGAGAAAGTTCCAGACTTGGGATCAAACCTGCCTGAATTCAAACCCTGGTTTCTGTACTTATTATTTGGGGAGTTCTGAATAAGCTACTTAATCCCTCCGAGCCTCAGTTTTTCATTTGTTAAAGTAACACTAATGATACCTCCCTTACAAGGTGGTTGTAAGGATTAAATGTGATAAGCATTTGAAAGTGGTATATTCTAGGCTCTCAATAAACATTGAATGTGAATTGGGTTGATATGAAGTATGACCATAGCTTTCGTTCCTCATTCACGTGTAAGTGATGGTTTCCTAGTATCTGTTCTCACAGGGTCACCTTGCTTTCACCTGGCCATGTGCCCTTCCTGCCTCCCTGTCCTGCAGGGCCCTGTGGTGACTTAGTGAGCTAGACAGTTGTCCCTCAGCATGATCGGGTTTGCCCAACAAGTCTGTCAACATCTACTTCTGCTTTTTTAGCAAGGGGTCTGGGAGAGAATGACTTGTACCAGTGTAAAACCTCTAATACTAACTCACTCATAAGTTAAATACACACACACACACACACACACACACACACACACATACACACAAACACACACACACACACATAGTAGGGGCCTAGTGCATGAAATTTGTGAACGGGGGGTGGGTGATTCCTCAGCCCAGCCTGCCCCCTCACACATACTGGGAGCCCTCAGGGATGTCCAACTGATCCCTCACCCCTGGCCGAAGCTTTAGGCCTTGGGCACCCAGCCATCACTCTGCAATGGGGGTGATGGCTAGCTCTGCCCTGCCCATCTCGGCCCCACCCCCCACTCCTGATTGGCTAGTAGCATAGCGAAGGTATGGTCAAATTTGCATATTACTCTTTTATTAGATAGGATGGTGTCCTGGCTGGGTACCTCAGTTGATTAGAGTATTGTTCCAATATGCCAAGGTTGAGGGTTTGATTCCAACAGGGCACATACAGGAATCAGTGAATGCATAAATAAAAAATTTGTTGCAACAACAAATCGATGTTTCTTTTTCTTTCCCTTCCTCTTTAAAAACCATTAAAAAAAATTAAAAATATTTATATTGAGCACAGGTAGGGTGTGATAACAAAAACAGGATCCCTGTTTCCCTGGAACTGTTCTTTTAGGGGGAAGAGGCAGTGAACAAATAAAGCTAATTTTGGATAGTGCATTAGAAAGAAAACCAGGCTGATCAGATAGTGCCTGGGTTAGTACTGTGGGTTGTGTGCGGAGGAGGGCCTTTGAGCAGATGACATTTGAGCTGAGACCAGAAGGACAGAGGCCACCTGGGGAGAAGAGTATCCCAGGCAGACCTTGAGATGGGAACTGAGGGAGGAGCAGAGTGGCGGGAGCACCGGAAAGGTAGCCAGGACCCTTTGAAAAAATGAATGAAGCCCAGGGCGAGCCCCCACCCTGCCCTGGGTGAGTAGCTCTGGTCAGCGAGCGAGTCCACAGCCTTCAGCTGGGTGGGCTGGCGGTGGGCGGGCTCGGGGGCGGGCACACCTCAGGGGCGGGGCGGGGCGGGGCGGTACCTGGGCCCCGGCCGGGGGTGGGGCTGCGGACGCTCCCCCTTCTGGGCTGCAGCCGGCGCAGGCAGCCCCGGCGGCAGCAGGCGAGCGGTGGCCCCGCGAGGCCATGAAGGTGAAGAAGGGCGGCGGCGGGGCTGGGACGGGGGCGGAGCCCTCTCCTGGGGCCTCGGGGCTGAGCGTGGAGCCGCAGCCGCAGGCGGAATCCGAATCCGGGTCCGAGTCAGAACCGGAGGCAGGCCCAGGGCCCAGGTCGGGGCCGTTGCAGAGGAGGCAACCGATCGGGCCGGAGGACGTACTGGGGCTTCAGCGGATCACGGGCGGTGAGCACCGGCGAGGAAGCGCCGCCTGCGGGAGGGAGGGGGCCGTGGCGGCGCGCGGAGCCCCGGCTCCCGCCCCCTTTCCCGTCCTCCCCCTGCTTTTCTTCCCCCACCGGGCACCCCTTGCCTGAGTGTTCTACCTTCTGCCTCCCAGCCTGAAATCTCCTTGTCCCGCTTCCCCTGATCTCCTGTGCCCCCTCCTCTCCCTTAGAGATTTATTTCCAACCCCTTCCTTCCTTTTTGAGTCCATCCCCTTTTCCTGTGGTGGAGGTGAGGCAGCAGCTGAAACTGTGACCCCTTCCCCATGTAGTTTTTAGAACCTTTTGAATCCTTTCTCTGCAAGATGAGAAGGAGGCTGAGTGCAGTCTGTCCTCAGTCCCCAGCCTCGAGGCTAGGTAGAGGCGGAGTTACTTAGGTGGCATTATTGAGGTCGCCCTGGCCATTAAATGCCCTCACTCTGGATTCCCCAGGAACTCTCGAACCATCCCTCTCCCCAGGAAAGGACCTGAGCAGGAAGCTTTAGTGGGTTGGGTCTATGCCCTCTTAAGGGAGTAGGTTTATCCCCCCTCTCCCCCCACCTTAGCCTGGACTAGGGCTACCCTGGAGGCCTAGAGGTTTCCACTGTGGTTGAGTTTCTGGGCTGGACTGCCTGGGGTGTCCCAGCTTTGCAATGCAATTGACTGTTTGGCCTTGGGCAAATAACTTCTCCTCCTTGAGCACATTCACCTGTAAAACGGCGATAATACTTCTTAGAGCTGTAGTGAAAATAAATTCTCTGGTTTTGCACAGTACCTAGCATGCTGTGCATGCTCTGTAAACGGGGCTCTTTTATGAGTAGTACTGAGGGCCCCGAGGACTGCTGATGGCTGCTGTCTGGAAGCAGACAACTGAGCATTCAGAGGAGAGGGGAGTCACCAAAGGCAGGGAGCAAGGTCTAGGAAGCCTCATGGCAGAAGTCGTGGCTGAGCCTCAAAGAACAGAAGGCATTTGGAGAGGCAGGGCCTTCCCCTCCGACCTCACTCATCAGTAACCCTGCCCTGGCTCCCTCTGTGAGCAATTCTTGAGGCCTCTCCATGGGGATGGGGGGTCTGGGTGCTGGAATGGACCTGAGCTTTGGAGCTGTAGGAGCAGCAGAGCCCCAGGCAGAGCTGCAGACGAGACCATGATGGCAGGTCTAGGCCTGTACATCTGGGTCCCTAGGGGACCAGCTTCTCTCTCCCCTCAGCCAGGCAGCAGCCATTCTTGGCTGGGCCCTCAGAGTGCTGAGCGGCCTTGCCCAAGCAGGCACTTGCAGTGAGAGGGAGTCTGGACCAATCTGATGTTGGTGCCAGTTGGACTATAATTGACAACAGCAGCATTTAGGATTCAGGTTAGCGGTTGGCTCTGGGAAAGAACTTTCTTATAGGATGATCTGTTTGGGTCCTAGGTGACTTTAGAGCTTATTTTGCACCTTTGGGGGTATGTGTATTTCAGCTCACATTCCACCATTTGTTTCCTAATTTGGAGGAATTCATAGCCTTAGAGATGGGGCATCTGGGGGGGGGGGGAGGTCAGGAGGGGCTTCATGGGAGCTCTTTCCTCTAGAGAAGTTGAGAATAGGGTGCCAAGCTTTCCATCCTGGCACCTCCTGGTCTCCTTTGACCCTAATCACATAGGTCTGAGGTTTGTGCCTCCTGGATTACTGAATCCGGCTTAGGAAGCTATTTGTGGCTGAGGGAAGGGAGCAGTTGTGTTCTGAGCCCTCAGCTACTCTTCCCCTTCTCTGGCCTAACCCTGGGTCCCCGGCCTCACCCTTCCCTGCTGAGGGGAGGGGTGCTCTGGTGCCCTGAGTCATTGGCATCCCGTTCCTCACTCCCTCAGTGGGGTTGATAGATTGAATTTGCAGTGGAAGAGATAGACTGAGGCCAGACTGCAAGAAGTTGTTTCTAAATGAGAGGAGAAGCTCCAAGAGTGGGAGAATAGAGGAAGGGGGTGCTGTGCCCAGCACCTTCTTTCTGCACCTTTGGACTTTCTGTGACAATAAGGTGTGTACAGGGTGAGGTAGGGGCTGCCCACTGCCATTTCCTCTTTCTGCCTTCTCTCCGCCACGGGCTCTGGTGGCCTGTCCAGAGCCCAGGCCCCTTCCCAAGTCTTTGTAGTTTCTGTTGGACCCCAGGTGCCAGGTGGCTTACCAGGAGGGCTTCGCAGAGGGGGCTGGCCAGGCTTGGGGAAGAGAGAAAAACTTTACTTACTTCCTCTTCCTGCCCCAGAGGAATAGGAGGTGGCCCCAGGGCCTGGAGGGTAATTTCCGGGCCTCTTGGGGGAGGATGTGATGCTGTGCAGGCTGACAGCCCCTCGCTGCACCTCGGCCTCTTCCTATTTATTGCCAGGGCGTCCCTGAGCACTTGCAGTTGCTGCAAGCAGTGAGGGTTGGATGAGGCCATGGTATTCCTGAGCTTCCTCAGGCGGGGCCCACCACTGTTCCTGGTTCCTCTTCTGGGTACTGAGGGCTCCCCTTGATGCCCCCTGCACACTCTTTGCTGCACTTGCCACACCCTCTTCCTGTCCTTCCCCATACTCTTCTCTCTGGGAGTGGCTCAGAGCCAAAGCTGGGTGAGTGACCTTTGAAGGGGTTCCCTCTGTTTGCTAAGACTTCCTCCCACTTGGAGATCAACAGGGGATGGGAACAAAGGTGGCTCCCTTCTCCCCAAATTCCAGGCTCTGGGTTTGAGTCAGCAGAGCTTGGGCTAAGCTGCTTAAGAGAGCTGGGCTTGTATAAGCTGCTTATGGGGATAGGAGGTGGCCACAGGTTGGGGGAAAAGGTTGAGGAGGAAGAGGGAAGGGATTGTTCCTCTGTCCCAGCACTACCCACCAGGTCAGGAGAAGTCCTTGCCTGACACACCTAGATGTGGTTTCAGGGACAGCTATGTGGTAGGGGTGGGAGTATCAGGAGACTGGGTCTCCTGAGGCCAAACTGTGTCACTCCTTTTATTTATTTTTGTTTTTATTGATTTCAGAGAGGAAGGGAGAGGGAAAGAGAGAGAGAAGCATCAATGATGAGAGAGAATCATTGATCAGCTGCTTCCTGCACACCCCCCTGCTGGGGATCAAGCCCATTACCTGGGCATGTGCCCTTGACCGGAATCGAACCTGGGACCCTTCAGTCCTCAGGCTGATGCTCTATCGGCTGAGCCAAACCAGCTAGGGCTGTGTCACTCCTTTTAGAGTGAAGTTTCCAAAAGCTGGGCTGTATCTTCCCTGTTATGCTAGGGGCTTCTTAGGAGATTAGAGACCTGTTTCGCTCAGGATCACCAAGCCAGCCCTGGCAGAAGCTGGGATAAGGGCCCTCAACTCCAGGGTAGGAGGGGAAATGTGGGGGAGGTAGCCTTATCTGCCACCCTTCTCTGCCTACCCCTCCCTGACCCTAGAGACCACTAGGTGGAGATGTTTGTTTCCCATTAGATCGCAGTGATGAGCTATGTCTCCCCCACAGTGTGGGGTTCCTCCAGGGCAGGGGCTCAATTCTCTCTTTCTGGAAGGCAGTGACCTTAGGGATCAGAGAGGTGTAGTTAGTGTGGAGTTCCCCCAGAAGCTGAGCTGGAGCAGACACCTGTCTCCCCTAGATTACCTGTGCTCCCCGGAGGAGAATATATATAAGATCGACTTCATCAGGTTCAAGATTCGGGACATGGATTCAGGCACTGTCCTCTTTGAAATCAAGAAGCCCCCAGCTTCAGGTGAGTGGCTGGGTGGGCCATGGACAGGGAGGTGGGTGCGAGCTGTGAAGTGGGCTGCCCGGGGACTCCTCAGGCTGCAGAGGGGTCAGAGGACAGCAGCTGGGATTTGGACCCCATCATTCCCAGGAGTCATTTGGCAAGGGGCCTCTTCTTTTCTTTCCCATCTGCTCTGGGATTGGACATTTTAGGACAGTCCTGTCCCTTCAGTCCCTGCCAGCCTGCCCTCTGCAGGCCTTCTTGGGAACTGCAGTCCTGGAGGCCCCAGGCCTCTGTCTCCTTTGGCCCTGGGAACCTCAGTTGAAAATTTTGACCTGTTGGCCTAGATCTCCCAGGTGGGACTTTTCGGCCAAAGGTCTGAACCTTCCATGTGCATCAGAACCTCCTGGGAGTTTTAACACTTTCTGAGAGATGGGAGGCCTGGGGTGAAAAACTCGGGATGGGCATGGGCCCCACTCTGAAGCCCACTGAGCCCCAGCTGGGGTGCATTACAGAGCGGTTGCCCATCAACCGGCGGGACCTGGACCCCAATGCTGGGCGCTTTGTCCGCTACCAGTTCACCCCTGCCTTCCTCCGCCTGAGGCAGGTGGGAGCCACGTGAGTCACTGGGCCAGGGGGCGGTAAGGGTGGGAGTAAGGGTGGGGTGGGAGGGAGCCCTTCCTGAGTTCTTACTGAGCCTCTCTTAGGGGCAGTCTGTCCTGAACCTGGCTGGTTGACTTCCAGGCCACGCTCAGCCCTGCCCCCTTCTCTCGCTCAGGGTGGAGTTCACGGTGGGAGACAAGCCTGTCAACAACTTCCGCATGATCGAGAGGCACTACTTCAGAAACCAGCTGCTCAAAAGCTTTGACTTCCACTTCGGCTTCTGTATCCCGAGCAGCAAGAACACCTGCGAGCACATCTATGACTTCCCGCCTCTCTCTGAGGAGCTGAGTGAGTGGGCAGGGCCCTGTGGACATGGGGACTCAGAGACCAAGCTGGGGGGAGTGTGGTCTGACTCCCTTTCGTCCCACCCTGGGTCTCCTGTGTCTGGCACCTTTAGGGACACTCAGGTTTAGCTTGTCCCTGACCCATAGTTCTGAAGGCCCTGCAGTGGCCTGCCTCTGGCTCCTGACCTTTGCCCTGCCCGGCTGGGGCTCTTTTGCAGTCAATGAGATGATCCGTCACCCGTATGAGACACAGTCTGACAGCTTCTACTTCGTGGATGACCAGCTGGTGATGCACAACAAAGCAGACTATTCCTATAGTGGGACACCATGACCCCCCAGCTGCCTCCTACCCCAGGAGGGTCCTGGGCCCTCAGCTGTGACTTTCCAGTGCTCACTTCTCAACCCCAGGTCTTCTGCCTGGGAAGGGTCCCAGGGGCCCTGGACCCTGTGTCAGTGTTGGGAAGGAGGGTGCCTGATGTCCCCAGCCCAAGTCCATAAAGCGCATGGGGCCTGGCATCTGGGGTGGGATAGGGTGGTAGGGGGGGCTGTTTGCCTCCATATTCAGGAAGGCCTCCTGTGAGAGGAGTAGCCAGAATTTCTGGACAGCCAGCCTAATTGGGCCTCTTGGGCCCAAGTTTCAGAACAGTGTTCCCCTACCCATTCTTTGTTTCCTGCCCACCTCGGACAGGCTGTTTCAATTTGTAAATTCATAGATGAAGATCTTGACTGCTAAGACTCCCAAGGGGGTTTAGGCTCTGGCCCCAGCCCTAGCCTCCATCATCAGGGGCCAAGATACTGCCTGAGGTGTGGGAGGGATCGGCCCCGACTGCCACCTCTGCTTGGGGCTGGACCAACTGTACATAGTTTTCAATAAACTCTTTCTCCTTTTCTGTTCTCTGCTTGTGGGCCAGCGTGTGTATCTGTTGGGGAGGTGGGGAGGGGAGAGAAGCAGGCAATAACGTGGTCCCCAAGTCCTACTGTGCCCTAATCCTCTTGGTTCCTAGAGTCAGCATTTAGTACATGTTGCAGCTGGAAAGGGCTTTTCCTTTGATAAAAGAAGGCAGTTCAGGCCCCAAGAGGGGAAGCTTTAGGCTAAAGTCATAGCCACCCCTGACAGGACAGAGGATGGGACAAGGGACCCCAACTCTAGGATGGGAAGGAGGTATGGGGAGGTGGCCTTGTTCTTTACCTACCTTCTCTGACCCCCTGAGGCCACTAGGACCCCTAGGTTGTGCCTTTAGCCCTCATCGGAGAGAGAAGGTGGACAGGTTTGTGACTAAGAACTGGAGCGCTCTTGTTTTAAGCTCCTTGGGGAGTCCCCTGGACTGGCTCTCCTACGTATAACACTGCTCCCAGCCCTGTCCCTATTGCATTTCCTTAATGGAGAAAATTGAAGAACTGAGAGGTAGGTGGAGAACTTATCTCAGTGTTCACATTCTACTGTCCCAAGCACACTTGTATATGCCTGGCGCTGAGGAGTTACACGCACTGGAATTTGGGTGGTTCATGTGGAGCCCTTGGTGGGAGCCAGGACCTGGGCTGGACTCCGGGAATTCTAAAGTGAGGGAGGGAAGCAGGAGTCACTTGCTTGGAGAGCTCTGGGGAGGGATCTTGGAGGAGGTAGCGTGGAACAACTTGAGAACTCCATACAACTTTGACTGGAAGAGATGGGGAGAGCATGTAGGCACAGGGAACAACGTAAGGTCTGGAGCCAAGATGTATCAGGTATGTTCAAGGGAGTGTATTCATGATGTGAAAGGAAGACAGATCTGGGGAGCCTTGTTCAGTCAGGCATTGGGGCTTCTCCTGAGGAAGATGGGGGGTCATTGAGGAGGATAACCTGGTCCGATTAGTGAAGGGCAGATTGGAAAGAGTGAGACTAATAATAAAAGCTGATATCTACTGAGTGCCGAGCCCAGGGCTGGTGCTTTATATGTGTTAATAGAATGCCCACAGTCATTTCTGAGGTAGGTGCGATTATTATGCTCATTTTGCAGAAAATACAGGCCTGGAGGTTAATTTACCCCCACCCCCCACATCACAGTTACATGTCAGTGTCAGGATTTGAACCAGGCAGTCTGACTCCAGAGTCTGTGCATTAAGGATGTGCTGAGGGGGGTGTTGCAGGAATTTGGGTGAGAGAAAATTGAAGAATCGAAGGCAATATGAATTAGGTCAAGAGAACCAAGATGGCGGCATAGGTAAAACACCTATCTTGCCGTCATACACAGCAATTTTAAAACTACAAGTTAACGAAAGTACAAACACCGTCCAGAATCACCAGAAAGCTGGCCGAGTGAAGATTGCACAAATCAAAGTGAAGATAAGACACTGTGACTCAGAGGAGCAGTGGTGGACAGTGTTGAAAGATTCGCGCGGAGAGAGGTTTGAAGCACGCGCCAGTGAATAGGGAGGGCGGCTGAAAACCGGCCAGTTTTCTCGAACGGTGGAGACAAAGACGTCCCACTGTACTGATTCTCCAGTTCTGGGTGAAGTCCAGGGAACCCACTATCACACGGGGTAAAAACTGAACTGTGGGAGGGCACGCTGAAGCTCGGGTGCTGCAGGGGTGTGCGGGCTTGTGGAGAAGGCAGCTTGTGTGTGAACTTGGGAACAGCGCAGCTGCCTGACCTAGTAGAGAGCGCTTGCGACTTGCTCTCTCATTTGGAAAACCGTCAGACTGCTTTGTTTTATGACCCTGGGTGAGACATTGGGTGTGCAGAGTCATTTGGGGAGAGTCTGAATTCCCCGGCAGCCAGTGGAGCTCCACAGCAGCTCTCTCTCAGAGGTGCTGGCGGCCATTGCCCCCAGCACAGAGTCCCTGGGGCCGCATAGGGTGGAGCTAACGCTGTCTGCTTGGCCCGGAGACTCCGCCCATCCAACCTGAGCACAGCTGAGCTTCACAGACAATTGGCCTGGAGGTCAACCCCTCCAAGTGCTAACAACGATTAACCTGAGCTTAACTTCAGCAAGACTGTGCAACCCATATCCACCTCAGGTAACTGGGGAGGCTGACCCACTGTCCCTAGTAGGACGTCTACCACACAAAGCTAATTGACCAACTCAGGGAAGCAGCCACCATGCAGAGACATGGAAAGAAATCAGATGTGAAAGAAATGGAGGAAAAAAAAACGTCTGGACATGGAATTCAAAACCACGGTTATAGGACTTCTCAAGAGTCTCCTAGAAAAGGTCGAGACCTATAAGGAAATAAGCAAGACCTACAAGGAAATGAATGAGTCCTACAAGGAAATGAACGAGACCCTCAAGGATATGAAGGAGACTCTCAAGGATAGGAAAAAGGACCAACCAGAAATTAAGCATACACTGACTGAAATAAAAAATATACAAATACCTAAGGAGCACCCCAAGAACCAAGTTCAAGATTTGAAATACAAAGAGGTAAAATCCACTCAGCTGAAAAAGCAAGAAACCAAAAGAATCCAAAAAATTGAAGATAGTGTAAGGGGCCTCTGGGACAACCTCAAGCATCCCAACATCTGAATTATAGGGGTGCCAGAAAAAGAGAGAGAGCAAGACAATGAAAACCTATTTGAAGAAATAGTGACCGAAAACTTCCCACACCTGGTGAAAGAAATTGACTTAGGAGTCCAAGAAGCGCACTGAACCCCAATATACAGGAACCCTAAGAGGACCACACCAAGGCACATCATAATTAAAATGCCAAGAGCAAAAGACAAAGAGAGAATATTAAAAGCAGCAAGAGAAAAACAGTAGTTACCTATAAGGAAGCACCCATACGATTGTCAGCAGATTTCTCAACAGAAAGGATGCAGGCCAGACGGGAGTGGCAAGAAATATTCAAAGTGATGAATAGCAAGAATCTACAACCAATATTACTCTATCCAGCAAAGCTATCATTCAGATTTGAAGGTCAGATAAAGTGCTTCGCAGATAAGAAAAAGCTGAAGGAGTTCATCACCACCAAACCAATATTATATGAAATGCTGAAAGATATTCTTTAAGAAGAGGAAGAAGAAAAAGATAAAAGTGTAAATTATGAACAACAAATACACATCTATCAACAAATAAATCTAAAAAGCAAGTGAATTAATAAGCCGATGAACAGGATAAACTGGTGAATGTAACAGAATCATGGACATAGAGAGGGAATGGACTGACAATTCTTGGGGAGAAAGGGGGTGTGGGAAGTGCAGCAAGAGACTGGACAAAAATCATACAACTATGGGAGAGGACAGTGGTCGGGGGTGAGGGCGGAGGGTGGGATGGGTACCAGGTGGAGGTGAGCTATAGGGTGAAAAAAAGGGAACAATGTAATTAATAAACTGAACAATAAAGATAAAAAATATAAAAATTAAAAAAAAGAATTAGGTCAATATCCATGGAGGTGGGGAGAAATAGATGAAGCTGAGATTTTCAGGACTGTGGTTGATTGGATGAGGAACTTGAAGACAGGGAGGATTTGAGGCTGAATCCCTGGTTTGTGACCTGCGTGCTAGGGTGAATAGGAGTGTTGTTACTGGGTGTGGGAACCCAGGTTGGATCAAGGAGGGGGCTGGTGAGAGGATGAGTTCAGGTTGGGACCTGCTATGGTGTGGTACAGATGTCCTGGAGGAGGTGATCTAGAGGAGACAGGAAATTTGGACACTGAGATGAGGAAGTGGGTGAGGGCTGGAAATGGTGATGCTTGGAGGTCATTGATCACAAGGTGATTGCTAATGCTGAGATGGTGGCTGAGATTATGGGGTCCCCTGCTCACTAAACTACTGGTGCACTTTGTGACTGCCAAACCCACTACTGGTGTTAAGTGAGCAGGGGGCAGAAATGCCAGATGTCCTCCAATTAATGGGGCACTCAACGCTAATAGTCCACACCCCCAACTGAGGGTGTAACAAGAGTGTGTAACCCTAGGGAAGGCCAGGGAGCTTTTGACAGCAGATAATGGATACAGGAAGAGCAGCCAGAGGTGGGTACAGGAGCCTGTTTTAGAGGAAGTTATGTTAAAACAAAGGGAAGAGAGAATTTCACCAAGATGCTGGTGGTCAGGAATTGTCACAACGGTGAAGAAGGGGTACGGCGGGGCTGGGGGTGGTTTGAAGATGCGGCTGTGTAGGTATAGAAGTATTTGGAGTGGAGGTGTTTACGGGGTTACAAGAGAAGTTATAAAAGTTCTAGCCAGTTTTCTCAGTGGATAGAGCATCGGCCTGCGCACTGAAGAGTCCGGGTTCAATTCCAGTTAAGGGAACATGCCCAGTAGGAGGTGTGCAGGAGGCAGCCAATCAATGATTCTCGTCATTGATGTTTTTACCTCTCTCCTCCTTTCCTCTCTGAAATAAAAATATATGTTTTTTAAAAAGTTATAAAAGAGGAACTTTTAGGCCTACACAGTGTCAGGAGGCGGGCCCTCTCTTATCACCTGATAATAGTTTTCACTGCTCCTGCTAAGTCAATTGGGTTAAAGTTCTGGATTGGGCCTGTTGCACTTCCACCTTCACACAGGGAGGGAGGTCCCTGGGAGGGGTCCCTATTCCTGGAGCACTCACTCAGAGAAGCCCTGTCTCCTTTTTTTAAAAAATATGATTTTATTGATGAGAGAGAGAGAGAGAGATAAATATCAGTGATGAGAGAGAATCATCGATGTCTGCCTCCTGCACACTCCACACGGGATGGAGCCCACAACCCGGGCGTGTGCCCTGACCTGGAATCAAACCACGACCTCCTGGTTCATGGGTCAATCCTCAACCACTCAGTGACACTACCTGGGCCTCCCTGTCTCCTTTTAAGTCTTCATGTCTCTGGCATTGGTCTGGCTGCTAAGGTGCAACTGGTTGCATTTATTTCCTCGCACTTTCCTTAGGAACCTAGGAGATTCCTGAGCAGTAGAAGGAGGGAAAAGATGGAAGTGGGATGGTGTAGGGTGGGGGGTACAACTAGTCTGGCTGTGATTATGATGAGTTGTTGACTTTGAAGGTTGATCTAGACAAGGCTGTGTCTGACCATGCTCAGATTCTGTCTCTTCGAAGTCAGCCAGAGAAAACCCTACCACTGGGTTGAGCAGGAAAATCCAAATACTAGGGGAAGACAACCTGCTCATGCAGGCTGGCCTTTAGGGTGCGCTTGGGACTGCCCAACCCACTGTGAAATACTGAGAGGTTTCCCTTCCAGCTGATGAAGAGCTGCTGTCTCAAGCTCGTAGGGCTTCCTCTCTAGCCTGGCCCAGCCCCGAAGAGTCACCCTCCATTTCCCCACCATCTGGCACCAAAAGTCAAGGGTGCTTGGCTTTCTTGTGTGTCATGGACCCCTTTGTTATTGTCTACTGAAGCATATGGGCAATACGGCTTTTATGTACATAAAATATATTGTAATCCTAAATTTTATGTACTAAACACTGTACATAGACACCTCTATCTATATCTATTCTGCAGTATCTGTAATGTAATATGAAAACACCTGTGGTTTCTCAATGGCAAAGTCACAGCTTCTGCTAAAGCTACTGTGCTTTGTTGCTGACGTTCACAATTAAGGGAAATGCTAAATTTGAGGTAGAGAGGAGTAAAAGTGAAGGTGCAATTTCTTTCATTGGACTCATAAATTCTAACCAGTTTAAAACCAGGATTAGAGCCCCTGAACAAAGGGTCTTCCAGACCCTGCATCCATTCAGACTGTTGCTCACCCCAAAATGGTGTTTGAACACTTGGTGTAAGGTGGCCAGCAGAGGGCAGTATATGAGCGAGAGTGTGGAACTCAGCTCAGAGAGGCTCTTGCTTGGTTTTAAAAGTCTAAGGGCCAAGCCTGGTTACAAACAACAACAGCAAAAGAAACTCAAAGTCCTATCAACTGGCTACCTGTCTTAGCTGCGTGGGGGCCAGTTCACTCATAGGTGTGATGAACGGGCCGTGGGACAGAGGTCTGCCTGAGGAGCCCTGGAGCTGTCTTCTGCTCCCCAACTAGCTGGAGGTGTAGAGGCCCCAGGGTTCCAGTGTGAGGCAAGGAAGCAGGTTCCAGTAAAGTTCTCTCATTAAACACTTCCCTTGTTCTTGGGGGCTTGGGCATTCAGACCCAGGCCTAGGGTTGGTCAGAACTGGGGTGTAATGTCAGCTGGGGGCCAGACATAGACCCTTCACCCCCTTCCTATACTGCCAGGGCTGGGTGGGCTGGGTGGGTCTTCCTCTTGGCTGTATGGACTGGCCATGCCTTCCCCTACTCCTCACCCTACCCTATCCCTCTAGGCCTAGACCAGCCTTAGAGCCTCTTGTGGGAAGGTACTGGGGTACCTCCATTATGACACCTGGAAAGCTGTCTTCTGGAGCAGACAGGCGGTGTTGGCCGGCCCCCAGGCCTGGCCCCTGGAGGAACTTTCCAAGCAGAGGCCTCACCTGTGGCTGTGGTAAGACTGAGGCTCATGCGAGTGCTTTTGGCTCCTACACCTTCCCATCCCTGTGCAGGCGGAGTGGGGGGCTGCTTCTCAGGCTGCCCTTTGGTGACAGCGGCCTGTCTGCAGGTGGTGCCTGGGAGGTGAGCCTAAAGTGGGATGGGGTAGGCCCCTGATCCTCCAGGGACCATCTTCCAAGACCAGCAGTGCATAGCACCTGGCTATGCTCTGATCATGTCACCTGTGGAACCCAGAGACCAGCCAGGGAAAGATGGGAGGCAGGAAGGCACAGCCTGGACAGGGAAGTTACCCCTTCTTGTGTGAGGAAATGAGAAGGCTGGGTGGATCTTAGAGGGGGTACAAGGCGAGGGCATCCTCTCCCTCTGGGCAGGGCAGCTGCTTCTTTGCATCCCTTTGAAAGTTCTCCTGGGAAACACTCCACCCACATTCCCCCTCATCCTCTCAGGCTGGTCAGAAGTCCTCCCAGGTGCTTCCTAGCACTGAAGGAGGGTGGAATGAAGTCACAAGCCCAGGATATCTACAGTCAGTGCAGCCTGACCTTTCTCCCCGGGGAGAGAGGTCCAGAAAGGAAGGCTCAAAGCTGAGACCACATGGCGCTTTATTGTTCCAGGGCAAGGGACAATGGCAGGCCATGGAAGGGTCTGCTTGTGCCTCACCTGAGGCCAAACACTGTGGGTTCTTGTTGTCCTCAGGCCCATGGTAGGCTGAGGCTCCCACGCGGTGGGGGGTTGGGCTTCCAGGTAGGGCATGGCGGGCAACAGGGCCACACCCCTATCTTCAAGGGCATCGCAGGTCTGTTAAGCAGTCAGAGAGGGGACATGGGTGCTCCCCAGTCAGCCTGTGCCAGGCTTCCCTTCCCTGGATGCCCAGGCTGCCTCAGGCAGTTGGAAGAAATTACTAAGCTGGGGCCTAAACTACATGAGCTTATAGAGAAGGAGTGAGACCACAGTGACTTGGAGGGGCCCTTCCTACACCCAGGGCTGGGAGAAGAGGACACTTTCAAGTTTCCAAGGGCAGGGGCTTTTCCAAACACTTGGTGTCGGGATTGGGCTCAGTTTGAGCCTGGGGCGGACGTGGTCCCTCCTGTGTGTCACCCTGGGGCTAGACAGCATATGCAGAGGACGGGCAGAGCCTGGCAGAGTCAGTGCTGCTGAAGAGCAGCCCCTGGGAAGTCCCCGGGCAACTTGGGGAGAGGCTGAGTGTCTCCTCCTCCCTCACAGGCTGCTGGAATGAAGATGGGAGAATAAATACCTCGACGTCGGGGAAGATCATGCCTGGAGGGGACCAGGCCCAAAGAGAATGTGGGCGTCAAAATAATGTTCAGGGTGGTCTTGGGCCTGCATGGAGGTCACCAAAGCCCTCAGCTCTCAGCTGCCCCAGAAAGGAAGTCGGGCTCTGTGATGTAGTTCCGGTTCCTCAGGATATAAGGCGTGTGGGTGTGTGTGTGTGTCTAAATGATAGTGTGTATGCATGGGCACAGGTACATGAAGGCTTGAGTGGGGATGAGGGAGAGTGGGTGAAATTTTTGCCCAGACACTTGTTCTCAGGGGCTCTGAGTGAGGAGCTGGCCCACCGGGCAGCAGAAATGTGTGAGGGGTAGCATCCTGGGTGGTGTCTCCACCCCCGGCTGTCAGCTAACAAACAAGTTAGCGGCATAGGGGACAGGGAGAGTCTTCCTTCTTTGACCTTTAAGGTGAGCCCGATGTGGGCGGCCAGCTGGGACCTCCAGGCCAGGCCGAGACTGGAGCTGCTGCTGGGCACGGCTCATGCTAGGGCCATGGGCTTGGAGCTGGGGCTGAGGTACACAGAGGGGCCAGCGGGGGCCGTGGGGGGCGGGGGCTCCAGCTCCATGAAGGCTGAGTAGAGGGTGGTGAGGTGCAGGTCGCCCAGGGCTGCCGAGCCTCCGCTGCCTGGTGATGCCAAGTCACCCGCCCCACTGCCTGTCTCTCCCAGACAGGGCCCTGGAGGGAAGCAGTGGGGAGGTGGCGGAGGTGGCGGCATTGCAGATGATGTCGGGGATGAGGTCACCAGTACCAAGGGGTCGAGGGCCAAGCTGTCATCCTTCAGCTGTTCCCACAGGTTTCCTAGTTGGGGGATAGAACAGGCATCACTGGGAGGTACCAAAGGGGCCCTGTCTGCCCTCCACCCCGTCTCCCATGCTAAACAGAGCACCGTTTGGGAAACATTTGCTGGAGAACAGACCCTGGCACTAGCTATGTGACCCCAGGCAGTTGCCGAACCTCTCTGATTCCTCCTCCCATGTATGGTCTGAAGCCATAGCCTGGATGACCGTGTGGCTCTCTTTTGGGAGGCGGAGAGGGGTGAGGATTTGAGAGCTGCCTATTGGAAGGGTTGATGCAGGTACTGTGTGCTCCAGGATTAGCCTGGGGCGGGAGCCTCAGGAACTCTTCACCCTGGCTGCTGCCCAGGCTCCAAGGAAGAAGGATCTGCAGTCCAGACCACAGATCTTCCAACAATGCACTGCTCGACCCAGTGAGACGGCTGGACTTGGCTCCGTGGGCCTCCTCTACTGCAGAGCTCAAGGGACAGGAGCAGAGCCAGGAAGCACCTTACTCCAAGGAGAAATAGTGCTTTGGCCTCATAGCCTTTTTATGTCATGTGACCTGCATCATGGCGGGCCAGGCCCTGGCGACGGCCCTGGGTACCTGGTGGCAGGAGGCTGGTTGAAATACTGAGCTTAGTTGTCTGGGTTCCCATCCCAGCTCTCCCTCTTTCTAGCCAAGTGACCTTGAGTAAGTTACTTAACCTCTGTGCTTCTGTGAAACATGTTTAATAATCCCTCCCATCCTGCAGGCCCATATAAGGAAGCACATGCAAAGCGGCTAGTGTGCTGCCTGATAGTAGGGGTCAAGTACATGTTTATGTCTAGAGCTTCCTCTGAGGCTGTTGATCCTGCTTCCCACTTCTGGGTGGGGGTGAGGATCTAGCTTCCTAAAGCCTGTACCATCTCCCCATCAGACAGGGAGCTCTCGGAGGCTGGCTGCCTCCACCTGCTTGTGGATGTTCCCTTCCCACTGTACGCAGGGGGTCGGAGGCCTGGCTTAGCACAATCCACCAAACCTCCTCTGTCCAGTACCAGGGCTTGGGGTGCACTGGAGTTCAGAGGGACACGTTTGGGGCTGGTCACATGCAGAGACAGAGCAGATAAGATGGAATGGAATGGATAGAATCTCCCCCCTGACTCCTACCCTCAAATCTCTCCTGGACCTGCCTGGTTCTGAGGCCTTACACTCTTCTAGCAGGAAGCTCTCTTTCCTTTTCTGCATTAAAAATGAACTCAGCCCAGCTGGTGTGGCTCAGTGGTTGAGCATCGACCTATGAACCAGGAGGTCATGGTTCAATTCCTGGTCAGAGCCCAGGGTGCAGGCTCCATCCCCAGTAGGGGGTGTGCAGGAGGCAGCCAATCAATGGTTATTTCTATCTTCCTTCCTCTCTGAAATAAAAAAATTAATACTTAAATTTTTTTTTTAAAAGATGAGATCAGAATATGCAACTGGTTATGACTATCAGCTGCTCACAGCCAAGTATGGAATGAAACATTAGGCCCCTTCAGCCTACCCAGAGCTGAAAGGAGTTAGTGGGAACAGTTTCAGAGGCACCAGGAGGGGGACAAGGGCATTCCTCTTTGCCCCCTGATACACCTTGTCTGTTTTGCTCCGGCCACTGTGCTTCAGTGCCTGGAAACCTGGCAGAGAGCAGGCTGCAGCCTGGGGACTTGGAGGGGATGGGCCATGCTGCCAGGTGTATCTCTCCAGCTTCGTCCCACCTCCCCTTTCTCACCCCCAGCTCACCCTGGAAGTCAAAGTCGGTGAGAGAGGGATTGATGGCATCCAGGTCAGTGCCGAGATCTCCATCTGGCAGCAGGGTGTCCTGCATGGTCCTGGCTGGGGAAGGCTCAGCCAGCAGCTTGGTGCTGTGGCTGGGTGGGGTGTGGGCAGGCAGAGGCGAGTCCTGGGGGGTGCCTGGCTGGGCCCGCAGCTCAAGGTGACCATCTGGCTGCGGGAACAATGGCTGCGGAGGTCCAGGAGGGCCCAGGCCCGGTGAGAGGTGTGAGTATGTCTGCCCATAGCAGGAGGGCGCATGGCCCCCAAGTAGGTCCTGCAGGGGGTTTTTGCCAGGAATGGGGCCTGGAGCCGGGTGGATTGAGTGCAGCGGCTGGGAGAGCCCAACTGGAGGTGCCAGGGGCTGGATGGGGCCTGAGCCTGCCAGTCCAGGAGGTGGGCAGCCCAGGAGTGGGGTGCCCAGCTTCTCCCTCTTGTCTCCAATGAGGCTGTCCAGCTCTTCTGAAAAAGCCCAAGAGAGAGGGATACCATGAGACCTCTCTTTCTGCACAAACCCTCCCCAGCCCTGGAACTGCACACAGGCCCTCTCCTTACTCCTCAGTTCTTCTTTTCCAGTTTCCCCTCTCTCTCTGTTTGCTCTGGGAACCCTCGGCCTTCCCTCGCTGCCGGCCTCACCTGGCTTGGCCATGCTCTTGCGCACAGCTATGGGGTCTTTCCTCTTCCACTTCTGCAGCTCCTCCTGCATCTTGTCGATCTTGGCTGGATTAAGAGCCCACAGGCAGCCCTTGCGAGAGGAACTTCCCGATTTGTTCTCCACCTTCTCGAAGCATTTGTTGAGAGAGAGGTTATGGCGGACAGAATTCTTCCATCCATCGGGCGCCGTCTGCCAGGGCAGAGCAAGACAAGAAATGAGGCCGGGATCAGGCAGCCAGAGCTGGCTCCGGGTCTGGGTTCCAGAAAACTCCACTGTGCACAGAACTGCTGCCCCCTCTGGGCCTGGTCCTCCCCAGCACCCAGCCCAGGCTCTGTTCCCTTCAGTGGTGGGGGAAGGGCTGCAGGAACCTTGACTGTAAGTTATTCTCACCTAAATTCTACTTTCTCCTACCCAATCCTGGATGGTCCTGATGACTCAGAAAGGGAAGGCTGGTGGTTGCCACCAACGCCTGAACCTCTCCCGCACCTGGAATCGGACCACTCCCCGTGGGGCTTGGAGCCTGTGCTTGGAGCCCTTTGTGGAAAGGGGACTCAAATGCTCTGAAGCCTCTGGTGCCAACTTAGGAGAGAGAATGAGGGGGAAGCTCTGGAATGTTCTCCTGGGTCGGCCTCATCCCCGCTGGGGCGAATGTGGGAAAAAAGAAAGCTGGGTGAGGTTGGTGTTGGGTGTATGCACTGTTGCACATAGATTTGTGTGTTTATCTGAGTTTTGCTCTGTGTGTGTGTGTGTGTGTGTGTGTGTGTGTGTGTGTGTGTGAGAGAGAGAGAGAGAGAGAGAGAGAGAGAGAGAAAGAGGGGGGGGGGGTCCTGTGAGTATGAGTGCACACATGTCCCTAAGTGTGCCTCCCTGGTGTGAGCTTGTCTCCTGGGTATGAGTCTGTAAATTCCCGAGTGTGAGGATGTGTCGGTCCCTGAAGATGAGCGTGTGTGAGAAAGTCTCTGCTGTGTGTGGGTATCTGTGATTGCATGTGTAGGTGGGTGTGAGTGTTCACATGAGTGTGCCCGAGGGGGTGTGCTCTGGTGGGGAGGCCAGCCCTCAGGGTGGTGGTGCTCGTGCCAACAGAATAAACACCCATTAGGAGGCCTGGTCATGTCACCAGTGCAGTAATTGTGCCCAGGGAGGGTTGTAAAAACCATTAGGCTGACTCAGTTGGGTGAGAGGCGGTGGCGGGGGTACCAGTAGGCACCCACAGTCCTTCCACTTCCAGCTCAGTTCCAGGCTCTGTGCTGGCCCTGAGCCCAGCAGGGGTGACTGTGGATAGAGTTTCTGCTCTGACCAATGGGGCCCCTCTCCCTTTCAGGGCCCAGTTTCTGCTTAATGAGGGGTGGCCACTCCCTCTTCTCCTGCTCCCTTGCCCCAGGGAGCAGCTGGGCTGAATCACGCCCAGCAGAACTGGGCTCTGATGCCAGCATCACTGCAAGTCACTGGCAGGAGCTACAGAGTTTTTCTTAAGGGCAGCTGGCCTGGGGCAGGGGGCTGGTTGAGATGACCCTCCAAAGTTCCTGGGGTCACAAGGAAGAATTCTTGAGCCACCAGAGCAGTCATCTGGGGATTCACCTTCAACTCCATGACAGTCCCTACTAGGAATCAAGGCTGTGTCGTCTGATGGGCAGAGTTAATGGGCACTGGACCCTTTTATAGCCCCGTAAATCTGTGAATTCAGATGCCAGGGCAGAGCCCACCCCAGCCACTTCCTGTTTGGAAGAAGGATGGTCAGCACCAGCAATTATGTCCAGTGGCTGGACATGTCCCCAATCCCACAAGCCTGACTCATGGGGCTACAGGACGCCCACCTCAGCCGCCTCGAGCATGAGTGCTGCCCACTCCAGGGTCCCCTCCGTCCTTGCCTCCCAATAGAGAGTGAGATAGAAGGGGCAGGGGATCTTGGATTAATTCCTTAGGTGGGTCTGAGGGGAAGTATCAGAATGGGAATGAATCTATGTGCCAACTGGTTCAACCTGACCATTTTACAGGTTGGGAAACTGAGGGTTAAAGAAGAAAGGGCCTAGCCTTATATCACACAAGGAGGCAGTGACAGAGCCCAGGCTCCAAGTCTGTCCCTTAGTTAAAGGCCCTGCCCAGGTCACCCCATAGGGTGGCTTCACCATCTGGGCCCGCCCCATCCTCAAAGATGCTTTCTCTCTGAAGTCAAATGTAAACGAGGGAGTGAGGGAGTGATGCAACTGCTAAGAACAACAACTGGAACCAAAAAAAAAAAAAAAAAAAAAAAAGCTGTTAGACCTCTTCACTCTTCAGCTCTATAAAACAGGGATTACACGGCTCCCAGGAAAAATAATTAAGCCAGGAAGATGAGATGCAGGGAGGGGCTGGGGGCCAAGTCGGGAGTTAGCAGGGAAGAAAGATTGAGAGGAGTAGGGCAGGGCCCTCACTTCCTTCTCTCTGGCCCGGCCCCTTAAAGTCCCAGAGGAACCTCACAAGGTTAGGGAGACTTTGGTTCCCTGACCTGCTGGGGCAAAGGGGAAACCCTGGGTATTGGCTTCCATGCTTCTCGAATCCCAGAGACAACTCTCTTTCCCCCTCTTCCTCCTTCCAGAACCTCTAGTAGATGGCCAGACCACTCTGGCCATCATGCCCACTACTCATCTGATGGCCCCTCAGCAAGTACAAACTTTTTTGAATATCAGCCTCAACTTATCCCCAGGCAGGACAATCGAGAAGAAGTGGGCCTGGGCATCACCTACTGGCAGGTGGAGCTGAGTTCTGGATTACTGGGGCCTCAGCTCCTGCCTGCTGCCTGGGCAGCAGACAAGATTGTATCCACCAGGGTGCAGAACTCCTTACAAGCTCTGATCTCCCCCCTGCACCCACCCTTGGAGAAATGGTCTGTGCTTGGGGTGTCTGGGGGGCATGCAGAGAAGGGAAATTGTGCTCAGCAATTAGTCCCATCTGCTGAGTGACCTTGAACGGATGGGTCACCCTCTCTGATGTATTTGCCCATCTGGAGAGAAGGGCATCTGTCCTGCCTCTAGGAAGGGTGTCTGGTAGAGGTCCCAGACGCCCGTTCTGTGGGTGACGGGACCTGGATCCTGTACATGGGAAGGTTAGGCGAGCCAGCCACTTCCCTGGGACAGGCAAAGACCATGAAGCCCACACCCCGCTTTTTGGCAGAACTGCAGCTGAGCCTGCCGCCCACAGAGCAGATCCTAATCGCTCCCTGGAAGGCAATGGGTTCTGCAGTCCCAGCATCCATGTCACCTTGGCTGGCCAGCTCCTACCCAAATTCCTCCAGCCCTACGGCATCCTCGGGGCAGGGGTAAGGACAGCCTCTCCTCTCGTCCCCAGCTCTCTCCCAACTTGGGGTAGGTGGGTGCGCTGTAAAGCCTAAGAGGACTGACTGTCCACCTTCTGCCTGCACAGGGTCTGACTCCAGCTGCTGTGTCACCTTGCATGCTTGGCTTGAGCTCTCTGTTCTCCACTCTGCCCTTCAGAAGTGGAAATTAGAGAAAGCATGTGGGGGGCAAACGCTCTTCCGGATTTCATTCTCACTCTTCTCCCATCTCCCAAAGGAGTACTCTGGCTCCAGAGAGGCCTGGCTTGCTCAGCACCTCGGCATGGGGGAGTGGGAGTGGGTCTTGGGCTCACCTTGAAGTAAGGGAAGTGCTCCGTCATAAAATTGTAGATCTCGCTGACAGGAAGGCTCCCAGTTTTACTGTTCTTAAGGGCCATGAAGATGAGGATGCTGAAGGCAAAGAAAACCCTGAGAGTGTTAACCTCAGACCAGGCCCGGAGTCTCCCCCAAACCCTCTGCCCCTGCTGGAGTAGTTGAGGAGAGAACCTGCTGCAGAATTAGTGGGTGAGAGGCTCTATGAGGTTGAAAGGAGAAGGGATGAAAATGTGTTTACTGAAGCCAGGAATTACAGATATGAGGGTACTGTGGAATCTGAGAGACCGGGGCTGCAATCCTGGCTTAGCCACTCGCTAGCTGTGTGACCTTTGGTGAGTGCCTTAACCTCTCTGAACCTCAGTTTCCTTGGCTTTGAAGTAAAGAATGTAATAGCTACCTCAGAGTTGTGAGGATTAAGGGTGATGCCTAGCACATAGAAGCACTCATTAAATGGAAGTTGTCATTACCAGTCAGCCCTCAGCCAACTGCAGAATGCTGGGTAGATAGGAAGGGAGGGGATTAGGATTTTTTGAGCCTCTACAATGTGCCAGGCATATTTTTGCACTGAATATTGCTGTTTTTTATTTTTAAAACAAATAAACAAAGGTTCTTAGAGGTTAAATAATTTGCCTGAGTATTGCTTTTTATTTTTTAAAATAAATAAACAAAGGCTCTTAGAGATTAAATAATTTGCCTGAGGTTTCATAGCTGGTAAATTCCAGAGCCTGAACTTGAACTCAGTTCTGCTGGACTCCAAGGATTGCATCTGCTCCTCTCTGTATATCATCCTACCTCCTCACAAACTCCTCTGTGTTCTTGGCTGCTGCTTAGATTCCTTTTCCTTGCCCTGAGCTCACACTGGCTAATGACCTGACCCCAGGTGGGGCCTGGCACATAGGAAGTTGAGTGTCAATGTGGTTGAAGGAAGGAAAGCTCAGATAGACGGTCTCCCAGACAGGCTGGGTGCTGCTGGCTTGGCATTTGCACCCCTGGCCCCAGAAAAGGAGCATCGGATCTGGAAGATGCTGGATAACTGAGTCCCATCTGCAGTCCTCATTCCTCCCTTATTTCCAGCAGAGCTTTGGAGCAGGGCTTCCCTCTGTATCTGGGGAAGGAAGGTGGGAGCAGGGGGCAAGCATCCTTCCTAAACTCTCAGTCCCGGCCCTGGGCCCCAGGAGTCTAGAACTGTGCAGGATAGCAGTTCTGCTGTTGAGCCACAGACATGGCTCCCTGGTATTAGACAAAAGGTCAGAGGTGATCTAGTCTATCCCCTTGTCTCCATAAAAAAAAAAAAAAAACCCACAAACCCCTCTCCAACATACACTGGAAGCCAACTGGCTATGACCTCCTCCCCTCTCCTCCCCCCCCTCCATACCATTACCCTTATACTATGAGGTTTCAGTTTCCCCAAGGGTCTTCTCCCCCCTCTTTGTTCCACCCAGGAGTGCTGGGAGACATACCTGTAGGAGTAGATGGGTTTGGGGAAGAGTGGCTGGTGCCCATCAGTGCTGCCCTGGGGTGCAATCCGCTGGTACGGATAGTGTGGGGAGCCCAGGTAGGGTACAGGGTAGCTGCCGCCACCTGGTGAGTACTGTAGAGGTCAAAGGAGGCAGAGTGGTTGCCATGGTACCCATCCTTCCCAAGGAGGGGGTGGGTCCCCTTCCCTCATTCTTGTACATCCAGAGAGAGAGCTGAGACTAGATTCTTCTCTCCCTGGTCCTAGGCTCCACCACTTATGGTCATGGGCTCCAATGGCAAAGCTACATGAGGGGCTTGGCCAAGGGTGTGGACATCTGAGTGCCTGTGAGGAGATTCACATTCTAGGATTCAGAATCTCAGTGTCTCCTCAAAGCTCCCTTGGTCCAGCACTTTTCTCTGAGGCCTTCTGGGTACTCTGGTTTCCATGGTGATGGGATAGCAGCCTGGCTGCGCTAGACTTGCAATGAGTAGTTCCGGCTTCCGCACCCTCCTGGGCAGGCGCTCCAGGCTTCCCTTGCATTTCCTAGAGCAGCTGGTCCGGAAGTGGGATGTCCAGCCTGGGCGTTTGCTGGGCACTGCCACCTTTTATGAGTTTCAGTGGCTCTTTGAAAGGGCCGGTCATGGTGGTGGGCAGGTGGGGGTAGGAGGTGGTTTTACAGCAAAGGGAGTGGCTGTGGTGCCAGGGATGGTGTTTTATGGGGGCGAGGGGGAAGGGAGGCTCTGACTCCCCCATCTGCTCCAAGCTGGTGTGCTTTTTCCAGGTCACCCGAGCGGCACGTAGTGCCTGAGTCACCCTCTCTGCAGGCTCCATAAAGTCCCGGGTGCGGCCATCTTGGAGGTCGGGGTGCGGAACGCACAGGGCATCAAAGCAGGGCGGGCCTGGTGAGGCCATTTAAGGTCTGGTAGCCCCTTAGCTCTGCTATGTGATTCTCTGATGGGCCAGGCTGCCTCAGGAACACACTCTACTCCGGGTCAGACCAGGGACCTCAGGAAGGCTGTGACCATTCCAGCTGGGCCCCTCATGGGATAACCCCTCATGTGTCTCCCCTGCTTCCTTCCATCTCTTTCTGTTTTCTCACAAAGCAAGCAGCCTGGCTACTTCCCCCCGCCACGTGCCTGCCTCCCTGGCTGGGCCAAGATCAGGGCCAGTGCCAAGGGCTGGGGTAGAACCTGCTCCACAGGCAGGGCCTGTCTCAGTGCCAGGCTGCAGGTGGATGGAGCTGGGCGCTGGGCAGCCACTTGCTCTGTCTTGCCCAGTGACTCCTGGGAGCTGCTTACCTGCTCTGGGGCTCTTTTCTTTCTTTCTCTTTCTAAAAACCTCCATCCCATGCCAGTGTGGGGCAATTACTTGGCATCCTGTACATCTAGGAGGAGCTGAAGCTGGGCAGTGAGGTGGGGAAGGGAGAAACGGCTGAAGGTCATGGGGACTCGAACCTCCAGGTGGGAAGGTCCCCTAACCCGATGCCTAGTCCCATCCTGTCTGAGCAGAAAGGAGGTTTGAGGCCAAGGCCACATAGGAAGATGGTGGCCGACCCGGGTGGCAGTCCATTGTTCCCTGCCCTGCTCAGCCTTGTGTGTCACCCCACACACTCCTTTTCTCTCGGCCTCGTCTTTGTCTGGTTCTCCTCCTCCCTCCCTTTTTGATTCACATCCGGTCCCTGCCCCAATCTCAGCCCCATTCTCTTCTGAGACCTCTCAGGTTCTGCCTGGGTCTCAGAAAAGCCCTGCCCAACCCTACGGAAGGGCAATTGCCCCCCCCCCCGCCCCCCGCCCCATGAACCCTGTCTCTACCCCCATTGGCCCAGCCTGAGGAGTAAGGAAGGCCCTGCTGCCCACCCAGATGTATACACCCCCCCGACACACACACACACACACATAGACTCCCGGGACTCTGGGGAAGCATGCCCACTTGCCCTAGACCCACCTGGTGGAAGGGAGGCTGGGAAGGACAGTACACGTGCTGCAAAGGGGGCTGGAAACAGTACATGCCAGGACCAGTCTCCAGAGCTGGGGGCTTGACCTTGACTTCCGACCCCTGTTGTAAGAAAAAGCAGATGACTGGGCTAGGCCTTATTTTTCTTCCTTCCTCTTGTCTGTGTCTTAAACCTTTCACAAAAACAACCCCTTCTCGCCGAGGCCGGTTTGGCTCAGTGGAAGGAGTGTTGTCCTGCAGACTGAAAGGTCCCAGGTTCGATTCCAGTCAAGGGCATGTGCCATGGCTGTGGGCACATCTCCAGCAGGAGGTGTGCAAGAGGCAGCTGATCGACGTTTCTCTCTCATCAATGTTTCTGACTTTCTGTCCCTCTCTCTTCCTCTCTGTGAAAAATCAATAAAATATATTAAAAAAACAACAACAACAACAACAACAACAACCCCTTCTCTGCCTCCCCCAAAACTTATTCCTGGAGGATAGAGAACACAGGAGGACAGGGATTTTTCTGAGGGTGCTCAGCAAATTAGTGGTGGAGCTGGGGCTGAACCAGCAGTGCTCCCTACCTCCTACCTCACTGCAGGTGAAGGGCTGAGCCTGGGCTGTCCAGAGAAATGGGGAAACTAGTCAATGGTTTCACTGAGGCTGGGGTAGGGCAGAGATCTCCCTGGAACGGCACAAGATGCAGTGCCTGACCCCTCTCACCAAGCCGAGCCCAGGGCCTGCCTGCTGGTTCAGAACCCCCGCCTTTTAGAACAGGTCTGCAAAGGACACCAAGGAAAAGGCCCCAGCTCCCGAATTCCCACTGCAGAGCCATGGTGAGGCGAGCACAGGAAGTGACCAGGGAGATTGGTCCAGCTGAGGCCCTCAGGCCTTGCTTGCCACTTTCTCTTTTGCAAAGCCCAGGGAAGCTTCAGCAGGCTCCCTGGAGGGGGCTAGTGAGTCTTCTCTCTGCTCTGTTCCCTCAACCGTCCCCCACTCAGAGCCTTTGCTCCCTGCTCCAGGGAGTCTGCCCCATTGCTGGTCTGCGTGAGCCTGTGACACTCTCTCAAACTGGCATAGGAAGCCTATAGCTCCTGTTGGTAGTAGTGGCCAGACTCAGGCTTCCCATGAATTGTGAGCCCCCCAAAGAGCCCTCAGGGCCTAGCACAGAGCTAGGGCCAGGAAGGTCAACAAGTTTGGAAGGTCAACAAGGCCTGGAGGAGGTGGACCGCTATTCCTGGGGTTATGAGGGAATCGGGAACCAGCATCTGGGCCCAGAGGGTCAAATCAGCTGTGAGCTCTTTCTGGGTGTGCCCTGGGGTTGCTGATGCATAGATAGCCATAATCATAGAATCTTAGGCCTGGAAGGGCCAAGAGCATTGTGTCTAACCCCCTCATTTGGCAGATGATGGGGCTAAGCCCATGAAGGGAAATTGATGTGTGCATGTCACCTAGAGAGTCGACCAGTTAGCTGTGGAGCTCTGGGCCTGAGCTTTTCTCCACTGTGCAAGGGTTAATGGCATGGGCTCAAGTCTCAGCCTCACCTCTTACAGGCCAAGGGGCAAGTCACTGGGCCTCTAAGGAGCCTCAGTTTACCCATCTGCAAAATGGAAATAGTGGGAGCTCTTTAGAGGGTTGTTTCAAGGATCAAATGGAGGTGCTTGCAAGAAATTGCCCGGCAGAGTGAGCAAGGGTGGGTGCTGAGTGGACACTGGGTGTGGGTATGATGGTGCCTCACTATGAGCTGCTGTCATGTTCATAGGCCTGAGGAGAAGCCATCAAAAGGCCCCAGAACCAGAACAAGTTCCTGTCTTGGCCACACCTGGTAGGTGCCCAACCCTTTTCTCTATCTTCCAAGCCTAGGAAGCAGGTCTTTGTTGGGGATGGCTGTGGGGGTGGAATGTGAGCTTATTTGAAAGCAACAGATGAGGAGGGCTGGTGAGCATCTAGAGTAGGCATAGCCCAGGCTGTGCCCGCTTAGTGTGCACCCCCTTAGGGATCTCCAAAGCTGGGGAGAAGGGTGCAAAGCTCCTTTTAGCTTTCTTTTACCAAGGCAACAAGTCTATGAGGCAGATACCAGCAAGCATACTTTTTGAATGAGGCTCAGAGAGCTTAAGTGATTTGCCTAAGGTTACACAGCTTGAGGATATGGCTTGTGAAGGACATGTTGACCTTCCAAAGTGCTTTCAAGATATTTCTACAAACATTACCTAGGTCCCTCTCTGGGCAAAGAATGGGGCCAGGAAATATCCTTTGAGAAGACTTAAGTCCTCTCTCAACTCTGCAAGCTGACACTGGAGAGGGGAATATTGTATTCTGTGGCTCCTCCCTTAACCCTTTCTCTTGGTCTCTGGAATGTGTTTTTCTTCTCACATTTGCATATGGGCGTATCTATGTCTGGCTGGGGATTCTTGACACTTAAACAAACAGAGAAGTCACACACTGAAATCCTGACTCAGGAGCCACTGGGAAGTTGCCAGCTAGCTTCCTTAGCTGACCTGCCTACCCCACCTTGTCCTCCATGCCAGGCCAGGCCAGCTGACCTAGAGGCCCCAAGTCTCTGAGCTTGCTGCTTCGTTGATACACACTGAACCTGAGTGGAAAGGTCTGGGAAGGGAAGGTGGGGAGTTTGATCTCTGAGGACTCATCTGGGTTGCTGGGAGCAGGCACAGAGGATAAGTGGGCTGCCCACTGCCCACTGCCCGCTGGTACTTACCAGGACCTGGGGGCTGTGCTCCTGGCTGGAGTAGGGGAGCCCATTGCACCAGACCTCTGCTGAGAAGCCAGGAAGGAAGGCCTCAGCCTCCCCCACATCCACGGGGATCTCTTCAAAGGCCTCCAGCACCCCCGGAGTCTTAAAGGCATGTCCGTCGAGGGCCAGGGCAGTCTGGGCCTCGGGGAAGATGTCCTCCTGGAAATGCCGCTTGTATGGGTGGAAGGGCACATGGCCACCCTTGAGGAAGCGCCCGGGACTGCTTGCTGGGCCCTCTTCAAAGCTGAAGCCAGGGTACTTGTCTGAGGATGAGAGCCGGAAAGGGCTGGGGCCAGGACCAGCTGTGCAGTGGACTTGCTCAGGGCCTGGTGATGCGATGCTGGGGCTGTGTGGGGGCAGGGAGGGTGCCCTCTCCGCAGGGCCATCAGGTACAAATGATGAGCAGCTGAAGCCGGCATGCTTCTGGGTGGACAGAGAGTAGAGTTCTGTGAGTGGAGGCGGGACCAGGATCCTACTCTGTGTTTGGGTAAAGGGGTCTGGAGCTGAGCTGTTGGAGCCCCATATGATAGAGGAGACCTAGCCTGCCCTTGGGAGCCCTAATATGATGAGGGTACACTGCTCTTAAACCTGGGGTGCCACAGTAGATGGATGCACGTTCCTGCTCTGTGAAATCCCCAGCCTGAAGGAATAAACATATCTGAATACTTTTGGGTCTTGGAGTCACTGGGTCGTTGTTTGCTGGTGGAAGGGACAAGACAGACCCCAAGGAGGTCCCTGGAGGGTGGGGGTGATTGTTCACCTGTTTCCCATGCAGCCCTCAGGACTTGGCCTCAGCCCAGGCCTAGGTGCCAGCTACTTACGCTCTGTGGAGCAGGGGAGCCTGGGAGGCCCGGTGCCTGCATGAGGTCCCCTTGGGGCTCGCCCTCCAGTCTGGTGGAGCCCGGCAGCGTGACGTCAGACTGTGGCGGGAGTAGCGACACCATCACCCAGTCCTGGCCTCGAAGAAAGCCAGCTGTGATGAGAATGAGGGCCAGTGTCCAGGGGTGACCCATCCCAAGTCCACCACCTCCACTCCCACCCCATCCCTGGGCTGGGATCCTGACTCCAGCCAGACATCTTGATGAGAAAGACAGACAGACAGACAGGCAGACAGAGAAACTGAGAGAACATTAGAAACAGAAGTAAGCAGGTCATATGAGAGATAGAGCAAGAAAGACACATAGAAAGAGAAGACTTTTCCGGGGGGGGGGGGAGCAAAATAAACCATTTAGGAGCCTCCCCCCCTTACCCCCATGGAGGGAGGGCTTGGCTGCTCTGGACTCAGCAGCTACAGAGTGAACTAGGAGAGGTTCCCCGAAAGACCCTGCCTCTGACTGCTGTCTCCACAAAGAAGGACCGGGCTAGGTGACTGTGGCTGAGCAAGTGGGTGGTCCTGAGAGGAAAGGGAGCTGGAGAGGAAGGAAGTGGGCCAGGCCCAAGTAGGAGTGACCCTCATACTGCAGGTGACCAGCCTGGCTCTCAAGACCAGTGTACAACTCGAGGGGACCTGATGGCTGGTGGCCCCGAGAGCCTGGCAGGGCACAGGGGATGATGCCACTGGTCCACTGTGGCGTGTGCGGCGTGTGCTGTTTTCTCCTGTGATCTTCACATGTTGCTCTAGCCACTGCCCTTTCTGAGCTGTTGTTGCACTGTTCGAAACGCTAGGGACTTAGACTACATGATATCTGAGGGCCCCTTCTGCTCAGACCTTCTAGAATTGTAAGGGAACTTTGTCCCCAGCATAGCTGTGTGGTTGAGGACTCAGCTCAAAGCCACCTCGGCCTTTCCTTGCTAGCTGTGCCAGCAAAGCTCTCTGAGCCTCAGCATTCTCATCATCAAACCAGGGAGAGTGCTAGGGCCTCCATCCTGCGCAAGCTGTGTCAACGGAAATGCAGTATTAGCACAGTGCCTAGCACATAGTAAGTGCTCAATAAATGCCAGCTCTCATTAGTATACGGCTTATTAGTATGGCTCTTTCTATCATGATCTCTCAGTTCTCTGCCTTCCTTGTCCATCTGCAAAGAGCAGTTTCTCTTGATTTTACTCCTTCTGACCTAAGTGGTCTCTGCTAAAGGCTACCATTTATGGATGCCTGCTCTGGGCTGGCCACTGTGCACGTGATTTGGAGAATTTTTTTCATTGGTCTATTAGAACACCTATGAGGAAAGTACATTATTAATCCCACACTTCAGAGGAGGAAACTGAGGCCCAGAGAGGTTATGTGACTGGCCCAAGTCACATAGCTAATCCTTGATAGAGCCAGGATTTGAACCCAGATCTGTCTGACTGGAGTCTGTCTTACAGTTTCCTCATTTGGTGGGGGTCAGAGTGGGGTAAGCTGTGGTGGGGGAGGCAACAAGAAAAGCATGATGTTCGTACTTATCCCTCTTACCCGAGACCCACTCAAGCAGAACAGGATAACTGCATATTCTAAGCCATGGTCTCCTAGGAGCTCTGGGAAGGAGGAATGGGCTTGGTGACTCCATGGTGCCCAGCCTGGGGTTAGCACATCTTTGCTAAATTGTCTCCTTTGTTTGATAGGAGGTTATCAGGGACAAAGACGGGAAAGCATTTGCCCAAAGTCCTCCAGGGTTCTGTGGCAGAGAGGGCTGGTAGCTGGGGTCCGGGGGGAGGGGGGGGGACAACTGGGGGGAGGCTCTCCCGCCCCTTCAAGAGTCTCCACCACCCCTTCTCCATGTCCAGGCGCCCGCTCACTCGGCAATGCTAAATGTGGCGTGACCGGGGAAGCGCCGAGCTGGCCGTAACTGGACACCGAGATGGAGCAGGCATGGGGCCCAAGGGGCAGGGCAGCCCCTCTCTGGCTCCGCATGACCGCCTGGTGTGGCCCCCCGCTCCCTGGACAGCTCCTGGACAGCTGGGGCCTGCCTGTCACGCCTGGCCCTGGTCCAGAGCTGCTTTCCCAAGGCGTTCTCCAGCTCCTCCAGAGGCGAGGCTGGGTGGGGGCCCTTCCCCCCACAGTGAGCCATGGCTGGTCTCTTTCTGAGGCAGAATAAAACGTGGTTGAGAGCAGGGGTTTAGGATTTCAGCTGACTCGAGTTTGAATCCCAGTGGTGTCACCTCCTGGCTAGGTGACTTTGAACAAACTGTAATTCTCTCTCTCTTTCTTGGCTCCTCTGGTAAATGAGGATTGTGTACCCACCTCAAAGGGTTGGCAGGAAGATTAGGTGGGATGATGGGTCTAAGATGCTTAATGCTTAAGGATACATGTCACACATCTGGCCTCATTGGCCAACTGTGGCCGTGGCCTCTGAACCCCAGACTCTGTTTTCCCTGATGGTCTTGCTGCTTCAGGCCCAAAGGCCTGGGGAGATTGGCTTATGGCCCTTCCCCGGGTGGCAGCTGCTCTTGTGCGTCCTGCCCTGTCTGCCTGGCCTTCACTCAGCTTGACCACAAGGGGGCTCAGACCCCATCCCTGCTCTTCTGAGACATGAACTTCAGGAGGCCTCTCTAAGCCCTAGTTTGGGCCCCACCACCTCCTGAGGGTCTGGCTTTCCCAGAAAGACCCCTGTAACATCTGCCTCACTCCCATCCTTGCTTTAGTCCCTATGTCCCAGGACATTGTCTGTAGCCCTAGCTGAGTTCCTGCATGTCAGCGACCTTAGCTGAAGGCTTCAGTTCAGTCATGACTTTCATACCCTGGCTTGGTCAACTCCCTCCCTTACCACCACCACCCCCCCCGCCCGCCCCAGCCACCTTCCAAGCCCCCAGGCACAGGATTAGAGCCGGGGAGGCCACCCAGAATTTAGAAGTTTGTCCCTTGACTTGCATTGAGGATGTAGAAGTCCCTGAATGGTCCTCAGTGCAGGGTTTCCTCTGGGAAGGTTTTATAAATAAGGACCCTAATTTGATGGCCATGGCACCCCTTTGGTTGCCTCAGCCAAAGCTCTGTTTCACAAAGGAAGGAAGGCCCAGAGAAGAGGTCATGTGACTTGGGTAAGATCACATAATCCTGGAAAGAAGGGTCCTTCACCACCTGCCTCAGGGCTGGGGCTGAAGGGCTCTGATTGGTGTATAGGGGGCTCCTGCCCAGGGAGGGAAGGGCTCACTGAGAGGGATTAGACTGCCTTGGCTCCTGACCACAACCTGGAGTAGCTAGTGGAACTCCTCAAGTTGGATGATGTAGTTCAGAAGCCCTGGAGTCAGGAATGGATTTGAATCCCAGTAACTGTGGAACTTGGAGTGGACAAGTTGTCTAACTTCCTTCCCTGGGCCTCAGTTTCCTCATTTGTAAAATAGGGCTAATAATACGTACCTCTCTGGAGGATTAGATGAAATATTGCTTGTAAATAGCTTAATGCATAGTATGTGCTCAATAAATGATAGCTATTATTAATAATTAACAGTGGGACAGAGTTAATTTAAAGCATAAAGTCTAGTTATAGGAGCAGGCAGAGCAGAGGAAATTCCTCTTCCTGCTGTCCACCTCCATCTCCCTGACATCCTCCTACCCTATTTGCAAAGGCTAAACTTCCTTCTGCTTGATTCTCTGACCTCAGGTCATTTTAGCCAGTCCCCTAAGGTGGGATGCCTATGGAAACTCCCAGGGATTAGCCCAGCTGGCGTGGCTCAGTGGTTGAGTATCGACCTATGAACCGGGAGGTCTTGGTTTGATTCCAGGTCAGGGCACATGCCCAGAGTGGTGGTTCCATCCCCAGTGTGGGGCATGTAGGAGGCAGCCAATCAATGATTTTCTCTCAGCATTGATGTTTCTATCTTCCTCTTCCTCTCCCTTCCTCTCTGACATCAATAAAAATATATTAAAAAACAAAAACAAAAACATAACAACTCCCAGGGATTAGAGTAAGGAGGAGGGAGTGACTGTTGCTCTGGATCTCTCAGGAGGCCTCTCTGATGGCATCTGCATTCAAAGGAATCCTTTACTGACGGCTGACCTTTATCCTACCTCCTGCTTCAGTTTCAGAAAGCACAATAGGATGTGCATGTGCAACCAGCAAACCAATGCAGGAGGTCCAGTCAGCTCTGCCTTTCTCAGATCCTGGGAGCTACCCCAGATGGCACTCATCATCCTGCCTTTTAGTGTGGGCACCCACAACCCACAATCCACAGACCCCCACTTCCTGGGCAGGAGATAGGCCAGGGCTCTCAATATGCCCTGGAGTCCCTTCCTCTCTAAGGTTGATCCTCATCACCACTCCGAATTTGTAGTTTGCTAAGCACTTTTGTATCTATCACCTCATTTCATCTGCCCCTTGCCCCAGAGGGGAGCAGGCAGTGGTGTGCTGCAGCCAGCAGCTGTGGGCTTGGGAGAGCCAATTGTGTCCATCTCTTCCCAACTCCACGTTCAGCGAAATCAGCCCAAATTGGCCGTGGTGGAAGTATTTTCCCACAGAAATTAGCAAAAACTATAAATTATAAATCTAAGCCCCCTTTTTTCTCCTCCCCATTTTTCAGGTGAGAAAACTGAAGCTTCAGAGAGGAGTGACAAGCCCAGAGCTAAAACCGAAAACCACATCTACTGACTCTCAGGCTTCAAGAGCCCCAACCACATCCCAAAACGCACACACACTCCAAGGGTACAATCCTGGCAAACCTTAGCTGAAGACCATTTCAGTATCTGGGCATTCTATCTACCCTCTTCATTCTGACCTTCCTTCCGTGTTCCTTGGGGAGTGGGAGGGTAGGGGTGGAGGTGAAAGAAGCAGACTTGACCTTCCCTGGAGTCAGAGGGAAGAAAGAAATGGCCCTCTCACCTGAGGAGGGAACATGACAGGTAAGAAATTTCCCAGAATGCCTAAATCAGGATCAGCAATGAACGGTATTGGATCCCTACTATGTACCCCTATCATAAGCAGCCAGGCCTGCACCCCCCTCTACCCAGTACATTTCTCCATCTCTCAGACCATTTCCCTAGCGGGTGAGGACTCAGGCAAAAGGGGCCATTTGGGTTGAGAGCCAGGGGTCACCGGGTTTGCTGGTTGTGTGACTTTGGACAAGTTACTTCCATTTTTTTATACTCAGTTCCCTTATAACAGTGGTCGGCAAACTCATTAGTCAACAGAGCCAAATATCAACAGTACAACGATTGAAATTTCTTTTGAGAGCCAAATTTTTTAAACTTAAACTTCTTCTAACACCACTTCTTCAAAATAGACTTGCCCAGGCTGTGGTATTTTGTGGAAGAGCCACATTCAAGGGGCCGAAGAGCCACGTGTGGCTCGCGAGCCACAGTTTGCAGACATTTGCCTTATAAGTAAAATGAGGCACTGGAATTACTTGCATCTAAAGATGTTGCAGCGGGTCTGGTGGATGTGTCTGTGGCCCACAGAGCTGTCAGCTGGGCCTCTCCCTGCTCTGTCTTAAGGATGGGCCTTCCTGAGGAAATCCTCAAGGGGACCAGGAACAGCTGGGTGAGTTATTATACCCCAGAAGGGAGGTGCTCTATTATCACCCTCATTTTATAGATGAGGAAACTGAGACTCAGAGAGGTTCACCAAGACTTGTCCAAGTTCACTCAGCTAGTAAATTATGCTCCCCAGGACTCACACACAGGCTTCAAAGCCTGTATGCTTTAACCACTACACTACGTGGCCCCTCCTGGGAAACACCTAGGCTTCCTTGCTCACATCTAGAAGCCAGAGTGGCAGGTGGGAGGCAAGGTTGGAGGTTTCCTTGGGAAGGTCTGTCCTTGAATCCCCTGTGGGCAGCTGAGTCACAGGGACATGAAGGCCCTCACTGGGCTCTCCATATTCCCTCCTACCTGGGCTGCATCCTACCTGAGGTGCCTCCTACTTGCTTTGCCCTTTATGAGTGAGGTGGAGCCAGTGCAGTTCCGCCTTAATGGTTTCTGTTGCTGGCTGCGGCAGCATGTTTTACGAGGGGTGGGGCCCGTGCCCAGTGCTGCCTGTGGCCCCACCCGGGGCTCCGCCCGCCTAGCTGCTGGGAGGGGTTCCCTGGAGCAGCTCCTTAATTACCTACTTGGGGGTGGCAGGGAAGGGCCTGGGGGCTCTCTCCTGAGGCTTGGGCACCCCAGGATACTCAGAATCTGAGAGTGCCAAGGAGGAGGGGATTTCTAGCTCCTCTCCTCTCACCAAGATTGGGGTTTCTGAGGCCAAAATTCTGGCCCCTCTGGCTCTTGACTCTGCCTGGGTTTCAGGAAGCTGTTCCTCTCCTTAAGATCTGATGAAGATACCTTGAGAAGCGCTACAGACAGACAGAGAGAAGTGGGTGGAGAAGAATAAAGGATGAAGAGCAACTCTGTCCTCCATGTGATGCTTTCCTCAAATCTGAGCCCCTGACACCTGTAGCTGAGTTATTTCCATCCCCAGATCAAGGCTCCCCCACAGCCATTCCGGGCATTCTCTGCCCTGCCTCTGGAAATAGGCTGGTCCTGGAGCATCACTCAGTATGCCCATCGTGAAAACACACTGAACTGCCTTCTGTGCCCGGGGCTGACTTGGAAGTTCTTTTAGATATCTAACCTTAATCTTCCTTATTACCTTAGTCCTTAGTCCTTTTGCTCTCGCCTTCCTGTCATTCACCAAGGGACCCTCCAGAGGCTAGTAAGTGGCAATGGACTCAACCCTCCTCCCCCTGCTGCGGATGTCTGACTCCAACAGCTTCCTGCTCTCTTTTGCCTAGCACCCCTTCCTTTCCACCACCCCTGACCACTGCTGGGCAGCTTTCCATCTCTCCCACTGGTCCCCAGCCCCTGCCACCCAGCCCTGGTCCCAGTGGAGCTGGATCCAAGCACTCACAGTGGGCTCTGGGCCATGGCCACCATCTCTGCTTCAGGGAGTCATCAGGCCAGCAACACCCCAAGAGCCTCCATGGAGGTATAAATACTCCCACATGCCTGGACCAGCCCCCTGCCTGAGGGCTGGGGCGGGGCTGCTTCCCCAGGCCTGGCAGGCAGGTCACATGCCCCATAAATGCCATGGGACCACAGGCCCTTCCCAGTAGCTCTGGGGCGACCAACTGGGACCTGACCTCTCTGGATGGATGGCTGGCTGATGGATGGGTGGGTGGCTGATGGATGGATTGGTAGGTGAATCGAAGTGTGGATGGATGGAATTGATAGATCAATGGATGGACAGATTGATGGATAGACAGACGACTGGATGGAAAGGTGGACACATGGATAAATAGACAGGCAGATGGGTGAACAAATAGCAGCTAGTGTGCTTGGATAGACAGACTGATGGGAATCCTTGACCTGCCTGTGGATGCTTATTGGTAGATGAAAAGGAAGGAATGCTTTGTTTCAAAGGGGGCAGGGGGAAGCTCCCATTCATCCTTTTTAAAGACATATCTACCCCTTCTCTGCTCTGCTATGACCACACAGTCTGAGAGATTGACTCTACTGGGTTCCCCCTACTCCTTAGATGCCCCTTTCCAGAGACCTCCCATCTAAACACCCCCACCTCCATAGGATCTTTTGCTCTTGGGTGTCCTTCATGGTCTGCCTTTTTCTCCTTCCTGCCTACTCTGGAGTCCAGGCTCTGCAGCTGTGAGCCCACCTTCAGATCTTGCTCCCAGAAGCAAAGTCAGCTTGCTCTTCAAGGTTAGCAGGCAGAGAGGGAAGCAAAATTAAAAAAATAATGAAACTCTTAGATGGACAATTTAGGGAGAAGATGCCACTAACCTCCCACCTTCCCCAAGGATTTTTAAAGGCATGACTGTGTCTGACAGCGAGAACAGGCCTGGCAAGGCACTTGTAGGTGGCCAAGGTGACCTAGAGCCATTGGGGGCCTGACTGGATTGCTGGGCTCCTGGGGGTGGGGACTTCTTGTTTGCTTACCCGTCCCAGGATTAACACAGTGGTCTGAAGCCTTATACACTGATTTCCAGGGAAGAAAGTTTTTTCTAATCCTCAATTTGTCCAGCTGTGAAAAGGACCATAGAATAGATGGCGATGTAGGGAGTGACTGAGGAACAGGAGGGTGTTTTCATAGACTATGAAATACTGCCTTCATCCTTCTTGAAAACAAGCTTCCTCCAGCCACACTGGCTGAAGAGGGGTGACAGAATGGGATAGGGAATGAGAGAAAACTCTTTAACTCTGAGTACCCATTAGCTCTGCCGATCTGTGGTCCAGAAGTCCTTCCTCCATATGAAGTCACTCAAGGCTGAGCCTGGTAGTCCCATTCCCAGCCTCCTGTGGGCTGTATTGGTCACTGGCTGCAGAACTGATAGGCTGTGGTGCTGATTGGCAGCTGAGCATTTGAACTGTAAGACCAATAGGGATGACAGAACTCTTGTTTCACCTCATACCCTAGCCTGACATTTATCATCTCAGAAGGCTCCCTTCCACTCCCATGGCCCTCACAAGGAGTCCTTCTCACCAAGGGCCCCACAAACATCCTCTCCCAGCCCTGCCATCGGTGTGGGCCAGTCACAGGAATGAACCTCACTTCCACCTTTATAAAACTGGATCCTCATCATTGCCCTACATACCTCACCTGGCTGTTCTGGGGACTGAATGAGAAGCAGAAAAACTGACACCATCTTGTCTGCTGCTCCTGCCTCCTTTATTGGGGTCCCAGGCGCATGGTGCTTCAGGGGAGGAATGGTGGCTGATATCTTTCCCCTTCAACCATTTGTCCTTCCCAGGGTGCTCCCCATGGGGGTGGTCAAGAATCTTATACCCAGCTGCATGTCCATCTTAGTGGGGGCATAAGATGGCACAGGATTCTACTATTTCTTCAGGTACAGGCCTCTCATGTTTAGACATATCATTATCGAAGGAATGCTCATTATTACCAATCTATTTTAAGGGATATTAATTCCATCACCACTACTAATAATACAGATCTAGTGTAAGACAAACACATACAACAGAGCCCCTCCCCCCACACCATCCAGAGCTCGAGTTAGCACACACACAAGGCAAGCAGTAAGCTAACTGCCTGGACTTACCAAACTTTGGAGTGAGAAGAGTACTGGGAGGCTCTCCCACCCAAGCCCCTCTCTATTGGAAACTGAGGCCCCACCAGCAGAAGGAACTGTTCTCTGCCATGCAGGTGCCTGCCCACTGGCCCTTTCTCCAGGCACCTGGGTTGGGTGAAGCCAGCTCTGAGCACATAATCATTTTTTTTTTGTTTTGCTCACCCGAGGAGAAGGAGCAGGATGTGGGGGTTTCTCTGAACCTATTCAGCTCCTGGACTCCAGACCCCTCCTTTCTCTCTCAAACACCCCCAGATCCTCTTGGACTTGGCACTGTCATCCCAAAGAAGGTTTTCTCCAAAACACTCCCCACCTCTGCCAGGTTGGACATGCTCATGGGAAGGCCCAAAGAAACAGAGCCTCCTCTCCAAAGCCACATGCTCTGTAAGGCCCCACGAGGGCTCCCCTCTCCTCTGAGAAGGGGCTGGGAACACCTCTGACAGGGAACCTTTCTGTGGTCACTCTGGCTCTGTTGGTGGGGGGAGGGAACTGCTAAATACGGAGCCTGATAACTGGGTTTTCTGATTACAGTAGTGTGTGTGTGTGTGTGTGTGTCCTGGTGCATATCCAATGCCTTCCAAGACTGATGAGCTGGTATAGTCTGGGACACGGCTATGGAATTTACAAGTGTAGGTGGGTGGCAGTCCGGTTCCAGAGACACGCCCCATTCTGTGTGTGTGTGTGTGTGTGTGTGTGTGTGTGTGTGTGTGTGTATGTGTGTATGTGTTGGTGCCCAAGACAGCTGTGGTTTGTCAGAAGCAGTAGTTTCAGGATGGCGGGGGTCAGGATTGGAAGCCGACTGACTATATATCCTCCTCTGAACAAGAGATAGAGGGTTAGATCAGACTTCCTAGTGGGCTCTCTGTTGCACCCTTGGGGATCTTGAGGGGTGCCCACACCCTGGAGCTTCCAGAGTAGTCGTGGGAGCATGGGATCCCTTTTCTCTGTGACTCACGGGTGGTTCTCTAGTCAAGTTCCCTAAAAGATCACGATTCAGCTAATTCTCTCCCTGGCCCTATTAATCTGAACTGACTAAGCAAGAGCTACAAGCAGGGTAGAAACCCAGGGATGTTAACGATGGCAGTCATTCCTAAACAACCTTGCAGGCCACCTTGCTTCAGTTTCTGTCCATCTCCCTGCCCTTGGGACTGGCCATGTCGAATTGGATTGGTTACACTCCAAGCCTCCCAGGAAAAGTTGCCATTGCCTCCTTTGGGGGTCCTATGCACATGTCTCTCCATTCCCCCCTCCCTCGTACCTGCCACCCACCTACACTGTAGAGAGATCCATCTGGACATAAGACCTCAACTTGTCTGGGTGGAATGAATTCATTTTTACTGTTTGTCCAGCATCCAGCCTGTAAGGTCCAGATAGGATCAGGAAGCCGAGGGCTTCTCCAGGGATGATTCTATCACATCTGTTTTGTCCTAGCGGCATGGATCTAGGCTTTTCCTGAACACTGGGAGAATGTGGAGGACTTGATGAGGGGAGCCTGGTTGGGGAATCTCTGATGTATGGAAAGATCCATCCTGGGAGGTGGGAATGGTGTGAGGTGGGGATATGGTAGTAGAGATAAAGATGGAGGTAGGGCTGAGGAGGTGAGGAGGAAAAAGAAGGATGGGGTTGCGAAGATGGGGGTAAACCCTGGTTGGCATGACTTGGTGGTTAGAACGTTGGCCCGAGGACCAAACGGACTCAGGTTTGATTCCGGTCAAGGGCATGTACCTGGATTGCAGGTTCCCTGACCCTGGTTGATGCTCATGCAGAGGCAACCCATTGATGTGGCTCTCTCTCTCTCTCTCTCTCTCTCTCTCTCTCTCTCTCGCTCTCTTTCTCTCTCTCTCTCCTCTCTTTCTTTTCCCCCTTCATTCTCTATAAAATCAATGAAAAAAAACAAAACAGTGAGGATTAACGAATAAAAAAAGATGGAGGTGAAATTAAGGGTGAGGAGTTGGATAGAAAGAGAGCTGGGTTGGGGTTGAAGATGGGAATGGGGATAAGGTTGGGTTGTGAAAGGAGATAGGGCTAGAGTAGAGGGGTGAGATATTGAGGTTGGGGATGGGCAGAGAGATGGACAAAAGGTGGGAATGGATCAATTGGGAAGACCAAAATTATTCAGGGACCTTTGATTGATGCTTCTGAGATGCACTCCCCTGGAGGTCATCTGGTCATTCCCCTGCCCCAGGCATGTTGCCAGCCCAGCCACACCCATACCAGATCAATGGCTGCTTCTCCACACAGGAAACCACCTCCTGTGGTCACATAATCCAGCCAAGTCAATTTAAAATATTGAAACATCTGCTGCAGCCTGCTGGGGGAGTTCAACAAGCTGAGATTGGCTTCTGCAGCAGGAGAGATTGACATGGGTCCTGAGAGGAGGGTGGTGGACTGTGATTGGGAAGGAAAGTGGGCAGGGTTTACCTGTGGGACCTCTCTCCTCTGAATCCCTCTGTAACAGGCGGACAAAGGGAGGCAGGCAAAAATAGCTCCCAGCAGCCCTATCCTCATTTGAGTGTGGAAATGGAGAGACAATAAAGGGGCTGCGAGTATGGGGCCTTCTTTCTGTCCCTTCCTGAACACAAACTCCCAGGAAATGACCAGTCTCTGGCTATGTGTTTGAGCCCTGTGCAAGCAATAGATGTTCTTCTGGTCCATGAAAACCCAAACTGGAAGGAGGGAGGTTAGACATCAGGAAGGACTTCCTGGCTTGGAAGGATGGAGAACCCACCAGAAGTGATGCTGTGCCGCTTTCTTAGAGGGCAGATGAGACTCTGCATGGAAACTAAAGGAAGGCTTTCCCAGGGACCAAGGAGGGGACACGCAACAGCGTCCCAAAGGCACGAGTCACCAGTCGGCTTTCCCCTTGTCTTGAACTGTATTGAGCCTTTTCCCTCCCCACATGGGTAAGGAAAGCTGTTGGTTGGGGGCCACATGGGGTCAGTGGGCAGATGAGACAAAGATGGGAAGCAGGGAAGGTCCCAAATCCCTAGTTTTTTTCCTTTCCTTCCCAGGAGCAGAATCGAGAGGATTCTGGGGCTCCTTGAGCCCCTGGGAAATAAAACCCTCTGAGAACTCCCTGGCATTCCTGGGAGAACAGGTTCCTGGCCCTGGGAGGTGAGTGAGGCGCCGGGCCTGGGGGGGGCAGCGTGCCTCGGCAGGCCCTGGAGCCCGGAGCTGAGCTCGGCAGAGGCAGGATGGGCGGGACTGGGCGGGAGCTGGAAGGACATGTGCCTCTCCCCATGGCACCTTCTCCTCTGAGGATCCCTAGCCCAGCCTGGCCCACCACAGGAGAGGAGCCAGGACAGTTGGGGATGTCCTGCTACTGCCTGCATGCTGGGGGTCAGGGAATGGCCAAGGTGTTGCAACTGCCTGAGCAGGCAGGATGGAGACCGGACTGGAGTGCAATGCCACCCTCTCCATCTCACCACCCCCCCCCCCCCCCCGCAATCAGCCCAGAGAACTGGTATTTTTCAATGGGGAACAGAGAAGGCTGTGAGGCCTGGCAGAGCTGGACCTTGTAGCCCTGAGTCTTCAGACTCCAGGGAGGACTTCATGGATGTGAGGGATTAGGAAAGCGAGGAGGGGGCAGTCTTCTCTGGCGTGGAAAATGACCGGCTTAGAGGCAGGGGGATGGATGAGATGGCTTCTCAAGAGAATGGGTCATTTCCCTCTGAATAGCTGTGTCTGGCACAAAGGACATATAAGCACAGCCCCTCGCACCTGTAGGTGCAGAGAGAAGAGGCAAACACGCCCACTTAGCAGAGTCTATTCTTCATCTAACTTTCTCTTTGGACATTTAGGGAGGGCCTGGGGGACTCCACGGGGAATGCCAGAACCTTACCTGATCAGGTAGCAGGTGAGGAGGAGACATGGGAGCCAGAGAGGGCTTCCTACTGCTCCAGCCAATTTTCTACGGCATTCACTTCCCAGCCCCCACTTCTAGGCTTCAAGAGTCTGAGAGCTCCCTACATGTCCCAGATCTGCTCACTGGGCTGCTGGGCTTTAGGGTTCTACAGGGAGAGATGTTCCTAGACCTCCAGGGGGTTCTGCCTTGAGCTCAGCATCAGGTACCGGCCACAGCACCTGTTTGCCACCTGTCTGCTTCTCCACCAGGTGCACTGCCTCCTTCCTGCAACCCAGGCCTCCCCCCTGACCCCAGGCATCCAGAACCCAGCCCAGGCTGCTCGCGATGTTGAGTGATCCCATTGGCCAATGCACATCCTTGGCACCAGCAGCCCCCAGAGCTGAGTGCTCCCCTTTTTACTTGGAAAAAAAACACACACTAAGTTGGGCATATGCCTCCCTGTCTTTCAGCTCAAGTTTTTCAGTTCAAGCACTTCCGAGTCCTCATTTTCTGCCAGCACGCGGTGGCTAAGTCCACCCTCTCAGCACACAGAGGCACACACAAACTCCAACCAAGACCAGAATGAAAAGCTCCGCTACAGCAAGAAGGATTGAAGTTAGACAACCTGAAACAGGAACAAGAGGGAGGAACATGGAGGAAAGGGTCCTCTTTGGCCTCCAGGCACTCACCCACTTCCTCAGTCTCCCTTGAGCTGCAGTGAGAAGATGGGGAGGACCCCAGTGCTCTCAGTCGCTTCCCGGCCCCATTAAAAAAGCAATCCCTCCCACCCCATGCCCTGGCCGGCCCTGCTGGCCTCCACGGCTGACTTGGGCCTGGTCTCCTCTTACCTGCTCAATGAAGCAGGTCGGCGTGGGGGCCCGAGGCTGGGGGGCCAAGAGCTCAGTCCGTCTGTCAGTCCGTCAGCTCGGCCGTCCTGGGTCTGTGCTGACATCAGGTGAGGGGAGGCAGCTGCTGGGTGAGCCAATAATTATGATATCAGCTTCCCCTTGCCCCGAGGGGCTGCTGCCAAAACGGGGAGAAGAGCAAGGTGACTAAGAAGCTAGTTTGCTCCTTGGCTCTTGTTTGACAGGTACGGGCTCTTGTGCCCGCCCCAGCCGCGCCCTGGCTCCCCCCAACCCCTCCCTCCTCCTGAGCCAGCCCAGGCCCCCGTCTCTGCCAGCAGGCACAGCCTGCTGCCTACGAAGGAGGGGGTTGTCCCGTGGCCCCCACCTGCACTGGAGAACGGGGATGTCAGCCCCCGTAGGTGGGGCACTGGCCTGTTGGGACATGCACACATGTGTCAGGAGAGCCGGGCCACCACATGTATGTTCATGGAGCCAGTGAGAAGGTTTTTGGGCGCAGCTCTGGGTGGTGGCCCAGGGGTCTCTGAGGCCCGGTGTGGATGAGTGGTAATTGAGGCTTCTTAAGGGCCAGGCATAAGCATAGAGGTGCTGAGAATGCTCTGTCCATGGGGTCTGGCCATCTTCTGTCTCTCTATGATTCCTCTGACACCTTCAGGGTGTTCCTTGTGTGTGAGGGTGTGTGCACCCATGTGTACATGTGTCGTGACACCCTGCATGTGTCTGCGGGCACGTGTGGCTTTCTGTGTGTCTATGCTCATCTCCTGGTTGGTGTGCATCTACATCTAGGTCTTTCCCCGTGTCTGTGTGGAAAGCCTGTATCCAGGCCATGTCCGTGTCCTCTTGTATGTCCTCTGTGTCCATGCATGTATCTGTGCTCTGGGGCAGCAGTCCTTCCCTGTGTATGTATCTGTGTCACTGAGTGGGTGAAGATGGGGCCCCTGGGTTCTGCATCATGATCCACAGCCTCTCTTTATGGTCTAGAGAATGGAAACAGAAACCCGTGTGGTTGTGGCCTTAGTTCTGGCCCCCAGAGTCTACCTCGAGAGTAGAGAGCCTGGTGAGCCCTGGGACTGGCCCACTGCTCCTACCTGGACTCAGGCCTGGGGCCTGACCCCGGCCTGGCTCCCTGTCAGCCTTCCCTGCTTCTTCCCTGTCCCCACCACTTCCTCATTGCTTTTTTTTTCTTCTCATCTTTGTCCCACCTGTCTCCTGTCCCTGGCCATTCTTTCCGTCCTCTCCTTCCCCTTCTTGTCCTCTAAGTCCACTTTTATGTCTTCCTGGGGCTAAAGACTCCAGGGACCTAGTGGTAGATCTCCTGCCCAGCAAGATTTGGGATTTGGCTTCCGGCCCGAGGGTGTGGACAGGTCAGCTCATCCTCTCTTACTCTATCTCATTCCAAGGAGAGTGGTAATGGCCACCTTGACTAGGATTGGGGGCAGGGGGTGTCTTTTGGCGCCCGTGTGGAGTAGACTAACACTTTTGGAGACTTCTTTGTCTAGGCAGGGAATATGCATTTCAGAAAAGAGGGTGCTGAGGCACATAGCAATGCACCCCTCTGTAAGTGATGGTTAGCTGTGTCATCTTCCATACGTATCACTCCGAGCCTCCGTTTCCTCGTCTGTTGTGAGAATTAAGTAAGATTATGTTTAAAGTTCCTAGCACAATGCCTGGTATATAATAGATGCTCAATAAATAAATACGTGCCCTTTCTCTTAATAAGAAATGTGTAAAATCTACAAGAGGAAAACAATAGAACTTTACTGACAGACACAAAATAAGACCTATAAAAAAATAAAGGACTATCATGTTCTTGAATTGAAAAGCTCAATATAATATTGTAAAGATGTCATCTCTGCCCTAAATAATATATAAACCAAATATAATTCAAATCAAAAGACTAATCTTGCTCTGGTCAGTATGGCTCAGTTGGTTGGAACATCATCCCAAACACGGAAAGGTTGTGGGTTCTATTCTGGTTCAGGGCACACACGTAGGTTGTGGGTTTAATCCCCAGTTGGGGTGCATACAAGAGGCAACCGACCGATGTTTCTCTCTCACATCAATAGCTCTCTCTTTCCCCAATGGACACATACTCAAGATGAGGATTTAACAAAAAAGTTTAATCCCCCTCCCCCAATTTACAAGTTGATTCTAAAATTTGGGGAAGAGTACATACATGAGAATAGCTTAGGACTTTTTAAAAAGAAGAATAACAGGGGGGACTTTCTTGCCAGATTTAAAGATGTACAATAAGCCTTCTTCAATTGAAACATTGTGATTTTGGTGCAAATTAGCAAATAAATTAGTGGGGGATAGTTCAGAATAAACTTGGATATTTGTGAGAATTGAGTATATGATAATAAAGTATTTTAAAGCAGCAAGAGGACAAAAATTCTTCAATAAATGGAGTTGGGATAATGGGCTTTCCATTTGAAAAAAAAAGTTAAGTCTTATTTCTTACTATACATAAAAAGAAATCCAGATGGACTACAGATATAATATAAAATGAAAACCATACAAATAAATAGAAAAATATAAGGAAGATTTTAATAATTATAGAGTGGAAATGGCATTTTTAAAGCATGACCTCAAATCCAGAAGCTATAGAGGATTACGTAACTTGACTAAGGAAAAATTAAATATTTCATTAGAGGAAAAAAATTCCATAAAAAGTTAAAAGAAAAAAAAAACCACCACAAAAAAAAGCAACCTAAAAGAAAGTGTTGCAACAATATAACAAAGAGTTGGTATCCATAATATATAGAGTTATAAAGAAGCAAGGAGAGAGACAACCTCACAGAATAATGGGAAATTTACCGATAAAATGCAAATGGCCAATAAACAAATGAAAAGACTTGCAACTTTATTAAAAATCAAGGAATTGCACATTAATTCAGGACCCAAGGGTCCTGGAAAAGTTGTGATGGGATGACAGGACAGATGGTGGTTTACCTTCCCACAGTGAAACTCTGCTTCCGATGGGTGAGATGAACTTCCCTCTCTTCCGAGAGAGGATCCACCTCTGCCCCGGGAGTGGGTGTGGACCCGGCTCCCTCTTTCCTTTGGGAAGCACTGTTTCCTCACTCATGCAGCCTGGGCATTGAAACAGGAGCCTCAGGAATTCCAGAGAATTTGGGAAAGGAAGGGGTTCTGTGAGGTTCTTCTCCTCGTTCTCTGCCCACAAGCAGAACCATCCTCCCTTTCTCTCCTCACACCAGTGCCTCAGAATTCTCTCCTGGATCCAGAAAGTCTGTCCTGGTGCCTCGCTTTATCTCTAGCTGCTGTAGGTTGGCTCTGCTCCTCTTGGGAAGGACTTCAATTTGGCGGTTTGGTCCCATACGCTCCTGCACCCTCATTTCAGGGCCTGCATCTGTCGCTGAGCTGGGCTCTGGCCTGGATGGGCTATAGCTAGGGCTAGTGAAACAGACTGGGGCTGGGGGAGCTCTGTCTTTCTGGGGCCTGCAGGTCTAGAACTGGTTTACTGTCTACTGCTGGGCTCTGCCCAGGGCTAGGTGGCTTTGGCCAGTAGCAGCCCTGACTAGGGAAGGAAACTCCTGGGGCCAATGTCTGCCATACTTCAGTCTGGGGCAAGACTCCAGGGAGAAGGAAGAGCACGTGCCCACCCTTGGGAGCCCCAGTGTGCTGGTGGAGGCCCCTCCCTGTAACCCACTTCAGGACTGGCCATACTCTGTCCACTTTTGCTCAATGTGAACCAGACGTGCCTTCCTAAGTGGGTTTCCAAGACAGGCCTGCTACTTCCCATGCCTTCCATCTCACTCCATGGACATGGAAGACACTTAGGAACATCTGTGGAGGCTCTGGGCCTAAGCATAGCTGCCATGAGCCTGAGGACCTCATGTAAAGAAGGCTTGGAGCCCGACCAGTGTGGCTCAGTGGTTGAGCATCCACGCATGAACCAGAAGGTCATGCTTTGACTCCTGGTCAGGGCACATGCCTGGATTGCGGGCTCAATCCCTGGTAGGGGGTGTACAGGAGGCAGCTGATTCTCTTTCATCATTGATGTGTCTATGCTTCTATTTCTCTCCCTTCCTCTCTTAAATCAATAAAAACATTAGAAAAGAAGGAGGAGGAGGAGGAAGAGGAGGAGAAAAAGGAGGAGGAGGAAGAGAAGGAGGAGAAAGAGAAGGAGGAGGAAGAGGAGGAGAAAGAGGAGGAGCAGAAGAAAGAGGAGGAGGAGGAGGAGGAGGAGGAGGAGGGGGAGGAGGAAGAGGTTTGGGATTAATCAGGATGGGCTTCTGGGGGGGAGACCCGGCAGCTCCTTGGCTGTGGATGATAGAAGAGTGCTGGCCAGAGCTGTGGAGAGTGTGTGGCAGGGGCCCTGGTTTGGGAGGTCTGAACCTGTTCTGGTTGGCTGACCCTCTGGGAAATCCAGGGAGTTTCCAAGCCCAGAGCTTGGTGGGGGGAGAATCGGGTGGGGAGGGACATAGCTAGAGTCCTGCTGGGTGGGGAGGGCAGGCTTCTCCTGTCTTGTCTTAATCTCTCCTGCTCCTGGGAGGAGCAATGCCAGTATATGTATGTCCACTGTGTGTGAGAGTATGTATTTACATGTCTATTCTCATGCTCACATATGCCACCATGGGTATGCAGCTAAATTGTGGAGTTATAATGTGATGCTGGGCATGTCCGTACCAGAATCTGTGTGTGTGTGTGTGTGTGTGTGTGTGTGTGTGTGTGTGTGTGCGCGCATGACTGGGTGTTTGAAGGGCTGTGAATGCCTGTGAATAATTGTACACATATGAGTGTCCCTGTGTGTGTAACTGTGTATATGCAGGTATCTATGTCTGTGCTTGTGTCTGTGAGTTGTTCTACATGTACCCAAGAACCCATTGCTCTGTATATACATGTCTGTAGGTCTCCCACCCTTAAGAGCAACTCTTCCTTGTCACAATCTTTAAAAATATGTATATTTTTATTGATTGATTTCAGGAAGAGAGAGAGAAACATCAATGATGAGAGAGAATCATTTATCAGCTGCTTCCTGCATGCCCTCAACTGGAGACCGAGCCTGCAACCTGGGCATGTGCCCTGATCAGGAATTGAACCGTGATCTCTCAGTTCGTAGGTCGATGCTCAACCACTGAGCCACACCAGCCGGACCTATTACAACCTTTCCAATCTATTCCCTTGCCTGACCTCCGTGTCCCCTCGTCTCCCTGCTCCCCTCCCTGAGGTTGAGGCCCTCAGACTCACTGCCCCAGTAAAACCTCAGGACTCCTGATCTCGACTAATGGAGCCCAGACTTGGATGGAGGCTGTAGGGGGCACCCTCCCCAGCTGGCCCCCACCGGAACCTCGAACAGCCCATTCCTACCCCTCCTCTCACCCAGAACTCCCTCCTGTGCAGTTCAGCCATCCCTCTGCACACCTCACCTCTCCCTCTTCAAGAAGCACCTCCCCTCTGAGACTTTGGAGAGACAGGGAAGTCATGGCCTGAGTCCTGAGGGGGCCTACTCTGGGGCTGTAACCCCCAGAGCTGCCCTTCACCTAAGCTCAAATCAAGGTGAACCCAGAGAATGGAATCAATAGCCTACTCCTACCTTTTCCATCTCATGACAAATGCCCCTTTTCTACCTGCCAGGTTTCTCCCGGAAAAAACTTGGCTTGACATCTTTTCCCTGGGCACTCTGGCCGCCACAGTTACCTCTGGGGCTGGTGCTGGCCAGCAGGAGAAGCGGGAGGCAAACTGGGTCACTCCCAAGGCCCCAGGGGACAGACAGAGGGGAAAACAATAGGAGTTGGCGCAGAAATCTGGACCTATGCCCAGCCTAAGATGACATTGGCCCAGAGAGGCCAAGGCGTTGTCTCAAGGCCACATAGCACTCCACACACAGCAGACTGGAAAGGGGCTCTGAGGGCAGTCCTCCTGTCCAGCTGTCCAACTGTCCTCCAGGAGCAAGAAGCCCCCGATGCGTCTGATACATTCATTTATTTGTGTAATAATCGCAGTGCCAGGCCCTGTGAGGAACACACAACTGCCTCAGGCAGACTGTCCTCTGGTTGTTTCTGGCCTCCTTGATCTCCTCCAGCAATGAGGCGCTCACTGCCATAGCAGTGCCTGAGTCGCAGCACTGCTCACATTCGGCTGGTAGGGGACCCCAAAGTACCTCAACTTTTCTGGAAGCTGTGAGTGAAGGGTTGTGGGTTCCCAGGCAGGAAAGATAGACCCTAGTCCCAGCACTGTCCCATCCACCTGCCACAGCCCAGGGTATGGGTGCAGGAAGGCCGAGCTGCTAGGCTGCTTGCACAAACCTGACCTGGGCTGACGGGCCCTTCCTTCAAAGGCTGGCCGGTCCGTGCTGCTTTATTGCCCAGCTAATGACGATGATTAGGCTGACAGGTGCCGCCTGCCTCCTGTCCGCCCTCCCACCTGCTGAGGAAGATGGTTTCTGAGCACCTGGGGGAGGCCTGGCCCCCAAGCTCTCTGCTAGGGCCCCCACCACAGCTGACCCTTCAACCCCCAGGCCAGCTTTTGTCTACTTCCTCCCCGGAGAAGGCAGAGCCAGCTCAGGTTATCCCCTGAGACTGCTGTGTGACCTTAGTCCACACATGACCCTCTCTGAGCAGACCTGAGGGAGACGTGGAGGGCGGGTAGTGGTACGAAGGGTGAGCTGATAACAGTGGACGGGGCATGTGCCCCTGAGGAGCACACCCCTCTCCCCCAGCCAGGGCTGGACGAGGCTATCCAACCCCATCTAGAAGAGAGTGGTGGCAGTGGGTCCTCCCCCGCAGCGGGGCTGGGCTGCTCCTTAGGGAGCCCTTCGCTGTGGATAAGCCCCTGGCAGAGTCCCACCCTCCTGGGTCTGGCCCATCCCCAATGGTGGAGGGGGTTGGCCTGGGGCCTGTGGGGTCTCAGTGCGAGGCTGGGTGGGGGCTGTGATTTATGATGTGCTTCATAAATGAGGAATGCCAGCCTAGGGGGCTGGGCTGGGGGTGGGGCCGCCCTCCCGACACTCCTCACTCTGCGGGGTGTCTGGCATGTCCTGTCAGGATTCCCGTCCCCTGGGTACAGCATGTTCTCCTCACACTGCAGCCCCCTCCTATCAGCGCCTGCCCGCCACCCTCGAACCCCCAGCTCTAGAAGTATTGAAGGCCCAGACCAGGGGAACCCAGGATGAAATCCTTTCTGGGATCCTCTCCTCACAAATCAGCCCTCTTCTTTATTGGGCACCAGAGTGACGATAGACCTTTCCCTCCCACCGCAGCAGGAGGGACCTGGATGAATCTCTTAGAAACTCCCATCTATGAACTCGAGGCTCAAATGCCACTGTCCACAGGAGAGACCGAGGGTTGATACCAAGATGAACGTCCAGCCAGCCCATCTCACCTGGCCAGGGAGACAGAGCTCAGAGCTCATTCAGGTGGAGGCAGAGGAAGGAGGGGAGGGGGGAAGCGAAGGGAGGCAGAGAGACCCAGAGGGTTGTCGGGTCCTGAACTCTGAAGGCCGTGCCGGTTTTGAACCTACTGCTGTGAGTCTCGCCTGCATCCTTCTTGCTGCCATTGTCGGTGAGGGTCCGGCTCTGCGGGCACTGAGCACGGGTCAGCCTGCCTCCCCTGGTCCAGTGGGACTGGTTTTTCCGGCTGGAGGAAGGGTCGGTGAGGAATTGGCAGGGGCAGAGGGTTTTATGTAAATACCCAGGGAGTGCTCTGGGAACCGAGGCCGGTTTTCCCAAAGACACGCAGCGACTGGCAGCTCCCAATTAGCCAGGCCGGGTGATGTCAGTGCTGCTTTCCCGGGTGGCTGCGCCCACTCCGATCGGCCTTGGCAGGGGTCCCTGGCCATTACCTTCTCTCTTGGGTGAGAAGGGTGGCAAGGGGGGCTGTCATACAGGACAAAGGCAGGTCCCTTCCGACCATAATCCCCAACCGAGGGCCTGAGCCACGTGGTGGACCAGCCCCAGAAAGCGGCCTGAAAAACCATCCCGGACTCTACCGAAAAAGACTTTAATGTACCTAGTGTTCGAGCCCTTTCCCCTAACAGGAGAGGCTGGGGTATGCTGGGCTGGCCCCAGAGGCTGTCGCCATGGCCACCCAACGTTGAGTTTCAATAAATACAGTATAAAGGGGTCTGGTCACCCATCAAGCTGGGGAGACCAAGGCCTGGGGTGCTAGAAAGGGCATGTTACATTATTTGTGAACTCACATACATGCACTGTTAAGCACACACATCTAAGATCATACGCACGCACCCCCCCCCCCCAGACATCTTCACCTGACACAGATACGTACATATTATCTATACATTTTCTTCAGACTCGCAGGATGGAGTGCACACACACATTCCTTGGACCCACACAAAGTAAGATACACGTGTGCCATTCTCTCCTTGTCTGGTGGCTTGGAGCCTGGGTGTCTCCTCCCGACTCAGAGGAGTAGGAACGCCTTGGGTCTTCTTGGTGTTGGCCAGATTACACCCTGGTCTAGGGGCTAGGCGTGGTGGCGTTCACCATGCAGTGTGTTTCGTTGAGGATGGCCCAGGAAGGGAAAGTGTCCAGGTTGAAGATGGGGGTGCTCCAGGTGTTGATGGCCAGCATGATGACCAGCACGCCCAAGATGTTGAGCAGGAATCCTGCCCGGACCTGGTTGGCAGAGAATCAGTGTGAGTGAGCAGCTGCTGAGCTGGGCCGGCACCCACCCTTCAGTGACCACAGGTGTCCAGAAGCTGTCACTTAGCAAAACTCGCCCTTGGGAAGTCCTTCCTTACATCTAACCTGCAGCACTGGGCAGTGCCCTTGCCTCTGGCTTTACTCCCAGGGCTAAGGCAGGCGGGGGGGGGGGGGGGGGGAAGAGGGTGGAGGGGAGGGAAGCTCCTCATGAGTTTCCCTGATCCTGGGCCTCGTTCCCTCTGAGTCCATCTCCCCGCGAGTGGCTGCTTGGCACCTTGGAACCTTCCCTAAATTCCTCACCCCTTTCTCTTCCTCTCACATGGCTTGGGCCTGGCAGGGCCTAAAGATGCTCAAACTTGGGGTCATATCCCCCCCCTCCCTGTGTCCTCCACTCCAGACAAGGTCCATTCTCAGCTGAGAGACTCAGGGGCTTCTGGCTACTTTGTAGTCCACCAAGATGGGAAGACGGAGCAGAAAGGGGGGGCGGAGACACTCACCATATCAGACACTTTGATTCCTCCAAAAGAGAAGACAATGGCATTGGGCGGGGTGGCCACAGGCAGCATGAAGGCCAGGGAGGCGGCCAGAGTGCAAGGGAGCATGACATAGAGAGGGTGGAGGCAGATGGCCTTAGCCTGGGAGGGGAGACAGTGGGCAGAGTTGATGGCAGTCCGTATCCCAGAAAGGTGTGGTTCCCAATACACCTGCTTTCCCCCTTTGAGGGACAACCCTTCCCCACAACACATACTCTGGACATGAACCCACCACTTCTGCCAGAAGGTACTGGGTGACCTGGGAAGGGCCCCTTGACCTCTCTGGAGGGAATGACTGTGTGGCCCTGCCCTATGGGGTGTGGTGAGGGGAGGGGCCCATAAAACAAATCTCAAAGGGGCCTTGGGTATCTTCAAAGGCTGTGGGAAGGGGCTGGGGACGCTCCGGGGAGCAATTTTACCCCATCACCTCAGGAATGACCAGAGCAGGGGCTGGGTTGGGAGCTGGGGAAGGCCACCAGTGAGCCCCAAGATACTCAAGGGGTGATGTCACCAGGAATAAGTATGAGTCAGGGGCCAGGGGCCTTTGGGGCCCAAGGTAGCTGGAGAGCCCCGGGAAGCAAGGGAGCTCAGAGGTTCCCTCCTGGCAATGAGAGGAGGTGCAGACAGGTCACTGAGAGCCACAGGTGGGGCCCCTGAGTGGGGTGGACAGGTGGGATGCCTGGAGGAGGCGTGTCTGCTGGGCCAACTCACCATGGAGGCCAGGATAGGCAGGAAGAGTGTGGTGGTGGCCACATTGCTGGTGCACTCAGTGAAGGTGGCCACCAGGAGGCAGAGGATGAAGGCAATGGCGGGAGGTGACACACTCTGCAGTGGGGTCAGCTTTTCCCCCAGCCACTCAGACAGGCCTGATTCCTGTGGGCAGAAGAGGGTGGTGTGTGAGAGCAGCTGGGCTGCCTGGGGTCTCAGAGTCTGCCGCTGAGGTTCTGGGAGGGTCACCTTCCTATCCACACCTCTCTAGATTCTTCAAAATCAAGAGCAGCTAGGACAGTTGGGTGTGGGGAGAAGGGTCGGATGAGAAGCTAAGAAAGGGGGCCCAAGGGCCTTCTTGGGAAACCTGGGGCTTGGTGGGAGTAAAGACTTCTCCCGACCTCTCTCAGGAGGTCTCTGGCCAACCTTTGCCCTCTCTAGCCCAGCGACTCACACAGCAGTTCGAGGAGGGAGAGTGGGAACGAGGGAGAGGTTGGGGAGAGGCTGAGAGGCGGGTGGGGACTGTCCACAGGGTCAGAAGAGCTCTGAAATCTTGTCCTGCCCATTGTAATGCTAGGATGTGAGCCAATACTGCCTACCAGCACAGAGCTTGGCACAATTGATGAACGCTTGATGGATGAACTAACCTTGGACTTAGGAGTCCCCAGCACCAATCCCTGATCCACGGAAGCTGCCTCATGTCTGTGCAGCGAATGAGCTTAGTGGGAACACTGAGGCCCAGGTGTGCAGGGATTTCTTTCTTGGATGGAGGCTCAGAGAACGATGCCCTTCTCTCCAGAGCCGGGCTGGATGTGATTACAGCGCCCCCTGGTGGTTATATCAGGCTAACACTGTCAACCCAAAGCAACTAACTACTCTCAGGTGCTAAAGACATTATTATATTCTCTGTCTGGAAAGGGTGAGGGGGTGGAGTGTGTGTTTGGAGGGGCGGGGAAGGTGGTCGTGGAGAACAGTCCAGCCCACCAGAGAACTCTGCCTTCCCTTTGGCTTTGAGACCCCAAGTGGGGAAAGATCCCTTTGGCTTGTTTCTTCCGCCTCTCTCAGATGACACTTTGACCTCTTTCCAGCAGCTGCAAGGCTGGGCCACCAGGGAGCGCCTAAGTAGGGATCAAGTCTCCCCTCCGAGAAACTGAAGCATGGCCCCTCTTTCCCTGCCACAGGGTCTCCCTCAAACAGGCTGGGGAAAGGGCAGGGGTTTCTCACCTCACTGCCCTTGGCCAGGGCAAAGCCACCACCCAGCAGGAAAACGATATTCCAGGGCATTTTCTCATTCACCGTCTTCCAGTTGAGGAGGGCAGGAGGAGCCTTGAACTTCCCTGGTTTTCCTACTCCCCAGGCAGAAGAGAATGCGTCAGTGAGAGTCAATAGGCCTTCCCTCTCTTCCACTTGGGGCCTCCTGTATGGGTTCATATCAGAGCTTAACGCGTGCGGGAGGGGGACCCCAGTTCTGCAATATCCCAACTTTATCCCTAAGTCCCTGTGTCCTTGGTAAGTCACACCAAACTCTCAGGGTTTTGTCTAATCCTGCCAAATATGGTCCACGAGGCACATTGCCGGTCCCAGTCCAGGTGCTTACCTGGATTCTGAGTCAGCCCTGGGATCTCGGAGGGCACGATGAACATTATTATGCTGATGAAGATGGCCACTGTCCCATCAGACACCACGCTACAGGTGGGGCAGGGAGGGCGGGCTTAGTGGCTCAGGGCTGCTTGAGGATATAGGGTGGAGGAGGCGGTGGAGAGGAGCCCCTCCCGCCGCTGGGCCAACCCCTTCTGGCAAGTGTCCTTCTTCTCCTCCACCCTCCAATGTTACCTCTGTTCAGCTCTTGGGGCCCTGCTCCTTTCCCTCCTCCTTTAGCTAGGTGAGCCCCTGAAGTATTCTGAATGCTCACCTTACCCCCTTGTCATTGGGAAAAGCCAGGTTGCCCCAACCAAGGAAGAAACCTGGCTCCCGGGTGAACCAGAGCAGGACCAGGAGGACAAAGAGAATGGTGACAGCCATTTCTGCGAAGGTCATGGGGCCCAGCTTCTTGTGCTCTGTTTGGATGACTCGGATGGCTGCCTGCTGTTGACCTCGGACCTCTTGGCCCATGCCAAAGTTCTTCCGGAAGCTGCAGGGAGAGGGGTGGGGCAGCTCATGAGGGTCTTGCACCAGACCCGGGGAACAAGGACCTATGAGTGTTACATGAAGGCCCTGAATCCACCTGTTTCTGGAAGAAGAGCAGAAGCCTTGGGGAGGGGGTCATGAGAAAGAGACAAGGTTGGAGTTGGAGACCCCATGCTTGGCCCGGCTCCATTTGCCCCACTGACCCCTTCAAGGCTTCTCTTGAGTCCTGCCCTCCCTTGCCCAGAGTGAGGAGGCCCTAGAGGCCTGGACCCCATGCCTCCTGCTGGCTCTGACTCACTGCTCCCCTCCTCCAACAGCTTTTCAGGAAGTCCTTTCCTCCCTCTCCAACCAGTTTCTGGGCATCCTCTGCCAGCCTGAGCCTGATCCTGATTGTCCCCAGAGGCACAAAAGGCTTTAGCCGATTTCTAGAGGCCGCTTACTTACCTCATGTTCACTTTTCACTTTCCACTTGGGCAAATCCCAACTTCCCTTTTGGATGGTGACTTCCTCAAGGGCAAGGACCATGTTTCACACATCTTTGAATCCCCCATGGTGCCTGGCACTTTGACTACCATCTTGCCTGTACCAGCCCTCAACCTCAATCCATTCTTCTCACACATGCCCACGTGATTTTTCCAAAGTACAGCAACAAGGCTTTGGGCAGGAAGGGCAAATAACTCATACCATAGTACCACTCATATCACCACTCTTATCCTGTACTCATAGCAGACATGACTAATCAATCACACTGTTTTCAACTCAGAACTCTAATGACTACAAGTAATAGAGGGTTGTTAGTAATAATAAAACCTATTCACTACTTGGCCTCAAGGACAAAGTCCTAACTCTTTATATGGCACACAAAATCGTCCAAAATCCACTTATTCTCTAACTTCATCTCCTGATATTCCTATTTGTTCTTTAGGTTTCAAACACACCGAACTAGAGTTCTCCCAAACGTATCATGTTCTTTCTTGTCTCTGTGCATTGGTTCAAGGTGCCTTTACCCTGTTCTCTACCTGGCTGACTTCTAGTTTTACAAGATTCAGTTCTGGCACCATCTCCTCCAGGAGCCTCTGGATCCCCCACTCCCCTAGGCTATGCTCCCACAGCACCTGGCTTCCCTATGTCCTGCCCCCACCATACCATCACCCATCAGAGAGTGAGTGCCGAGGCCAGGGCCTGCCTTCCGTCTTTTAGTATTTTCAGTGCCTAGCACAGGGCCAGGAATCCAGTAGGGGTACAAAAAAAACCCCAGTGTGTTCTCACTAAACACTTACCAAAGGACTGTGGAGTGTTGCTATGGCATGGCACCTGGCCTGGGCATCCCAGCCCTGACAAATCTAGTTGTGTACCTCTTTTCTCAGCCTCAGTTTGCTCATCTGCTAAATGATAATAATACTCTTGGCTCGGGAATTACCTCGGATGGGGATGGGGAGTTGTCAAGTGCACGGAGGGGCCTTGGGAGGGAGAGGTCTTCTCCCTGGGATGGTGATTTTGTCATTTCCACCATGGCTATCTGGGTACCCAGGGGATAAGGGCAGGGCCTGGGACCTCTCTCACCCATTCTGCCACTTACTTGAACCCCAGGAAGACGAGCTGAAGCCATAGCCAGGCAAACACCAGCAAGATGATCATGGCGGGGAAGGCAAAACCAAACCAGGAAGCAAAATTCACCACATTGCCATTGTCAGGGAAGATCCTGAAGAGGGGATGCAGTTGCTGAATGACAGGGCCTGGCAACCACCAGGTCCCATCCTCTCCCCACCCCCCCGCCCCATCCCCGCTCCAGTGAGAGTGCAGACGCCCCATCTGTCAGTCACTCACGAGTTGATCTGGCCTTGCAGCACCAGGTTGGGTGTGGTGCCAGTCAATGTGGCGATGCCCCCGATGCTGGCCGAGTAGCACACGCACAGGCTCATGCCCTGGGAAAAGCGGAGCTGTTCCTGGGTCCTCTGTGCCCTTGGCTCCAAAGGACCAGGTGGGACAGGGTGGACCTGCCCGTTATCTGGGAACAAGAGAGAGCTCAGGTTGGTGAGTGGGTGCAGGCCAGCTCTGGGGATCGTGGCTGTAGCGCTGTGGTCCCTGGGGTGCCAGCAGGATGCCTTGTCAGTGAGTGAGCAGCCCCAATTACTGGGAGCAAAAGCTGCCTCTAGACCTGCAAGGGCTCAGCACTCCCTGGAGTCTCAGGTTAGGATGACCTGACACCACCTGGCCCAACTTCTCTCTCTCTCAAGGAAAACTGAGGCATAGAAAAGGGCACAGGTTTCCTTTCCGTGCAAAAGCTTTTTATTTTGATGTAGTCCCATTTGTTTATTTTCTCTTTAGTTTCCATTGAAAACTACATCAAAAATAAAAAAAACTTCTGCACAGCAAAGGAAACCATCAATAAAACAACAAGAAAGCCTACTGCATGGGAGAACATATTTGCCAATGATATCAATGATAAGGGTTTAATCTCCAACATATACAGATAACGCATACAACTTAACAAAAAGAAGTTAAACAACCCAATCAAAAAATGGGCAACTGATTTAAATAGATACTTTTTGAAAGAAGACAGAAGGCAGGCTGAGAGACATATGAAAACCTGCTCAAAGTCACTCATCATCAGAGAGATGCAAATCAAAACAACAATGCAGTACCATCTCACACCTGCCAGAATGTCTATCATCAATAAATCAACAAACAACAAGTGCTGGTGAGAATGTGGAGAAAAAGGAACCCTTATGCACTGCTGGTGGGAATGCAGACTGGTGCAGCCAATGTGGAGAACAGTATATAGTTTCCTCAAAAAACTAAAAATAGAAGTCCCATTTGATCCAGTGATGTCATTTCTAGGAATATCTCCCCCAAAAACTAACAACACGAATCAGAAAGAATATATGCACCCCTATGTTCAAGCAGCACAATTCACGATAGGTAAGATTTGGAAACAGCCTGCGTGCCCATCAGCAGATGAGTGGATTAAAAAATGTGGTACATCTACACAATGGAATACTATGCTTCGATAAAAAAGAAAGAGCTCCTACTATTTGCAGCAACATGAATGGAGATGGAGAGCATTATGCTGGTGAAATAAGCCAGGCAGAGAAAGATAAATATCACATGATCTCACTTGTTTGTGAAATATAATGAACAATATAAACTGATGAACAAAAACAGATCCAGAGACTGAGAAATGTCGATCAGAACATCAAACCTCAGGGAAGGTGGGGGTCAGTGGGAGTAAAGGGGAGAGATCAACCAAGGGACTTGTATGCATGCATCTGAGCCTCATCAATGGACTCAGACAACAGGGGAGTGAGGCATAATTGGAGGGTGGGGGGTAATGGGGGAATAAGGACACATATGTAAATAAATAAACAAATAAATAAATAAATAAGAAAATTCTAATTAAAAAAAATGTTGGTGATGATAGAAGGTTAAAAAAAAAAAAAGAAAGAAAGAAAAGAAAAGAAAAGAAAAGAAAAGAGCTCAGGATTATCCAAACCACACAGGATGAATGGACCCTGAACCCCTCATGGCCCACCCAGACTCTAGCTGTCTGCTTGCCAGAGTGATCTGACATCTTGGTTTTCCCAGGACTGTGGGGGTTCCCATGGGACTCTGTTTTAAAACCAGGAAAATCCCAGGAAAACCAGGACAAGTTGGCCACAATGCTTCTTGCCTCCCTCTTTCCATAAAAGACTCAAGGCGACCAGCCCTGGGAAGGAAGGGATGTCCCTCAGACCCTCTCCACGAGTGGAAGGGTTGGAGCAAGGTCCAGCCTCATCTTTCTCACCAACTGTGGTCACTTCCTTCTTGGGGCTTGTCTCCTGAAGTTCGAAGGTGGGGTTGTCACTGCCCTCCTCGACGTCCTTGCCGGCGGGTGCCTTGTGCAGCTGCTCCAGGACGGCCTGTGCGATGGGCACCATCATGGCCGTGGTGGCCGTGTTGCTGATCCACATGGACAGGAAGGCTGTGACCATCATGAAGCCCAGCATCAGCCTAGGAACGGACAGACAGGCATACTCACGTTCCAGGGCCCAGAATGCCACTAGCCTTGAGTTCTCCTGCCCCGGCTTATAGGGACTCACAGAGCAGGCCGCACCCCGATGATGAGGAGCACGCCGAGGGCGATGCGCTTGTGCAGATTCCAGTGCTCGACGGCAATGGCCACCAGCAGCCCCCCGATGAACAGGATGTTGGTGTCGTTAAAGTACTCGATGCAGACCTGGTAGGCAGGGACGGCTAAGTGGTAGGAAGACCTTGGGGTCTCCTATTGTGCCCCTGGGCTTACAGGGTGCAGTCATTGACGTTCCCCCAAACCGAAGCTGGTTCCTGGGCTCTTGGAACCAGATGGAAATGGTCTTTGGATTCCACATTATTTAATATTAACCAGGTTCCTCTCCTCCTGCCAAACTCCCCTCAGGAGTGGTTGGGAGGTAGATAATCCAGCCCAAGTCCGCTCACATTTGTAGCCATGGACCTGGAGATGATAATTTAGCGTTGTTTCTAGAAACTAGAGCAGTGGTTCTTGGAACTTGCTAGAAATGAAATGCTTAGGCCCTGCCCCAGATCCACTGAATTAGACACTCTGGGGTAGACCCTATGTTTCCACCAGCCCTCCAGTTTAAGGACACTCAAGTGTAAGGGCCACTGAACTAGGGGAATCAAGCTCTTGAGCTGGACTTCAAGGCCCCTTTCCCTCTGTCACCAGGCCTTTCCACCTCCCTAGCTTAAGTCATTTCATTCCCCCTTTGAATTAATTCTCGACACCAGCCCTGCACTTGGCACTTCTAGAATGTCCTGCCCCCCTGCCTTCTAGCTGACTCCTCCCTCAGTGCTCTCTGACCTGAAGAGCAGAAACGGGGCGCCTTTGCTGTAGGCCCTGCCTATGGTGAGTAGACCCTTCCCTCCCCGGGAACCCTTCCTCCTGTGAACGGGGGGAGGCTTACCTTGGAGGCATCCATTATGCCCATCATGGGGAATAGGATGAGGGGGAAGAGGGCAGTGACAGCCAGGGGCAGGGCCTCGACACACCAGAAGAGCGCCATGATGATGATGGTGTAGGCACAGTAGGTTTCCTGTGGGTGGGAGGAGAGTGGCAGAGTTTTTAAAGGGGGCCGGCCTGGGTCCCAAAGTTGTCACTTCCTCTCCCCGGAGAACATGGGCTATTTGTAAGGGTGTAAAGAGAGCCCAAGAAACCCACAGTCACTGTTTTTTGAGCCCAACGTCCCATTTCAAAATGGAAATAAAAACCAAAGCAAGCCACTCATCCCTTTGACCTTGGGGAGGGGCTGGAGAGGCCCCACCCAGCCCAGGGGACAGTGGAGGGCCCAGGTGAGGATCCTTAGATGAGATGGGGGCTGCCAGCCTGGGGCCTGGGCAGTGTGGATTCTGCCTGGTACTCAGGCTCTGATAAAGAAGGTATTTATTTGTATGATGATTTAATTAGCATTTGTTCTCTCTGTTAGGAGGCAAGCTCCGTGAGGACAGAGTCACTTTTGTGGCATCCAGATCCTTGGAGCTCAAGACCCAGCAGGCTTCAGAGCAAATCTATTCTTGTTTTTGTTTGTTTCATTTGTTAATCCTCACCCGAGGATATTTTTTTAGGGAGAGTGGAAGAGAGAAGAAAGACAGAAACATCCATGTGAGAGAAACACATCCATTGGTTGCCTACTGCACGATCCCTGACCTGGGCCCTGGGCCAGGGAGGACCCTACAATTGAGGTATGTGAACTTGACTGGAATCGAACTCAGGACCCTTTGGTCTGCAGGGCGGTGCTCTATCCACTGAGCCAAACTGGCTAGAGTGAGCAAATCTATTCTTAATAAACAAATCATTGGAGAGTTTGGGGAATGGCTGAGTGTCTCCTTCCTAGCAATCCTGGCATGATCACTGCACTGCACAACTCTAGGAGGCGCCATTCACATTTTATAGAACATGTGAGAGGTCCCCCCATTCCTGCTTTGTGCAGAGTCATAGTCCATGAGTCTTTGGTATCAGAGGATCTCCTTTCCATGACGAGGCCTCCAAGTCTAGAGAGGCCTGGCCTTAGGCTTGGAGCAAGAATGGAAGTCAGTCAACCCCTAATGTCAGAGCCATGTCTCCCCGCCCCCAATACACACACACACACACACACACACACACACACACACACACACACACACACTCATTGACGGAGCCTCTTCCCAGGGCTGGCAGAGAAGGCAGGGGAATCATTAGCCAGAAGGAAGTCTACGGAAGCGGGGTGCAGAGAACGATGCTCACATCCTAGCCTCCTCAGGGGCACCTGCCAATTCTTTGCCAAAGGAAAGGGCTGTATGCTGGGACTAGGGGCCTCTCCTCTCTTACCTGTCTCAATTGCCCTGCCCTTCTTGTTTTCTCCACCTGCTACAGGCTGCACTCACCCCTGTGTACTTCATGCCCTCAGTACCCTGAAGCTTGGGTTTGGGGTGGGCCCTGGCGGGGGTGGGGGTGGGGTGGAGGAGAAGCTGCTGCTATTTATGGAGCAGTTTTTAGGAGCTGGGTTGTTTTTATGTTGTTGAATAAACTCAAACAGCCTTTAGGGAAGATGTGGTGGTCCCTGTTAGAGATGAGCTCCAGAGGGTAAGTGGCTTGCTCAGGGCCACAGAATGAGGGAGTGGCAGAGGCAGCATGGGACCCAGGCCAGGTGTCTGGACTGCAGAACTCCAAGTTCTCCCATCGTCCACATAACTGGTGCTCCAGAGTGGTACCTCACTCGGCCCTGCTGGAGAGCCACGACCGACCGTGTGATGCCAGGCTCACTTTCTTTCCAATAAACCGCCACCACCTCTCCTTACCCCAGACAAGGACTCCTGGGCTCCAGGGGTGGGGCCACCTTGACCCTTGACCAGAGACCCGCTCTCCCCCCACCCCCCCCACGCATCAGGAGGGTGATTCTGCTAAAGCTGCAGTTTCCTCAACCATTTTGTCACCTGCAAAGATTGTCCTGGCCAGCGACTCATCCTCCCCCGGGGCTAAGGGCAGGCCAGCCCCTCTGGTCCCTGGCGACCCCAAGGACCATCACTGCCGAATCAGAAGAAAGCTCCACTAATCACCACAGCAGAACACTGAGGACTACTTGGTGCCAAGCACTGTGCTGTGCTTCACATGTTTTATTGTTGTTGTTAAACCTTTGACTTTTTAGAGGGGGAGGAAGAAACTAATATTTTGGAGAGGGAGAGACAAAGAGAGAGAAACTAATATTATGGAGAGAGAGAGACAGAAACATCGATGTGAGTGAGACACATCAATTGGCTGCCTCCGCACATGTCTGACCAGGGCCGGGATGTGCCTGCAACCGAGGTACATGCCCTTGACTAGAATCGAACCCACCAGGGACCCTTCAGTCCACAAGCCGAAGCTCTAACCACAGAGCAAAACCAGCTAGGGCGCTTCCGATGTTTTTAATCGCATTTAGTTACTCTGTGAGGTAATGACTACTGTTCCCCTTTCACAGATAACAAACAAATGCACAAATCCATTAAGCAAATGTCTCGAAGTCACACAAGTAAGTGGAGAAGCCAGGCCATCCCTTGATCCCTTGCATTTGAGGGGTGTCCCCAGCTTCAGGCTTGGTGTGGCCACTGGGGTGCATTGGGTTCTATAAATGCTGTGACCTACCATTTCCTGCTGCCTGGCTCTGGGCAAGTTCCTTCACTTCTGAGAACCCATTTCCGCACTCCAAAGGGAGCTGTTAATGGTCAAACAGCCCCTGTGAGCTCCAGGGTGTTTGATCTATGCCCCCTTTACCCCGTTATAATGTCTTTGTGTTCCTCTCCATGTCTGTTTGTCTGTCTCTGGACCAAAACCCAAAACTGGTTTCACAGTTCCATCCAGGAGCCTTCCTTGGCCAGGGGGCTGTGACTCCAGGTCACCTCCCATCTTCCTGGGGAGTCTGTCCAGCTGTGGCCTCAGGACTTGCTGATCTGCCCTTCCTGGTTCATGGGGTTCTTCACTGGGGCGTGGAATTCCGAAAATTCGTAAAGTCTGATCGGCAAACGATTTCACTTTTCTGCTAACGTCTAAGGTTATGAATGTAGGCAACAAAACCATACAACTGTGAATGGTACCATTGGTGATGTTGTCCCAGATGTTTGACTGGCTGTTAGCTAGATACCCACACCAATCAGTTGCCACAGTTATCTCACAGTAGGGTTGACATCCTGAATGAATGAGTGTTGGACCCTAGAGGTACAGACATGGGTCAGGCCCAGCCCTGGTCCTCAGGGAGTCTGAGTGTAAGCTGGCCCATAGGGCTATGGCTAGGCAGGCTGCCCTGCAAAGCCAACAGTGGGCAGAAAAAATAAACCCTCCAGCCCAACATACATACCCTAACCTCAAAGCAGCTCATGTCCCTTCAGAGATTCCCGCTGAACATTTAGTTTCACTAATTTCTTGACTACTATCAAGAAATGTCTATTCAGAGGGCTGGTGGCTTGCTTCTTTTGTAAAGGGAAACATAGGTCAGAGTTCAGAAAACCTGCATACCTCAAACCAGCTTTACTGCTGTGTACCCTTGGGCAGGTTTCTTAACTCCTCTCGGTTTTTTGTTGTTGGTGTTTTTTTTTTTTTTTTTTTTTTTTTTTGATAAGCAGAACTGAGCATTCCCAGCTGTACACACATGTATCTCTTTTGTGACGTTTCCTTATCAACAAATCAGAGAAACACCACTTTGCTGGCTTATCATAAGGATGAGGGATAGGAATATGTATCGATGAGCTGTAAAGACCTGTGGATGGCAGTGAGCAAGTGGCAAGGTTGGCATTGGGACAGAAAAGTGTTCTTAGGCTTCTGGGAAATCAGGGTAAATGCAAGAGGTACACATGAAGATAAAAGTGCCAGGGAATCCAGGGCAGACTCTGGACCCTAGGTGTGGGCAAGGTGTGGGATATGCGGGCATCACGGCCTTTACTCATTACGGGAGCACAGCGGCCTGTGGCTGTTGGGCAGCAGCAAATATGCCCACAGTCTCAGAGGTGTCACAACTTATTTCTCCTGGTGATTGAAGGTTAACTCGGGGGTGGGGATGGGCTAGCCACAGAGTGGCCACTCCCACTGCCCCTCTGCCCCTGGCAAGTAGGGATGTTGCTGGCAGCAAGCACTTCTGGGTCTAGGGAGTGAGGGAGGCATTGAGTGGCAGCTTGCCAAGCATCACTGCAAAGGAGAGACCAGAGAGTGGGATGGTGGAAGGGTCCCTTCCTTGAGCCTCCCTCCTTCTAGGCGGAGGAAGGTTTCCAGAGAGGAGACACTGAGGGGGTACTGAGGGATGAATAGGAATTTGGTGAGTGGAGAAAAGGTGTTGGAGTGAGGAAGTAAGCACAGAGGGAACAGAATGAGGCATAAAGATCAAGATGAATTCTCAGAAGGGCATAATGCTTGAAAAGATCATTGCCTGCCCTGGGAGGGATCAAGGACTTTAAAAGAAGATAAGGGTGGAAAAGGGAGGCCCTTGAAGGGTTTTATGCAGAGAGAGTGATACGGTTGGGTTAGTGTTTCTATTAAAAGATTAAACTGATGCTATCATGTTATTTTAAAAATATGTGTGTGTGTGTGTATATATATATATATACTCTTAGAATAATGTTTTAAAGGCATTCACTAAAATGCCCAGTGCCCTGGCCAGTGCGGCTCAGTTGGTTTGAGTGTTGGCCCACGCACCAAAAAGTTGTAGTTTCGATCCTGATTGGGGCACCTACGGGAGACAACCGATCAATGTGTGTCTCTCTCCCTTTATTTCTCTAAAAAACAAATTTTAAAAAATAAATAAAATACATAGGATTATAAAGAAAACCAACTATATTGAAATACAGTGATGAAAATATGAAAAAAATGAGTAAGGTAGTGATATAAGTGACTTTTTCTTAGTTAATAAGACCATCACTAGCTAACAGCTACTGTAATTGCAAAGTCATGATGAACATAAACAATATTTCAAGGTACTGGCAACAGCTCTAATGTGATGTAAAAATATTTGCGATTTCTACTTTACTGGTGGCAAAGTCAAAACTGTCATTATACTATTGTGATTTGTTGCCTATCTTCATAATAGAAGGAAATGCTGCCTTTTCTTTAGAGGTATTTACAATAAATTGTAATTTTTGCCATCCAAGTCCACAGATATCCTGAGTTGTCCCCACAGATTCCCTGGGTGTGGAGTCCCCGTTCTGGAGCACAGACACCATGCTGGTCGCCGGGACTGCCCGCAGGAAGGGGGCTGAGACAGAGGGTGGGCAGGGGCCTCTCCACTTCCCTTTTTTGTATGCTTTGAATTTAGTACGACGTGCATGTATCGCCTAAATCAATCAGTCATGGAAAGGTGAAAATAAGGAGTTCACACCTGCTATAGTGTGTCAGAGGGCTCAGAAAACACTGGCTGCAAGGCAGGGAGGCCACAGGAGGCAGTGCTGGGGCCCTGAGGGGAGATGACAGGTGCTGAGAGCAGGTCATGGCAATGGAGATGGAGAAAGAGGATGGACTCTATAGATGTGAGGAGTTGGGAGACAAAGGTTTGGGTAGTGGCTGATGAGTTGGGTAGAAGGAACGGGAGGAGGAATACCTGCAGGGGCGTGTCTTGGGTGTCAGAATGACAGTGACCACAAGGAGAGAAGCTAAGCTGAAGAGACGTAGGGGAGTGGGTACAGAGTAGGCTAGGGGTGTGTGATACCCTTTCAGGAATAGTAGGCCCATGCCAAATGCCTAAAACCTTTGAAAGATTGGTATGCAAAGGGAACAATATAAAAATGCAACCTCCGCAGGAACCAGCCCAGGCAGCCAAACCACAGCCTCGCTAGCAGTTGGCCCCAGTCAGGACTGGCTCAATGACCACCAGCTTCCCTCATTTTCGCCCTCCACTCTCTACCCCCACTTCCAACTCAGGACCAACCAGTGAAAGCCAAATATGCTCCCCTAACCAATGACATAGGATGCCCTGCTTCTAGATAGCACCCCTCCTGGCTTCCCACTGCCAACGCCTCTAATCAGGGAACACCTGAGGCCTTCCCCTTTTCCATCCTAAAGTGTCCCCGGGCCCTGTCTGCCTTTGAGACTCTGCCAAAAGCGAGTGATGGTGGCTGCCTCCCTTCCTATCTTTGCCTGATCTCATTTGGGTTGTCTTGTTTATCCCTGCACCTTAATGGTTATGAATTTGTTGCATCACCTTCTGCTCTAAGAAGCTGAAGGGAAACAATGGGTTTCTGAGTGTCAAAGAAAACAGAAGTGGGGAGAGTCCTGACCTCACAGTCTGAGCTGGCGCCAGGCCTGCCTGTGTCCACTGAAGAGCCAAACAGCAGGGGGAGTGATGACGAGTGAGGCATTCCCACGCTCCTCGGTGCGCGTGAGCCTCACATAGCCCTGTGCCTCACTGCTGGGCTACATCCAGGAAACTGTACAGTTGAAGATTCTTCCTGACCTTCACTTAGCAGGTGCCAAAAAGCTGGGACACCATTTGGTAATCTGGGGACAAAGTTCAAGTTGGGGAACCTTTTCTCTCTATTCCAGGGATTCCCTTGGCCCTGGAAGCTGGCTTCTTCTTCTAAGTCTACTCCCATGTACCCCAGAAGCCAGAAGGTTCATCTATGCATAGTGCCAATGCTATTTAGGGGCCACACCTCACCGATCTGGTGGGAGTGACCAGAGACAACTCGCCTTCTGTTTCATAGGAATCACAGAGGACCACAGTAGCTCGTTCAAACAAAAGAAGTTATCTATGGAAAAGAAGCCAGGCATCTCTACAGGGCCTGAAACTAATTTTCCAGGAGCTAGACATTCAGAGAAGAGGCCAAGGGCACAGGGAGTATCCAAGTGCCAGATACTTGATGCATTCAGGATATCGCATTTCATCCTGATACCAGCCCCTTTAGGGTGAGAGACTTGGATAAGGTCACACGGCTGTACATGCTGCAGAGTGGATTTTGACCCACAGCTGCCTGGCTCCCAAATCCCTGTCTTGTTCCCTGGACTCTGCCTTCTCAACCAAGAGCCAGGAAGTTTCTAAAGATAGCGGCGGATCTCAGAAGTGAGGTCCAAATTCCTCATACAGTCTTCATGCCCACAGTGAATCACCTGAAACTTGAGTCTATCTCCGGGGTTCGGGAATAGCTTGCAGTAGGGCATTTTAGTTACACAGGTTTCTAATTGTGTGTGGGCAGGCACACATACTGGTTTTAGGAGTACAGGTGATTCAGATTAAGGAATTCTACCTATTGTTCTCACCGTAAACATAATAATAGATTTTAGCTGAGCTCTGTCCTGGCAGACACGGTGCCACTGGGAGACTGTTTTTAGGTCCCCTTGGGTCCTGGGAGGCATTTGTATTTTTTTATTTGAATTTACCAGCTGATGGATCCCTGAGCAAACATTTACCCATCATGCGAAAAACCCTCACTGCTTCCCCTAGCCTTGGAAAGCTGCCTCTCTAACCGGAACTTAAGCCATCTTCTCCTCACTGAGGCCCCCGTGCCACAGCGGCCCTGCTTATCCCCCCCCCTTCCAAGATAAGCCCTGGCCTCAGGCCTTGGCACGTGAGTTCTGCCTGGGCAGCTTTTTGCCCAGAGCAGTGCTTGGTTGGCTGTTTGTTCCTTGCCATTCTGATCCCAGTGTAAATATCACCACCCAGGAGGCCTTCCTTGACCGTCCCTTCTACAGCAGTCCCTCCCGAAGCCACAGTCACCGCCTGCTGCATGGTTTTCACAGCATGGACAGTATATGCTTTTTGTGTGTCTCTCCACCCCCATTCCCACCACCAAACCTAAACAGCCTATCACACAGTATGTGTTTCTTAGGGAGTAAACGAATGGATGGATGGATGGAAGGATGAATGAATGTAAGATTTCTGGCAGACTGATGATACTTCTTCACTCTGCTTGTAGGTTCAGGAGAGTAGTGAGAAGGCCTCAGGCCCCATGGTCTTCCACCTCTGGGACCACCAGATGGCGAGCATTTCAAGGATTCTGTAGCAATTCCTCGAAAACACCTACTAGTTCCAGCCCTTACACCTATGTTCCTGCAGTCCCTTCTCCTGGCCTTCCCTCTACAGATACCCCTGACTGTTGGGAATCTCACTCAGCCTTCAAGGCCCAACTCAGATGTCACCTGCCTTGATCCTCCCTGTCTCAGCTGGAAGGATTTTCTCTCTCCTCTGAGCTCCTGCAGCCTTCTGCTATACCTCTGTGTAAACACATGCTCCTCCACACTGAGAGCAACTCGAGGGCGCACCGTCTGTATTCCTCTCTGGTAACCTGCAGCACAGCGCAGGAGCTCAACCGACATCCGGACTGATCAACAGAGGATGGTTTGGCTGACAGCTGGATGGACATGAGGGTAGATGGCTCAAAACATGACTCACAGCAGGGCCATCAGCCTGCATCCCTGGGCAGTGTCAGAGACCCCAAGATCAGGTTCCAGTCCACACTGCCTTTTTCTAACTGGGACTTTAGGCAAATCACTTTACTACTCTGGGCCTAAATTTGCATGTCTGTAAAATGGAACCAATAATAATAACTTCACAGTAACTCAGAGTTTATTTTGAGAAATAAATGGATTAGTGCTTTGAAGTGCTTGGTACAATGACTAGCATACAAAAAGAATCCACAATAGCCGAAACTGGTTTGGCTCAGTGGATAGAGCATTGGCCTGCAGACTGAAAGGTCCCAGGTTTGATTCCGGTCAAGGGCATGTACCTTGCCTGCAGGTACATCCCCAGTGGGGGCTGTGCAGGAGGCAGCTGGTCTATGTTTCCCTGTCATCGATGTTTCTGACTTTCTATTCCTCTCCCTTCCTCTCTGTAAAAAATCAATAAAATATATTTTTAAAAATTGTTTGTTTTTTAAAAAAAAAAGAACCCTCAATAGATACCAACTATTATTATATGGACACAACTGAGCCTACTCTGGAATGCCTTCTTCCCATGTCAGAGGCCAGGGGCGTGGAGGTAAGCTTGGGCCTCACCACAGAGAGCAGGGATGCAGCAGGAATTCAGGACAGGGCCCTGTTTGTCCTCATTCATTCATTCATTCATTCGACAGTTATTTGTGAGCACATACTATGTGCCGGGCACTGGGGATTCTGTATGGAAAAAGACAAAGTCCCTGTCCTCATAAAGCCTGGATTTAGTATAGGAAGTCAGAGAATAAATAAAAAATAAACAAATGCATCATTTCAGACGGTGGAAGTCCTGTAAATAAAATCACAGCGTTTTGTAATAAAGGGTGAGTGGGTGTGGTCCGAGAAGGCTTTTCTGAGGAGGTGGATTTAAGCTGAAACCTAAGGAATGAGAAGGAGGCATTTGGGAGAAGAACATTCCAGGCAGGGAGATGAGCAAGTTGAGGAGCAGAGAGAAAGCTGGTGAGGCTGGAGCAGAGTGGACAGGAGGTAGGGCAGCGGGCATGGGGACCAAGAGGTCTGCAGGGGTGGAGCACAGGGCCTCGGGCTGCCATAGGGGGCTTGGAATTTAAGTTTGGTGGGAAGCCTGTAAGGGGTTTTAAGACGGGTAGTGATGATCTTATGTTTTGAAAAGACCCAGCAGTGGAGTGAAGCATGGTCTGGGGGCGGATATGAATAGGTGAGGAACGATAGTGACCCAAACGACCGAGAAGGCAGCGGGAAGTGAATGCATTCAAAGTATTTTTGAGTCAACAGGACCTGCTGGCGCGTGTGGAAATGACAGAAAGTGAGGAATCCGGAAATGGCTCCAAGGTAGATGTGTGACTCTACACTGATGAATAAGACTGCACGAGGAGCCAGCTGGAACGATGGCCATGAGGGTTTTGTTTGGACGGGTCAAGTGTGTGCTGAGGAAGAGAGAATATTCAGGTGGAAGTGTTTAGTGTGAACTGGATAACACGAGTTTCGAGGTTAGGGCTGCGGTTACAGATTGGGAAATCGTCAGCATAGAGTCGCTTTTTAAAGCAGGAGGGGGTGTGAATAGGGGGGGAGGAGCCAGGAAAGCGGCTGAGTGAGGAAGAGAACCAGGAGAAGGTGGCACCAAAGCCAAAACAGGAAAGCACTGCTAAGAGGGGTGACCATCTGTGATGAATGCTGCTGAGGGGTTGAGGAGGGCGAGCACAGACAGCGCTTGGATGACATGGAAGCTGGTGGGGGCCTGACAAGAGCTCTCGGGGTGGGTAGCCTCGGAGACTGGAGCTGTCTGAGGAGAGATGTGTGCAGGGCAGACAGAGCCTGAGGCCTTCTTTGTGGGAGAGGAAAGACCAAGGAGCCATATGTGGAGCGTATGTGGGGCTCAAGGAGGGTTTGCTTGTTTTTTTGTTTTGTTGTTCTTTTCAAGATATATATTTTAGTTGATTTCAGAGAGGAAGGGAGAGAGAGCATAGAAACATCAATGATTGATTGGCTCCCTCCTGCAGGCCCCACACTAGGGATCGAGTCCATTACCCAGGCATGTGCCCTGACCGGGAATCGAACCGTGGCCTCCTGATTCATACACAGGTCGACACTCAACCACTGAGCCACGCCGGCCGGAGATTTGCTTGTTTTTTAAGATGCGAGATATTACAGCACGTGTGTATGCTGATGGGAGAGATCAGGCAGAGAAGGGGAACTTGAGGTAGGAGATAGATAGGGTAATTACATGAGCAAAGTCCGTGAGGGGCTGGCTTCTTAGATACGACTGGGACAGTTTGAGTCAGGACCCGGAGGCAGCAGGGCTGGGCGCAGCACAAAGAAGACAGAGGCTCCTGACTCATTGTACTGGCTTCTAGTACCGACCCAGGCCCCTATGTGACCTTCGGAAGTTACCGAATCTTTCTGGGCTGTGCTTTCCTGGGGGTAAAATGAGAATCTCAGGTCCTGTCTGTCCTCTCTCTCGGGGTTCACACACTTGGCCCAGCCTGCCTGAAAACCCATCTGATGGATTCCCAGTACAGAGATGCCATTGACTTTGGCCTGAGACCAGGGTCATCTCAAAGGTCAGCCAAGCCTTGTCACTTAGCAAGGGTCAGGGGCCCCGGGGTTGTGCCCTTTCATCCCCAGTCTCTCACGCTTTGGGAAAGCATGAATAAAAAGCCTGCCTCGCCAGCTGCAGTGGCTCAGTGGTTGAGCGTTGACATATGAGCCAGGAGGCCACAGTTGGATTTGTGGTCAGGGCACATGCCCAGGTTGCAGACTCGATCCTCAGTAGGGGATGAACAGGAAGCAGGCAATCAATGATTCCCTCTCATCATTGATGTTTCTATGTCGCCCTCTCCCTTCCTCTCTGAAATCAATAAAAATATGCATTTTTTAAAAGCCTGCCTCAATTTCCCTATCTGTGACAAAAGGAAGCCAGTGGCTCCGTGGGCAGTCTGGGGTTGTTGTCCCAGCCTCCAGGAGGCAGTGGGTAGAGAGAAGATAACACAGGCTTTGGAACTAGAACACACCCCAGCTCTGCCACTTCTTAAAAATATATATTTTTTATTGATTTTTTACAGAGAGGAAGGGAGAGGGATAGAAAGTCAGAAACATCAATCAGCTGCCTCTTGCATACCCCCCCCCCCACTGGGGATGTCCCCGCAGCCAAGGTACATGCCCTTGACTGGAATCGAACCCAGGACCCTTCAGTCCTCAGGCCGATGCTCTATCCACTGAGCCAAACTGGTTTCGGCTCTGTCAGTTTTTAATTGTGTGACCTGCCAGAGGGAAAGATTTACTGTGACACTTGAGTTCAAGGCCCTTGTCCCCAAGCCCTGTGCTAATTTTAGGTTTATAATTTTGGGTTCTTTTACGTGTAAAAGCTCCCCCCCACCCCCGCCCTGCAAGTGCATAATATCTGGTGTCGGGGGAGGGAGATACTCCTCCACCCAGGATATCTATGATGCCTATTGGCAAGGTCCTACCCCTTCTCCTCAGCAGACTTAGCCCTTAGGATCACAGGTAAGTACCTTCTCTTTATGTTTATAGTCTTAATGGCACAAACTGCCTGAGGCCAGCTTCATCCTATTCCCTTTCCATCCCCTCCAGCAGCTAGCCCTGCTCCTTAGCCACTAAGCTTATCCAGGGCCGAGTGGGCACATAGTAGGCAGATAACTCCATCTGCTTCCACCTGCATTCTCTTACTGAACTGGCTTCCTGGCTCCCGAGGCAGTAGATGCCAAATGCACCTAAGCAATTCATCTTGGGCCCGTACTACTAGGTGCCACGCAAAAGCCCCCTTTGACCTTTTAACCCCTATTCCTCAGGAGCAACAGGCGATTACAGCCTCACTTTCAGGCTAGGAGAGTTAGTAGGTTATGCTGGTCTTAAGGATCCCTAACCCTGGCCCAAACAGTTCCTCTCCTGCCCCCTTAGAGCTTCTGTGTGCCCAGAACCCCAAGTCCTTACCTTGGCGGGGATGAGAATGGGCAGAGGCAGCAGGAGAATGGGCAGGAGGTACACAAACAGGTAGAAGCGATAGGCCCAAAGGCCCTGCCAGGGGGTGACCATGGTGTGGACCCTGCAGTGTAGCTGGAGCCACCGTCTCTCTGGAATCCAGGGAACTGAAGAACTGACTGAGCAGGTAGCTGACTGGGGCAGGCTTATATAAAGCCCGTGGAGTGTTAACCATTGACCCACCCTGGCAATCAGAGTGTTTTTGGAGTCCGGGGGTGAGAGTAAGGAGGAGGGACTTGCAGGAGGTATAAAGATCAGGAAGACTTTGCAAGGAAAGGGAGGAGGGTGAGATCAAGGAGTAAAAGCTTCATGTTCTTTCAAGGAGTGAGGCCCAGAGTTAACCCCTTCTGTGCATGCCAGCTGGGAAGGGCTGCTGGGAGGAGCTGGGGAAGAAAGGGTGCCTGGGAGGCTGCCGAGCTGGCCTCAGAGGGGAAGTCCCTGAGCCGCCTCACAGCCCAACCTTCCCTTCCTCCTTCTATTCCCCAAGCCCAGGTTCTCCGAGAACTGTTTACCCAGGGCCATGCTGCCCTCTAGAGAGGCCCTGCCCTCTAGGAGTTTCCAGACTAAGACTGTGGGAAGCCCAGGCCTGCAGCAAGCTCTCCGCTTCCTCCCGGAAACCACGGGCCCTGGCCGTCTCTTACTCACTTTGTGATGTTGAGCCACTGACTTAACTCCTTAGAATAGCCACTTCCTTGTTCTGCTGTAATAGCTCCCTATTCTGAGGTTCAAATTAAGCAAGTTATGGTGTGTCGAGCCTTGATACTGTGGTAGGTATACAATAAAGATTAGGGCTGTGCTGTTTTGTTTTTTTAAGGGTTTCCCCTAAATTGTCATGGAAGACCCGCAAAAATTGTCTCAGATTTTGGACATAATCTCGCTATTTATTCATCATCCATCCATCCATCCTCCAAACAGGCGGTTGGTGCTGATTATACACGTAGCCCCATTCTGTGCTAACATGCTGCTGGTAAGAGTTGACGTTTATTCAGCATTTAGTACACAGTGGTTAGTGTGCTGTTGCATTTACTCGGAAAAACCGCACCATGAGTTCGGTGTTACTATTCCATTTCGTGAGTTGGGAAACTAAGGTCCTGGGACACAGAGACAGCCAGAATTCAAACATGGCCATGCGTTGTTTAACATCAGGGATGTGTTCTGAGAAATGTGTTAGGCGATTTTGTCATTGTGTGAACATCATAGAGGTACTTACACAAACCTGGATGGTCTCGTACAAACTATAGCTCCTAGGCTACAGACCTGCACTGCATGTTACTGTACTGAATACCATAGGCAATTGTAATGCATTGTGCTATGATGTTACAATGCTATGGCATCACTAGGAGATAGACATTTTTCAGCTCCATTATAATCGATATAATCTGTGGGACCACTGTTATATGTGTGGTCTGTTGTTGATGGAAACATAGTTTTTGCTGTTGTTGTTAATCCTCATCTGAGAATATTTTTCCCATTGATTTTTAGAGAGACTGAAAGGGAGGGAGAGAGGGAAGGAAAGGGGAGGGGAGAAAGAAACATCAATCTGAGAGAGGCACATTGATTGATTTACTCCTGCACACGCTGGGACCAGGGCTAGGGATTGAACTTGCAACCCAAGTACATCACCTTGACTGAAATCAAACCCATGACCCTTCAGTGTATGGGCAGTCGCTCCAACCACTGAGCACACCAGCCAGGGCTTGATGGAAACATCTTTAAGCAGTGCATGACTGTGCTTTATGAGTGCCCTCGGAGTCCAAGAGTCCAAACCAGTGCCGGAACTCCAGGTGGAGGGAGGGTACTGGGAGTGTGGGGCAAGGGCTTCTGGAGAAGGTGGCATCTAAGCTAAAACTTCAAAGTTGAGCCTAATTTGGTGGGTGATGGAGGAAGAATCACAAGCAAGAGAAAGCGTGAAATAAGTCCTGGAAGATGGTGTGTGTGTGTGTGTGTATGTCCTGAAGGAGGGGTTAGAAGGAATTGCCAGTTGTCTTTCAAGCCAGAGGCTCTGCCTTTTAGTACCTTCATCCCTCCCCACCCCCAATACTGCACACAGTGAAGCTCAATCCATGTTTCTGTTGATTATCAGAGTGGGATAATGTGTGTGCCGGGACAAGAAGGCAGAGTGCCAGAGCAAGTGCTTCAGGAAGTTAACAAAGCGTGGAAGCCTGTGAAGTTCAGAGAACAGGAGCTTCTGTGTGGTTGAAATATGGGTTTGTGGGGAACAGGATTGAAAGCTGATAACCACATCTCCAGGTTATACAGTGACCTGGGCTGTTATGTCAGTGCGATCTGGAGCCACCAACGTCTGTGTGAGACATGCAATGCCTTCTGCAGGATGGGCAGAGAGCTATGGGTAGATCCAGGTGCCACAAACACAGTCATACACCATTTAACATCGGGGATGTGTTCTAAGAAATGCACAATGTTAAGCAATTTTGTCATTGTGTACATCATAGCAGTACCAGGCTGGGTGGGAAGCTACAGTAAGACAGGAAGGACTGTGGCCTCTCTATTCCCATGCCACCTACCAGCCACCTGCTCAGGGCAAAGGTGAGGAAAAGTCAGGAGTCACAGGGATAGACAATGGGTTTAAGAGACCCAAGACAATACCCCAATTCTGTTTTACCTTGGACAAGGCCTCTCCCATGGCCTGAGGCTTTGGAGAAGTCACAAGGGGAACATGGCTGGGCCTCCCCAGAGGAACAACATCCACTCTACCTGTAATCTGCATCCCAATTCTCCCAACTCTACACCAGCTGTGATGCAGGCTCTGAGCAATGCAGTTACTTGCCCAGGCTCACACAGCTTGTGGGTAACAGAGAAAACCCACATTCACATCCAAGACTTCCATGCTCTTTGCCTAGGCTTCCCTGGCCCCTTGTGATGGCAAAACTTGGTGTTTCCAAATTAGATGGCTGCTCTTTTACTGAGACACCATCTCCTCCACCCCCCAGCTTTGCTTCTACAGCCCCCTTCATGGTCATAGGCTCTTGGGACCCTGGCTGATCCTCTTTTGAGGACCACTGTTGGGGTGCTATCACATCCCCAGCAGCAGGTGCGGTCAATGATGACTTCATATCAGAAGCAGTGTCCTGAGGCCGGTGGGAAGTCTCCAGCCGTCACAGAACTTTTCCCTTGCCAGTCACAGCCAGAGTCCCATTCTGTCAGACCTTGTTCAGTGCTCCAGTCTGCCTCACCTCCTTTTCTTTCAATTAACCCTGCAAATAACTATTCCTTTTTTCATGGCTCCTAATGGACTGTGAGCAACCCGTGGCAGGTTCTGGGATTGTCCTTCTTCAGCCTTTCTTGGAAGGTCTTTCCTATGATAGGTCTCTGCACTATCTCAGGGAGGAGTCATAACCAGAAAATGCCTACTTTGGACTTTGACCATTGACCCTCTTGGAGAGGGTCACCCAAGGACAGCTGAGAAAGTACTAGGGAGAGAGGAGATGCTCCGAGCTTACAAGAACCAGCTTATCCTCAGAAGCAGATGGTAGAGAAACTAGAGTTAGAGCCAGGGCTGGGGCCCAAAGGTAGTTTTAGGAAGTTCAGACCTGGACACATGAGACAGGCATCAGAGAGAGGCTCCCGAGGCAACTGGGATTGAGCAGGCTTGGCCTGGAGCCCCCAGGAGGCACAGCCCAAGTGGTCCTGGAAAGATGAGATGATTGGCCATAGCAGGGAGCAGGAATGATTTGTGAGACTGGGGATTGAAATGCCCAGCCTATAGGCTGTGGAGGTCGTGGGGGCATAGACTACCAGGAGACAGAACTGAACCTCACATCACCCTGCTTGGCCCCGGAGGATGGCTGGTTAGCCAGAGATGGATAAGATTCCTCAGGGAAGGAGCAACCTAAGACAGGCACAGTTGCAGAGGGGCCATCAGGAGAGAACTTGAAGGTCAACAGAAGTGGGGCACAGACCCTAACCCCCCTAACCTTGCTGTGGCCTGAAATTTCACCCCTTCTGAGGGAGGTCTCCTGCCCCCATGGCTGCTTTGCCTCCCATGCACAGATCAGATCGAGACCCAGGTTACAGACAGAGACTTGGCTAGCAACAGCTGGCCTATATCTAAATCCAGTCTAGCACCAAGAATGCTCAGGGCCTACTCAAAAATGTAAATAATCCTTCCCACTAATATTTACAGGGTAAACTAAGATTATTGTTTGAGTATTAAAGTTGACAGTAAAATAGTAATCAAGTTTTCAGATTAATTTAAATTGGCCAATTAAAATAAGTGAATACTCAAGAAAATTTAAGTGTACTGGACAAAAAGCTGTTCCTAAAATATTAATTAAAAATTTTATTAGTAGTTTATTTCATCATAAAATTGCCTAATATGCAAAGAACCTAAAGCAGTCATATTTTTGTGCAAAAATTAAAATTTAAAGTTACCAAGACTACAATATAAAATTTCCAAAAGCCCCCATTAATTAAAAAAGGGGGGGATAGTGAGGTAATATCATGTAAGGAAAAATATCCTGTAAGTAAATTACTCTAGAAAATTCTTACTTCAGAAAATTAATTTCCATTTGTAATGCTAACAGCAGGACACGCATGAAAAACACACATGGTGTCAAAATAAGCCAAAGGAAAATCATTTGGGCAAAAATAAAAAGAATCCCAAGTCTAATCTACAGAAAAGATTCCTTTATTAACTTTCGGTCAAGCATATGTTTGTATATTTTCAGAAAACAACTCCAAGGCCATATGGATTCCTACAACAAAGAGGAACTGAAAGGTCTGTTCCAACCATAAAGACAGTCCAGAGATGGAAGACATTGACGACACCTTGCCATGCTAGTAGTCTGCAGCTGTGCATCACTGCAGGCTGCCCAGGACCGAACCAGAGAGTGTGGAAACCTGCATTACCACCATTTGTCCACCATCCAGACACCATTGCTGAAATGTACACATAAGGAACTACTTGATATTGAAACTGGTACTCAGAACTGTTGGACATTGAAACTGAGACCCAAACATTTTTTTGTTCTTATATGTTTATTTCTAGTATGCAAATGCAAGATTTTTTTTTTTAAGAAAAGAAATGGGGGGAAAATAGATACAGAGGCAAAGAAGCATTGAACAGACTGTCAACCCGATCTTGTCTGATTTCGGAAGCTAAGCATGGTCGGGCCTTGTTAGTACTTGGATGGGAGAACAGACCGTCAAACTACAGTGGGAAGGCAGGGAAAAGTGGGGGGCGGGGGCTGTAAGAGATCAATCAAAGGACTTATATGGCCAAAACCGGTTTGGCTCAGTGGATAGAGCATCGGACTGCAGACTGAAGGGTCCCGGGTTCGATTCCGGTCAGGGGCATGTGCCTTGGCTGCGGGCGCATCCCCAGTGGGGGGCGTGCAAGAGGCGGCTGATGGATGTTTCTCTCTCATTGATGTTTCTGACTTTCTATCCCTCTCCCTTCCGCTCTGTAAAAAACCAATAAAATATATTTTTAAAAAAAGGACTTGTATGCATTCATCCTATATAATAAAAGAGAAACATGCAAATTTGACCATACCTTTGCTCCTGATTGGCTATGCTACCAGCCAATCAGGAGTGGGGCGGGGGGGCAAGTGGCATGAGCACTGGGTCCCAGGGGTGGAGATGAAATGGTGGTGGCAGCGGCAGGGAGCGCCTGGCCCCCGGGCACTGTGAGCGGAAGTGGTGGCGAGCACCCAGCCTCTGGGGCTGAGTGGTTGCAGGCAGCCAGGGCTGAGCTGAGCAGGGTGATGGCTGGGTGCCCAAGGCCTGAAGCCTCCTCAGAGTAAGTAAATTACTTCTAGAAAATTCTAAAGAGGCTTTAGGCCTTGGGCAAGCTGGGGGTGAGCCATCAGTTGGACATCCCCTGAAGGCTCCCAGTATGTGAGAGGGGGCAGGTTGGGTTGAGGGACCACCCACCCCCAGTGGACGAATTTCGTGCACCGGGCCCCTAATATAAGCATAACCAAGGATGCAAGAGACTGGCAGTGGGGAGCAGGTGAGGGCATGTGCTGGGGGCAGGGGAGGCTGGGGGGAGGTCAATGGGAGAAAAAAAAAGAAACATATGTACTACTATTTGTAATACTTTAAACAATAAAAAATAAGTAAATAAAGTGAAGTGAAAGGAAAAAAAAAAAAGAAAAGAAATCAGCCTTAACTGGTTTGGCTCAGTAGATAGAGCGTCGGCCTATGGACTGAAAGGTCCCAGGTTCAATTCACATCAAGGGCATGTACCTTGGTTGCAGGCACATCCTCAGTAGGAGGTGTGCTGGAAGCAGCTGATCAATGTTTTCCCCTCATCGATGTTTCTAACTCTCTATCCCTCTCCCTTCCTCTCTGTAAAAAATCAACAAAATATATTTTAAAAGAGAAAAAGAAAGAAGAAGAAGAAGAAGAAGAAGAAATGCCCAGCCTAGAGGAGAGAAGACGGTATAGGGATGGCTGTGAAATCTTGATTGAAGAAGAGGGCAGAAATATTCTCATGCATAGAGGGCCACAGGCAGCAGGGCTAGGGAGGGCACTTTACAAGGACACCTCCACCTTTGCCCCTCCCCCTCCCCCACCCCATGGTGAAAGATGATGCATTCCCCAGCACCTGAAGTGCTCTTCTTGGGTGGCTAGCTTGCCCTGAGACAGTAGGGAGAGGTGAAAAGAAGTCCCTCATGGAGTGGAAGGGCATCTTGCTTACAGCTCTGAGAATGCTAGACCCAGAATCTGACTCCAGGGTTCCTGACTGCTCCCCACATCTGACACTGCCTCTCCAACTGGGTCCACTCATTTTGTCTCATACCCTCCTTAGCACCTTGGAAGGTGCTCCATCGGTGCTTAAACGAGCCTATCAGACCCTATCCTTGGCTTCCTCTTTTGCCTCAGCTCTCACCATTCCTGCCTCCATTCAGCTGTTTTCAGATCCTCACCTGGCCCTGCATTGTCTAAAATCTCTAGGAGCTGGCCATGATCCTGCTTCCCCTTGACATACTTTCCCTCCTCCCTATCCCCACTTGATTGGTTAAGTCTTGCTTATCGTTCAAGTCAGCCTAAGACTGAACTTCCTTCATGAGCTCTCATCACAGACTAACTTAGGTTGCCCGCTAAGTGTCTTCTACACCCACAGCACATATCACACTGCCTTTCTCTCTCCTGATAACCTACCTGCCCATATCCCCACCAGACTATCAGATCTATGGGGACAGAGTCTGTCTATATGACTGTCTGTATACACCTCTTTAGCCTCGAGTTGATACTCAACAAAAATGTGTTGAAGGAATGGATGGATGGGTGGGTGGATGGGATGCCCATATGAAAATTTATAAAGTCCACATCAGAGAGTCTCCTTCCAGCATGTTCTGGAACTGGTCCCTGGTTCTTCAGCGAGGACAGATGAGGGCCATCTATTAGGTAACAAGGCGAAGAAGTGAATAGGGAGGGGGGAGTGCTTCCGGATAGGAACGAGGTGACCCGACTATGGTGACAGCAGCCATGGGGGCCAGGCTCTACTTGGGCGATTCCTCAGGGGGAGCCAGACCCCCTGCGGATACCCACTTTTCCTCCATTACAGCTTCCCTGGGTGCAAGGAGTGCGAGATGGTGGCCACGCAGCTGCAGACGAACGATGCACAGCTGGTGGTTCAGCAGAGAAACTACCTCGCCCACTACCTTCTCCTGTTGCTCAAATGCAAGCACGACAGCTTCCCCAACTTCCTGGCCTGCAGCAGGACTGGGACTTCTGCGAGCACCTTGACCACGTGATGCGAATGAAGGCGTTTGAGCTCGAACTGCTGCTGCTCAAGTGGAAGAAATGGCGGGAGCAGAGGGAGGCAGATCTGACCAGAAGTCAGGGGTCCAGCCAGGTGGCTATATAGTAGGACCCACCCACCACCCTTGAAAGAGTGGAGAAATAAAAGCCTCCAGGTCCTTAGCCCCTCCAAAAAGAAAAGAAGTGAATAGGTTTTCACCACCAGCAAGATTGTGAAAGGGAGGTAGGAAGTAACCTTCCCAGAGTTGGCATTGCCCATCTGCCCTGGCTGCTGGAGGCGATCCAGGGATCCAGCGAACGCTCTCATGCTGGGCAGGAAGACTTGGAAGAACTGGGTACAAACTTGCTCCTTGGTAACTCAGGCAGGAGGTTCTTGGGCTGTCTGTGTCCACATCAACTGGTTGCTTCCCACCCTGGCCTGACTAGGGCCAGGGATCAAACCTGCAAACCAGGTACATACTCTTTTCTGGGAACTGAACCTGAGACCCTTCAGGGTGTTTGCTGACACTCTAACCACTGAGTAACACGGGCCAAGGTGATAAATCTTCCATTTTGTATAACTATTTGGAGCACCTTTCTCGTTGCTAGATGAGATGCTGCCAAATTCATGACTTACTTAATAAAGCCAATTAGATCTTCAAATTTACTCCATTGAATTTTGTTCTTCAACAGATGTGCTGACAGCATTGAGACCAAAGTAAACTTTTGATGGTTTTGGGGGACAAGAAAAATAAGCATGGCACCCCACAAGCTCCACTTTAAGCTCACTATCTTTCTCGCCGTTTCCTAGGGCTGCTGATAAGCCCCTCTAGGTTTGAGCTCCATTCTATCTTACATTCAAGCTTCCGATTTGAATGACTTGCCTTTACAGGGCAGGTAAGCTTGAGCTGGCAGGTGTTTCTGCCCAGAGCAAGCCCCGAGGCAGGCAGGTTAGTAAGGAGCAGAAAAATTCCTTGGCAAGTGGAACTGGGAAACAGACAGATAGCTAAACAAGGCCAAGCAATTTGCAGGCAGCTTATCAATCACAGTCTTATCTTCTCTGACCAAGTAGTCTCCTGCTGCTGAACCACCAGCTGTGCCTGTGGTTAAGGACACTTAAGGAGCAAATGGTTTACACTTTCCAAACCCTGCCAGGGGCACACCGTCCTTGGTCTTGGTTCTTTTCTGATGACAAGGCCATAACTTCCCAGTGGAAAACCCCAGGCCTGAGTTCTGTCCTTGGATTCCACCATGGGTACTGCTGACGATTCAGTCTGCAACTCCCCACGTTTAGACTCAGCCCCCAGATTCCATGTTGAGAACTGTTGGTGGCAGCAGCAGTTCTCTATTTATTCTGAAATCAATCCACAATCCTCATTCCTTGGGATTTTTTGGTTCAATCCTTCTTCCCAATTCAAGGTCCCCTGGGAATTGATGGTGGTTACCAGCTGGGGTAGACTGGGTCCAACTTAAGAACTGAACTGGGTTCAATTTAAGGCCCAGGATTGGGCTGGGTCTGATTTGAGCTGTACTGGGTCCCGCAGGAGGTCTCAGGTGAATATTAAGAAATAGGATCTGCTCAGCCGGTGTAGCTCAGTGGTTGAGCGTAGACCTATGAACCAGGAGGTGGCCAGTCGATTTCCCGTCAGGGCACATGTTCCGGTTGTGGGCTCACTCCCCTGTGGGGGTCATGCAGGAGGCAGCCAATCAATGATTCCCTCTCATCATTGGTGTTTCTATCTCTCTCTTCTTCTCCCTTCCTCTCTGAAATCAATAAAAAAGAATGATCTTTTATATCCAAAGAACCAAGTGTACCACCTTCCAGTATACCTGATTACTTTATGTTTAAGAACCACAGTGTTGGAAGCTACAGATATTTGCAAAGTAGGCAATCTCTTGCTGGACACAGCCTAGAGTTGGCAATGTCCATAGTGAGGAGTGTTCCAGTTAAATAAAATCATTTAAAAACTGCTCTTAGCCCTAACCATTTTGCTCAGTGATTAGAGTGTCAGCTCTGGGACTGAAGGGTCTCAGGTTCAATTCTGGACAAGGGCATGTACTTTGGTTTCAGGCTCCATCCCTAGTCCTGGAAGGGGTACATGTGGGAGACAACCAATCAATGTTCCTCTCTCTCTCTCTCTCTCTCTCTCTCCTCTTTCTTCCCTCCCTTGCACTCTCCCTAAAATCAATGGGGAAAATAATATCCTTGGCTGAAGATTAACAAAAAATAAAGTAAATGAAAAATAAAAACTGTATTTAAATGTAATGGTTTCCAAACTGAACAAACAGAATGATATACTTATTTTATTTTATTTTATTTTATTTTATTTTCAAATTAAAATGGCAATATATTGCCAAACCGGTTTGGCTCAGTGCATAGAGTGTTGGCCTGCTGACTGAAAGGTCCCAGGTTCGATTCCGGTCAAGGGCATGTACCTTGGCTGCGGGCACATCCCCAGTTGGAGGTGTGCAGGAGGCAGCTGATCAATGTTTCTCTTCCATCGATGTTTCTGACTTTCTATCTCTCTCCCTTCCTCTCTGTGAAAAATCAATAAAATATATTTTAAAAAATAAAAATAAAATGGCAATGTATTTACCAGAAATATGAAAAGAATATCTCAAAGAAAATTCTTCCATGGCCAAACTGACATTGTATGTGAAAATCAACAATAAGAGGACCATGAGATTTTAATGAAGGTAAGTCTCCATCACATAACTTTCCTAGCCAAAAACAAACAAACAAACAAACAAACAAACAAACAAAAATTCTTACCATTCATCAAGGCTAAGGTTATTGAGCAAAATAAGAAAAAATAAAATCCCATTTTTGAAATTACAAATTTATACCACATTTATTCCTAACAATACAAGAAAAGTAAAAGTAAGCAGAATAAAACCAGATTAGAATAGCGAGCGATAAGTTCCAGATTCCTGAATCTAATCAGTTCTAAGAGGTTCTAAACCAACTAGGATACAGTACCCAGTTCATATAATGTCTGAACTAACCTTAGTAAATATTTTTTAAGCTACTTAGTGTTAGAGAAGATGACGTGGTCTAGCTAGTTCCTCAGGGAACAAAAAAATAATAATAATTTTGTCACCAGACTTAAATAAAATAATCACCTATAAGGAGTGTAGTTGAACCTTCACTGTATACTGGTACAAAGTTCATTTATTTGCAACATACCAACTGAATAAGAGGCAAGTTGCAGTAAGTAGCATGAAAGTCAAACCACTAGCTCATCTAAATGAAACTTTTTAGGCAGTCATGTTTAGAGGTCTCCTGAGACTCAGAACCCTAGAACTAATTAGCAATGGTGCACTCTCCCATTGCCCCAGGTCATGAAGGTAATGGAGTTGGAATTCCTACAGGGATGGTTCTTGCTCCTATAAGGTAGACTGCTAATAGCCATGAAGTTCTTTCTTATAGAACTAATTCAACTAGAACAAAACAATTTTTCATCCTCTCTTGCTTCTTATAGTTTTAAGATCAGAATGTTCACTAGTTGAGAAAATTTAAATAATGTCAAAAATAATTACTCATAATCTTGCACTCCAGAATTATCCACTTAAACATATTGGTGTGTTTTCCTTTAGGTCTTTACGTAACACTTAAAATTTTTAATTGTACTATGTAGTTTTTCATCCTGGCCTCATTCAATACCACATGTAGGGTTTTCCAGTTTCATAAAAACATTATGTGAAAATATTTTATTTAGTGCCTGCATAACATTTTATCCTATGTATTAACTATACTTTTCTTAACCAATTTCCCATTTAAATTATTTTTTGGCCATTATAAGTAACACTAGCTGAATAAATATATTGTACATAAGTGTTTTACATATATATAGAGTATATTTCTAATAAGTATGGCTAAAAATAGAAACACTGAATAAACAGTTAACTTTTGAAAAATTTCGATATCTCCCTCCAGAAAGTGTGCTCCCATACTATACTTCAACGATAACATAAAAATGCCAGCCACACTTCATTTTATTTAATAAGTCTAATCACTTTAAAATATTTTTTGGCAACTTACTATGTAAAATTTTTTCTCAGTCCTGTTTAACAAGGTTAAGTATTTTTTTCTCATATGTGTTTATTTGTCTATAAATTGCTCATGTAGGTTACTTACTCATTTTTCTATTAGGGTACTATCTACAAAAATAGTGATTCAGAGTTGTATTTCAAAATTAATTGGTTAAACTCTTATTTATTGTACTTATTTTTTTTAAAAAAACTTACATTAGAGATCTTCTTAATTAAAAAGATAAACGTTGCTTTATATTTGCTGAATAAAGTAGTGGTCCATTACAAAGGTCATAGTCATGGATATCATAAGGTTGATGATTTAAATCATTTCAACTTTGATCAAACACGGTATTTTCTGAAACAAACATTCTAACAAAAGTAGTGTGCTATAACATTCATAGTTTCAAGGTTTCCAGTCAGTAAGGAACTATTAGGATGTTTTGCTATTATAGGAAAACTGTCGTTTTCGGTTAGCAGATGGCTAGAGGATTAATTTCATTGGGACCAGACACAAAATAAGAAGAGATTTAATTTACATTGTATAGTAACTGATATGCAAACATTTACTAACTCTTCTTATCTATTAAAAGAGGTTAATGGTTAACCCAGTGCTTTTTGTTCTCAAAATCACTTGGGTCAATAGCTTGTCATTTTCTAGGAAATGAACAAAAGTCAAAAGCTTTGGAGACTGGTTTTAACTTGAAATTTAATCAAGGCCAAGTCAAAGATACTGTATCTATAAATTTATTTTTACAGATTTGAGCTTTTCTAATACCAACTTAAACATTCTCTATGTTAATTATCTTAATCCTTTCCCAGAGTTGTTGATAATTGCATTTATTTGTTTTTTAGATATTGTTTTGGCTAGAGCAGAAGTTTTTTTTTTTTTTTTTAGTTTTCTTTATTGTTCAGTTTATTAATTACATTGTTCCCTTTTTTTTCCCCCTATAGTTCCCCTCCACCTGGTACCCATCCCACCCTCCACCCTCACTCCCTTCCACTGTCCTCTCCCATAGTTGCATGATTTTTGTCCAGTCTCTTGCTGCACTTCCCACACCCCTTTTCTCCCCAAGAATTGTCAGTCCATTCCCTCTCTATGTCCGTGATTCTGTTACATTCACCAGTTTATCCTGTTCATCAGCT